>CM072517.1:46151114-46503614 GCA_036898135.1 Oncomelania hupensis | reverse complement strand
GAACATTCTAGCCACTGTCATGGGTTGCCGCCCAGTCTACAGTAGACTCATTACCATCCTTCTGAGAGCAGCCCCTTTCAACATCATCATCCAGGCCTATGACCCAACATCAGATTATGACGATAACGAAGTCGAGGATTTCACCAAGTGCTGAGGAAGGACATAGTCTTAGTGCAAGGCGACTGGAATGCCAAGATTGGTCAAGATGCGTACCACAACAAGGGAGACAAAGTGACATGTGGACTCTACTGCAACAATGAGACAAATGAGAGAGGTCTGAGACTTTTGGAGGTTGCCAGATACAATAATCTGATACTGGCAAACACGCTTGGTCCCCACAAAAAATCCAGACGATGGGCCTGGCACAATCCCAGCTGGGAGCATCACAACCAAATTGACTACTTCATGGTCAAAAAACGCTTCAGACCAAAGGTCAACATTGGCAGAACACGCACATTTTCCAGGAGCAGACATCGGAAGTGACCACGATCTTGTGATTATGTCCTTCCGGCTTCACTTGAAGAGAGTAAACAAAGCAAAGTGCACCAGACTGAAGTTCGGCCTGGATAAACTGCAAGACCCGGAGGTATCAGAAATATTTCAAGCCACAACTGGATGGAAATTTGCACTACTGCTCATTTTGGGAGCTGGAGAAGTAGATGAAAACACCATGACCAACACCTTCAACTCAGTTGTGACAGATGCCGCCCCTGAGATCCTTGGCAAGCACCAGCCAAAGAAGAAACCGTGGATCACGCCTGCCCTTTTGGACCTGTGTGACAATCGAGGAGAGGTGAAAAAGAAAAAAAGAACATCTCACAGGGAGCTGATGCCTACCGAAAAATCAACAATGACATTCGAATAGGCATGCGCACAGCAAAGGAGTACCGGATAGAAGATCAGTGCCAGTAAATACAGAACAGTCTGAACAAGAACAACAGCAAGAAAGCCTACCAGACTGTGAAGCGGCTGACAAGTGTTAAACAGTCCAAGGTCTCCACGACCCAAAGCAAGTTTGGCATGTGCCTTACAGAAGAACAAGAAGTCTTGGACAGATAGAGTACTGCTCTAACCTTTACAACCACACACCAAACGGAGATCCATCAGTTCTAGCATGCATGTCCAGAGAACAGAGAAGAAGAAGAAATCCTCCTAATTCTTAAACTTCCTTTGCGTGTTATGAAACAATTAGCTTTATTCTCAGAAGATTCCTACAAACTTGATATTTGTTTGTAAACGGGTTTTAACTTTCCAATTTCATGTATACACTCATTCCTCAAAATGCCTTTCTTATACAATTACACAAGTTGAGACAGATAGATAAACTTGAAATTCTCAAGACATAAAATACATAACAGTTGAAACACAAAGCAAATATGTGTTTTGCTAATTTTATGGTTATCTTCTTTCTCACTCAAAGTAATAAAATAATAATGAAAACGTAATTCAAGAAAACTATAAGTCATAAAATAATAAAATAAATAGTTAAACTATAATATGATTTTATTTTTCTCTGAAGCCAATCTGACAGAAAATTACACATATCGATTTATGAAAATATTTTATGCATTACTAAATTAGTGATCAATATTATTTTCAAACAAGTAAATCATAAAATATAAATATTCAAATTACCGTGTCTGTCATGGACAGAATCCAGAATCATCACAGTAAAACAATAGGAGTAGTAGCCTACACACTAACACAATATTCTCAAAAATCTTTTTAGCTATGTTTTTTTTTCTTTGTATTAATATTTTGTTGTTGTTTCCTGTCGTCTGCCAGTGATATTCTGTTACATTATTGTTATTTGGGTAACAATCATTTAAGCCTTTACTTTTGTGCGCCCTGATGTTTTTGCCTTGTATTATTTTCTGGTTTGTTTGTTGAATAAATTTATGTTTAAAAAAAATATTCCCAAAAACGTCACATAAAATAAGGAATCACTCTTTATTTTTTACAGTCTATCTTTCACTCCTCTAATACACTCTATCCTAATCCTATTTCATTCCATCACAGACAATCTCAGATACGCACGAGAACAACCTTTTGTTGTTGTTGTTGTTGCTGTTGATTAGATATATGTCCCCGGACACCGAAGCATATAGGGGACGTGAAGATGTCATCATGAGGCTATCGCAAGAGGGTAATTCGTTGCAGTGAAGAGAGACAGTAAGAAGTCAAAGTGTGTTGCCACGAGGCTATCGCAAGATGGTTTTTCGTTCCTTTCTTGGAGAGATGTCCGCACAAGGCGAAGGCAAAGATGTTGAGGCAGGCGCGCTGAGGTTGGTCGAATCACTCGATGTAGGTGCAAAGAAGTGTGGACGTGGAGCCGTACAATATGGCGGCTTACTAGGGCCAAAACCTGATAATTACAATTATCATGTGATAATTGCAAATATCATGGGATAATTACAATTATCAAGAGATAATTACAATTATCATTGAAAATTAAAAATATGTTCGTGTGATCATGTTTAATTTTCAGTTTTGGCTCTATCAATCCGCCTGGAAATGCGCCAAAACTGAAAATTGTAATTATCCCATGATAATTACAATTTTCACTTGATAATTATAATTTTCACGTGATCATGCTTAATTCTGGTAAGACGGCTTACTAGCGTCAAAACCTGCAAAACTTACATGTATCAGTCATAATTGTAATTAACACGTGTTCTGTGTAATTCACAGAGATACCGGTAATTCACAGTGTTAATTACTAATTTTCAGTTTTGGACACGCTTTACTAGGGCCAAAACCCCAGGCGTGCTGGGAACAGTGCCTCTGCCGCGCATGCGCATCGCGTATCGGGCCGCTCATGCTCATCTTAATATTTATAATTTTCAGTGATAATTGTAATTATCGCTTGATAATTGTAATTATCTCTTGATAATTGTAATTATCTCATGATATTTGTAATTATCAGGTTTTGGCGCTAGGAAAGCGTGGCAAATACTGATAATTATTAATTAACACTGCGGATTACCGATATCTCTGTAAATTACACAGAACACGTGATAATTTTTAATTATCTCGTGATAATGGTAACTCTCGGTTTTGGCGCTAGTAGGCCGTCATAGTACAACCTACAAGGGTAGGCAAAACGCGGGGAAACACTGGCGATGTTTGGCACCTGTAGTCCGGAGGACGCCACCCTCCAAAGACGTCCCCACGTCGCCCAGTAATAGAGAAAGCAACAGGACAACCAGGGAGTGAAACAACGGCAGCAGGGCGACGTGACGTCAATTGCCGATCCGCAGCCGCCGCCCAATCGACGGAGCTCTACTTGGTTGAAAATGAAGGTTGAGGTTGAGGTGGAGTTTCGTTTCGGCATTCCCCACACGTCACTGTGTCAGCTTCGACTTCGGGCCCCTAGATCTCGACGTCAGGAATTGCAAGAAAGCGGCCAAAGCTAAAGAGCTAAAGCGCATGTGGGTCTGAACGTCTCCTAGAACAGGACTTCCACTCCTGCTTGATCCGCTGCCATCGAGTGTGAGGGAACCTTCTGGTAGATAGATTAAAGTCCCGCGTCACATAAAGCGAATAGGGGACTGGGAAAGGGGGGAAGGGGGATTCTCTAGGTCTCCAAACAGCCTTTATATAGCCCTGTCTCATCACCTAGATATTCCTGAACTAGGAAGTATAGTATCAACCCATCGCGAATACATACGTCACGTGCCTACATGTCAACAGCCGTCGCTTGTGTACTTACTATATAAATACGTGATGTATACACAAATATAGATATTTATTTCCATTCCAAAGGCTGTGGAAGTGGTGTCAAGCCTCTGTACCTCTTTAGCCAATCCATCAATGTCATCCGCAAAACGGAGGTTGGAGATTGATATACCCCTATGCAGGAGATTGCTATACCCCCTCACAGTCAGCATAGGAAGTATAGCAATCTCCTACCTCCGCTTTGCGGATGACATTGATGGATTGGCTAAAGAGGAACAAGAACTTGAACAGCTGGTACAGAGGCTTGACACTACCTCCACAGCCTTTAGAATGGAAATAAGTGCAGAGAAGACCAAATGATGACGAACAACAACAATGGCATCAACATGGACATCAAGTCCAAGGCCAATATCTCAACATGGTGCATTGCTTCAAATATTTAGGAGCCATTGTATCATACAATGGGTCCCGACAGGAAATCCTCTCCAGGATCGTACAAACAACTTCGGCCCTGACAAGGTTGAAGCCCATTTGGAAAAACAGGATTATCTGTCCATCACTCCACAGTAAGGCTGATGCGCTCCCTTGTCATCTCCATCTTCCTATACGCTTGCGAAACATGGACCATCACAGCAGAACCACAACGAAGAATACAAAGCATGGAGACGAGGTGCTACAGAAGACTTCTGGGCGTTTCCTATACCCAGCTCATCACCAGCGACGAAGTCCAACAAACCATCACACAAGCCATTGGACAACACGATGACATGCTCACAGCGGTGAAGAAACGGAAACTCCGATGGTATGGCTACTTCAGTAGAGCATCAGGCCTTGCAAAGACCATCCTGCAAGGCACGGTGTAAGGAGGCAGAAGAAGAGGGAGACAGAAAAAGAGGTGGGAGGACAACATTCAAGAATGGACTGGCTTGACACTGAGAGAAGCCATGAGGATTGCTGAGGACAGAGAAAGATGCAGTACGCTGGTTAAACGATCATCTGTGTTGTCCCAACGACTTTCGAGTTGGGATAGGACCGACTGAGCGCCAGCGGTAGGTGTCACTTTGCAAGTCACGATTTCGCTGTACATGGCGTGTACTTTCCACGTCACCCATGCATAAGGCCTCTGTTATGTTCACACTCAAACACACACACACCCACACACACACCAGCGCACACACACACACACACACACACACACACACACTCAAGCAGGTACACACGCATACGTGAGAGCGAGAAAACGGGGAAGGTATTAGATATTAAATAAATAAATTAATATTTATATAAACACACAGACACAAACAAACACACACAACACACCTCCCGCCCCCCCCCCCTACGCCCTACCCTTCTCCCCCCCCCCCACACACACATCCACACCAGCTACCAACAGAAATTGTAAGAAAAGGCCTCAGGGGAACTCAAGGCAGTTCCCGGACAGAACAGGAATTAATAAAAGTGCAGTTTCTGATACTCAGCTTTAACGGCGTGAAGCAAGTGCATCTAACGAAGAACCCGACACCGTCTTCACACCCACTTTCTCCAACCTAATCACCAACCCCGTCAATCAGCTTCTCCTTCACCACACGCTCCATTGCCCAGCTGACCTGGTAGGACAGATCTCCAAATTGTCATACATTTGAATAATTGGTGGGTGTTTTAGTTTCAACCTTCGTAAACAAAAGACCTTATAGAGTGCAAACAGTTACACCATCCAAGATGGCAGGTGGTCGTCGCTGGGTTTGCAATTTTCTTGCGGTGTAATAGGCAGTTTGTGTCCTGCTGTTAGTGCTTTAAATTCCCACTGTCGCTGTCTTTCTTCTTTGTTCTTTCTCATTCCTACTTTGTTCTATCAATCTACTGTACTATCTTCTTCTTTTGTTAGACCAGTAAGGTACATATTTTCTTGAAAACTCTTCCCCAACTCTTCATTTGTGTATGAGGTCTGTTGGGTCAGTTTTGGGAATATTGGACGCTCTCTGCCAAATGGTCACTAGAGCTTCCTATCATATTATTTTTTAGCAATGTAGGCATTTTATATGTATGTGTTTTGTTGGTATTTTACAATGATGTTCATATTCTATTTTGTTTTTGTAAACGGGGGTTCGATAAATTACCTCAGCCTCCCCTGCGTGGGATGCCTTTATTGTAAAGTGATTGGCCGGTGGAAAGGCTTCTTTCTTTGGTAAATTAACGTCCCCGGGCACAGAGCGTATAGGGGACAAATGGAAAGCCTTCAGTGTTTCAGATCTTTTGTGAGTCCTCTTTCAACCAAGTTGTGGTCCTGATTTTGTGGTCCTGATTCGGCTCTTTGCAATCCTCTGGACCCTATAAGCAATGAATAACTAATTAAATTTAGAAGATGTGCACGTTTATGTTCTACTAACAGCTATAATATCTGTGGCAGAGAATTCTATTCATATTATGGTCCAGTAAATGTAAGATGGCTGACCAAGAAAGGTTAGTGCGCAGAAACTTAGTACAAACGAAGAAACAGAAGATGAAGATGAAGAAGGAGAAGGATTGTGATGATGATGATGATGATGATGATGATGATGATGATGATGATGGTGATGATGATGATGATGATGATGATGATGGTGATGATGATGATGATGATGATGATGATGATGATGATGATGATGATGATGATGATGGTGATGATGATGATGGTGATGATGATGATGATGGTGATGATGATGATGATGATGGTGATGATGATGATGATGATGGTGATGATGATGATGATGATGATGATGATAATGATGATGACGACGACGATGATGATGATGATGATGATGATGATGATGATGATGATGATGATGATGATGATGATGATGATGATGATGATGATGATGATGATGATGACGATTTATTTCTTACGTATTTACTGCTTTAGGTTCCGGACTCTTTCACAAATTACAATTATGACCACGAAGACAATGACAATGATGAGGTAGAAGATTCAGATTCAGATTCAATAGTTTATTACAAGAAGAAAATGATTTTAGCATTAATTTGCTAATCTTACAATCAGTCCTTCTTTCAATCACTCACACATTTACTTTAATCATTTATCCGCATTCATACAAAGACAAACATTGATTTGAAATTAAAGGAATAAACAAGCTAACTTCGTAACAAGGAAACTAACAATACTAAATATAACCCTTTTAACTGGAACCATTTAATTTAATAAAGAGAGAGAGAGGCTTGATGGACTGAGTGTGAAGAGAGGGGGGAGGGGGGGGAATGAAAGAGGAAAATCAATTGATGCATGCTAGAATGTATGATTTTTGAAATTATTAAGAAATATGTTGTAAATCTTGTACTTGAAGCTGTTTAACGATGTGCATTGTTTTAGTTCTAAAGAAAGAGTGTTCCATAACAGGGGGCCTTTAAAAGAGAAGCTAGATTTAAAAATGTCAATTCGTGGTTTTGGAAGTCGGTAGTTTTCAGAATGGTGTTGTGTAGGAAATGACATTAGTTGATCACGTAAGTAAGAAGGCGCTATATTATTTTTTACTTTAAACATCTGTATGGCTAAATTATACTTGAATTGTGTTTGTAAAGGCAGTATTTTAAGATCTGTTAATTTTTCATCTGTTGTTAATTCTTGATTATCTGAGATTAATCTAATCCCACGTCAATGCAGATGATGAAGTCTTTTTAGTTGATTTGCTGAAGCATTAGACCATACAACAGAGGCATAGTTGATATGTGATAGACAATGGGCTTGGAAGAAACTTTTTCTGGCAGAAGATTCAATGTAAGGTTTTAGTTTAGCAAGAAGAAAGATATTTTTGGATAACTTCTTACATATATTATTTATATGGGAGTGCCATGTAAAATCTTGATAAATAATAATCCCTAATACTTTGTGCCCTGAAACTTGTTCAATCTGTGAACCATTAATATTCAGATTTAATTTTAAAAGTTCATGCTGTCGCTTTTGCCGTGATGTGAGGACCATGCTTTTAGATTTTTGTGGATGAAGAATCATACGATTATGGCTGAACCAATCCGTTATTTCTTGTATACTCTTCTGTAAAGATGTTTGTATTTTATTTACAGATCTCCCAGAGCAGTGCAAAGAGCCATCATCGGCAAACAGGTCACAACTTGTATCTTTGCTAGTAATATGGAGTGGTAGATCATTTATATAAATGCAAAATAGTAAAGGACCTAAAACTGAGCCTTGGGGTACACCACATGAAATGGTACCTGGAGAAGAATATCTTCCATTAACATATACACGTTGGATTCTTTGTAATATGTATGATTGGAAAAGATTGACGACATTGGGATTTTTGAGGTAGGTAGAAAGTTTTTGCAAGAGAATGGAATGATTGACTAGATCAAAAGCTTTTTTTAGATCCAAGAATATGGCTCCTGTAATATTACCATAATTCATTGCATTGAGCCACTTGTCACATAGCCTGATCAGAGCACTTTGGCAAGAATGATGGGTGCGAAAACCTGGCTGATACCTATGAAGGAGAAGATGATTTTCAAGAAAAGCAAATATTTGTTTGTGTAAGTGTCTTTCAATGGGCTTAGATAAGACATTTAATAATGATATAGGTCGAAAATGGTTTGGGTTTGTGTGATCTTGTGTTTTGGGGAGAGGAATAATTTTTGCACATTTTAATTCATCAGGGAATGTTTCCTTTACTATGCTTAAATTGTAGATGTAGGTTAAGGGTAAAGCGATGTAAGGAAGAGCAAGTTTTAACAAAAATGAGTTAATTTTATCTGTACCCGAAGATTTTTTGTTAGGTAGATCAGTGACATATTGTATTACATCTTGAAGTGTCATAAGTACTATAAGTATAAGATATATATAAGATATAAGTAAAATCATGTTGTAATAAGAAGAAGGAGAAGAAGAAGGAGGATGAATAGAGAAGGGAGGAAGAGAAGGAGGAGAAGGAGAACAAGAAAAAACCCAACAATAACAACAATAACGAAGACAACAATAACAACACCGAATGAATGAACATTGAGGTTTAACGTCTACGCCCACCATTGGCAATATGGCAGACGAGGATAACCATCCCAGGGAAAGAGGGGTAGGGACCTAAATCAACACTGAACCACCAGAGCAATCATACTGCTAAAATGGACAGTAAGAAATGCCACTTTTTATTTAGCCCACCACGGGATTCGAACCTGAGTCATCGGTGTGTGCCAGGAGAACCCTCTACCACTGAGCTAAGGCCATGGGCAGAAACAACAACGAAAAGAAAAGGAAGAAGAAGAAAGAGAAGGTGAAGGAGGGAGAAGAAGAAGCTATAAAGATGACTTTTATTCGTTGCAGACCATGGGGTTTTATTTCCTCTCCGTAATACTCAAAATGTGACATAAATTCTATGCACCGTTTATGTTCAATTTTTATTGCGATTTCCTGACCCTGCCTTATTCTTTACTGTGTTTGTTCGTGCGTGTGTTTAAGTGTGTGAGTGTGTGTATGTGTTTGTGTTTGTGTGTTATTTTATATATAATACCAAAGCAATATTACTTTTCCACGTCCAACAACCAGACCTTTTGTGTTTTCTGAATCAAATCCTCTGTGTTTGCATATACTATCTTGTAATAGTTCGGTTTAAAATAATTATTTTTAAAAAGTAAGATAGTTATCCCAGTCTGCCATATCGCCAATGGTGGGTGGTAAACGTTAAATTTCAATGTTCATTCATTCATTCAGGAGTAAGCACGACATTAGTATCTAACTAACTAACTAACTAAACAGTGAGTAACAATGACCACCAAGCAACATTATGATCATGCATTTCGTGTTGAAATGTTTCACTAACGCTTAATGAATTTTCATTGATTTATTTAGTCATTCATTCGTTTAAAAACAATAAACAGAGAAGTAAATGGAAACAGCGGATCGTGATGGTTGAATAAAATCCTTCAGAAGAGAGCAAAATCCGCAGAACACGGGTCTATTATTGATTCCACGTTCTTTTATTATCTTTCTTTTTGTCTTTCTTTCTTTTTTTTAAATTCATTTATTTATTTTACCTTCTAGCATATTCATTTAAAGATCAACAGCTAATAATTTAATAAACGTACAGACGGTAGCCCCAAAACAAAACAAACAAGCAACAACGACAACAACAAATGAACTCTAAAGTGCATGCACACGTGTCATGCAGGCGATACAACGCCCAAATATTCCGTTTTTGTTTTTTTTTTAAATCACACGTTACTCAATATACCGTGCAGTGGCGTAGCTAGGAGAAAAAAGGGGGGGGGGAGGTCCAAATTCGGAAGTCCCCCCGAGCCCCCACTTGAGAAGGGCCCCTGAAGGAGTGTCCGAAATTTTTTTTTTACATTAAATATTAAATATTACGCCACCGCCATGTAATCTTGCTATTCACGTTGTTATATAAGTTAGTGAAACTGTACCAATTTGAATTTAGACTTATATATTTATTAAGTACATTATCTCATGTCATGATGTCGAATGTCAAAATGCAAGGGCCCCCAAAGAGGCCAAGCCATCGGGCCCCCAAATCCCTAGCTACGCCACAGATACCGTAGTTTAGTTTAAGGCTCCAGGCATCTGTACACTCTAGTTACATACCAAGTTTTACAAAAACTTTTTTTTTAAATTTTCTTGTAAAAATATTATGTTACGATGATTACGTCACTGGATTTGCATAAGTTTGGTTTTACATTGGTAAAGTATTTTCCAACTTACTTAAGTACAGGTAAAGTCTAAGAGTACTTACCAAACTTGAACCAAATCCCTCCAGTAGTTTGGAAGAAAATAGGATTTGTTTTTAAAAATTATACCATGATTACATTACATTACATCATTATTGCTTTAGGTCCAGCGGACTCTTCCGATCCAAATCAGGACCGGACAACCCCTGATCCGCATCAAAGATCTGCTGAAACATCCCTAGTGGTAAAACTGAAAGCTCTCGATCCACCAGCCAGCCACTTTACAATAAAGACATCCCACGCAGGGGACGCTGAGGCTGTAGGCCTACTCTAATTTATCGAACCCCCGTTTACAAAAACAAAATAGAATACAAACATCCTTATAAATTATCAACCAAACACATACATATAAAATGCCTACATTGCTAAATAATAACATCATAGGAAGCCCTAGTGACCACCTGGCAGAAAGCGTCCAATATTCCCAAGCTGATCCAACAGACCTCATACACAAATAAGGAGTCTTGCCCTGGAAGAGTTTTCAAGAAAAAAAGATAGGTGACTGGTCTAGCGAAGAAGAAGATAGTATAGCAGATTGATAGAACAGAGCAGGAATGAGAAAGAGCAAATGAGAAAGACAGCGACAGTGGGAATTTAAAGCACTAAATTTCCAGATAGTGGGGATACTATTTATACTGAAACCCCCGGCACTCCAACGGGGGATATACCATGATGACGCCACAGAATATGCACAATTGTTTGTCATCTGGTAGGGTTTACTATTTCCTAACTAAACACCAAGTTTCAAAAAAGTCGTCCATTAATTTCATACAAAAGTGCACAAATGTCACTTCCGAACGGACGGACAGTGGACGGGCGTGATGATGCCCTAAGCCAAAAACAGTATTACCGAGCTTTAAAGCTCGGGAACTAATGTTTTCTCAGAATCGGTCAGCGCGATCGGGACGGTTTGGACATCTAGTTTTTGCAGAAAGTTATGAAAATAAATCCCCGTCTGCGATATTGCTAGTAACTGGTGTTCGTTTTTGCTTTCGGAACCTTATGGCATAAAGCAATCCCTCGGTCGGCTTGAGTTAGATCCTGTATCGGCCAGCGCCTTGAGTCGCCAAGTACGGCGAAATATGTGGGCTATACAAATCCTCAATAATAATAATAATAATAATAATAATAATAATAATAATAATAATAATAATAATAATAATAATAATAATAAATTAATAAATAAATAAACATACGGTATAGTCTGAAGATTTGGCAGTCTCCAAGCTTTTAGGAATGGTAAAAACCCAGATCTAGCAAAATAATGGAAGCGTCCATTGATAATAATTCTACGACTATGTTGCCTACTGAAAGCGGACATTCGGAAAAGGTGTTCGGAACTATTCGACCAATGGATTCCTGAATGGTGTGAGTGGGTGTGTTATGTGCATGTGTCTGTGTGTGTAGAACGCGCCTGTCAGCGTGAACTAGGACAGTTCATGAGATGGGAAAAGAGTTGATTGGAACGGTTAGGTGCAGTGGGGGAACTGGGAGAAAGGGATAAAGGATGGGGGAGAGGGGAAGGGGGTGAAGAAGGGGAGAGAAGGAGGATGGAACAGACACATGGACACAGTATCATTTTAAATCAAGATGTTTGCGAATTGTGAATGTTTTCACATTCCGCCCTAACCTCTGACTGTTTCCAAACTATATATTTGGGAAACTGCACATATACTTCCGTGTTTATAGACTACTCCTATCGTCCCCACATACAGGCGAGCAATGTAGCTCTGTATCCTCGGCGCTCTCAAGGCAGATGGGGCTGCATGACATGACATACACTTTAATTTACCGCTGTCTTAAATATAATTGACACGAAATCCTGGATGTGACTACACCCACCACACACACACACGCACACACACACACACAATCACACAGACACACACACACACACACACACACACACACCTCACCCAACCACCTTTTTTCTACACACCGCCATTTTGTTGTTACCTGCCTCCCTTCCTCACCCCCACTACCTCTCTCTCTCTCTCTCTCTCTCTCTCTTTCTCTCTCTCTCTCTCTCTCTCTCTCTCTCCCCTCTCTCTCTCTCTCTCTCTCTCTCTCTCTCTCTCTCTCTCTCTCTCTCTCTCACCAGGTGACAACGGCGTTTGGGCTCCTCGGCTTTGTTGTCGAAGTCATTTGACAGGTTCGGTAAGGGACACAACTTCTTCGTAGAGTGGCCTGCCCTTTTGCCTGCTCCTTTGGTACGTGTTTGGAAGCTGGCTTTGCAGATTTTCACGTTTCGTGCTTGGGTTTTATTTTCATGACTTCCTTGTTTTTCATTGAGGATGACGAACACACAAAAACCATAAGGACATGTAGGAGGCCTATTGAAATTTCGCCCACAAAATAGTGTGTGTACTGTAAAATGTTGAAGTGAAAAAATTTTTTTTACTAAGCTATTTACAAACATCAGTCTACAGTTCTAGGTTCCAGCGATTGGTAGAGCTTGCTCACACAATTTAAATGGTGCGTGATTTGAAGATTTATTTTTCACTGTGGGTTATACTGCAAAAGGTTTGTTTTACAATTTTCCATTTTGCAGACAATGTTTAATTACCTTAGTAGTACGCTACTCTTCAAGTTTACCTTTTTTCTATTGTCAGAGATTTGAATAGACACGTATAGAATTAAGTTGAACATTATATTATGTTTGAGGCGGAAGGGTGTATGAAACACGGGAGTTTTAGAAATGCTGGTTTGAAAACAAAAAAGTTTTTTTTGGAGTTAGTTTGGCAGCATAGTCTGCCCGAACCAAACACTCTCCTTAATTGTACGATAATTGGGGTTGAAACCCTATACTTTCGCAAAATGTAAGCTCATGGTCAAAATGATAAGTACAGTTCATAATCAAAATGATAATGTTATGTGCTATATTACAATTTGTTTGTTGTTGTTGTAGTTCATGTTGTGGTTGTTAGTGTGTGTTGTGTTGTGTTGTGTTGTGTTGTGCTGTGTTGTGTGTGTGTGTGTGCGCGCGTGTATGTGTGTGTATGTGTGTACTTGAAGTGTTTTTACAAGTCTTTCTGTAGCATTAGGATAGGGAACCTTTCTTTCTTCTTTTTTTTTAACCTTTTTTGTTCCTTTTTATAGAGGGGGGGGAGGAAGGGGGGGAAGGGACAGCTTTTTTTACCTTCACTGCAAGCATTTTTTTAGTTTCCGATGACAGAGATTGTTAAAGTAATTCTAACATCATACTTTCACACTTTTTAACTAGATGATAATTATGATCATAGTAGAGATTATTATTCTCCACATAATTATCAAAATGAAAGCTCTCCGAAGGTCATGTAAGAAGCTTGTAAAAGTCATTATGGGTGCCACTGCCAGTTAAAGTCACTGGGCTTTGCTAGTAGAGAGATATCTAATGCCGTCATTAAGCGGCACTAGCACTTCAGGCTACAGACACATAATTATTTCCCCTGGCTAATAATTCACGGCAATGGATTGGACCCCCTTCTATCATTCTCTCCCTGATGCGCTGGATTTGTTGTGCGCCTGTGTCCGCATTCTAAGGGAGAGAAGCCCATTACTGCTTCTTGCAGATCTTTTAAAACCCCAGGTTCTGCGATTGATAGGTCTTTCTTGCGAAGTTTAAATGGTGGTGTGATTTAAAGATGTATTCTTTAGTCTTTAGGTTCTGTGACTGGTAATAAACGATCTTTGGAACACTCGGACACGACTTTTCTGTTAAAATTTCGTAAAAAATATAAGACCAAAGCATGTATGAATATATCAGTAAATATATTAGTAAATATATCAGTAAATAGTCATCTGTTAGCGTTGATTAGACTGTTTTTAAATTGCCCTCTCCTCACCCCCCCCCCCTCCCCACTTTGCCCCGAAATTTCATATAGGCGTTAGATTCACTTTAAAGGTTTAGACATTACATTAAAAAATAGAATTCAAATGACTCACTTAAAATTTAAAACAAAACACTAATGAATCGTGAAGACTGCCTGAGCGTGACAATGTACAATTGAAGAGGATTAATTAATATGCTTGAATTACTCCACGACCGAGACAGATTTGTATAATCTGGGCAAGAGATTATGATGAAAGGGCCGACACCTAGAGCACACATTTCAACGTCATAAATTCATTTCAATTACACACACACACACACACACCCACCACACACACACACCACATATGTCTCCTCTAGGCGACGAATTAGGTCACGCTGTATTTGTTTCTAGGTCAACTGTCTTTTACGAACCGTTTGAGAATGTTTTCGAACCGTTTGTTGACGCCGGATAGTGTCCTCACTTGGTTTCATACAATTTAAGAATCCAAGAAGGCAAATGGGTTTTTGGGACGGAAAAAGCGCATTTCTGTAGAGAAAAGGGTTAGGGCAAGGGCTAGGTATAGATCTACAAATAACTCTTACCCGAACCCTTGTAGCAAAATTCCGCTCTTTCCGTCACTTTTAAACAGTGTTTTAGCATGTTGCCAGAAACAAGTTTTCAAATTCATTCCATTTCAATATCACACACACACACGCACATATATATGTTGCCAGAAACATGTTTTCAAATTCATTTCATTTGAATTTGAATATAATAAAAGTAAATGTAAAAACAAATAAATATAAATATTTAAAAAAAAAATTTTTAAAGAAAATCTTTTTTGCACCGCCGCGAAAGCGAGTGCAGTGGACACAGTGGAGTGTTTACACAACAAAAAAGAGACGCCTAAACATTAGACGCTTAGCTGGTCGGTTTAAGCAACGAGCCCACGTTATACAATCTTTTCATGTGACAACAATGCTGCAAGTTCCCTAGTAGACTCAGTCAGCTATTGTCACACAAACACACACACACACTCACGCACGCATACACGCACACGCACACACATACATACTTTGTCCCTTTAAGCGAACCTCTTAACTCACGCGTATCCAAGATATAGTTATAGTTAGTTATTCGTTGATTAGAGGGTCCAGCGGACGGAAAAGAACTTACAAGTAGGGAGATGCTAATTAGAAGAAGAAGGAGAAGAAGAAGAAGAAGAAGAAGAAGAAGAAGAAGAATGTTGTTTTGTTGTTGTTGTGGTAGTAGTAGTAGTAGTAGTAGAACTAATAGTACTAGTAGTAGTAGTAGTAGTAGTAGTAGTAGTAGTAGTAGTAGTAGTAGTAGTAGTAGTAATAGTGTGAATATGGGTTCTATTGTTGCTGGGCTCTACACAATGGAATGCTATTACCCACTCGTCTTTCTAGTTAGATCGCCCTATGACTAATCTTAATACATTTATATTTTTGGTCCAGTCTGTGTGAGGATAGGGTTACAGAGATAGGGAGAAACGTGTAAAAGATTCACTGACACACTAGCTCTCACACGGCTATGAATCATTCATAGGTAGTCCAGCCACTTGTTAACAGTAAATATCACACATTTATTTCCTCTACTCTATATCTAATTCTCTAATCACTACATTAACTTAAATGTCCAAAACGTAATATAGCTAGGATTAACTTAACAGTCCCAAAAGTCACTTCGAGTGGTTCGTAGAATGGGTAGATCTTTGATGGATCTATTCTGCTACTGTTCTCGATACTTGCTACTGTCTCATCACTGGGCTTTGTTATTGTTTTGTCTAATGTTCTTTTTTCCGAAGAGTGGACTATCGCACAGTCCCTATAGATCAGTGTTCGTGCACGTTTTCTATGGAACTTAGCTGTAACGTTGAGGTGCGGTGCTCCTCGTCTCGTTTGTTGACTATTGAGCTATTAGAGCTCAGTGATCGATGCTCAATTGCAGGCCGAGTGTCAGGGTTGCCTCTATGTGCCTCTCTTGCCTCGGACCAAGTCTGCTCGTCTTTTTGACAATGTCAGGCTATGGTTATACTGCGATGAATGGATTTTACCCGTCACCTGCGTAGTCTTCTAAGAGAGCTTTCAGCGTCCTTCTCGGGTGAGGTTTTAACAAAGACTGACCTACCTTAACGTTGTGGTAAGCTAAAGCCCGCAATATCCCGTGATCCTTTGCGCTCTCGCGGGGTTCGATGGATATAAGTCAGCTGGTTTATGCCACGGCCTACTTCAGCGAAAAGTTTCCCTACACATATACTTAGAACAATCCTAACTTGTCTCGTCTGCTAGGCCTCGAATTTAAGTTACAAAGGCCAAAGAAGGATGAACTTTTAAGGCGAGAAGCCTTACTGCAGGGTCTAAACTCGCCTCGTGTGACAAGTAGTAGTAGTAGTAACAGCAGCAACAGCAGCAGCAGTGGTAGTATTAATAGTAACAGCAGTAGTAGTAGCAGGTGGGTAGTTAGTTAGTTAGTTAGTTACTTAGTTTGTTTGTTAATTACTGTTTTTGTTGTTTGTTTTTGTTTTTAGGGAAAAAGGAAGAAAGGAGGACTTTGTCACACGCTGGACACAAACTGCATCCCAACCAGCGACTATCATTAAAGACGGGCCTCCCACCAAAACAAACAAACAAACAAAAATTACATCAACAATGTTGCTGCCTCGATCGAAGAACCTATCATCGACTCCCACCACTTTTGTCATAATCGTCGTCATCGTTGTCGTTGTCAACGCCAGTGTCTCTGATAACCCCAGCTTAAACTCCGTCTTCACTGACGCTTTGGATGAAGTCAGCATCGCTCAGCTCATACCAGCATCGCTGACGACATCGTACGGGCTGAACGCGTCATGCTTTAACGACACTGACGGGTACAGCAGCTTGAAGCAATGCCTTTCTTCTCAGGTAAGGTTTTGGTATGTGTGTGCGTGTGTGTGTTTGTGTGTGTGTGCACGTTTGCAATATGTAGGCTATGTGTATTAGTACACTGTTAAGTAATATCTAGACCTACGTTTGTATAAAACAGTCTTATTACATACTTTTGTATAGAAAAATTAAAGAACAATTATGAAGCACACTGAGCAAAAGGTTGTGTGCACTTGCATACACGCACGTAGGCACGCACTCACACCCACGTACACGTGCACAAACATAGATAACCTACACACGTGCATACATACATGCACACACACGCATTCACACACACACACACTTTATATGTAAATACTAACGTTAGAAGTATCAAATTTTAGTTACGTATTGTTGGCTTGAACGACACTCGTTACCTCCAAAACATTTACCACGTGCTTCTGGATTTACCACGTCAAATTATGTATCCTGGGCGTGCTCTGTTAGAAATGTGTTGTATATGTTTGGTGTTGTTTGGGAAGCACTGATGGTATGAAATGTGAAAATGTTTGTAGTCAAATTTAAACAAAGACTTATGAATTGTTACTTACAAGACTGGCACTCTTCTCTAATTGTTTCTGACACTTTCTATCAAACATATTCAAACAATTAATCACTCTCTTTCATTTCAGCCTATGTACAACTCTATCAGGCCGTTTGGTTTTAGAAAAATGTTTGCTAAACTTAGAATAGGAGTGTCGTCATTACGTTGTCATTTTCTGCTGTATGATAGTGCATCCAATATTAACCGCAATACTTTTTGTCCTTCTTGTCTTGATGAACACGAAAATGAGTATCACTTTTTACTTGTGTGTCCGACAAACACTGACCTTCGTATTCAGTTTATTCCTAGAAAATTTTATAGAGAGCCAACATTGTTTAAATTTGTCCTGTTACTTGTTTCAACTAATGAAGCACTTATTACAAATTTGAGTCTTTTCATTTGCAAAGCGTTTGCTGCCAGAAACGACGTACTGGTTCAAAGTTAGTCCTTTGTCCTTCTCTCTTTGCTTTTCGTTACTTGTTTCAGATTTATTGTTGTTGTTTTTTTTGTTGCGATGGTTTATATGTGCAGTAATGTCTTTTTGCATTTTTATTGTTTTTGTTTTTGGCTGTTCACTCCTGTTGAAGGGGTCTATGGCCTATTAATATTAATAAACATTCGGATGCTGATTCTGATACACTCACACATACAAACATACACAAACATACGCACTCACATCCACACACACAAACACACACACACACACACACCCTCCCCTCCTCCTCCATTATTTTGTTTTCCCACGACGGTCTTTACTGCGCATGCTGATTAATTGTAGTAGGCCTATTATTATGTCACCGCACCATGCAGCGACCTCTATCCAAGTTTCTGCTCTCCCCAGCTCCTCCCCAGCCCCACCCCACTCCCTCCCCACGTCCCTCGCAATCCCTGTGGTTTATTGCAGTATATTTTTGAGTCCCTTTTATGCATACTTTCACGTTAACTTTCGGTAGATTTGAAGAGTTGGTCTTGTTTTGCGGGTTAAAACTACATAGTATTGTTTATCATCATCGTCGTCATCGTCGCCATCGTCATCTGCATCATCATCGTCGCCGCCACCATCGTCGCCGTCGTCATCATCATCATTATAATCATCACCACTTCCACCATCACCGCCACTGTAATCATCACCATCATTTCTTTTGTAGGTAGGTGTGCGCTAGTTTATTAAGTTTCTTATCACTGTTAGCTATGTCATTGTCAGAGCCAGGATATCCGTGAGAGATTTCACAATAATTATAATAGAGCTTATTAGACAAGCTTGCGTGAAAGCTCAAACCATACAGGACCTGAATTACATGTCGGAACATCC
Organism: Oncomelania hupensis; assembly: GCA_036898135.1. NCBI lineage: Eukaryota > Metazoa > Mollusca > Gastropoda > Littorinimorpha > Pomatiopsidae > Oncomelania > Oncomelania hupensis. Next base: position 46,484,621 of record CM072517.1, on the reverse strand, counting down.
GTTAAATAATAATACTAATGTTCGCCATAATGGTTGAGCGTGGTCAAGCGTGTGTGTGCATGCGTGCGCGTACGTAAACACACACAAACACACATGCGCGCGCGCACCCCACCCTCCCCCCACACACATACCCACTCATACAAACACACTCGCTCACACAAGAATGAACACATAAATACACTTTTAAAAATCTAATACATATCTATTTACTAATTTATCATATTCCATTGAGATTTCACTTTTATATAAACAACATGTATAGGCTAAAGTTTGGAGTATGCATCCTCGCTTCTGTGACAATGCGTCTTCAGGTTCTCACACTCAAACGTTGCTTTCTGTAGAAGTCCATGTACGCTTACTTATGTATTTGTTCCACCTTGCTTAACATGAACAACTATCAGGCATTCTCAGCGTAAAACTGTCAGGATGGTAGTGTGTATGCTTTTCCACTGCCATGTATTTTGGGGACCCGATCCAAGAATGCATACGCACGCGCGCTCTCTTACACACCCACATGATCGCGCGCTCACACAGAGAAAGAGAGAGAGAGAGAGAGAGAGAGAGAGAGAGAGAGAGAGAGAGAGAGAGAGAGAGAGAGAGAGAGAGAGAGAGAGAGAGAGTAAATTAAGAGAGTAAATTAGTAGGTTAACCAAGTGGCATTTCGCCATCGATCCTTGTGTAACAGCAGAAATAGTGACGACAAAATGTATGAAATTAGCTTAGGGCAAAATAGATATCATCGAATGAAACGTGACGTTAATTCACCAGGTACATAAAGAGCAGCACACACATGTTAAATTAACTCTCTTCAGACAATCACGCCGCCAGCCTCTCCAGATAATATCTAACAAACTTAGCAACCCATGACGAGTTAGCTTGCTTCAACCAAAACCGACCAAGACGTCGTCTCCGTTAACTAGCCACGCGCCGCTTATCGCGATTGGATCTATCCTACACTCTACCTCCGACACTCCAATTCAAGGATAATTATACGTGTCTGATAAATAGGGCAGGTGAAGGAAAATATTCTTTTTCTCTCGCGCCCGCGTGATATAGAGAGAATAGAGTGGGAGAGGAGGAGAGAAAGTGAGAGAGAAATAAAGAGATGAAGGAGAGGAAGAAGGCAAACAGAGACAGACAGGCAGACAAACAAACGAACAGACCGACAAAAGAGAACGATTTATGAATGTAATGTTCGCAGGCGCCTGTGGAAGTGATGTAGGTGTTTTAACGAATGTATCAGCTAGTAGCCCGTCTTTAGGTCAACATAGGTGGAAGACAGTTTGAGGCGTGAAAAATTAATTACTTTAGTCTACATCTTAGCGGGTTCTGTATTTAACCCACGTTACTCAGAACAAAGCAGTAGTGGGGCCGGGTAGCTCAGTTGTTAGAGCGGCTTACTAGTAACCGAAAGGTACCTGTTTCGAATCCCGGATTGGCCAATGTGTGACCATATTATTTTCCCCTTACCATCAACTGGTTCGCTGGTGTCAGAATAATGTGACCAATAGTCGCTCCGGTGTCGTGTGACTATAATCTACAATTACAAAGGAGTACAGAATGATGATGATAATAATAATAATAATAATAATAATAACAATAATAATAATAATAATAATAATAATAATAATAATAATAATAATAATAATAATAATAATATATGGAAGCTATACGCGTCTTATTCCTAAATCAAACTCAAAAGCACGGCCCACACACACTCTCACATGTTACAGAAACTCCTACATACACAAAACACACGCACACACACACACGCACACCCACACCCCCCCCCCCACACACACACACATCACTCCCACACATGTGGTGCAAATGCAAGTCACTATTAGAAGACGGAGCGGCGGAACTAGAATGTTCTTTGTGAAATTTTAGATAGATTGCATCCTTGAAGGAAAGGAGAAAACCGCAGTGAGTTCCTGGAGAAAAACCCTCGGTGACCTTAATAAAAAAAAGTCTCGTACTTAAGTCACGTTAGCCTACATGTATAATTATAAATTCGTCCCTTCGTGAATGGAACCCGCGACTGTCGGCCTAGGGAACCGGCGATCGACTAACCAAGGGCGTCACCCAAGATTTTGAAACATTTTATCATGAATTCTTCCAACTTTGCAGCCATAGGCTAGCTAATTCTATTATAACATTATTCAAGGCAGAAACCTGTAAAATTGATTGATTTGCTTTCAAACCTTTGATGTCCTTCGTCGTGAAATCTAACGTTGGCATGTAATAAGCATTGGCTAAATATCCTTCGTCTGAAAACGCCAAAGCTCGTTACTTTGTCTCGCCGGAGTCTTTCCCAAAGTGACGTGAAATTAATTGTTTTTTTGTTTTTTTAATACACAAGGAGCTTTCCAGCTCAAGGGGCTGTCCGAAACAGGATCTCATTCAAGCCGCCCAAATCACCAACTTGCACTATCAGGCACACTGTCAAAACGGCCCAGACAACTGAGCTAATCTGATCTAAATGAATGCACCGGGTGGGGGTGTGTGTGTGGGTGGGTGTAGGTGTGTGTGGGTGTGTGTGTGTGTGTGTGTATGTGTGTGTGTGTGTGTGTGTGTGTGTGTGTGTGTGTGTGTGTGTTGGTGTGTCCTTGTTTACACAGTATTATCTGGACAAAACAGTGAACATCTACATAACTTGAATTGACATGCCTACTTGTTTTGACGTCAGAACAATGATCCGTTAGGGTTAGATCTGGGTTAGGGTTAGAGTTAGGGTTAGGGTTAAGGTTAGGGTTCGAACTTTGCAAAGTACTTAAAAATGGGGACGAAATATGACCCATTGTCAGCACAACGTATGTGGCGTTTCGGAAAAGTCATGATAATACTGTGTAACTCGGCTGTGCGCGCACGTGTGTGTGTTTATCGCGTACCTGTACTTTTTGAAAGAATGACCGGGTTCATTAACGTGTAGCAAAGTAGGTGAGGGTGAACCAACGTATACAGAGTTATTACAGAAATTCGACTCGTGCGAGAGAAAAAAAAAAGTCTCCTTTCATCATCTTGATGCAAACCAGACTCCAGTGAAGCCAACTTAGCTTCTCAAGAAACCCACTAGTTTTTCTCATTTCAAAAGCACAGTTCTAATCGAATGACATTACATTTCAATTTATTGTTATGTATTGTCGGAAGTTAGGTATGGATGTGCTGTCTCTGATTATCGTTGGACTGTGCTGTATTATATTCGACTTTCTTTGCACCAAATATGATATTTTCGAATATTTATGTATCTGTGATAATGTCCAATGTAGAATGTAGAGTAAATCCAAGCCGCATCAAGAATTCAATTAATTTCCTGTTCTATCTGCTGTTATTATTATTATTATTATTATTATTATTATTATTATTATTATTATTATTATTATTATTATTATTATTATTAAGAATTATTTTAGTAGAATGTTATCTCCGTGACAGCAGCTTACTCTAAAGCAATAACCATGTAATGTAATGTAACTCTGTCTAGCTTTATTGTTTTCAAAAATATACAATGTGAATAAAGTAATGCAATAAAATGATAAATAAAATTAAATACAAATAAATAAAGAAATAATTGATTTTGTTGAAATAAATAAATGAATATTTTTCCGTTACTGCAGCTTACACTTTTTTTTAAAAAACACAAGTTGAATAAAGGAATACAATCTGATAATAAATATTTAAACAAATAAATAAATGATTTTCCCTCGTGACATCACCTTACTTTTTTTTTAATACACAATGTGAATAAAGTAATAAAATACAATAATAAGCATTTACACAAATAAATAAGTGATCAAATAAATTAATAAACAAATATATATAAATAAATAAATACATTACTTTTAATAATAAATACTTTTTTTGTTATTCCGTTTTGTAAAAAAACAACAACACAATGTCAATAAAATAATAAAATATAATAATAAGTATTTAAAGAAACAAATAAATGATTTTAAAATAAATAAATAACTTTTTTTTTCTTCAGTGCGCCAGCCGGAGCGATGTGGCGAGGTTGTACAAGACAGCCACCAGCAGCCTCTTGCTGTCACGTGACGTGTCCACCGTGGCGCCGGGGGTGCTGTACGTGCTGACCCAGATCTACACTAAAACCCACTGCCTGCCGTCGTCGCCCCAGGCCCCTCCCAAACCCCCACGCGAGGGCCCCACTCCAGCTGCAGGTGGGTCGCTGTTACTTCTTCGGACCAGAGGGTCCAGTAGAATGGATCCGCCAGCTAAAAGAATGTGGATCCTCGATCGCGCAGCGGTAGATAACACACAGCCATTTGTGTTATAAATGTCTGTCTACAGGGTGGCCCGTAAGTCCCTACCATCCATTTATCTTATTTATATCCCCCATTCTCCTATCCTATCATATCATATCCCGGAACTCGAAAGTCGTTGGGGCACCACAGACGATCGTTGAACCAAAGTACTCCATCTTTCTCTGTCCTCAGCAGTCCTCGTGACTTCACTCCGTGTTAAACCAGTCCATTCTCGAATGTTGTCTTCCCACCTATTTTTTCTGTTTCCATTTTCTTCTGCCTCCTTGCACCATGCCTTGCAGGATGTCTTCGGTCATTCTGGCTGCATAATATTATGCGACGCCATGTTCTAGGAGACAATTTCCTCAATAGGCCTACAGAACTTTTTTTTTCATGTAAAAATAAATAATATACGCATAATTCAATATAACATTATGGATGGGCAGGGACTCACGGGGCCACCCTGTATGAGAAATGGGCTGTACCCTAATACTGCTACCACTATGCCATCGGTGATCCAATTTCTTTAACCTATCGCGGACGGACCCGTTGGTTAGTAGTGCCCTTGACGACGGACCAAACCGCATAATGCGTAGCGGAGACTGGCCCAAGCCCCGGCATGTCTCAGCCACGCAGTGTGAATAAATCTAGATCTTGCCAGTGCGCGCACAAATGCATTCCATCGTAGGGACTTTTAAAAGATCCTGACGCTCATGCCCTAGCTATATAGACGGGTGAGCGTGAGTGAGTTACCCGTGTGCGTGAGTGCTTGCGCACGTGTGTTTATGTGTATTTATATGTCTGTCTGTCTGCCTATTGTTTTACATGTATCGGTCTACTTGTCTGTATACATCTCTCTGTCTTGTCTAGAGGTCTTTGTTCGGGTTATTGATTAAATGATTGAATGGTTTGTTGTCTGCTTAGTGTGGGGTTACAGCTTCGCCTTCGTGACGGTGATCAACCTGTGCTCACTGCTAGGCATGGTGTTGTCGGCGTGCACCAAGCTCAGGTTCTACAACCTGATCCTCATCTTTATGGTCGCTATCGCCGTAGGCACGCTCGTCGGCAGTGGATTGCTCGTCCTTATTCCAGAGGTATGAGTATGTCTGCCTAAGCTACCTCTCTCTGTCTGTCATTGTCTTTCTCTCACACACACATTTTGGTAACTTTCATAAAGCGTCGCTCGCAACGGTAACAGATTCTTCCAAAGATTTTAACAGTAACATTAACGTTAAATTCTATGTTCATTCACGATACTGCCAACTTCAATGTCATGTATTATTTAACTTGTACACTATAAAGTCCTCTAATGAATTATACTGCTTTTAAACGTGAGCCCGCCGTGCTGTCGTATCCACATGCAGTATCCTGAAGAAGAAGGGTATGTTTTTCTCACAAACCTGTGATTTTAAATACAATGTGTGTGTGTGTGTGTATGTGTGTGGGTGTGTGGGTGTGTGTGTGTGTGTGTGTGTGTAGGCGCTGGAGCTGGGTGTACACGGAGACCACAGCTACATCTGGAAGATCTGTGCAGTCATGTCCGGCGTTTATCTCTTTTTCATAATTGAGAGAGTCATGCGAATGATCAACACTTACAGAGAGGTAAGACGTCAACGATAACAACGATGACGACGACGACGATGATGATGCTGATGATGATGATGATGATGATGATGATGATGATGATGATGATGATGATGATGATGATGATGATGATGATGATGATAGTAACTTAATAGCTCTCAAAACACTAAATTGCTAAGATGGCATGCATTCTAAGCTCACAGAGATGCATGTAGTTGTAACCTACTAATGTACTCTCCCTCTCTCTCTCTGAGAATGTGTGTCTCTTTTGGGGTCCGACTAGGGTGCTTGTTTTCCAAAATGTTTCACGAGTTAGTTCGTTAGTTAGTCATTGTTTATAGGGTCCAGCGGACTGCAAAGAGCCGAATCAGGACCACAACTTGGTTGAAAGAGGGCTCACCTCTAATCCATATAAAAGATCTGCTGAAACAACCCTAATGGTAACACTGAATGCACTCCACCAGCCGGTCATTTTACAATAAAGGCATCCCATGCCGGAGACGCTAAGGCTGTACCCTAATTTATCAAACCCCCGTTTATAAAAACAAAGTAGAATATAAACTTCATTATAAAATATTAACAAAACACATATAAAATGACTACATTGCTAAATAATACTACCATAGAAAGGCCTAGTGACCATTAAGCTGAAAGCGTCCAATGTCCCCAAGCGGACCCAACAGACCCCATACACAAAATGTGGAATGTTTTGGGAGAGTTTTCAACAAAAAAGGTAGGATACTCACTGCATTACATTATATGGTTACTGCTTTAGGTCCGGCAGACTCTTCCGAGCCAAATCAGGACCAAAAAATCAAGACCACAACTTCGCTGAAAGAGGACTCGCCCCTGATCCGCATAAAAGATCTACAGAAACAACCCTAGTGGTAACACTGAAGGCACTCCACCAGCCGGTCACTTTAAAATAAAGACATCCCACGCAGGGGACGCTGAGGCTATACTCTAATTTATCGAACCCCCGTTTACAAAAACAAACATCATTATAAAATATCAACAAAACACATACATAGAAAATGCCTACATTGCTAAATAATAACATCATAGGAAGCCTCATTGACCACCTGGCAGAAAGCGTCCAATATTCCCAAGCTGATCCAACAGACCTAACATACAAATGAGGAGATTTGTTCCCGAAGAGTTTTCAAGAAAAAAGGTAGGTGACTGGTCTGGCGAAGAAGATAGTATAGTAGATTGATAGAACAGAGTAGGAATGAGAAAGAACAAAGGAGAAAAACAGCGACAATGGGAATTTAAAGCACCAAATTTCCAGAAAATGGGGATATTATTTATACTGAAACCCCTGGCACATCCACAGGGGGGGCAGAAGACTCACTGGTCTAGCGAAGAAGATAATAGATTGATAGAACAGATTAAGAACGAGAAAGAACAAACGAGAATGACAGAAGTAGTGGTCATTTAAAGCACTAAATTTCCGCAAAGTGGGGATAGCCTACTATTTATTAAAAAAAAACGACAACCCAACGGGGGTGTTTCACGAGTAATGTCACTACAACTCGTGCCAGGGAACTAAGTGTGAAACCTATTTCATCGTTAGACCTTCCATGCAGCTTAGTCCCCTTGCTTAGAAGCGGAAAATGCCGAAAATCTGCTGGTGAAAATTAGTCTAGGCCTAGGTTTACAGTTAACCCTAACACTCGCCATAACCTTATCCCAAATTTAAACAGTAATCCTAACGCTAAATATAAAAAATGTGCTGTTAAAATGTTATTCTGTATCTTTGCGTATTAATACAATTATGAATGCGCCAAACGATGCGCGAATCGACGTACGTGCTCCTAATATATGACCCCCAGAATTTGGGCTTGCCTGTTGTCACGCAGAAAATTAACTCGTGCAAATAGGCCAACATCAAATAGATTCAACAACTTGTTGTGATCCAAAAAGTACATAAATGACTGTATTGAAATTTCATTTTAGGTGTGAGTAGAGGAAATTGATTTTTTTAAAGAGAGAGAGAGAGAGAGAGAGAGAGAGAGAGAGAGAGAGAGAGAGAGAGAGAGAGAGAGAGAGAGAGAGAGAGAGAGAAACGATAGTCTGATCACACAAATTAGATCTAACACCTTTTGTGAATGTTATCAATAAGAGTTTAAAGTTTCGAAGGACATATCCCTTGTGTACTAAAGATGGCTCAGAACAATAATATGAATATCGTACACATGCTTTCGTCTTTGTAAATACCTATACTCTCTCTCTCTCTCCCCCTCCATCCCAACTGCCACTATTATATGTACCTTTAGTTTACAGACATTACTACAGACATTTATTCTCAGTTACGCTAGTTACACAATGATACAATGCAATACAGTTGCCTACAATTTTAGTTTCCTATTATTATTATTATTATTATTATTATTATTTATTTTATTTTTTTACTACAGTTTATCGGGAAACTCTGGGCCGCCTCCCCTGGGGAAGGCGTAGTCGCAGCCAGTAGCGCGCCCAAACCCTACCTACCTAACATTATTTGTGATTTTGAAATTTTGCTGGGGGAGTAAACCCGAGTACCCGGAGTCGAAAGTAAATAATATTCGGAGAAACATAACGCCGGATCGAACCCACACCTGTCGGCGCCATTGGTTTCTGGCTTGTGGATAAGGCAAGTTAGTCCCGCCTTAGCCCACAACGCTTGCATTATATTATTATTATTATTGAATATTTGTATAGCGCATATATTTAGCCGTACTTGTCGACTCAAGGCGCTGGCCGATACAGGATCTAACTCAAGCCTTTGGGCGCATCGTAATAACGCTCCAGACAACTGAGCACAATCCTGGGCAGCCAGGGATGGGGGAGAAGGACCTAGGTGCATGCTGGGTGTGTTCTTGTCACCGGCACTCACCCGTCTAGGACATGAGCGTCAGGATCTTTTAAGTCCTTTATGATGGAATGTATGCGACACAGACTAGACCTCGGTTTATACTCTCATCCGAAGGAGTAGGAAACGGGAGTAAAGTGTCTTTCCCAAGGACACAACACAATGCCCCGGCCTGGGCTCGAACCCGGGACCTTCAGACCCGCAAGCCAAAGCTCTACCATTAGGCCACCGTGCCTCCCTATATGGAGAAAAACAAAAAAACAACCACAGGCTCGTATCTGGATACGATGGCGCCCTCTATAGAACACACTGCTCTCAGGTACTTTTATATCAACCTTGATAACCTGTGAACCACCAACTTTGATTTAAAAGTAAGCTTACTGAGAAGGACGCGTTCTTAAGAGGACGCTATCGTATCCAGATACGAGCGCCTGCGGGGGACAAAACCAACAACAAAAAACATCCACACATACAGAAATTTTCCTCACGTTGACAAAACTACCGAAGAAAAGGAAAATATCAAAGTATGCTTCTCCATCGTCTTTAATGTTATTTTTTCAGTTTGGGGATCCAAATCATGTCTTTCCTATGTATTGTAATTTCTTCATGCCCGTGACAGAGATTAAAAGAGGAGCGCGAAAAGGATGAAGAAGCGACGCAAGACGCGCCCATCGCATCTTTTCATATACACGCTTCCCACAACCCTCACCTCACAGACCCAATCCCCGGCTCTCCCGCCCTAGTCAGCTTCAGGAACCACCAACATCACAACGACCATCATCATCACCACCAACACAACAGTGACGACGCTCACAACAAGGAACAAGCCTTTGACAATGCCACTTTTGTCAACGACGATGACTGCCACAAATCGCCATCAGCGACAACAGCATCGTCATCGCCGTCGGCTGACCAAGCTGTGTGCAAGGCAAAGAACGGTCTACACTCTGGGAAAACCCTGGTACAAAACCTTGTCTGTTATTTAGTCTACTGAGCAAATGCCTGGTTTGCTGCTTTTATGTTTGTCTGTTGTTTTTTTGTGCGTTTGTACCACTCTTAACTCGATCCGTTCTATTTTCATTCATTGTGCTAGTTGGTGTGTGTCTGTCACATCTGCATCAGTACGTTAACTGAATTCAAGTTCTAGCTTTACGTCAATGGGACTGAAGTAAATAACTGACAATTTTTAAAATGAAATTTTTTATTATTTTTTTTTAAAGAAGAAGAAGAAGCAGGTACCTGGACTTGGATATGATACAGCAGGTGCGTCGCTCCGGTTTAGGTCTATTCATTTTACTCACAAGTATCGAGGAGGATCTTGAAGTCCTCCATTGACTCGGATGTAACTAATTGTTCTTTCTGTCGTCTAGACCATACCATTCATCGTATTTTAGCATTTCGCTCATGTATCGTTCAAGCCATTGCTACGCACCCGATTTTCTTGTATACGCTAAATTAATGCATAAAGCTAATTATTCGTTAATAATTATAACATTAATTGAGACCATCATAAGGCAACTGAAACTTTCAGATCCAGAAAAAAACTGTGGCCTAATTAACCATTCTGCTATTGTTACTATACTAGATCTGATAAAAGTTGTGGATTTTTCAACAAAATCCTAATAGCACAGATCACCATTATCCCAAGACCACCAGCAACATTAATTCAGACTCTGAAATCTAAACACTGCGGTTTGGGGGGTGTTCTTTGTTCTAACAGGGAGAGGAGACGAAACAGGAGAAGAAGCAGCACAAGCATGGCCACTCGCACGGCAGCGACGGGGTAGCACCGGTGGCCTACATGATCGTGTTCGGAGACGCCATGCACAACTTCATCGACGGCCTGTCCATTGGCGCCGCTTTCTCCGAGAGCACTTTGTTGGGTGTCAGTGTAGCAGTGGCCGTCCTCTGTGAGGAACTGCCCCATGAGCTAGGTACGTCCTTTTTAAATCACTTTGGGCGATGGAATACATTTGAGTTCCATTCCAAAGCGGTAAAGACGACGGAGCGCTATAGGTTTTTATGTATTCCTGCGCTTCCGTAGTTTTGTGGACCTAACACAAGAACCATGCAATGTAATGTAATGTTTATTTATACTTTGTGTGTACATTATTCTAAATCTTTAGTAGTAGTAGTACAACTTCTCTGTTAAAACAGTTGCCCCACGGCATACTTTGTGTGATCTACAACTCTCTTATTGGGCCTTGGTCAAAATACCGGTTTCCACAACACAGGCGACCTTGACGCTAGCTGAGTGTCAGATAGTTAGTTAGTTAGTTATTCATTGCTTACAGGGTCCAGCGCACTGCAAAGAGACGAATCAGGACCACAAAATCAAGACCACAACTTTGCTGAAAGAGGACTCACCCCTGATCCGCATAAAAGATCTGCCGAAACAACCTTAGTGGTAACACTGAAGGCTCTCCACCAGCCGGTAATTTTACAATAAAGACATCCCACGCAGGAGGTGCTTATGCTATACTCTAATTTATCGAACCCCCATATAAAATGCCTACATTGCCAAATAATTACATCATAGGAAGCCCCAGTGACCATTTGGCAGAAAAGCGCCCAATATTCCCAAACTGATCCAACAGACCTCACACACAAATGAGGAGTTTTGTCCCAGAAGAGCTTTCAAGAAAAAAGGTAGGTGACTGGTCTACCGAAGAAGAAAGTATAGTAGGTTGATAGAACAGAGTAAAAATGAGAAAGAACAAAGGAGAAAGACAGCGACATGGGGAAGCACTAAATTTCCATAAAGTGGGAATACTATTTATACTGTAACCCCCGGCACCTCCACGGGTGTGCCGAGTATCAGAGATCTATCGATCAAGCATAGTTTGGGTGTAGGTGTACGCTTTCAAAACAGCCTCTTGACACTCAGAATGGGGTCAGTGTCTCTTTAGGGCCGACTGCTTCTATAAGCCTTGGTTTTAAAAAAAAAATCCCGATAAGGGCAAAAGGTCTCAATTAGTCAAAAGGTCCAATGCGTGTGTTTGGGTCCTAAGCAGAATCTGAACTGTAAACAGGTGATTTTGCCATCTTGCTGAACTCCGGCCTGAGCGCCAAGAGAGCCCTGCTGTACAATTTCCTGTCGTCCGTCAGCTGTTACGTGGGGCTGGTCATCGGCATCGTGCTGGGCGAGACCACCACGGCCAACACCTGGATCTTCGCCATCGCTGGCGGCATGTTTCTCTACATCTCTCTTACCGACATGGTACGTAGCAGCACACAAGAGTTAGTAGCGAGAGGCCTACTATACTACGCCCCAATACAAACTCAGTCCATGATGATGAGGCCTACCCTACTACAAATAGTGCAGATTTGCCCCAACTTTCCCTACCCCTTGTTCCCTGGGATGGTTATTCCCCGTCTGCCATATCGCCAATGGTGGGTTAGACATTAAACCTCAATGTTCATTCATGTGAACTTTCAGGTATGCCATTCTTTCTCTAATAACAAGTGGTGGTGTGTTACGGCCCCTCTCTCTTTCTAACAGAGAAAAAGAAAGGCCACCCGTACACACTGACTGGCTCATCTGCTCATGTATGTCCATCTGGGCACCAGCTGACTGGCTCATCTAATTATGAATGTTCGTCCATGCCGCGCAGTCCTAAGGTAGGTCTCACCATAGTCGGCCGAGTCTGTCTATATTGGACGTGGCTTCATTGTGTGGCAATAGCTTCGTTCGTTCGTTCGTTTCATTAACTAGATTAGAGTCCCCGGACACTTGCGCATATAGGGGACGGAGATAACACATGATGTTAAAAATTAAGGACCACTATGTTAGTTAGTTAGTTATTCATTGCTTACAGTGTCCAGCGGACTGCAAAGAGCCGAATCAGGACCACAAAATCAAGACCACAACTTCGCTGAAAGATAACTCACCCCTGATCTGCATAAAAGATCTGCCAAAACAACCCTAGTGGTAACACTGAAGTCACTCCACCAGTCTGTCACTTTACAATAAAGGCATCCCACGCTGGGGACTCTGAGGTTATACTCTTAATTTATCGAACCCCCGTTTACAAAAACAAAATAGAATACAAAAATCATTATAAAATATGAACAAAATACATATAAAATGCCTACATTGCCAAATAATTACATCATAGGAAGCCCCAGTGACCATTTGGCAGAAAACGTCCAATATTCCCAAGCTGATCCAATAGACCTCACACACAAATGAGGAGTTTTGTCCCGGAAGAGTTTTCAAGAAAAAAGGTAGGTGACTGGTCTAGCGAAGAAGAAGATAGTATAGTAGATTGATAGAACAGAGTAGGAATAAGAAAGAACAAATGAAAAAGATAGCGACAGTGGGAATTTAAGCACTAAATTTCCAGAAAGTGGGGATACTATTTATACTGAAACCCCCAACACCCCCACGGGGGAAGGACCACAATGTAAGAAATACAAAATTAAAAGGAGCATTATGCTTCATCCGAGAATATCATTCCTTAAATTAAAATAATATTAACTCCATTACTAAATATACACATAATTAAAATCCGAGCATCAACGCTCGCCAGGTTACAAAAGTTCCCCAGGTTTAAAACCATAAAATGACAATGGAGTGTCAATACTCTTCATAAGAACTATCCTTGCTAAAAATGCACATCTAAAAAATGCTTACAGCATGCAGTACACACGTAAAGTGAGCGCCGGACTATAAAAATGAAGCATCAAGAGTTTAATCATTTATAAAAAATAAATAAACTGTCTAGTATTACAATCTTACACCTTCCCAGACCCGCATTCCGGGTAGGAGGAAATTTAAAAGACCAGGAAGTGGGAAGAGGAAGTGGGGTTACAACCACGAACCATCCAATCACAACACTTATATTAAAAATGTCCAATTAAGAGATTATCAGTGTATTTTCACTGGTAAAGTGCATAACTACAAAAACTCAAAGAGAAAAACGCTTAAATATTGCCGGCGGGTCTTGAGGCCGCATAGGCCCCGGTTGGGTGCAGGGCAGGTAACGCCGGTGTCCCATGAAAGATAAACCCGTTTTGAAGACTAATTGGTACCCTTCCGTGGCACATTAGCGTTTAACCCATACGATGGCATATAGTGTTTTGTGTCTGATGTGGTTCGTGTTGGGGGATGGATGGTGTGTGGGAGAAGTAGGGGTGGGGGTGTAAGACTGTGGGGTCGTGTACAGTCCTTATTAGTCATAGTGACAGTATGTGGGAAATAAAAGGGACTTTTACCTTTAGATTTAAACACATGTTGTATAGGCCTACTTCTCTTTGTTCTATTGTTGCAGCTCCCTGAGATGAACAGCGCTGCAGAGTCTGAAGATGCAAAGCAATTTGGCCAGGTGAAAATATTCCTGCTGCAGAACATCGGGCTCATCCTGGGATACGGCCTCATTTTGATTCTGGTCATTTATGGAGGGGAAATCAACTTTGATGGAGAAGAATAGGCTGGAGAGAGTAGAAGAGCAGAGGGAGAGATGGAGAGAAGGGAGTGGGGAGACTGGGGAAGGAGCAGGGGGCATTGGGATAGTGCAGGAGGGGGGTGAGGGAGTCAAAGGTGGGATTGGGTGTGTGGAGAGGAAAAGGGTCAGAGAAATTACTTGTACAGTGCTTATCTTCTATCCAAGCTTAAGCTTTTGTGTGATAGCTATAGCCACAACAAACAAAGAGGGAACCGACCAACGCACAAACAACAGAAACAATAAGATATGTAAATACTGTAAATACTGACATCTTGTATACAAATGCAGGCTTTGGGTTTGCTTCGTTGTCAAGTTCAATAAAAGAATACAATAAAATTGGTGAAAGTAACATCTGTCTCCTCGTTGATCTTAAGGCTTTATTTCGTTATTGTTATACACATATGAACAGCGAGCATTGGTTGATGCAAAACTGGACCGCTTGGTATGTTTACCATCATATTCCTAAATCAGACTCCAAACATGGTGATCTGTAACCAACATTAACGCTCATAATTATGTGTTCTCCTCGTTCAAACATGTGGTAAAATAGGCAAGTCACTATATTAGAAGACAGAAAGAAAATATATTTTTTTTAAGTTTTGAAATGTTTAGATTGACTTGCAGCCAGTACAATTATTAAAGGATGAGAGGAAGCCAGAGTACCCATGGAAAACCCTGGGTGATCTGAAAAGTCTTGTATCTCAGAATGTCACCGAACACCTTTGTCTTCAATGATCTTAGTCAGCGCTGTCTTGAGGCACAGCAGTTCCTGCACCCAATCGTCAGATTCTGAAAAGAGTTTTGTCGCCGTCTCCAATGCCCTTGAGGCAGACTGAAGGGCCTGCGTGGGTCTCCCTGCGTGTACCTGCACTTCCGCTATCTTGTGCAGCTCCCGGGCGGTCTCCACGCTGTTTGGTCCAAAGACAGCTTCTGTCACAGCCAGGCTCTGGGACAAATGGTCCACTGCTTTGCCGTATTCACCTAAAAGGGCGAGAAAAATAAATAACACTAGACACAGTCATGTCAAAAAAATATTATAGTTACTATAATCGCTTTATTTTCTGTCCTTTTTTTTTTGGTTGCCAAGACATGATATAAATGGCGTATAGTTCAGTAGCCATTTACATAAACTTTTTTTGTTTAAACACATCTGGAATGTAAATTTTACAAATATTATTAAAAAATTTAAGGGTACGATTTATATCCTAGTGCATTGCATAGCACAGAAGAAACAGGTAATAAAAGTTTCATTCAGTCTGCAAAGTAAACATTTTGGAAAGCACAAAAGCCTGGAAAAACCTTAGGAAGCATCTACCCTAGAAAATATAAAAATTAAGGTTTGGTGTTTTCAGTCTTATCTGTGAGGTTCCAGATTTTCTTCACAAAAATTGCCAACGTTTTCAAAATGACAAACACAATTACATACATGGGCAGGGCAACATAATAATGACGCCTGCAAACAACATTACAGTTGTGCACCGTCCCGTAATGCAAAATTCACATTCATGCAAAAACAAGATCCTGCTTTCATACCCATAGTGGCACAGCACTGAGCGATGGCGTCATGTGCCTGACCCAGGTCATGGTTGTTCAAGGTCATCAGCTTCGCTCGTACTTTCAAACAGTTTTCAAACTGCTTCTCTGCTTCTGTTCATGGACAGATGTACAAGTCATTCAATAAATAAAAATATGTCCAGGAGAGAATTGCCATACAACCCCGCCAAACTCTTTTCCATACATACACACCTGCCTGTTCCTCTGAATAAAAAATTGTAGAAAAAAACAGGTGATTTTCATGGTATTATTCATCAGTGCAGATTTTAACTAACATTATCCAGTATTAGGAATGTTATAATTGTTGATACATTCAAAGTATGTTTCACACACACACACCCACACCCTTATTTAGTAGCAGCAACAAATCTATAACGCACTGATGGAAATCTAT
This sequence comes from Oncomelania hupensis, assembly GCA_036898135.1. Taxonomy (NCBI): domain Eukaryota; kingdom Metazoa; phylum Mollusca; class Gastropoda; order Littorinimorpha; family Pomatiopsidae; genus Oncomelania; species Oncomelania hupensis. Next base: position 46,468,523 of record CM072517.1, on the reverse strand, counting down.
CCCCCAAAAATAAAACCCTAAAAATCTAACCTCTTTTTCAGTAGAATTTTGAACTCACTCACTTTTGTTATCTCCATTTTCCAAGAGTTTGACACCTTTGTTGAAAGCTGCATCTGCTGCTTGAAGCTGTGACAATATGGCCTCCATATCTATGGTCACAAGACATGCAGGGCATGATGGGATTTCCAGGCTCAGAGGCAATGGTTCCTTGCAGTTTTGACATTTGATACCCTTAAAAACAAACCAATGAATGAATGAATTAATTTTCATTGCATTCAATTCAAATAAGTTTTGTGTAATAATATGTTTAATTCAAAACAAGTTTTGTGTAATACGATGTCCAATTCAAAGTAAGTCTTATGTAATATGATGCACTAAGAAATATCAGAGAAGCAGAAGAGAACCCTGATCCTCTTTCATTTTAAAGCAAGATGTCAAAGAACCGAGTGATAGAGAACTACAAAGGGGATGATACAAATGTTTTGATCAAGGAATCCAATATCAGCCGGCAAGAGACAAGCTGAAGTACAAATATCAGCGCTTTTGCAAAGATCAAGGGTATATACCAACTTCATCATTGACCTGTTTAAGCTGGTCTGCAAACAGATGAGCGCTCTATTTCCCTTTAATACTCTTCCACAGTGTTTAAGACATTGTTCATCACTGATCAGTCAATTTCATAGCCATCTGACAGGTTTCAATCGACAGGTTTCAATGTCCAGTTGTTGATTCATGTAAATTCAGCCATTAGTGATAAAGTAGAGAATGAGATGGACCACCTCTCCTAACCTGACTTATGTATTTAACAACAACAATAATAATAATAATAATAATAATAATAATAATAATAATAATTTTTTTTAAATTAAAATAATAATATTAAAAATAATAAAAATTACAATAATAATAAAAAATGATGAAATAAATGATTAATAATAAAAATAATCATAATGATAATAAAAATAATAATAAAAAAATTAATTAATAATAATCCTAATAATAAAAATAATACAGTAGTATCTGAGAAGTGTATATAGTGAGGAAGCTCAAAAGTGTCCCTTATTTAAATGGAAGGCATGTGTGACATTCATAATGCACTTAAGACTAAAACAAAAAATAAAAAGAAGGAACATTAATGTTATTATGCAGCTACATGAAATAATATTAAAATATATATGGGAAAACGTATTACTGTACAGGACTGCTCTGAATTGAAACAAAATAAAGCTGAATCATTCATAATACCTTAAGCATATGTCCATTAACAGGCAAATGTTTAGCTTTCGTTAGGCAAAATCACTCAAACAGTTCAGCGTTTAGTTTCATAAGTAGATTTTCTTCTTTTCAATGTTTTCATAGTGGGCCTTTCACCAGACTCCCATCTGGCAAGCATCTCATCCCGTTCGCTTTTAATTCTTGAAATCGTGAGTTTTTCCACATTTGAGTTCTGCTGCTAGCTGTCTGCAAGAGACACCGCTGTCAAGTTTTCTAATGGTTGAAACCTTTTCTTCCAATATTAGGTAAGCAAAGCAAAGCCATTGTTGCTGCATGCAAGCTTGAAACTGCTTTGTTTGATGAACACATGCGTTGCGTTTTTGTCTTGCAGAAATAGACTATGAAATCTGGCTTCTCGTACGTGAGTTATTAGGCATAGGCTTCCAGGTTAAAAACTTGTTCGAATTAAATGACTGAGTATCTTAGTGTGTTCACTATTAATGGGTGAAAAACACGATTGGGGCCTAAAATTGGTGTCCGCATTTCGCATTAGGCAAGGGGCCGTTATTTTAAGAGCTGTTTGTGTTGAAAAGTTACCGGTGCCTGACCATAATGGTTGTATCTTGCAGGTGGCCTATATTTCCAGGGGCCGCTACATGCAGGTAATACTGTAATAATAATACAAATGGATGTTTTACCCCATGCTTTCACCCCATCCAAACACTGGCCTGGGCTGTACCTCTTATATGCACAATTAATTCAGTCCCAGAGGGATGAGCAATTGCTAGTACAATATTTTAGCCAGGAAAGAGTTAAATTAATAAAATGATATTTTTTTACAATCGTTGTATTTTACCTGGGACAAGTCGTTGTCGGACTGTTCCACAGAGCAAGCCTCGCAAGTGCAGTCAAAAAAATACTGGGTCTTCAGTTGTTCCTGACGCTCATGCCTTTTCATACGTTTGCAGTGTGGCCCTGAAACCATCATCATTATCATTATCAAAATTAATCTCAACATCATCATCATGTTGAAGCCCTGAAAAAAATCATCTCCATCAAAGAGATCACTGTCAAATTCATCATCATCATCATGTTCATTATGATAATCATCATCATCATTCCATCATCATGAGACCCTGAAATAATAATAATAATTATGATCAGAATCGTCGTCACCTAAAACAGCCATCATCATCAAAATCATCATCATCACAGAATTTTGAGGACCTGGAATAATAATAATTATCGTCATCAACATCATCATCCTCTAGAATTGAGCTAGGGCTTTCAGTTGAATGTATCTACTGATCTGAAAAAATGGCCTCAACTCTCAACAGAATGCAAACGCACCCAAAAGGTTGTGATAATTGTGATTCTGCATATAACAATATTACATATGGTGAGTAAATACGAACACAAATACAAATGTTGCTGTGTCCAAAACCTTATTGTAGGTAGTGATCTATCGAGGTTACCTTTCAACACCAGTTGTTCGACGTTCTCCTTTCATCCATTTTTTAAAAAACACAGATTTCAGAATAAACTATATGCAATAAAATATTTTTTTTAACAGAAAGAAAACCAAACAGTACCGTAACAGTTGAAAATTTCCCCTCCTTTTGCCACGTCCTTGACACTTTTCACTATCAGCATGTCTTTCTGGAAACTGCACAAGGAGAACGCCGCAAAACTATTATGGATTTGCATATTACCACTGCAGTGTGTGTCCTGCTATAATGTAAAAAAAAAAAGAGAGAAAAAAGTTAAATACGTCTGTACTATTTCTAGACAGCGATAATCTTCTATTTTTTTTTAACATTAGTATTGCATTTAAGATATAAGATACAAGATGGTTTTATTGTCCTCATTTACACAAGGAAACTTGACATTGTTGTATTGCTGTAAAAAAAAAAAAAAGTCTTGGTAACAAACTGCATGAAAACAATCAAGCGTTCTTGTTGTAACAGTGCGACACAAGACACTGACTGTCCAGCTTATAAACCCCAGATCTAGTCAGCGCAGGCCCGCGTTCCATCGCACGGACTTTAAAGATCCTGATGCTCATGTCCAAGACAGATGAGCGTCAGCTACCTAAATACACCCAGCCAAGGATGGGCAAGTAGCGAGAGTAGCGACTACATTTTGTCGTTTCGCTACTATTTGGAGTAGTTTGTAACGATCCAAACTACATATTGTAAAAAAGTAGTTGTAAAGCAACGAACTACTAATTTGTTAGTAGCGAAGAAGCAAAAATTTGTTTTTCGCTACGCTACTTTCATTGCCGTGTGACTTGCACTTTCAGTCAAGCTGAAGCGAGTGCTGTCTCGCGCGAGATTGATCACTCGCTCAGCGAACGGAAGCATGATTGTGATAGGCTGAAAGCAAAAGCCAGCCACGTGACTTTCAAAAGCGCGCGAAATTTAAAGCTTAAGGAAGCAGCTCAAACTGATGAGGACTTCATCCTCTTTCATAATGTCGCTGACGTGACCGAGTCTACAGCCTACCTGACAGAGGGACTGGCCAAATCTCTGGATGAACTGGACAAGTACCCTGGTGTCAAGGCTGTCTTCCTGAGGACGAACACCTCATTGCCCAGCAGTGCAGCAGTTGAGCGTTTGTTTAGTCAGGCTGGACTTATTTTAACTAAGATTATGTTACGTTGAAACGCGAATGGTAGTACGTCGGAAACGTGTACGATAGATCTAATCGTTTCGTTTTGCAAAGTATTCAATAATGGAGTTTATTTACCTTTGATTTGAGTTTGCATTGTTGTTAGGAGAGGCTTTGTATAACGTTGATAATTTTCGTTGGTCGATATTGTCGGAGAATACTCTGGATTTCCTTGTTTACCATCGATCGAAGGTTCGGGACGATTGTCGAAGTAAGAGAAGGTTCGGGGTATGTGTGGAGAGATGAATGACGTAAGTCAGTGATGACGATCTTTAGTTCGATTGGTGGCAGTACGTCATTTCTACGGTATTCGAAATCTTTCCGGAAAAGAGAGAGATTATAAAATCGTGTGCCGAGTTGCTGTTGCGGAGATAGTAAAGTTGTTGATAGTGATTTGGAGAGTTGCTGTGAAAGTTGTTGAGTTGAGTTGAGAATTGTATGCAGTTGTTGGTGTGTGCTGAATAAAAGTGGAAAACTTCATACGTCGACTTTGTGACTTGTATGCTGTTTGGACGGGTTGCGTGAATAAACGAATCTGAGTTACACAACTATCAGGAATTCAAGCATCGGGGCTGAATCAGATACTGATAGAAAACACCAACATCAAACGGAGTGTAACAGATTAGAACCAGAGTTACTGATTCTAACTTTGAGGCAAAAGTGTTGGTTAAGTACAATTCTAAGAAAGATTTTTAAGGAAGTGTCAGTGTTTTCTTGATTCATTGAATGATTAGATGGACTGGTTTCTGTGTATTTATTTTGTAAAAACGAATTTGGCCCATTTATTCTCAACTGCCTGTACAACCTTATGGCTGTATTTATGTTTTGTATCAGACATAACAGAGTACATATAACTTTTTTTTCTATTTTGATTTTATTATTAATTTATTATTAATAATATTTTTTTGTATTTTGCAAATGGTATATTTATACCATACATAATGTATTAAGTGTGCTCCTATATAATAATCTTGACTTGCAATGTTATCAATAACAAATTTTGTAGTCTAAGGAAATATTTTGTATTGTATCTTTTTTTTTGTTGTTGTAATCTGATGAAGAGCATATATCATTAAAAGTATTTCTTTATTTGTTTTTTTTTTTCTTGTCTTTTTTAAAAATTTACTTACATTTAAAAAATACTTAGCAGTCCCAGTTGTGATTACAGTTTTTTTTTTAAAAGTACTTTGAGAAGTAGTTAGCTACTTTTTAAAAAGTAGCGCAAAAGTAGCGAACTACATTCCTTCAAAATGTAATTGTAAAGTAGCGAACTACTTTTTTAGACTAATGTAACTGTAGTGTAGCGGACTACTTTTCAAAAGTAGTTTGCCCATCCTTGCACCCAGCAAGGACTAGGTTCTTTCTTACCCTCAACCCCGACCACCCAGAATGGTGTACCGTTGTCTGAGGAGCTGGACAATGATGAGCCTAAGACAGCAAGAGGGCGCCACAGTACAGGCAGCTTGAGTTAGATTCTGTATCAGCCAGTGGCTTGAGTTAGATTCTGTATCAGCCAGTGGCTTGAGCATTCTCCAGGTTAAATGACACAGTACACCATGTTCAAGACCGCGTACGGCGCGATGAAAAACAACCCACCTGGAAATGATGGTAGGGTCACAGGAGTGGTTCATGAGACTGGCGGTGGGGTAGATCGCCGTGGCCACTCGCACTTGGCTCTGCGTTTCCACGGTGCTCAACTCACTGACTTCAGTGGTGTGTAGCGCTGTGATGGCATGGGCGTTACACACCAGTTGCTGAACGTGTCGCAACAAAATGCCACCTACGGTGAACACTTCCGTTAGGTCCAAGGGCAAAGGCAAAACAGACTCGGGCATCAGTGAAGTACCAGTATCACGCGTGTCTGAGGTCGCATGTTCTTCATGCAAAGTTGGGGTCCCATTTGGAGTAGAGGAAATGCGTGCTGATTCTTGCTGGAGTGAAGCAGGATCAGTCAGCTTGCCCTGCAGGTACGAGGAGACCCATGTGTTCCTCTGTTCAAGGCTAAAATCCTTTGATGAAAACCAGCCACAGTGGATAAGAATCGCTAGCAGAATACTTGCTGTCTGCAATTCAATGAAAAAAAAGAAGATAAGTTCAACTAATCATCTGGAGCACTGAATCAGGAAAAATAAATAAAATAAAACAACTAGAAGAGCCGAGCCCATATTACTCACATGCTCCTTATGGAACTCGCAATTTATATTTAACATGAAAATGACGGCCCAGAAAAGAAAACAAAACTTTAAAAATGGCATGAAAATGCAAATACCAACTTTGAACTTTCTATGCTCTTGACCTTGACCTCCAGCTCCAAATACACTCATCATGTAATATCAAATAAACTGCAGCAAAAGTTGTATTTTTCCCCAAAACCAGTGACTTTGGGATAACCTTGACCTTCAGGTGACCTCTCATGCATGATCAAATAACCCAATGTTGTTGCATACTATGGGTCAAATAGAGCCATTCCACTGTACTATGACCTATTTTCTGTAAGGTCCAAAATGACCTTGACCTTCAAGATCAATGCAAAGTCGGAACCTATAGGAAAGATCAATCGATTATCTCTAAATACAACAAGTTTGAACTTTATATCTCTCATCGTTTAGGGTCAAGGTCACTTCAAAGTACTTATACTAACTGACTTTGGACAGCTCCAGTGACCTTGACCTTGGATTGAAGTTGACCAAATGTGCATAGGATGTGTGTCTCATTGATATCTATCATGCATTAAAGAACCATGTTCAATATTAATAATTAGAAAAAATTGAAAATTTGTGAAAAATTTTCATTTTGTGACCAACATTTGCTGACCCTGTGACTCTGACCTTGAAGTGAAGTCATTCATTCACTGATCATTTATGAGGTCTCATGGATATATACTATCTTACCAAGTTTGGTTTTAATAGCTGAAATAGGTTCTGAGATATTAATACACTTGCAAGTTTTGCACATCCAAATGGCGGACAGATGGAGGGATGGACACATTTTTTAAAATATCAGTTTTGGACTATTTAAGACTCATCTTGCTCATATTTGCAAAAATCTGGACAATTTTTTTTTGGAGTGGGTGGGTGGGTGGGTTGAGGGGGGCGATGGAGATGGGGGGGAGGTTGAGAGCATAGACTCACATGCATACCCTGAGACACTGTGCTCCTACTCCTTTGGAGGAGAATATAAACTGAGGTCTAGTATGTGTACGCATGCATTCCATGGCATGGACTTAAAAATCCCGACACTGATGTCCTAGACGAGTGAGTGCCGGCTACACAAATACATCCTGCATGCACTAGGTTCCTCCTCCCCATTCCCTAATCCGCAGTGGATTAGTCGCCAGTTTCCTATGCCGAAGGTCGCGGGTTCGATTCCCGCAAGGGGAGAACGTATGTGACTTAGGTACGAGATTATTGAGGTCACCGAGGGTTTTCTCCAGGCACTCCGGTTTCCTCCCTCTCTTCAATAATGGTACTGGACGCAGTCAATATAATAATTTCAAAAATAAAAATTCGATTTTCTTTCCGTCTTCCAATAGCGATCCCCCTGCCTTTACACCACCTGTTCGAGTGATGGATGTGTATTTGTTGTATGTGTGGATGAGACAGGTGAGCGAGTATGTTGGTACAGATCGCCGCGCTTTGAGCTTGATTGATTTGAGGAAAGGCGCGTATATAGCATTCAGTGTTATTATTATTATTATTATTATTATTATTATTATTATAGCAAATGTCGAAATTATCACTGGAAATATGAACTGACTTTTGTCATAGAATGTTCTATGAATTTAGAAGACTTTACTTCTTTCAGGATAGATCTTGAATCTTCCATCAGTGTTAAACAAGCATTCCCAGAAAGATCTCAACATTGCTACAACAATACCGACAGTAGAAAACAAAACCAACAATATGCCAATCTTTTCTAAAGCAACAGCATAGACCCAAATCAAAGATTACATAAATGCTATCTTTGCATGTTATGCAAAACAAAATTATCATTATCTCAATCCTAACAGACAGGCTCAGCGAGAGAAGAAAAATTAATTACCATGGAATATTGAAAGAGGTCGTCAGTCAGCAAATCACCAGTGTGAGTCATGAGATCATAGACAGTCAAATAATTCCTCTCATAGCGACCTTCCTCCGTCAAACCAGGAATCCTTCTGTGGGACGATATATCTCGCTCTTCAATCTTTTTCAGGAACTCTGCAAGAGATTTTTTTTTTTAGAAACACAACAAGACAAAAATAAAATAAAAGAGAAAGATCAATGAATTATACATCTTTGTGCTAAAACACGTGGTGCAGTAAATAAGATATAACATTAAAGACTATAATATATAAATGCAATTTTATTTTCTAAAAACAAATGTTATAAAAGTGAACTGATGATATTAATCTAAGAAGAAGAAGAAGAAGAAGAAGAAGAAGAAGAAGAAGATCATCAACAACAATAAAAAAGATAACGTAACTCAAGTGGCTTGAATTAGATTCTGTATTGGACAGCGCTTTGAGCAGCTCTTGAGTGTGAAAAGCGCTATATAAGAAGGATTAAATAAAAATAAATTACAAAAATAACTTGTACCAACCTATAAGAAAAGGAAGTCCAGCAGTTAAAACAATCCGTAGTGACAAATGGGCAATTCCAACCTGAAATTAAAAATGAAATTAAAATAAATGTACAATGACTGTTATATTTACAACAATACGAGATAGAAGCAAGTTTTACTATGTAAAGAAACATTCCAAAACTTTCGTTTCACAAGCAGGAGTGATTTAGTGAGAAAAATCATTTTTTTACATGAACACTTAATGTATATTTTAAAAGAAAACAAACAACAGAAGACGATGGGAAAACAACACAACAAAAACAACCTCACTTTAAAACAAAAAAATCAGTGGACGTACTGAGTGCAAAAGGTCAGTGTAACAGCATTCCACCTTGTGATAAGTTTTCCAAGAACTTTCTCTGCAGTCTTCATCACAATACAATACTCCACTGCACTGATGGCAGCTGAAAAACAAATGCCAACTAACTAATTTATACGTGAATTAAAACAAAGACATTCATAATATCTAGTGAAAACATTCCATCTGCAAAGACATACATTATTTGTGAATTTAAAAAAGTACAAAGACATGCATTATATGCAAATAAAAAATTGTCATCTGCAAGGACATACATCATACATAAATGAAAAAATGTCATCTGCAAACAAATAATAATTATGTGAGTGAAAAAAGGTCGTCTGTACAAACATAAAATAGGGTGAATGAAAGAACTTCATCTGAAAAACATAAGAAAGTCATCAGTTAACATATAAATTACTAGTGGTTTTGTACCCTGGCAAGCCAGGGTACACAGGTTGCTCTTTAAAATGTAGACAGAGAGACAACTGTTGTCTGCGAGTTTCATTTGGACGATGATACCTCCCCATATCCCCCTTGATACCTCACCATATCCCCCCCCCCCTGATATCTCCCTGCCCCCCCCCCCATGATGCCCCACCATACCCCCTTGATACCTCCCCGAACCCACTTGATACCTCCCCATACCCCCTTGATACCTTCCGTACCCCCCTTATAACCTGCATGTACCCTCCTTGATACTTCCCCGTTGATCGTTTCGCAGGTATGGATGAAAGGAATCGACCATCACCATACCCCCTTGTATATACCCGTATCCCCGTTATGCCTACCCATGCCCCTTTAAACCTACCCATAGCCCCCTTTTACCTACACATATCACCCCATCCCGATCCTTGGTAATAATAATAATAATAATAATAATAATAATAATAATAATAAACATTAAGGTTTTAAAATAAAATTTGATATAAAATATTATAATTATTATTATAATAATTATAATAATAATAATTATTATTAGTTTATAAATAATAATAATAATAATAATAATAATAATAATAATAATAATAATAATAAATAAGTTAAAAGTAAAAAGCCTAAATTAAACAGAAAAATATCCATATTGTAGAGTTAAAAAAAAATAAAAAAAAAAAATATGGCCCGCGGGAGATTTGAACTTGGGTCGCCTGCACAGTAGGCGAATGTCTTACAAAGTGAGCTACCAAGGCTTCGTATAAAGACCATCAATTTTTTGGTCTATATGGAAAAACATGCTGAAACCTCGATTCGATTTTTAAGTAATCAAATTTAATTAGTTAAACACAACATTTTGTAAGATTGGTGACATGAGTGCAAAAGTGTTTTGAATGGAAATAAAACAAAATTTACGGTATTACGGATCGGCACGTTCTTGACACGGGTTGAATCGGAAGCGCACGGAATGAGGCTATTGCAGTTAGTGGACATTTTGTTTATTTATTTATCTCAGAAACGGTTAAATGTTCGGTAAGGAAATGTCGGCTATAACGATTTCGCGGGTTATTAGCGCACAGCAGGCCGATCCGCAGCGCCCAGCACCTGCCCAGATCAGCGTCCAAACCGGACAAACTTTACAGTAGAGGTGAAGAAGGACTTCCGGCTAAGCAATTTATATATATAGATATGTGAAAAAAAAAGAAAGTCATCTTCAAAAACACAAAATAATATAGGTGAACAAAAGTTATTTGCAAAGACATTAACTGCAACTGGTCATCTGCAAAGACATAAATCATAATAATTGGCAAAGACATATAAGTTCAACAAGAATGAAAAAAAAATCTTCTTCAAATCGCCACTGTATGAGCAGGATTTCATAATTCTAAAAATCAAATAAAAAAGGTATAATGCAAATGAGAATATGCAGCTTCAGAGATTACTAAAGTACATTCACTTTTGCTAAAGTTCTCAGGCAGGATTTGTAAGAATCTGCAAAATATATAATAGTTTTTGTAGATACTGCATTTTTAACACGCACACTCAAAAAAAAATTCAAAAACTGTAGAAAATATCAGGCGCTGGGAACCACTCTTTCATTTTATATTTGGCGGTAAATGTTAAAGCATGCACTCACCTAACAGGATTCTCCCCCAGTACAGCAAAACAGTGAAGGCAGTGGGTTGCATAGTGGGGAGGTAACAAAACCGCCGCGAACGGATGTTCCACTATCAAGGTATCGCCTGCCTTTATGTTCTGCCTGGCCTGTGACCCAAAACAGAATGAAACAAGTTTAGAGCATAGAGCATAACTGACAATAAAAGTGAGCTTTGTAAGCAAATTCTCCAGTTGACCGACTGATATTTACTTCTATGGCCAGAACTACTCAAAACTAATTAAACGTTTATAATAAAGATTATGCTTTTGATTCACTGCCTTGGATCACCACGGAGAGGACAGCATGGAGGAACTGTACAGACTAAGCCACCAAGGTAGGTACGAACTGATAACCAGGTTTATTCAAGAATGTTATGAGTCATGGTAAGGTTTACTTTTATTCTCACCGAGTAGTAAGTGCCCTCTATCTAGCACAAGCTCATGTAATACATTATTAATTATTCAGACATGCCTGAAGGTAACGTCCTTGTGCTGGGGATGTTTTCATTTCTACAACAGCAGATGCCTGTACCACCACAGAGTTGCAACCATGTGACACAACAGGCAATGTTGCCGAAGCTGTGTTCACTGGTAGCTGGCCTGTTGCCAGTTTCTTCTCCCTAAAAAAAAAAAAAAGAAGAGTATGATGATGATGTCCAAAGGGATGCACAATTCTAACAAGAACAGGCTTTCATACCCACAATGTAATATTTTGATTTCATTGTACAGCACTTTTCCACATCAGGAGCTGCTCACGGTGCTGATCGATACAGAGCAGAATCTAACTCAAGTTGCTCGCTTGCTGCCTTAGAAGCGTCATTGTGGGAGATTTCATACCCACATCAAAAACTTGCAAACTTTTCCTTGTGTTTTCAAACCCTTATCATTCCAGGTTTTAGTCATTGTTACTCTTTTAGCTTTCTTTCATGACTTTGAAATGATATATCCTACTTGTATGTTCTGTGCAGCCCTGGTCCACTTATATGGCACAGTAATGTCTGTAGTGGGAATTGGTTTATTATGGGTTAGCTGCACAAATTGCTTGGCCACAATTTAACATAGTATACACATATGAATAGAGCACTGCAAATATTATGGTATTATGAATGTTAACATACATGCATATAAGATACTATTTGTCATCATATTAAGCCACAGCTATAAGATCAAACCCAAAATGTACATATGGGGCAAGTTCGTGCAAAATATCACAAACTCATCCAGCAATAAACCTTTATAAAGTCATTGCAATCACATACACATTCTGAACTCTGTATACAATGTGCGTGAAATGAATTTTATACATCAGCTGGCTTGTAACTCTTGACAAACGTTTTAGCACAATACATGCCTAAAGAATCTTTTAATCTAGGACGTTTATCGCCTTCAACCTTTCAAAAAGTTGTCTTCTTTTAAAACTTCTGATGGTCTCAAAATTCCTGACAAGAGAAACTACTTGACAAAGTTCAATGGCTGTGGGGGTATGGGTAAGCTAACATATAAATCTAGAAAATAATACGTACATCAACTTGACCTCCACATTTAGCCTCGTCATTTCCTTTTCAAGAAAATCTGCCCACAAACAGAACATGTAAAACTAATGTTGCAGTCACACTCAAAACGGGCAACTCAGGCAATAACTAACAAGCAACCCAATATCCAACCAACCAACCAATGTTTGAACAACACGATCTGTGTCAGTAAAACTTGTCCTTTTGTCCGAAGTTGCTTAGCTGAAAGAGTAAACTGATAAGGTGATGTCTTTAAAAAAAAACAATCCTCTTTAAAAAAAAAAAAAAATTAAATGTGCACTTGACAAAAGTTGCTTAGCTGAAAGAGTAAATTGATAAGGTGATGTCTTTAAAAAACAATCCTCTTTAAAAAAAAAATAATAAAAAAATTAAATATGCACTTGACAGACTCATATAAGGCTTACTTCAAGGAACATTACAGCATAAAATGCTGTACTGCATGAAATAATGAACAATCAATTCAAGCTGTACTGCATGAAATAATGAACAATCAATTCTGACATGAAGAGGTCTCTATTATCAATAGTCCCGTAACGATGCAAGCAGCTTGGCACTGAAATTACGGGTGTTCTCATAACTCAATTGGAACGAGTCAATACAGTGGAACCTCTCACAACGACCCCCCTCTATAACGACTCCCCCGCTACAACGACCCATTTTATTTTAACCGATGTATTTCCTTATATTGCTGTCATCAGTATAGCGACTCCCTCGCTATAACGTCTAACGACCGATCTTTGCAGACCGTATAGCGACTTTCTCGGCATGACTGCACAATAAAAACTGTCTACGACCTAGTTCAGCACAGTCAGACAGGTACCTATATGTGACACGCCAGCCGATAAAGTAATCTTCTATAAGTTTGACGTCATCTTGTAACGTCACATTCTAGATTCTACTCGTTTGGGGTTTGCATTTCACTTTATTCACATCACGAGCGCGGCACTGAGAAGAAGCAAAGAAAGCGTGATGGGATGATGGAGTCTACAAAGAAAAGAAAATTTTTATCTCTGGAAGATCGAGTTAATGTTGTAAACAGACACAAAAAAGGAGAGACTGCCATTGCGATCGCAAAGAGTCTTAAAGTTGGAAAAACACAAATTCAAGGAATTATCCGAGACAAAGATGACATTCTTAAAAGGTGGGAAAGTGGTGATAATGCCGATCGTACGCGATCAAAATGGAGGAAGACAACATACTCGGAAGTAAATGAGAAAGTTTGGGATTGGTTTCTGGATGCTAGAAGAAAGAATATTCCGATCACTGGCAAATTGATTCAAGAAAAGGCCATTATGCTCTCTGTAAAGACCCCTCTCTATAAAGACCCCTCTCTATAAAGACCGATTTTTGTCAACATTTTCAAGGTCGTTGTAGAGAGGTTCCACTGTACACAAAACTAATATTTATTTAAAAAACTCATATGAAAACTATTTGCAAGTATTCATGATCTTTTTCTTACAGTGATGTCTAGGATTGCAAGTTTTTCAGCAATGAAAAGAATCCAACAAACCAATGTCAGCCACTGAAGGTAACAATTTAAAAAAATCACATACCTGAGACTCTCTGGTCTGTGCATGCCTTCATCATGTCCGTAATTTCCTTTTGGGCTACAATTGTTTTTAAAAAAACAAAACAGTATAACAATAAATACAAACAAATTTAATACACAAAATGAAAACAAGAATATCTAAGAGATTTGAGTGCTATTAGAAGAATAACTGAATGTTTTCTTCATGACTGATTAGGCTGTACAACTCATGCACCTCCACAGCACAAGGAAATTTCATAATAATAAAAGATTACACACATTTAAAGTACACTCACATTGAAGCTAATCCACAAGTTTTCAGTACAAAATAAACTGCACTAAAACAAGGAAAGTAATATAATATAAGTAAACTGTTCCCAATTATTTGTCTACAGAAACAAATATAGAGTCCTCTACACACACACAAAGTATCAGTTAAAAAATGTTGAGTATATTATGTACATATGGATCCATAAACTGCACCCCCATAATCTGAATTAAAATTTGAAAATTAAAAGAGAGAAACATTATAAAAGTCACTATTACTGTACAAGAATGTAGATCCTAAACTACAAAATTTGTGCCTTCAAAAGCACAACAACAACAAAAAAGGAGGGAGGGGATGGAGAGAGGAGGGGAGGATAGAAAATCAAAAGGCAGGGAGGCACTGTGGTCTAATAGTAGTGCTTTGGCTTGCGGATCTGAAGGTCCCGGGTTCGAGCCCTGGCCGGGCCATTGTGTTGTGTCCCTGGGAAAGACACTTTACTCCTGTTTTCCTACTCCTTCGGATGAGAGTGTAAAACGAGGTCTAGTCTGTGTGTCGCATACATTCCATCATAACGGACTTTAAAGATCCTGATGCTCATGTCCTAGACGGGTGAGTGCCGGTAACAAGAACACATCCAGCATGCACTTGGTCCTTCTCCCCCATCCCTGGCTGCCCAGGATTGTGCTTAGTTGTCCGGGCGTCATACCATGCGCCCAAAGGCTGCGGGTGGGCGTCTCGGGCGGTTTGAGTTAGATCCTGTATCGGCCAGCGCCTTGATCCTTAGGCTAAGGCGCCTTACAAATGACGAACATTATTATTATTATTATAAAACAAATTTATCAGTACACACTAAGCAGAAGTCTCATGCCCATTATAATTTCACTTCCTGTATGCTCTTTTGCCATGGAAGACAACTAAAGTCTTCATTCTCCATATCTCCAATGAACTTTGGTCTTCGAACTAACAGCATGCAGGCAGGAAGATCAAAATATGAAAAAATAAACAATTAGGAAGACCTGGTTCAAAAGCAGTGGGGATCTATGAAATGCAAATAGTAGCAGCTTATACAATTGAAAAAGGTGCTTGATGGTGACTTTGGTAAAGAAAGACACAAACTAAAGGTGCAAAATACAAGATGTAGTAAGCCTCACCAATAAGGATTGTGTCTAATAATTATTAACTCTTAATTCCCTTTCTATTTGGCGAGACTACCTACCCTTTAGTGTTTTACACAAACCTTCTGCCTCCCTAGAGCCTTATACTACAGTTTGGGAAATACTGTGCCTTTCAAAGCTTCCTCCTTATGTCCTAGTCGAACATGACACAGACAGGACCTCACAAGCAGCTTGTGTCTGGAAGAACTGGGGAAGGCAGAATCAAGAGCTCTCTCTATGTCCTTTATGCATTCCTGGGAAGGAAAAATACAGGCAGTATTGAACTACGTTTGAATAATGTGTAGTAGCAGCTTTCTGCAATTGTCAATTTTGACACAAATGATGATGATGATAATAATGATGATGATGATAAGTATGATGATGATGTAGTCTTGTATATCATGCACAGGTCTCCACAAAAACAGTTCCAGCTTATTTAGCTAAAAAAACGCAAACAATTGGAAAAGAACATCAAATGTTGAAAGTAAATACATACACACTATAGTTCAAACTGATGTCATAGACATCATTACAAGCTCAAGAAAGAAAATGGAAATTAATGTAATACAACACAATGGTTTCCATTCCACATTTTGGTTCGTTCTTTTATGCTAAACCAGTTATTTTATACATTAATATCATTCAGCCAGTTTGAAGTGATCACATTCAGTGTTTGCCAGTAAAATTAACACTAGTTCTGACATAGGAAATAACCTATGATGGGGCTGAATATCAAAATCCATGCCATGATCATTACCATTGGTTTTACCTTATATTTGCCAAGATGGAACAACACAGCAGATCTGTTTCCATAGGCAAGTGCCAGGTCATCACATTCATGGTCGCTTTCACAGCAGGGACAAGGTGCAAACTGCATACTCTGTAAATAAGCTTTAGTAGAATATGTTTTCTTAGATTAGAATCTAATGTAGCCATGTAAGTTGTAAATGTAGGAGAGGTCTAGATAATTCTTTATGAAAAAGTAGGGGTCATGAAACATGCCCTTGAAAATTCCTAAGAGGAATCAGAATTTTTAGAACATAATGCCTGGGGTTTAACTTGGAACAAACCCATTACATACAACTTGTTTTAAACTGGGAAAACTGATATAATAGGACAATTTACTTAGTGCCACTTTAGACACAGATCTCCAATGTTTATGTACATTTTCCTATTGAGGCTTATCATCTTGAATGACCTTTGGTTTCAGAAGACATTAATAAAATATACTCAGGGTATGCCCCGGGTCAGCAACATGTCATTTTTAACTTTCCCGCTCAAAAATGTACTAGCTCACATAGTGACAGCAAAAAAACTTATTTTAAAAAACCCACCCCAAAAATAGGTCATCGGACAGTGGAATGAGATAAAAGGCACACTGTCATTGGCGGATGTTTTAACAATTGATCAATCAAATATGTTGTGATTTATCGCCCCACTATTGATAAAAGGAGCTCTGTCATTGGCTGAAGGTTGAACAATTAACTGTAATATATCGGATTAGAGTGTGACATCAAAATTCCAAACACGCATTCCACAGGCTATGTAGATCAAATTAAACATGATTCGGTGCGGATGATCAAGTTGTGTTGTTTTACGTTCACAGCTTTTAACTTACCCCTTGGCAAGTGACTTTCGTGATTTGTCTTTCTCTGTAACTTTTTTATTTGCCCTGGGAACTGGAAAATGGGATTTGGCAGTACCTGATACTACTACTACTACTTACTATTATTATTATTACCATCCATATAAATGCTAGTCCATTTGACAGCTAAGGATACCTGAGTATAAACTGCCAAAGCTTCTTTGTCTCGACCTGCAGAAAATAGTTTGTTGCCCTCTTGCTTCTTCTGCTGAGCCCTCTGTGCATTCTTCCTGTGTAAGACTGGACACAGTTCAGTGAAGTATTCTGTCAGCCAGTCTATTTTCCTGGTAACAAACAAAAGTGTCAGTGATCTAGCAAGCATCGTACTGGTGTTATCTAGGCATATTCCTCAGCAGTTAATGGATGGACATGTTAATTAGGCAATATACAAACAAATTCATAAGCCCAACTGATGCAGTTGTATTAAAATGTTTAGTAAACATTACTTTAATTCCTCATTCTATGACTAAAACAACTAGCTCCAGATGCCTAAATGTAACCACTGACAAAACCTAGTCCAGCCTTAGTGTTAGTGATTGAGTTAAAGTTACTGTTAGGGTCAGAGCCAAGGATAGTTACGGATTTTCTTGTCTCACGGGTTGCCCCTTTTATAAAGTGTTTTCAAACTTGTGTGACTAGAGGATTGCATGCCTGTGTGTAATAAGATTGGAAAGCGAAGGATGGAGAGGGAGAGGGAAAGGAAGAGAGAGAGAGATAAACAGAGAGCGAGAGAGAGAGAGAGGAAGAGAGAGAAAGACAGACAAAGACAACGGAGACAGACCAAAGACGAAAGAAGATAATTGAAGAGGCTGTGCCTGTGGTGTGGACAAACAATGAAACATCATCAAAAATGCCATGTGGTCTTCCACTTCAATCTTAGCACTGCACTCACGATAAAAGGTTCTTGCTGTGAATAAAATTGATTCGATCTTCATCGGCCTTCATGTTCCTGAACTGGTCAAGGATACCATTCTTTCTAGCACACGCCAAAGAAGCATCCAGCTCAGCTTGCCAGTTACCCATACCGCTGGATCGCGCCATGTTTGGAAATCGAAAGTACTTGAGAACGAGTCCTCTTGAGAATAGTTGATTTTGAAGAAAAAATGTTTTGGGACAATGTAAGTTTAAAACTTGTCCGTTTTGTATGAGAGCAAAACACTAAACGTCTAAAGTTTGGTGGTCAGGTGGTTGTGATGTTGACAGTGTTTTCTTACCTAAATTGATTATTTTTACCATTTTGGATGCGAATTTAACCCTTTCGCTGACAAGGAAGAATGGCACCGAGTTACTAATTAGCTTTTAACTCCTGAAGCTTTTAACTCCTGAAGATGCTGTTCGCTAAATACAATTACAGAGAACCTTTAATCTGGGGCATGTATTTTAATATGTCCTTTGGCTTTTAGCTCTGTCTCGTCTCCAAGTACAGATATACATTGAAGAGACAGCAGATCAGCAAGGGTTAATACAAAATAATATTAAAAATAATATATATATATATATATATATATATATATATATATATATATATATATATATATATATATATATATATATATATATATATATATATATATATATATATAAAACCGAAAGAGGTGTGTGTGTGTTTCAGAGCTGCCTAAAGTACGCATTTCGCGTATTTTGTTACGCAAGGCAGGGAAAAAATACGCAATACGAGCGATCCCTTGAAAATACGCATTGCGTTTGAAAAGAAGAAGAGAGTGCATATTCTGCACAGCTGCAGCTTTAAGTCTACAGTGTGTGTGTGTGTGTGTGTGTGTGTGTATGTGCATGTGGGCATGTAGAAACGACGTTCTGATGACACATGAAACTCAACATGGTTTCTTCTGACTTTTTTGAAAGGCCGTACTATTTTGACATCAAAATAGTCCCCCGTTGAGTTAGAGCTGTTTTAGCATTAGGGTTAGGTTAAGGATAGCTTCAAAAATGTGAAAATGTCAAAATAATGTCAAAGAAATGGAAAGTGTGTCAAATTAATCCCCGTTTTTTTCAGAACAGTCATCAGAACGTCGTTTCTACACACATGTGTGTGTGTGCGCGCTAGTGACAAGTGTGTGTGTGTGTTTGTATAAATATAACTGCAAGAGAACTAAACTGCGCATCTACAAATTTGTGAGTTTTTCTTTTTATTTAACACCATTTACAATTAGTAATCTAAATGTACCTTTGTAACAATGCCCACAATTGTTTTGAGTCGAACGCATGAGCGTTACTCATGCGCCTCTAAAAATACACTTAAGGGTAGCTAAAAGTAAGCGCTGGTTAATCTGGGGGTAGGCAGCTCTGGTGTTTATGCATGTATCTCTAAAGAAATCCAGTTTGGCTCTCAATGTCATCAAATTTGTTATGAACATATGTTTCTGGCAATCTTTTTACGGTATTGCTTTTTAACTGTTTAGTTAGAAATACCTTTCTTTCACAAGAACAAATTTCAATCGATATGTTCCCAAATTCACCGCCATCTTCACTTCATGTCGGGTTGATTTATACCTCTGAAAAAAAAAAGGAGAGAATACTGTCGACTGCTGTGATTAAGTGTATGGGAGTGATTTTTTTTTAAACAGGAGTGGAGAGGTATGGGTATTTATCATATAGGCAATAGAGTTGAAAGGGAGTGTTCACCACAAGTAGTCAGCCAGTAATAAAAATAATATACAAAACGCTTCTTTTTTGTATTCCAATTTTACTTTATTAAGTTGCCAAATTGAATTGCTTGAATGAAAAGTAGCAAGACTAGTACTTTAAAAGAAACAGAACACAAAATAAAATCTGAGAATACAAGCTCATGAAGAAGGAATGCAAGAAGAAGAACAAGTAGAAGAAGACATTAGTGAGTTACTGAGCAAGAAATTTCACATCACAAGTAAATTAATAATACAATGACATCAGTTAGAACTTTGACCTCACCAGCAAGTCGATAATAATGAACATACTGTTTCGAAAAGGGGATATGCGAGTCTTTATTTCAGCCAGTTATATTAAGTTTACATATGATTCTATTTCTTTTTAACTGTCGCATGTAAAAAGAAGTATTGGACCGTTTGTGAAATGTAGAACATCCATTTCATTTCTTCACTTTTAAAATGTATTACCCTTATTCATAACATTGTTATGATTCGTTCCATTCATTTGAAGGAATTTTGGATCACATTTCTCAGGTTTCGTCCATATAAATTCAATTTTAAACACATTGGCAACAGTTGTGGTATAATACTGTAATATTACACGCAAAATCTTAATTTATCATAATTTCTTGTAAACATTTCTGTTCAAAGATACACAGCAATAATTATGACAAAGGCACACTCAGTCACCGTGAGAGATATTGCAAGTTAGAATCCCCAGTAATTTGAAAGAAGAAAAGATTGGGTTTTAACCCAATCCTTATAATAAATTTTTTCCTTCCCTGATTGAAACAAACACTTTTATGTTAATTAAGAAATAAACTTTCCTAACACATGCAAGCAAACACACACACACATATATATAAAATCACATGCCCTTAGTCTAATATTATATAAAACCAATGTTCAGATTGGCTCATGAATAATAACAACTTGCCAAACATTAACCCAAGCTACTGCCATACTATTAGTGACACAACCAGGAATAACAGAATTCCATCAAATTTGTAAGCAGCGTAAGCATAAAATCTTCATCTGAGAAAACACAACAGTTCTGTTCAGTATGCTTTTTAGACATAAATTTTTAAAAATCTGACAAAATTTGAAAGTTAAGTAATTTCTCTATGCTTCTCATTTTCTGAATGCTAAAATGAAAGATATAAAATTTGCAGCCAAAACAAACTGATGTTGGGTTGGGTGGGGACATTGAGGACTAAACAACTTCTTTTCCTTTTTCTTGAGCTGCAAAACATTGAAAATGAAACAAAATGTGCACCATAATCCCAAAGCAAGCTGCTTTCTACCATCAAATTGGTTTGTGAAGGCACAAAATGACAGCTCTCCAACACAAAACCATTTTCATGGCTACTAAAATCGTGAAATCAAATTACAAATCCACTACCTGTAGAATAAAGAAACAAAACAATACAAAGAATAAAACAAGACCAGACTGTAGTAAAGCCAAAAGTCCAACAAAAGCAGATGCAACTAAATCAACAACCATCAACTTGTAATACATTCACAACGTACATATGTAAAATATATACACAAAATGTGTGTACATATATCGCTCTTGACGAGGAAAATGTGACTTTGGATGAAGTTACGGAGTATTTCGACGACTACTTCATGCAGAAGAGAAACATCATACATGTCCGTTCAAAATTCCATGCCAGATCTCAACATGCTGGTGAGTCTGTGGAAGAATACGTCCGTGCTCTTCATGCCCTTGCTGAACATGCAGGTTTTCCCGACAAGGATGAATGTATCCGCGACAAGCTTGTGTTGGGTCTCCTTGACGGAGATCTCAGTGAAAAGCTACAGTTGGAGCCCAATCTCACCCTTCATGATGCCATTCAACAATCTCGACAGCACAAACTCGTCAAACAGCAGATCCGAGAACAACGCAGGGATGTTGATGCTGTCAACAGCCGGCGCCGTACTAGTCCTCCTCTGATGAAATTCTCCTCTGCTAGGGGCGACGATGACAGCGCTCATCGGGGTGGCCGTGCAGCTTTCCGTGGCAGACCAGGTCCACGTAGTGGGTCACGTCCTCGTGGTCATCGTGCGCCGCAGCCGGAACCGACTCACTATCAACATCACGACGGCAGTTCTTCCAAGTGCAGAAATTGTGGCCGTGATCGACATCGCTCCAGAGCCGAGTGTCCCGCGTTTGGCAAACAGTGTTATGCATGCCTCAAATACAATCATTGTGCAGCTAGTTGCCGCATTAGCCGAGTAAACGTGCGCGTTCATGACGAAGATGATGCCAATGATGATGTCCATGAGTACTTTCTCAGTGCGATAGACATGCCTGATACAGAGCCTCCGTGGCGCGTGTCCTTGAACCTTGGTGGACATGCTATTGACTTTAAGATAGACACTGTCGCAGATGTCTCTGTGATCTCAAAGAAAACATTTTGTTCTCTTTCTCCTAGACCTCACCTGCAGCCTGCCAAAGTTGTGTTGCGCAGCGCTGGCTGTGTTTTGAATTGCATGGGTGAATTTATGGCAATTACTCGTTATCATGATGTTCCTGTTTCTTTCAGGTTGTTTGTTATTGATGCTGATACAGATAGCCTCCTCAGTCGGTCTGTTGCCAGCCACATAGGTATTGTAACGAGAAGCGTTGACACCGTGTCCCCTCCAGCAGCATCGAGATCCCCGTCAAGTGCACACCAGTCTCTTCGGAGGCGTGGGTTCGAATCCCACCGCTACCACCATGCAATAAAACCCAGACTCTAGAACGTTGAGTTATTACGGAGGTTTTATTATATCTTGAATCCGGCCTCGCAGGACCGTGTGTACACAAGCTGGTCACTTGATGTTCTCGTTATGACGTCACTCTGTAACTAATGACGTCTAATGATTATGATGTGGCAGGCACTAGTTCTAGAAGTTGAACATGCATCTTTACATTTATGTTAAAGAGACAAACAATGAAGTTATGCCTACTGAGGTGCAAAAATGAAAATACCATTCTTAAACAGGTGTGACAGCTACCTCCAAACACTACCCAACAATAAGGTGTGGACAAACAGAGGGCAACAAGTAGCCAAAGACTAGTAAACCATGCTTGTGTGGCACTCTCAAAGCTGGGTCTTACAGAAGAGAAGTCCCTAAACAGAGATGTCATGCAGAAAACATTTTCCTCAGTCACTGTTCTGCTTTTAATGGACAGAACATGAACAAGTTAAAATGCTGAAAATGGACAGAACAACAATAAGAGGTCAGAGGAACATTGAATGCTACAAACAAGCGGAAGATCATTTAAGTGAGAAACAAGTTTCACTTTTCTTCTGTCCGACAAGACACATTCCAGTTCACGTTTGACCCACGGCTGTAGCTCAGCGGTAAAGCGTTCACCTGGCACACCGATGACCCAGGTTCGATTCCTGTGGCGGGAAAGATTATAAAGTGGCCATTTTTAGCTGTTCATCTTAGCAGTATGATGCTCTAATGGTTCAGTGTTGATTTAGGTCCTTACTCCCTCTCTCCTGGGATGGTAATCCCTGTCTGCCATGTCACCAAAAGGTGGATGTGAACATGAAACTCCAATGTTCATCATTCATTCCAGTTCATACCAGCTAAGAAGAACCAAGTTGGATGGCTTTGCGAAGGCTACATTATTTTCAATCGAGAGAAATAGTTTAGTTTTTGTTCTATTTTAATCACATTCTATACCGTTAATCCATTTTTTGCTCTTCAGATTGGCAGCTCTGAATATTCATATGTAATAACCCAGGAACAGAATGTCACCTGTATGTCTGCAAAGCACTACAGAACAAAGCCTGTGGACATAGCAGACGCACGAAGGTACACAGCCATGATGGTTACAAGGAGCAGCTACAAGGCCACAATGCCATGTGATAAGATTACAGCCCAGCAGTATAAATTATAATACTATATGAATGAGCGAATAAACAAAAGACATTTCTATCCTATCCTATCCCGTAACTCGGAGGTTGTAGGGGCACCAAAGATGATCGTTTAACCAACATACTCCATCTTTCTCTGTCCTCAGCAACCCTGATGGTTTTGCTCAGTGTCAAACCAGTCCATTCTTGAATGTTGTCCTCC
Organism: Oncomelania hupensis; assembly: GCA_036898135.1. Taxonomy (NCBI): domain Eukaryota; kingdom Metazoa; phylum Mollusca; class Gastropoda; order Littorinimorpha; family Pomatiopsidae; genus Oncomelania; species Oncomelania hupensis. The sequence goes on along the minus strand of CM072517.1, from coordinate 46,444,795 downwards.
CACCTCATTTTCGGTCTCCCTTTTCTTCTACCTCCTTGCACTGTGCCTTGCAGAATGGTCTTTGCAAAACCTGATGATCTGGTGATGTGGCCATACTATATTATGCTCTGTGGGTTCGGGCATTAAATAGAATAGACCCAACGTTTCCCGGCGTGTCGTAAGAGGCGACTACAAGGGGTGATGTTAGCACGGCATCACTGGGCGAAAGTCTTCTACACAGAAGTCACCGGCCAGGGCGGAGGAACCTCGCGTTACTACAGGTTCAACGACCATGTGCTCAGGGCCAAGGCGAGCCACACTGTATTCGTGGATTTCGGCTGTGGCCAACAGCCTGGAGAGGATTGGGCACCGCCAGGTCTTTTTTGCCCAAGACACACTACATGATGACACAATCCACTAATTCCATTCCGGATCGGTCGTCGCCCGGCACAAGGACCGCGCCATCCGTTGGCCACCAGGACGGAGGTGTTAAGTATGCTACTGATGGACAATTTAGCAACAACATCGTCATAGGAACCTGGAATGTCAGGACCCTAACTGCGGAAGGAAAATTAGAAGAACTGGCCCACGAGTTGGACCACTATCGATGGAACGTTCTAGGCATCAGCGAACTGCGCTGGAAAGGCCTAAGTGAAACAACGACCGACAAAGGCCACAAGCTCTATTTCAGCGGTAGAGATGACAGGCACGAACACGGCGTTGGATTCTTGGTCCACAAGAACATTCTAGCCACTGTCATGGGTTGCCGCCCAGTCTCCAGTAGACTCATTACCATCCGCCTGAGAGCAGCCCCTTTCAACATCACCATCATCCAGGCCTATGCCCCAACATCAGACTATGACGACAGCGAAGTGGAGGATTTTTATGAAAATCTACAGGCGGTCCTTGACCAAGTGCCGAAGAAGGACATAGTCATAGTGCAAGGCGACTGGAATTCCAAGGTTGGCCAAGATGCGCACCACAACTGGGGAGACACATGTGGACCACACTGCAACAATGAGACAAATGACAGGGGTCTGAGACTCTTGGAGTTTGCCAGATACAACAATCTGGTACTGGCAAACACGCTTGGTCTCCACAAAAACTCCAGACGATGGACATGGCACAGTCCTGGCGGGGAGCATCACAACCAAATAGACTACATTATGGTCAAGAAACGCTTCAGATCAAGCATCAACATTGGCAGGACACACACTTTTCCAGGAGCAGACATCGGAAGTGACCACGATCTCGTGATGATGTCTTTCTGGCTCCACTTGAAGAGAGTAAATACAGCAAAGTGCACTAGACTGAAGTTCGACCTGGACAAACTGCAAGACCCGGAGGTGGCAGAACTATTTCAGGCCACAATTGGAGGGAAATTTGCAGCACTGCTCATTTTGGGGGCTGGTGAAGTAGATGTCAACACCATGACCACCACCTTCAACTCAGCTGTGACAGATGCCGCCACTGAGATCCTTGGCAAGCACCGACCAAAGAAGAAGCCGTGGATCACAACTGAACTTTTGGATATGTGTGATAAACGAAGAGAGATGAAAAAGAAAAAGAACACCTCACAGGGAGCTGATGTCTACCAAAAAATCAACAATGACATCCGAAAAGGCATGCGCACAGCAAAGGAGAACTGGATAGAAGATCAATGCCAGGAAATAGAGAACAGTCTGAACAAGAACAATAGCAAGAAGGCCAACCAGACAGTGAAGCGGCTGACAAGTGTCAAACAGCCCAAAGTCTCCACGATCCAAAGCAAGTCTGGCATATGCCTTACAGAAGAACAAGAAGTCTTGGACAGATGGACAGAGTACTGCTCTGACCTTTACAACCATACACCAAATGGAGACCCATCAGTTCTAGCATGTCCCGATAACAGAGAAGAAGAAGAAATCCTCCCAATTCTCCGGGAAGAAGTTGAGGCAGCAGTGCAAGCGCTAAAGAAAGGGAAGTCAGCGGGAGTGGACAACATACCCAGCAGTTCCCGCGGAACTGCTACAAGCAGGAGGAGAAGCGATGATTGATGCCCTCACCATTATCTGTAACAAGATCTGGTAGAGTGGGGAGTGGCCTATACCATGGACCCAGTCGCTTGTCCGATTGTTGAGGGATTGGCCTTGGACTTTGATGTCCGTGTTGATGCCATTGGTGTTGTTGGTCATCATTTTTGTCTTCTCTGCACTTATTTCCATTCCATAGGCTCTGGACGTGGTGTCAAGCCTCTGTACCAGCTGTTCAAGTTCTTGTTCCTCCCCAGCCAATCCATCAATGTCATCCGCAAAACGAAGGTTGGAGATTGCTCTACCCCCTATGCTGACTATGCCTTTGCGATCTGCAAGGGCATCTGACATGATGCGCTCTAGGAAGATGTTGAAGAGTGTTGGAGAGAGTAGGCATCCTTGACGCACACTGATTATTGTTCTGAACCAGTTTCCAATGGCGCTGTTATGGAGGACTGCACTGGTAGCCTTGTCATACAGGCTTTTGATGACTTCAAAAATTTTAGGGCTGATGTTGTACACTTTCATGGTTGCCCACAGAGCTGCACGCCAGACTCGGTAAAACGCCTTCTTGAAGTCTACGAACACATGATATAGATGTTGTTGGTGCTGTAGATATTTCTCACAGATTATTCTGAGGTTGAAAATCTGTTCAGTGGTACTTTGCCCTGCCCTGTATCCTGCTTGTTCTTCAGCTATGATTTGTTCAGCTTGGGGTATCAACCTGTTGAGTTTTATTTTCAGGAGGACCTTGCTGGGATGGCTGATGAGGCTGATGGTGCGGTAATTTTTACACTCCTGAAGGTTACCTTTCTTTGGAAGAGTGATGACAAGTGACTGGGTCCATGGTGTAGGCCACTCCCCACTCTGCCAGATCTTGTTACAGATAATGGTGAAAGGGTCAATCATCGCTTCTCCTCCTGCTTGAAGCAGTTCGGCGGGGATGTTGTCCATTCCCGCTGAATTCCCTTTCTTCAGCGACTGCACTGCTGCCTCAACTTCTTCTCGGAGAATTGGGAGGATTTCTTCTTCTCTGTTCTCGGGACATGCTAGAACTGATGGGTCTCTGTTTGGTGTGTGGTTGTAAAGGTCAAAACAGTACTCCATCCATTTATCCAAGACTTCTGTAAGGCATATGCCAAATAAATTATGATACTATATGAATGAGCGAATAAACAAAAGACATTTCTACAGTACATTAAAAACAAATTCCATTATGCCATTCCATCCTCATGAACTACTTATTATTACAGTAATAATTCAATAACAGTTCACACCGATCAGATAGGTAAAACAGTTTTTATGGAAAGAACTGTCTAGGTGAAGATCATTCATGTTACAAACAGCATATAAAAGCTTATAAAAGTTAGTAATGGACTATGTTATAGAATTCTAAGCACTGTATATGGAATGACTGAATATGTAAAATCTTTGATGCAATTTGTGTGCTACTTTCATGACCATAATCAGCAGCGTTTATCGCTGAATATTTTCCTTATGAAAATGGTTGGCCAAAAGGTAGTAACCAAACTTGGAAAACCTGAAATCACTGGGTTTTTTTCTTTTTACAATGTCACTATTTACTTTACTTCCATATAGAACTAGCATTTATTAAATGTGCATGTGATAGCATGTTACTTGTACTTTTTGACTGGATATGTATTGCACCATTTTGAAATATAAGTGTGCTCACTAACCCATGTTTATCAAGAGGGCAAGCCTATGATGCCAAAACAACTACACTATACTCTATACTATACTATACTAAAGGTCACGAACTTTCTGGAATGGAACTTATTTCATCATGACCTTTTCCTGCACATGCAGCTGTCATCGACAGTTTAAGACCATCAGCCCAGTACCTAATTTTAGATTATCCTTTGGTTAAGGACATGGTATTAGATTGTCCTTGGTCGGTGGGACATCCTCTTGCCACAGCCCCTTGCTTTAAATCTGACATCTACAGCTAAAACGATTTCTAAATTGAAAAAGATTATGCTTATTATAACTTTATACAGAAAACTTTTTTTTTCATCTCTATTGCGTATGTTCAGCAAATTCATTTGGCCGCTAAAATGTTTCTTCTTATAAAAGCTTCTTCCCAAGTCAGTTCTCTAACACTTTTCTGATAAATGCTATTTCAAGCTAAAATCTGACATTGTAGCATTGGAAGTGTGGAAAAAATGTATTCATTCAATTACCGATCTCTTTGATAATTTTGTTTCTTGATGAAAACATCAATTTAGTCTAAAATTGGGGATATGGGGTGTGGTAGGGGTGGAGGTGTTGAGGGGTGGGGGCTGAAATCCCCCTTTAGATAACAGACACAATAAAATCCTATTTTAAAAAATGTGTCAAACATCCCATCCTCCCTTCTAGTGTTCACAGAAAGAAGTTTGACCACGTTTTAAATGGATGGAATAAAACCAAGGACTGTCAGCATTCAAAATCCACCCTCAACAAAATTAATTGCACCAAGGTACTAATAGCAATAATTGGCTACACAGCATCAGGTTCATTGCAACACCGTGACTGGAAGACTGGTAGTGAGTGACAAGGCCGCAGTCCGTTTCTATGTCCTAAGCTGCTGTTGGTCATGACTCTGACCTCTGTCCCTCATGCCCTATCCGCTCTCTCTTGTGCCGTCTCTCGCACTTTGGGCACATCAGCTGCTGAGCAAAGCAGATTCTGAAAACGCAAAATAAATAATAATAATAAAAGAAATAGTAATAAAAAATTATAATAAAATAGTAATAATAATATGTATTATTTATTTAGTCTTTTTTAAAATAATGTTTTGTACTTTTTGGGTGGATGGAGGGTTGTGGTTGGGTTCTGAAATTCCCCTTTAGGTAACAGCAAAATAAAATCTAAATGTATAAATAACTAAATAAATAAATACAATAAAGAAGAAGAAAGAAAGAAAATAATAAAGAAAAATCTGAAAAAGTCAAGAGATTTTGCTTTTACTTTCATATTGAAATCTGCATTTTTTAGTACGAGAGACAAATACACATGAACTTAGAAGGGCAAAGTCCATAGGACTCGCATGCTCCTTTGGGAACTATACTTTATATAAATAGTCACTATATTCTACATGAAAATGAGTGCCCAATATGGATGAAGTTTATACATAATATAATGGACTTTTCTCAAAGCTGTCATATTTGAACCATTCTGGAAAAATTTTTATTTTGGGGTGAATACATAGACTCACATTCCTGCACACATTGGATTAAAAAATAAATCTTATGAATAAAACAAAATAAAAGAGAGAGAAAATACACACCGAAATAAGTAAAAAATAACCAAATGTGATTAATTTATCAAACTACACCAATGTTATCAATTAAAAACCCCAGCTGACAAGAGTAGCTCCATTGTCCTTGGCTACTGACATTGAGCAGAATGCAGCAAGTTGGAGTCACGGGCTAATGGAGTTTGATCCTGAAGGTAAGGGCAACACAAAGAGAGGAAATGGGCTCAGTGTTGTCAGATTTGTGTTGTTTATATGTAACCTATATGCACACATAAATTCACTCTTGCATAAAGACAGAGTCAAATACGTACCTGTGCATCACAGCAGAGCACCCAGGACACACAACGGCGATGTTGTCAAAAGGAAACAGAACCTCTTTGTTGGCACACAGCTCACACAAAAATCCTCTCCCCTTACACAACTGCAAGCAAACAAACCAGCACACAAATAAATCAATAACAGGTGGGCAAAGAGGAAGGATTGGGGTGGCGTGGGAGTCACTCGTCCCAGAACCAACAAATCTCAACATCGCACTAAATCAGAGAAATGTCAAATATCGATACAAAGAGAGCTCCTTCTCTTCTTTCCTTCCATAGCAAACAAGCATTTTGTTTACATTGTTCTGGCTTTTTGTTAGCATTTCTGCATTGTTTTTCAGGAGCATAAAAAATGCACGTATGAGCTAATTCATTTTTGAAGTAGGCGGTAATTCACACTGCATAGTCCACAAAATATTTTGGAATATTGGTTATTGGATAACTATTGCAAAATCCTTAATTTACAGAGACGTTTTTCTTAACAGACAGAATCAGAACAGTATTATACTTATAGCCCTGTTGGACATTTTCCTGTGAAAGACGAAGTAAGAACGTTGAATGTTATAAATGGGATATAATTAAGATTATATCACAAGGATGACTTTGTAGCATTGTTGAAAAGCATTTGTATAATTTAGCATTAGTTTAAAATTTTGATTCATTGTTTAGTTTTGTTAATTTTGTTTAAATTTCCCCACCCCACTCCATTATCGACCTGCCCAAATTACTCAAAATTCTTCCCCTACCCCCCATCCACCAAGTCTAAAATCACTTAGGTGAAAAGAAGTTACATTAAAGAAATAAACAAACAAACAGTAATTCACACATACACACAAAATATAGAGGTCAGTAATGAACAAGTTAGCATTTGTTAAAAGACCAAGAACTATTGCAATATCCACAGGCACACACACCAATACATGCACACATGTACAAGCATAATTATACACACATATGCTCTTACATCGCATTCAGTCTTGATGTGCTGTGCCCATGAGGAGTGAATCTGAACCAGCTCTGGTACAAGTGACTCATCTGAGTCAAGGAGGTCTTGGAGTGAGTAGCGGTTGCTGCACTCAACAAAGTGCGGTCGTGAGGAAAGCTGCAGCAACAGCTTAGCTTGCATGGCCTTAGGGCAGGCCATAATGTATTTCTTCATCATCAGGAGCTCCTCGCGTAATGTCTGGCAGAAAAAAGCAAACACTGTGCAACACTATGGCAATGAAGGCAACTACTGTTGCTGCAGATGATGATAATGATGATAGCATTATTTTTCCTGGATAGTGTGCTTGCAAGGAATGTTTGTGTAAATGTCATCCATGACACTCAGGATCTGTATAGTCTGTGCAATGGAACAGGTATGTGCACAGACTAGCTCTTAGTTTTATACACTCATTCAAAAGAGTGAGGTTAAATGTATTTCCTTTACACATCACCCACCCCAAGTTAACTGCGGTTTTTATTATTTAATTGAAGGGAAGAGACAGACATGCCTACCCCAAAATGTTTCAGGAACAAAATTTAGAACTATTCGTTCTCTGTCTGTTCTCTTCTTCCACAGGCACATGCTCTTTGGTAGCCACCATCTTTGCCACTAGTAGGCCTACGCTGGAAGTTCGGAGAAGCCGCTATGCACCTGCGCCTCCATTCTGAATTAGAACGCGCATGCACACTAACTCGGATTAACTTCCACCGAGATGCTCTGACTGCCACGCAAAATCAGTGACTTTCGTTTTAATTTTGGAGGTAAATTTTCTGACCAGTACAGCCAGTTCTGTTTATTTTACTTATTTTCCGTAATAAACACGGTTGTACCATAACTGTAGGCATGTCTGCAGAGAGTCCTCTTTCACTGCTTCTAAAGTTTAAAAGTATATAAAAAAGATTGTTAGTGCTTTAATTAAATACTTACAATAAATAAGTAAGCATTGTTTCAAAGTACCTTGATGTCGTTCAACTGATCAACATAAGTAAAGAGATTTGGGTTGATCTCTTGTACGTTGATCACTGCCTTCTTCATCATCAGCTTTAAAAACTGCTTGGATGATCGGCACACCTGATGCAATACCAATGAATAATTTACAAAGATAAAAAGATACCGACTTAAAGCTGTAATGAAAAGAAAACAACAACAACAAAAAATGTCTATGAATTTAAGTGAACAGCTTTTCTCAATACAAAGTAATACTTTCCAAATATAAAAAGGCACTGTTACATAGATAAAAACAACAACATAACAGTTTATGAATTTAAATAAGACGCTTTTCTCAAGGCAAATGTTTAAATCAACATCAGGCAATAAATTTTACTGTGTTAGTAATTTGTATTGTATACTGGTGTATTGTATTGTGTATCGAGGTGCTTTTTTTGTGTGGAGGTTTTTCTTTGTCTAGATGGAGTCTCTACAGTATCTGAAGAACAAGAAGAAGAACAAGTAGAAGATTTGAGCGTGTAACAATGTGGCCAAAGTGGAAATATCAAAGAGCCAAAAAAATGTCTAAACTACTTCTATGGCTTTACACTATGAAAATAACCTCAAACAGGCATCTGTGAGATGTGTTAGCAAAGTGGTGCCTCAAATTCACATCTTGGAATGATCAACTTTACACTGTTTTAGTTTCTCTTGCACTTTGAGCATGCCTCTCTGGTAGGGAAGATGTAATACCTTACAGATTATTTTCATTAACTCATAATATCCCAAACACGGATAAATCCGTACAGCACAGCCTAGTCATAACTGACCAAGCACGGATTTATCATTACGGCGAGGGTAGTGTTATTGAACTCATTTTTATTTGGTTATAATCCGCATACAGTTGACTTTGAAGTGTTAAGCCCATTCTCCAATTTCCAGGGAACAACAAACACATGTGGTTCACTGATTCTACTTCATTTTATTTATTCATTATTATAGTCTTAAGATTGAATTTTTGCAAATGTTTTTGATGATGGTGAGTCAGAAACGGTTCTACTCTGCCGGAGAAGTTGCAGGACAGGTTAAGAATTACGATAGTAATTATTTTAATGATCCTGAGGAAACACCTCCAAATTTTATTAAAAACTTTTCAATAGTTCCAAAGTTTTAATAGAGAATTTTGCGCAGTACCAGTGAATTCTAGAAAAAAGCCTCTGCACAGCTGGGCCGAGCTTAAGTGGCTGCCTTGCACAGCTGGGACAGAATGAGTTAATTAATTAATTCATTCATTCATTCATCCCCTCCTTCTTACACAAACCTTGCGTTTTTCAAAGTCCCAGTTGTGGAGGATTTCAGCAGGAATGTACATGAGGTCGTTCCAATGACAAAGCTCGCAGTAATAACGGCCGTTGTACTCGCACAGTCGTGGCTCAACTCCATCAGCAACTGTCACGGAGACAAAGGTAAATAAATATTTTTAAAAAGACAAACACAAAGAAACAAAGCAGTAAATACATTCTTAAGTATAAACAATATGGCAATCACAAGTCTAACACCATGATGCATGAGTGCACATTCTTTTAGTCAAGTATGCAACGTTTTTGTCATGGTAGATGCAATTTTACTGAAAGTCTGCACATTTTATTGTAAGACTGATTCAATTAAAGGGAAGCAAAAACTGAACACAGTAGCCTCAGCATGAATATATACTTGGTGAGAGAGAGAGAAGAGGTCATTTAAAATGAGAATAGGGGAAGAAAACAAAATGTGGGGGGGGGGGGGGGGAGGGGAAGCACAACTCACCAGCAATTTTAGCCCTGCATTCAGCACACCTGAAGTCTTGAGAAACAAGACCTTTCGGATTTCTTGGACAAATTTCCATGATGAAAACTGGTCGCTCTTTTACCTGAAAAATAAAACAAACATGTAAGTTATGAAACAAAAACAACAAGATAAGATTTTATACGCGGTTCCCCTTTACCCTTCTTCACTTTCAGGAGTTAAAATTTCATTAATCTACAACGTTTTGAAGAATTCATGCTGACACTCAAACTTGTGTACTTGTGAAGATCAAGTATTTTTGAAGAATACAGTTTCACAGTAACCAAAGCAAGCACGATTTCACAGTAATCAAACCAAAGAGACAAGACATAATAACTCTTTGCACCTGGAATAAACAAATTGTCATGTACCAACCAAATTGTTTCCTCCATATTTACTTGTCAGTCATTTCTTTTTTAAAAAACAAAAAAAAGCATGAATATATAATGGGTAGAAAGGAGGCCAGCTTTGGTTATTAAGTTTTCTTAAAATAGGATTTGTTTTTCACAATATATTCATTACCACATCAGAAAATATATTTAAAAAAATAAAATAAACAACAAAACAAAGAAACAACATCAACAAGGACATCAAAATCAAACCTTTAGCATAGCACAGTTGCGAGTGATTTGTTGAACGCATTTGTCATGACATCGGTAACCGCAATCTAAAAAGCAACGACAATTTTGTATTATGCTCTAACAACATGCCAAGATCAAGAAGAAGACAAAACCTTACAAACATGCAGACCAACAACTATTACTACTATCATCATTATTTAGTGGTAGTAGTAGTAGTAGTAGTAAATGTATGTGCCTATCTATGCACTTAATCCATTCCTGCACATGCCCCCAAATGGGAATATTACATTATAATTTGTATCATCGTCATCATCACCATCATCAATCTCATTATTTTAAATTATTATAATTATGATCATATTATTAATTATTACTATTACTTATTATTGTTATTTACTATTATTCAAATGAAGAATGTATAGAAAATGTAGGTGCCCACCTATGCATTTTCGCCATTCCTGCACCAGTCCCCAAATAAGACTGTTACACCTCTCACAGTAGTACTTGGAACTCCGACTCTCCTTTCGCATCAGTCTATGGCCCATCACCGTCACCACATTTTCCTCCTTCACCACCGGTTCATCCTAGCAATCCAACAACAACAACAATGAAAACAATACAATTTATCGCACATGATACTAAACACTTAAGGTTATGCAACATCACACGTTCTTACACACAACAATCAAAAGACAAGGCATCATTTGCTTCTTAATGACATGCACAAAAGACTTTGCTTCAATTGACAAACATTACAACAATTGTCTTCATTCACTAGCATAATACAAAGTGCATGTTATTTTGTCAAATAGTTTATATCAGAGATAGAGTAAACACTTTTGATTGGGCACCTCTTGTACACAGGTATATGTGTAAATTGCATCCACTGTCGAAAGAATGGATATATCATTACATTTTTTTAAAAGCCTGTGATAAATACAATCCCTAAACATCGGAACACTCAAAGTCAAACCAAACAATCCAACTAAAAATACAAAGTCAGATCCATGCTGATATGACATGTTCTGAGTGCAGGAAAACAGCTATTGATTAAAAAAAATATGTTGAGGTTCTGACAAAAGGACTGCACATCCATTGAATTTTACTGTTTTAAAGATGAACTTAAGTGTGCTTAATATATATAGCTCACTTATTAGCTTAAAGAGCTGCTCAAAGCGCTAGACCAAAGAAAGGCTTTTATCTAAAGCCACTAAAGGCATGAACTTGCAGCAAGCAGCCGCCAAAAGCATGAACTTGCAGCAAGCAGCTGCCAAAGGCATGAATTTGCAGCAAGCTCACTGTGAAACACCCCAGACAATTGAGCACAACTTACACTACAGCCTAACACAAATCAAAACAACCGCACAAACAGTGCAGAGCACAAAAGCTATTTTATCCTACACGGTGAACAAACCCATCACTCATCACTGGCAAAAATCAAACCCAGGCCACAAAGCGCAACCCACAAAACCAACCTTCATCTCTTGCAGCCTAAGCCTCAGCTCAACCAGCTTCCGGACCAGACTTTTGTGTCGCTCAGACTTGGGTGCAGCCTTCAGTATCAAAGCCTTGCAGTTCTCTATGGCCAGTTCCAGTTCTTCAGCCTGGCTCATACCAAATGTCAGCTGGCCCTGTGAGAAAAACTGGAGATCATGTGACTTGAAGCAAGCCGGTATAAATATATTGGTAGCAAAATTTTATTCTAAAAAACAATTCTGTTCAAAAATTGGGTTTGTATATGTCATGATATTCCTAAAAGGAAGACAGGTGTTTCAGTAGCATAATCTATTTCTTGTGTTTCATACGAAAGTTTTAGTCTCCCTTACTTTAACATCTCTAAAGAGAAGACAATTATTGGCGATCCTTTTACCTCAAGTCAGTGTTTTGCAGTTCTCTATATTCCACACTTGCCACACCAAAATTCCATGTAACATTTTATTTGGTGAATAAATTGTCTTATGTCTTGTGGCATGTATTAAGAAACACAAGACCAACCTAACAGAAATCAGCAACAGCACATTATGATTATGACATATTAGCATAGCATTACTTCATTTTTGCCTAACACAAATTCAATAAGATTAAGAATATTCCACTTTATTTTTTCTTTCCAGGCCTGCATGAAAAAGGCTCACTGACCCACCTCAGGGTGAGCAAAGTGGTCGACGGCCAAACCTAGTTCAGCGTTGGTCACTACGTCGCTGTCATCTGCTGTCAGCGTCCCTTCAGCCCAGTGATCACCCCATTGTGCTACAACCAGTTAACATTTTACCATGTAAGACTAGAAAAAATGAAATTTACAACAAGAGCAACATTTACAAAAACTGAGAAAGAAAGAAAGAAGATTAAAAACATGAGGCTTATACAAGTCTCAAGTCAACTGAACTGAAACTGCATAAACAGTATCACACACATGCATGCATACATCTCTCTCTCTCTCATTCATTAATGACATCATTGACTACCATCACATACAGGAACATTTAACTAGATCATAAATCTAGATTAAAAAAAACGTATGTGCGTCCCAAAAGTTGTGGATATTTTCTTTAAACTAGTTAACATAAATGATAATATTAACATGGTAAAAAAAAAAAAAGTTAGCATTCAGTGATTTACACACATTTTACAAAGACAATGAAACAAACTTTGGGTACCACTGACCACTCTGTCACTGAGGATATATAATATATATACCATTGATAAATGGATGCTTGTTTTTAATAGTCAATTAGGAGATAAACAACACTTAATTTTTTTAAAATATGAACATGAAATATCACTAAAGCTTAAGTCAATACTCCCAATAGGGAAATGAAGCAAGATGACATTAATTTGATTTTAAGAGAATCAAATTGACCCTTATTTTTCAGGAGACCCCTGAACACTGCAACTGATTAGAGATTGAAATTAGAAACTCACAGGACAAGGCACTTTTAGAAGATGTGTTGCTACGACTGAATAAATTGCTGTCTGGATTGTCAGAGAAGTGATCCTCTTCTATGTGCATGTCTCTGTCAAATGGGTTGAACCTGAACACACAAAATAAGACTTCAGCAGTCCGGCTTTGCTGCTCACAGCTCTTGGTTTGATTCCGCCAATGCCTTATCATGGTCCAGATTAAAAAGTATCCTATCCTGTCTCGAAAGTCACTGAAGAACAACAGATGATCATTTAACCAGTATACTCCCATCTTTCTCAGCAGTTCTCATGGCGTCACTCAGTGTCAAGCCAGTCCATTCTCGAATGTTGTCCTACCACCTTTTTTTCTGTCTCGCTCTACTTTTGCCCCCTTGCATGGTGCCTTGCAGGATGGTCTTTGCAAGGCCTGATGCTCTGGTGATGTGGCCATACCATCAGAGTTTCAGTTATTTCACCACTGTGAGCACATTATCGTATCCAATGGCTAGTGTGATGGTCTGGCGGACTTTGTCGTTGGTGATATGTTGGGTATAGGAGATGCCCAGAAGTCTTCTGTAGCACCTCATCTCCATACTTTGTATTCTTTGTTGTACATAGTAATATAGGTCTGCTGTAAGGATCCATGTTTCGCAAGAGTATAGGAAGATGGAGATGACAAGGGAGAGCAGCAACATTACCTTGGAGTGCAGACTGACGGTCCTGTCTTTCCAAATGTGTACACTGGGGATTAATTGGTTAGACCTTTTCCATTATTTAATAATCTACACAGCAGATATATACCCCCAACATATTCTTCTCAGCATAACTGTGCAAGTAAATGTAACTGCAACTGTTTCTCCAGTAAAACAACTGCGTAAGCTAAAAGAAAATTCACTCACTATTATAAGCCAAGGACTTCCCCACCCCACCATAATAAAATTTAAAAAAATAATGAAAAACAAACATATTAATGTAATATAGCATAGTTGTTTTAGCAAATGATTAGGCACTTGTAGAGCTTGTAGCCTATTCTTTCCACAACTCGTCCTGTTCTAACTGACGTCATAAAACTGGTCTTTTCGCCAGGCCCATTCTAATGAACTTTTTTACAATTTTATTTTTTTTTATGTTTGTAACATTGCGTGTTCTACTGATATTTTGATCAGCATCACACCTCTTTCTCATGAACACCTCAGTGAGTTTGTAATGAACTAGCACTGCTTTAAAAAAAAAAAACTTCCTTGAAAAACAGATATTGATATGTATCATATGCTGCACCAAATGATAAGCCACTTAGTGGATATCAAATGCCGATCAGTCAAGTCAAGTCAAGATATAATACAAATCAGCAGTTTGTAGCCTGTAAAGCATGGTGGTCACTAAACTTAAAAACCCAAATTGATACCTTGGGGGATAGTAGACATCTCTGCTGCTGCTGCTGGAGCTAGTAGTAGTTGTGCTAGCAGAAGACATGGCCCCATTCATTCTTTCAGTGCTAGATTTTTTCATAGAAACAGGGGACGACACCGAACTAGGGAACGCCTTTTCTTGATGATGTGACTTGTCGTCACTGTTAGTCGAGTGCATGTTAACTTGACACACCTCATTAGATCCATGACTGTCTTGATCAGAGTCATGATAAGTTCGATCAGTACTGCTTGAATGCAGTGTACTTTCTGTGTGGGACTCTGATGCATTGGTTGATGACGTAAGCCTGAAATCAGGCTCACCGTTTTGAACTGTGTGTTGTTTTGACCTACTTTTTGTTTCATTGTGTACAGCTGCTGTTGATGGTGACAGAGAGGCATTGTGATTTTTCTTGCCCGACGTGTGTTTTTGGCTGTCCGAAGGTAAACCATCCAACCCGCTTCTGTGATCTGAGTTTCGAGTGGACGATTCCAAAACAGCATTAGATCTAGGCCTTCTCAGTAGTTCTTCTCCTCCTTCGTCGTCACTAGATGAAAATTCCACTGCTGCAAATGATCCACTCATTTTCACAGCAGCTACTTTTGAATCAACAACATGATCCATCTGTACTGTTACCAAATAAAACAATACATTTAAACGTAACACAGAGACCGTATAAGCAAAGTAGACAGACACTCTTCCAAGTAATTTTAGGGTCACATGAGGATGTTTTGATCTCAAGCCGGAAGTTAAAATTAACCGGAAGTTCGACTGCTTCATCTTTAAAGACAAATACATAAAAAGGCTGATTAATAAATAAATAAATAAAGTATTAATCATTTAAATAATACCGTAGACATAAAATCGAACAAGCCAAAATTGTTATAAGACTTTTTGGTTTTGTTATAAGACCGCTTTTGTCGATGTTTTAAGGATAGCATCTACTCCACCAAATTAGAATCTAAAAAATTCTAAAATCTAAAAAATTCTAAATTGGTAGGCACTTATGCCATGGGGTGGTATCTGGACGTTTCGGCGGTGGGCACTTTCGGCGACACCGCCGAAACGTCCAATCTATTTTTCCGCCGAATCGTCCATATGATTTCTGAAGAAAGTTCCCGTCGAAAGCGCATTGGATATTAGCCGCGCTAAAATAAACTTTTTTGGGGTATGTTTTCTTTGCATAAAGGTTTACGTCGAAGTTATAGCATCCAAACGCAGCACAGTACTTCACCATTTTCAAACTCGAGCACGCCGTGTTATTCCCGCAGCATGTGACCGCCACGCCTTTGTGCATAGAGCCCATTGATTGCGTACCCATTGGAACTTAAAACAGTAATAACACTTATTTATAAATAAGCCTAAAGACGGCACCGCCGAATGGTCCAGACTAGCGCCGAACCGTCCCGCCGCCGAAACGTCCACCGCCGAAACGTCCAGGGTGTGACGCCGAATCGTCCCGCCGCCGAAACGTCCATAATTCGGTCTTGGGACCCTCATTAAGATCGATTATGAGGGCCAAAGGCTTTTTAGCCTGCATGCCGAACTATACTATGCTATGCTATGCTATGCTATGCTATGCTATGTGCTCCTGGTCTCTCAGCCAAATGTTGCATTTAATACTAAAAAGGATACTTTTATTGCCTATTAAATTGTTGCGTAACTTGTGGTAGGTCTAAGAATCCATGGCCTAACCATGGACCAAAGAATATTTTTAGTCCATGGTCTAACACACGCATATAAATGTATGTGCATTTTCGTGTATATTTAAATATATTCCTTCCTGTCTATTTTGGAAATAGTTATCCTTCGTATATGCACGCCTTTCCGTTCTCTCCCTCTTCGTAAGCCGATTGGCTACATTTGTCACACCCCTGTCGTTTCATTGGTCACACCTCTTTCGCAAAAGGAGCAGGATGGCGACGATGGCACGCAACATGTTTGGCTTTGGTAATATTTGACAACGATCGATTGAGCATTGATAAGTTCTGATTTCATGTATGGTATTATAGGTTAACCGTGACAATTAAAGAACTAGCGCTAGAGTTAATAAACTCAGTTTCGATTTTATACTCATCGAGACTAGAGTTTGGGTGCGCGATGTTTGTCAAGGTGCATTGATTGGATGATTCCATATGCAGAACTTCGTATGAAAGGATGCAAGCTGTACCTCATGTTACACCCCCTATACGCTTAATGTGTCTGGGGACGTTAATTTTACTCATGTTACCCCCTATACGCAATATGTCCGGGGACGTTAATTTACCTACCTCATGTTAGACAGGGGCCGGGTAGTTCAGTTGGTAGAGCGTCTTTCTAGTAACCGAAAGGTACCTAGTTCGAATCCCGGATTGGCCAATGTGTGACCATATTATTTTCCCCTTACCATCAACTGGTTCTTCATCTTCATCCATTAGACGGCCTCAATCATCAGGTTGATTACTCTGCCGTACTGAACGGGGTTTGCGTGGGGAAAAGATAAAAAAAAATTGATAGGAATTAAGTGACAGACCTAAGACAGATGAGAATGAAATCTGCACTAAGAGGACACCTACTCTAAGTGGGTTTTACTTGCAGGGTACTACTTTTCCCTCTTCGCTCCAGGGAGCTAGCAAGTCCCAGTATGTCCTAACACAATTAAAACTGGGCCAAAAAAAAATTAAAAATAAAAAAATAAATGGGGGAAAGAGATGCATGGGGATGGGGACAATCTGAGCCTACCTACTCTATTTAACCTCTGGAAAACTATTTATAGTTGTGGCACTCGTGACTTAAAGGAGTCAAGAGTATCAGCTGTCACTGTTGTTTTGGGCAGCTCGTTCCAGTCCTTGATGGTGTTGGGAAGGAAAGAGAACTGGCGGTATTTGGTTCTGCATTGAATTTGGGTGAGCTGTTGGGGGTAGATTCTTCGCTGATGTGGAGGGGCTGGGACTAATTTGCTGGTGTCGACGACTGCCTCGTTGTTGAGTATCTTACGTAGCATGGCAAGTCTAGCGACCTTTCTGCGGTGTTGGAGAGAAGGCCATTGCAGTTTGTCGATCATCTCGGAGACACTAGAAGTGTTGTGGTACTGGTTGACGACAAAACGTGCTGCTCTTCTCTGGACTGCCTCTAACTTGTCGATGTTAGCCTCTGTGTGGGGATCCCATACCGTGCAGGCATATTCCAGTATGGGGCGGACGAAGGTCTTGTAAGCAGTCTCCCTGAGGTGGGTGGCGCTGACTTTGAGGTTGAGCCGGAGGAAGCCAAGGGTCTTAATTGTTGGCTTTAGCACAGATGTTAATGATGTGCTAATCCCCGCTGAGATCTTGACTGATGACACCTAGATACTTGGCAGAGGTGACAGTTTCCAGTGTGTGATCATGTATAGTTGGTAGTCTGTTGGTTTGATGGTCCGCTTTCTAGTGATGGGGAGGGTGGTACATTTGTTGGGGTGGAAGGCCATGTCCCAGCTCTGTTCCCACTCTTCCAGTCGGCGTAGATCTTGTTGGAGCTGGTTTTGGTCATGATCTGTGGAGTTCACGCGGTAGACAGCTGTGTCGTCAGCAAAAAGGCTGGTCGGTGAAGAGAGTTGTTCTGGGATGTCATTAATATACACCAAGAAAAGTGCTGGGCCCAGAACAGAGCCTTGAGGGACCCCAGATCTCACTCTGGCCTGGCCTGATGCTGCACCGTTGACTACTACCACCTGTTGCCTGTCATGTAAAAATGCTCCAATCCATCTATTGATTTCGCCCTGGATACCATAGTGGTGCAGCTTGTGCAGCAGGAGGCTATGATTAACGCGGTCAAAGGCTTTGGCAAAGTCCATAATGATGACGTTAGCTTGGTTGCCTCCCTCCATAGTGGTAAACAGCTCTTCTGTGAAGTTCAGAAGCTGGGTTTCGCATGACCTTGCTTTGCGAAATCCATGTTCTGGACGTAGGATGTTATTGTTATCAAGATGGCTCATCACGGCGCTAACAACTATATGCTCGAATATCTTGCAGGGGATGCTTGTCAGGGAAACACGTCTGTAGTTGGCAGGATCATAATGTTCGCCCTTCTTAAATATTGGAGCTACGTTGGCATGTCTCCAGTCTGATGGTACTTGGCCGGTGTCGAGTGATGACTGATAAATGATGGTTAAGATTGGGGCGACCTCTTCTGCAAGTTCTTTCAGTATACGTGGGCTGATGTTGTCAGGGCCGCACGACTTGTAGGGATTAAGATTGTGTAATATCTTACGGATACCATCTTCTGATATGGTGAGGCTGGTGAGCGTGGATCTGAGAGTTATATCAGGCATCGGGCACTTGGCATGGAACTCATCATCTGTGTACTCTCTCCCTTCACTGAAGACGGACTTAAACTGCTCATTCAGCACTTCCGCTTGGGCCTTTGTGTCGCTTATGAGCTGTCCGTTAACTTTCAGAGGGGAGACACCTGATTTGGAGGAGCGCTGGTGCTTGATGAAGGTCCAAAATCGCTTGAGTGAGTGGGACCCTTCTGCTGTCTCCGAATCTCCTGTGATGGCCTTGTTGATGTACTCCCAGTACGATCTGCGAATCTTGCGCTGGATCTGGCGCCTAAGTTGGGAGGATGCTTTCCTTAGTTCTACAGTTCCCTGTTTCTTTATCATCTTGTAGACACGCTGTCGTCGCTTAATAAGCTTGCGGATGTCAGGTGTGATCCATGGTTTGCTGGTGTTGGTGCGTGCTACCTTGTGGGGGATGTTGGTCTTAACAGCTTCTAAAAGAGTGTCCTTGAACTTGGTCCACATCTCGTCAGTGGTGAGGGTCTCTTTTTCGCTGGTTAATACTGAGTGAAAGTTTCTCATAGATGTTTTAAGAGCTTCCCAGTTAGCTTTGTCATGAGGGGGATCAGTCGGGGAATCTGTTTAGAGCGGGGTGGGCACACAGAAAATTCACAAAATGGAATGTCATGGTCAGATAGACCAGGGATAATCTCAACACGGGGGATGAGGTGGGGGGGCATTAGTGATGAGCAGGTCAAGAATATTGGGTATTGGGTCCAAGTGGGTAGGTTCCATGACCATTTGTTCCAGACCATGGTCGTGCAGCATGTCGAGAAAGTCTCTGTGTAGAGTGGGGTAGGAGGGGTTAGGTTTCAGGGTCATACTGGGCCAATCCCAGGCTGGAAAGTTAAAGTCCCCTCCAATGAGTAGGATAGCATTTGCTAGGCCTGCAGCTCTATCAAGGGATTCTCCAAACTTGATTATGCTGGCTTCATCAGCTGTCTTGTTGCGGTAGAATGCACATAAGTATAGGGTTTTTCTGCCAGGCAATTTGACCCCTGCCCATACAATCTCGCAGTCTGTAACAAGCTCTGGAACAATGAAGCTCTTCAGGTTGGAGCGAACAGCAATCAAGACGCCTCCTCCATGCCTGTCTCTATCCTTTCTATAGAGGGTGTAGATGTCAGGGAAAACTTCGGTGTCTTGTATGTCACTATCAAGCCAGGTCTCAGTGGCAAATATAATGTCGGGTTTAGTGCTGTCAATGAGGGTTAGAGTATCGGCTTTCTTCCCTCTGCTGGAATGAAAGTTTATATTCAGCACTCGTAGCGGGCGGTTCTTCCATTTATTTTGCTGGTTAGCTCTGGTAGGGGTGGAGGCATGGGGAGGGTGAAAATTGGTTTCTATTGGGGTGGTGCAGGAGCCTTCTGAGAGGTTGGCTGCTTGGAGGCTAGAGTTGTCTGGCCAGTCTACTCCATGAAGGTCGAAGGCAGTTGCGCTGTTGGGATTACCGCAGATGGCGCAGTACCACATGACATCTTCATCGTGGAGTTTATCATAACTGACTGTTGGGATACTCTGGCACCTGGCATGAAACCATAGGCCACAGGTGTCACACACTACACCTCTCTCAGCCCAGGTCACTGTGACATCACAGGTCCCACATGGGTAGTGAGTGTCGCCTAGTTCTGACGTCTGTGAGGGGCCAGGGTTGGGTTCAGGTACATATGATAGGAGTAACAGTAGCAAGGATAGGTAGAGGTAAACAAGTTTTCTTCTATGCAGATTTCGCTGGTGTCAGAATAATGTGACCAGTAGTCGCCTATACGCTTTGGTGTCGTGTGACTATAATCTACAGTTTTCCTCATGTTATTATTATTGGGGCTGGGCAGCACAGTTGATAGAGCGGTTTACAAGTAACCGAATGGTACCTGATTTGAATCCCGGATTGGCCAACGTGTTACCGTATTATTTTCCCCTTACCATCAACTGGTTCCTCCTATCCTATCTTATCCCGTAACTCGAGAGTCGTTGGGCCTTGGGGCACCACAGATTATCGTTTAACCAGTGTACTCCATCTTTCTCTGTCCAAAGCAACCCTCATGGCTTCGCTCAGGGTCAAGCCAGTCCATTCTCTAATGTTGTCCTCCCACCTCTTTTTCTGTCTCCCTCTTCTTCTTCCTCCTTGCACTGTGCCTTGCAGGATGATCTTTGCCAGGCCTGATGCTCTGCTGATGTGGCCATACCATCGGAGTTTTCGTTTCTTCACCACTGTGAGGATGTCATCTTGTTGTTCTATGGCTTATGTGATTGTCTGTCGGACTTCATCGTTGGTGTTGTGCTGGATATATATAAAAAATGCCCAAAAGTCTTCTGTGGCACCTCATCTCCATGCTTTGTATTCTTCGTTGTAGGTCTGCTGTGAGGGTCCATGTTTCGCAAGTGTGTAGGAAGATGAAGATGACTAGGGAGCACAGCAACCTTACCTTGAAATGTAGACTGATGGTCCTGTCTTTCCACATGGGCTTCAACCTCGGCAGGGCAGTAGTTGTTTGTGCAATCCTGGAGAGGACTTCTTGTCGGTACCCATTATTTGATACAATGGCTTTTAAATATTTGAAGCTATGCACTGTGTTGAGGGATTGGCCTAGGACTTTATCCGTGTTGATGCCATTGGTGTTGGTCATCAATTTGGTCTTCTCTGCACTTATTTTCATTCCAAAAGCTCTGGAGATGGTGTCAAGCCTCTGTACCAGCTGTTCGAGTTCTTGTTCCTCTCCAGCCAATCCATCAATGTCATCCGCAAAATTGAGGTTAGAGATTGCACTACCCCCTCCCATGCTGACTGAGCCTTCGTGATCTGCAAGGGCATCTGTCATGATGTGCTCTTTAGGAAGATGTTGAAGAGTGTTGGAGAGAGTAGGTATCCTTGGCGCAAGCCGATTGTTGTTCTGAACCAGTTCCCGATGGCCTTGTTGTGGAGGACTGCACTGGTAGCCTTGTCATACAGGCTTTTGATGACTTAATCAATAATGTTAGGGCTTATGTTGTACTTTCTCATGGTTGCCCACAGAGCTGCATGGTAGACTCAAACAAACGCTTTTTTGAAGTCTACAAATGCATAATATAGATGTTGGTGCTGTAGGTATTTCTCACATATTATTCTGAGGTTGAAAATCTGTTCAGTGGTACTTTGCCCTGCCCCAACGACACCTACTTATTATAGGTGTCGTTGCCCTGCCCTGAATCCTGCTTGTTCTTCATGAACATCATGATTTGTTCAGCTTGGGGTTTCAACTTGTTGAGTATTATTTTCAGGAGGACCTTGCTGGGATGGTTGATGAGGATGATGATGAGGTAATTTTCACACTCCTGAAGGTGTGAAGAGTGATGACAGGTGACTGGGCCCATGGGGTAGGCCACTCCCCACTCTGCCAGATCTTGTTACAGATAATGGTGAGGGCGTCAATCATTGCTTCTCCTCCTGCTTGAAGCACTATTGCAGATATATTTTCCACTCTCGCTGACTTCCCCTTCTTCAGTGATTGCACTGCTGCCTCAATTTCTCAGAGAATTGGGAGGATTTCTTTTTCTTCTCTGTTCTGAGGACAAGCTAGAACTGACGGGCCTTCATTGGGTATGTGGTTGTAAAGGTCAGAGCAGTACTCTGTCCATCTATCCAAGACTTATTGTTCTTCTGTAAGGCTTATGCCAGATTTGCTTAGGATCATGGAGACCTTGGGCTGTCTAACACTTGTCAACCGCTTCACAGTCTGGTAGGCCTTCTTACTGTTGTTATTGTTAAGAATAAGACTGTTCTCTATTTCCTGACATTGATCTTCTATCCAGTTCTCCTTGTTATGTTGTGATGTTATTGTTGATTTTTCGGTAGGCATCATCTCCCTGTTTTTTATCTCTCTTCGTTTGTCTCAAATGTCCAAACACATTTGTGATCCCTGTTTTTTTCTTTCAGTGGTGCTTTCCAAGGATCTCAGTGGCAGCGTCTGTCACAGCTGAATTGAAGGTGGTGGTCATGGTGTTGACATCTACTTCACCAGCTCCCAAAATGAGCAGTGGTGCAAATTTATCCCTAATTGTGGCTTGGAATATTTCTGCCACCTCCGGGTTTTGCAGTTTGTCCAGGTCAAACTTCAGTCTGTTGCACTTGGCTGTGTGTACTCTCTTCAAGTGGAGCCGGAAAGACATCATCATATGATCATGGTCACATCCTATGTCTGCTCCTGGAAAAGTATGTGCGTGTCCTGCCAATGTTGACGCTTGATCTGGCGCGTTTCTTGACTGTGATGTAGTCAATCTGGTTGTGATGCTCCCCGCTGGGATTGTGCCAGGTCCATCGTCTGGAATTTTGTGGAGACCAAACGTGGTATCAGATTGTTGTATCTGGCAAACTTAAAGAGTCTTAGACCTCTGTCATTTGTCTCGTTGTTGCAGTGGGGTCCACATGTGTCTCCCCAATTGTGGTATACATTTTGGCCAACCTTGGCATTCCAGTCACCTTGCACTATGACTATGTGCTTCTTTGGCACTGGGTCAAGGACAGCCTGTAGATTTTCATAGAAATCCTCAACTTTGCTGTGGTCAGTCTGATGTTGGGGCATAGGCCTGGATGATGGTTATGTTGAAAGGGGCTGCTTTCATACGGATGGTAATGAGTCTACTGGAGACAGGGTGGCAACTCTTGACAATGGCTGCTTCGCTGGTGTCAAAATAAGGTGACCAGTAGTCGCCTATACGCTCCAGTGTCGTGTGACTATAATCTACAATTACCCTGATCTTATTTTGTTGCATGTGTGGTTCAGAATGAGTCTATGGCCTCACCAAAGTTTTAAAGAATTGAAATTTTATTTGCAGATCTGCTGAGATGAATGCCATATCGTTTCAAAAATGGGAAAGATTTAGGGATGGGAATGTGATGGGAAGGGAGGGCCTACTCAGACAGCACAACAACATTAGGGCAATATTGCTCTAACATTGGCTGTAACAATAGGGCAATGTTGAAGTACAACATTGGTGCAATGTTGTTAGCGCTTTTTTTTTTTACATGTTGGGACAATATTGTATTTAACATTGTATCCAATGGTTGTTGTTGTATTAGGGCAATGTAGTAGTACAGCATTGGTGCAATGTCGTAAGCACCAATTTTTGAACATGTTGTAACATTACTGAGCATTACTTTTATCCAGTCTGAAGAACTGCATGTCCCCTCAATTTTCCCAGAATTTGAAGGGGAAAAAAAATAAAGGTGAAAGTATGCAAAGTGAAAGTATGAACAATTTTCAGTTGACTTCACTTCACAGTGATATTTCAATAGAATGCATGTATCTTTTGGAAGATCAGGATGAAAAACTTTTAAGTATTAATAACAAAGCTGAAAGTGCCACCAATGTTATACCTAATGTAATAGCCCATGATATAAAAAGTTCAAATGCTAGGCTTTTTTTGAAGTTATTAACCTCTGATCTTTCGTATCATCCTCATTCTGAAACTGTTTACCATCCAAATCAGAAATGTTTGATAATTCTCTTGATGCTTAAATTTTTTCCCCCCAAAATCCCCTATGCCTACATGATCTTTTCACATCAGCAAAAAAAAATAAAGTTGTTTTCATCTCCTAAGGCAAAGCTACTACAGATTTCACTAACACAGGCTCGTTATTAACAGTCCTTTCATTATCCTTTCCCATATCCTCCCATTTAGTTTGGTCTTTTCCTGTGTTTGATCCATCCAGCATTTCTATGCTGTTATATTTTAAAGCTAAACTAGAACCATCGGATGAACTGAATTTTACTACTTTGGATGAATTCAGATCTATATATTTTCATTATCACTCTCAGTAGAACATTGATTGAGGGAAACTTGCACCTGGCAGTAGGCCATTCTTTTATGGCAGCACGAGACTGCCAGATTTGCTAATACTTTTTCTTTTCTAGTAGTTTTACATATTTTCATCCTTACTGACCAGTATGATGAAGAAGGTATTCATTCAAAGTTTAGTTTGTTTTTTGGTAAGTTCTTGCTAGTGGTCTATGGGCTGTATGTTCAGAGCTGGTTTGGCTGTCAACTGTGTTTCTTGGCTCCAAAAGCTGTAGGCCGGTAGAGAATATTGTTCAAATTTGCCGGCACAGAGTGCGCCATGCATTCACGGCTGCAGTGGCTGGGTGATTCTCTAATTATAGATTAGTTTATAACCGTGACCGTATTGCGTAAGATGGAACTTTGGCGTATTTGTAAAGCGATGAAAGGGGTTCAATTCTCAGTTCATCAGGGTCTTTTTTTGCATTTATTTGTGTGTTGTTAATTTAATGAATTAATTTACAAATATTAAACTTTTGTTCAGCTCAGTCTTTTTTTTTACATTTGGTATTAGGTTGGGTTATTCAGGTATAGGCTTATATTATTTATTTATTCAGAATATATTAATTTATTTTGAAGGGGATGGTGGGTAAATTGGTCGCAGAGACAATAGTGTTTGAACTTGCATTGCCCACGTTTACTCAGTTGCCGTAAAAGCAAAGAGGGTCAATCTTTATTGGCTTCATATATGAAATGCATAGTAGTTGGATTCCAAGGCAGGGACAATATCTGTGCAATATTGCTCAAAACATTCCAATCTTTCACTGCTTATGCGTGGTCATGTTGGTTAAAATCCTTACACTAAATGGCATGTAATTAAACATGATTTCTTAATTTTATGTCAAATTAATTCATTTTACTTTACTTTATAACAAATTATTGCATGTTTCTGTAGGTCTTCGCCAGGTGAATACACACTTTTCTAGACCATCATACAGATGTTCTTCAGCGCTGTCTGCAACTCGGAATATTCTTGATGGTGAGCTTAACAGCATTAAAGAGGCAGGGACATGGAAGCCAGAGCGTGTCATTTGCTCCCCCCAAGGGCCGTCCATCCGTGTGCTGGGCCAGTCAGATAGTATCCTAAACTTCTGTGCAAACAACTACCTTGGACTTTCGGTTAGAGTATTCTCATAGCTTTTAAAATGGATTGTATTAGATTCATCCTTTCATGTAAATTAATTATTGATCAGATGTTTTACTTATTATTTTATTGATTTTAGATTTTATATAATTCTTATAAATTTATTTTATTTTTTTTATTTTATTTTTTTATATCAGCTTTTACTAATTTAATTCTTGAAGTTTGAATTGTTAATTGCCTATGTTATCCCATCCCATAACTCGAAGGTCGTTGGGGCACCACAGATGCTTGTTTAATCAGCGTACTTCATTTTTCTCTGTCCTCAGCAACCCTCATGGCTTCACTCAGTGTCAAGCCAGTCCATTCTTGAATGTTGTCCGCCTACCTCTTTTTCTGTCCCCCTTTCTTCTGCGTCCTTGCACCGTGCCTTGCAGGATGGTCTTTGGTAGGCCAGATGCCCTGGTGACGTACCATCAGAGTTTCCATTTCTTCACCACTGTGAGCATGTCATCATGTTGTCCAATGGCTTGTGTGATGGTCTGTCGGACTTGGTTGTTGGTGATGTGCTGGGTATTGGAAATGCCCAGAAGTCTTCTGTAGCACCCCATCTCCATGCTTTATATTATTCGTTGTAGATCTACTGTGAGGATCCATGTTTCACAAGCATATGGGAAGATGGAGATGACAAGGGAGCACAGCAGCCTTATCTTTGAACGTAGAACTGCCTATTATGACTACTAATTATTAATGTTATCCTGATTTTCTGCATCACAATAAGGAAATAACATAAATTTATATTAATCATAATACAATTAATAAAATAACAGATTTATTGACTTTGACTGTTTTATGCTGTTCTTGTTTTTGTAATTAATTGAACCATTGTAGTTACAAACAAAATGCTGTTCCAAATTAAAATTTAAAAAAAAAAAAGCTTGTAAAAAAAAAGCTTGTAAAAAAAAAATCAAATAAATAAAATCAAGCCAGTATTTAAGTACTATAAATAAAATTTTTATTACTGTAGTACAAATTTCACCAAATGTTTAGTGACTTCGTCATTTGTTTTATTGTATTTGTTGTTGTTGCTGTTGTTGTCGTTCTTTTTTATATTTTAGGGGAATTAAATCTCGTTTGTTTGTCTCATCAGAGTCACCCAGCAGTTATTGAGGCAGGGAAGAAAGCCCTAGATACCCATGGGGCGGGACTTAGCTCCGTTCGATTCATTTGTGGAACTCAGGTTTGCGTGTTGTCATTTTTCTGCCGGTAATATTTAATTTTAATGTAATCAATCTTATATAGCTCAAGAGCTGCTCAAGGTGCTGGTCGATACAGGATCCAACTCAAGCTACCCGATGCAGTACAGGATGATTACCCATTATACCATCATTTAATGTGACAACTATGACATTTCTGAAATAAACTTATTGTCACAAAGCAAAAACAAACAAAAAACTAAAAAGTCCTTGATAGCCTGAAGCTTTTAAAAAAAGTGCCAACAGATTGTAAATTCTAAAAATCCTGTTCTTTATTGTAAATGCAAGCCCTTTCAGATGGTTCAGCATCGCTTTTATGCTCTAAATGAGTTATCAGAAGTACTGGATATTTTGCAGGACATTCACAAGGAGCTTGAAGAGAAAGTGGCTCGCTTCCATGGCAAAGAAGATGCCATTTTGTACATCAGCTGCTTCGATGCCAATGCCGGTATCTTTGAAGTATTGCTGACCCCAGAAGATGCCGTGATTTCGGACGAGCTGAACCACGCATCTATCATCGATGGAATCCGACTTTGTAAAGCTCAGCGTTTCCGATATAAGCACAGGGACATGGCAGGTCAATTGAAGTTTGCTTTTTCAAGGCTTCTGAGATTTGCCTTTGAACTCTTATACTGGAAAATCGCAAAATAAGAACAATTAATAATGATAATAACTATTTACAGGGGAAATCATGATATGTAAAAGTTTTGACTATTATTATTATTATTATTATTATTATTATTATTATTATTATTATTATTATTATTATTATTATTATTTTAAGTGTACACTATCTTCTTCAGTGACTGACTTTTTTGAGAATTGCACAGCTACCAATACAAGAATTAAAATGAAGAAGTTGGACAATGTAAAGTGGATGGATCCACACTGAAAATGCAACCAGTGGATGTAAATTTAAAATTGTCCATGATTGATGGTGGACTTTCCCATTTGCACTAGATGCATGTACTTTGTGCTCCATGCCTTACAGTCTTCAAATAAATAAGTACCTAATAAATATATGAAAAGAATGAAATAATAATAATAATAAGGGTATTTATATAGTGCTTGTTCCTAATAATGGCTTTTCTTCAAAGCGCAGTTCTCACGCATTCATACTAATGGTTAAAATCCGTCTATCTATGAAATGAAACGAAATCAGACAAAGCGCTTACAAACGAATTACATCAGGACATAACGTACAAACGGGACACAAATATTTAAGAGTAAAATATAAGAGATGAGGGAGGAAGAGTGGGTGGTGGAGAGGGAAGAGGGTGACGAATGGGAAATGGGGTATGTGGCGGTGGTAATATGAATCAGAAAAGGAGGAATGATGATGATGATGAGACAAGATCAGACACTTTTAATGAAATATAAACAAATGGGTACACTAACAAATAAGCAAATAAATAAATAAATTCTTGACTTGAAGAGTTGGATCAGTGCCACACCACAAATTTTACTGCTTGAAGAGTTTTATCTTGAGAATATACATCTTTTGATCTTATGCAATGACATTCAAAGGTCAGCTTTTACTTCAGTAAATAAATACTTTGGGAATTAAAATGAGAGGTTGGCAGTCTTTGGGCAATATCCTCTTGTTTCTGACAGACTTGGAGAATCATCTAAAGAACAGTCAGAATTGTCGTCAGCGTCTCATCGTCACTGATGGTGTGTTCAGCATGGATGGGAATGTCACCCCTCTACCGTTTGTATACATTTATTTGTTTATTTGATGTTGGGGGAAGAGAGATAGGGCAATATTTTATATTATGTTCAGAGAGCTGAAGACCTCATTTATAATTGATTTCTTTTAAAACTTAGATAAAAAGGACAAAAGTTCCAAAAATGAATGTAACAGTCATTGTGTTTCCCAGAAATAAATTGTTTATTGAAACCTGTGTATATTAGACATATATATATATATATATATATATATATATATATATATATATATATATATATATATATATATATATATATATATACAGTGATGCACAAGTTGCCCGGACACCGGACATTGACCGCTTGTTTTTTTAAACGTCCGATTGTCAAACCTCAAGGCGGACACCTTGTCCGATTAAAACGATGGCGAGTCGGACACGTGTCCGATAGTTTTCGCGTATTTTGCGGAGAGGGCGAAACGTTTATGCAGCGCTAGACGGAAAATCAAACAACAAGCCCCCGGGACCGTCGTCTACATGCTGAAACGTATATTATATGCCTTATCTCCCTTGTCATCGCCTGCATGGGATTGCTATTTTTATCCCGAGTCACAAAGCAACACAGCCAACCAGCGCCCTTGAAACATATACAGCTTTGTTTTAGTCAATCGGTGCTCGCGACTTGAGTTTACGTTGGATCTGTGTTGGCGTTGTACTTGTACTTTTGGTAAGCCAAACATTCGATCGAAATTATCGAAAATGTCTGCGAAAAAAAGACTGACGGCGGATAAAAAACAAATCTCAATAATCGTCTTATTTGCGGGTAATTCAGTTCCCAGCACATTAAAAGAAGCAGAGCCTACACGATCTGTGGAGGATTCTTCCGATGCCGATGGTCGCGAAGCCGAGAAACCGTCAACTTCGAGTCAGCCTACTAGTACTCGTGTTGATCGCGTTTTTCAGAAGGCGTGGGTAACATTTGACGATGAAAAAAAGGTCATGTTCTGTACGATATTTAAAAGTTCTGGTGTGGCGAAAAAATTGTATACTCGCGGCTGCGTTAACTTTTTTTTAAAAAGTGCATTGGAAGATCATTTGACTACAGCTAGTCACAAACTAGCAATCCAAGTGCCCCAAGAGCAACACAATGAAGAGGTTTGTGAGGATCTATTGTTGACAAATCAGAAGGAGAATGATCACCACAGCGAGAGCTGTAAACTGGCTAATAAAAGAAAATCTGCCTCTCGCGAAATTTGGCTCTGTTATGCAGCTTTTGAAAGACAGTAACGCAGAAAACATTCAATCTCTTGATGTCTCAGAGGGGGTACACTGAAAACGCTTCAAAAGAGTATCTTCACCGGATTGTAAAGAAGTGTGCAAGCAAGAGAAAACGCTACATTTTCAAGAATTGAACTTTCACTGTTTCGAAGTGCCTCTTTACTGTTCAGTATTACCAAGTAAACAACAAGACTTTTTGGCAACAATGCCAGTGTCCTATTACTTTTTTGTATTCAGGACATCATGTCCTATTGGTTTTTTGTGTTCAGGACATAATGTCCTATTAGGGTCCCAAAACATGTGCATCACTGTAGATAGATAGATAGATAGATAGATAGATAGATAGATAGATAGATAGATAGATAGATAGATAGATAGATAGATAGATAGATAGATAGATAGATAGATAGATAGATAGATAGATAGATAGATAGATATAGGTTTTGTGTGTGTAACGTGTGTGTGTTTCACCGTTTATTGAATGTGACAATGTGGCATTCAAACTAATCATTTTCCCTTGAAATTTCAGCAAGATCTGTGAACTAGCTGAGCAGTACAATGCTCTGACTTTCATGGATGAGTGCCACGCCACAGGGTTCTTTGGCAAGACAGGGCGGTATGTATGGTTGATGGGTTTTAGGCTTTGGAGAAAAAATGGCAGAATAAAGGTTGCAATAACGCTGGTTGCAGATTATATTTCATTATGAAGTAACGCAATTTGCTAAGGGCAGCACAAGCAGTGAAGTAGATTTGATGGGTTTTGACAAAAATATTGAAAAATGTTTCTAATTAAGCTAAATTATCTAAATAATGCTTCAGACAGAGTATCATAATTTAAAAGCTAAAATTAAAAACAAAATGTTTCTTTTCAATATGGAATTCATTATGTAAACAATTTTTTGCGAAATACGTTTCCTAATAATCATCTTCCTTGTTTAGTTGCATGTTGTTTTTTTTTGTTTTTTTTTTTGTTTTTTTTAGAGATTAAAAAAACCAGCTGTACTTACAGAAAAAGGTATTTGTAAATTAGTATTTAGAGATGATAGGTTGATCTTTCATTTTTGTTCAGTTTTTAATTTATCTTGAAGATCAAGGTCATTTTAGACTTACAAAAACATACAAAAAATAGGTCATTGTACAGTGGAATGGCTGTTTATTTAACCCATAGTATACAACAACATTGGGTTATTTGATCAGACATACATGAGAGATCACGTGAGCGTCAAAGTCATCCCAAGGTCAATGATGCCGTTTTCGTCAGCAAATCGGCCATTCACCGATAAAATTCCAAAATGTCCGAAAGAGTCATGTTCTGATCGGCTCGCTGTCCTAAGGTTTTATGCTTCAATCGGCCACCCTTTGTACGTTTTTTGTTTGTTTGTCTCATGGCTGTGTCGTTGTTTATTGCTGCTGGTCATATTAATTTTCTATCGGATAAATAAAGGTGTTATAAGTTATTGTCGAAGATTGCTTATCGGAAGCGCCAAGCAAACGACGCATGCATCACCAGAGAGTTAGAGTAACTTCCCTTGTTGCGAACGGCATGCTTCTGGAAATAAAACTTTTCATTTTCGAAATGCCGCCGAAAAAGAAACCGAAACTTATCAGTGGCCTCTCGTTTGGTGTTGGAAAGAAGTCAAAATGATGGCCGAAAGATTTTTAAAATGTCCTAAAGGTTTGTGACTGAATCGGCCAAATGGTCTATGCTGAAAATGTCTAGCAACATCACTGCAAGGTCACTGAGTTTGGGCTTAATACAACTTTTGCTGTACTTTATTTGGTAGTATATGAGTGTATTTGGGCCAGAGGTCAATGTAATCTCAGGTCAAGAGTAAAGAAAGATCAAAATCATTTTAATGCAACCATTTCATTTTGTTTTTCCTGGGCACTCATTTTCATGTTAAATATCGAGTTCCATAAGGAGCCCGTGAGTCATTCGCCCTTCTAGTTTAAATTTATTTGTCTGTACAGAGGAACGGATGAACACTTTGGCATGTTTGGGAAAGTGGACATCATTAATTCTACACTTGGCAAGGCATTAGGTGGAGCTGCTGGTGAGTATAGTATACTGCATAGATTGTGGTGTGTAAAGTTCAGGGAGGTGAAGGTGTAAATTTTGTGTGTATGTGTGAGAGAGCATGTCTGTGTGTGCGCACTCATGGTGTGTTCAAACCTTTTACTTGTTAATTTCTAATTCCATTGAAGAAGTTTCTTTGAAGGCCAAGTTTTTAATCCATATTTTAACAGCCATTTTGACAGTGATGGTAGTAAATAGTTTTTCGTCCAGCTTATACAACATTAAGGTCGCTGTTATTTGTTTGTGTGTCATTGAAATGTTGAATTTGATAATTCATGTAATACAAATTCTTGGTAATATTTCGGTGGGCACACACTTGATGGACTGACTGTGATATTTGGTTGAACTGTTGTTTGTAGAGTTCATTGGTTGGTTGATTGAATGTGTAGGTGGATACACAACAGGCCCAAAACAGCTAGTAGACTTACTGCGACAACGATCTAGGCCTTACCTGTTTTCCAACACCCTGCCCCCACCTGTGGTGGCCTGTGCCAGTAAGGTGAGAATCACTGAATGAATGAACGAAATGTGAGAATAATTCAGTGAATGGTTAAAGTCCTAAATATAACTAATAATCCATGACACTAGCAAGATCAGTGGCGAACACACATTATTTTAATTTAAATAACGTACAGGATTGAAGAAACCCCATTCTAGTAATTTGTTGTAGATGTACTGGTAACGTTTATTATGTTTATGTGTGTACAATTTACCGTGTATGGATTATGAAAAATGTAGCTAAGTTTGGATGTATTTTATGTCCTTCTCATATTTTTCTATTGTGAAGGAATTCTAGGCATTGATTTGTTAAAATTTCAGATCATTAATTTTGTGAAGGTTGCCAAAAATAGTACTTCAGTTGAAAGAAATAGTTCTTTTTTTTTTCAAATTTGACCAAATCTAAAATAACATCTATCAATTTAAATTCATATGCAGAGTTTTTGTTTTCAAAGGAAGTATTTTTGTAGTCTTTCCAATTTTTATTACACTAATGCATCCGTTTTGGTGTGTGATTGATACAGTATGACCTTGACAAATTTTGCCACGACCTTGTGCAGGCATTTGACCTTGTGATGGAGAACCCTGACTTTCCCAAGAAACTGCTGTCCAACACTAAGCGATTCAGATCAAAGATGGCGGATGCTGGATTTACCATCTCTGTAAGGAGACAAACTGGTGGTTTTGCTTTAAGAGTTAGAAAAAAACAGATCTGGTTTTAAGGTCACCAAATCTTTTTTTTTTTCCAAATCTTATCGATAATGTCACCCAAGTGTGAACAGACATTCAATTAAATACTGACCTGAACTGAACTAAAGAAAAAAAATTCTTCAGCCCAGTTACTTAGATTGATAACAATCAAACATATATTGTCTAACAAGCAGCTCAACCGTGATTGGGTCATTGGCTCTCCTTAGATATTAGGGAAGGTAACACAGCAAGGGATGGATGGTCACAGACCTCACAAAGGAATATCCCTATATAATGCCTTTGCACTGTAAAAATGAAAGGGTGTGCAGGAAACCATTACGTTTATACCCTACATGAAGTGGCCTTGCTTTGACTGCTTGATTGTGTATCAACAGGGAGACCCAGAGCACCCGATCTGTCCAGTGATGTTGGGGGATGCTCGCCTGGCAGCTCAGTTTGCTGATAAAATGCTGGGTATATCTTGTTGTTTTCATTCCCATACCCAACCACAACAGCCCTAATTAGTTTGTTGTTTTGGGGGGATGTGAGTGGCAAAGGGTGATCCTGACCTTCACATTTGTGTATCAGTGTGATATTATTGTATTGAAGTCTTTATATTTTGTGTGAGAGTGTGCATGTAATTTTAAAAACAAAATTTGTATGATTGTTTTTAGTTTGGTTGCGTGCTGTTTTCTTTGGGTTTTTGTGTACGAGTGCATGTTTTCTTCCATTGGATTTTAAATTTTTATTGTTGTAAATCTGTTTTTAAAAGGCTTGTAAAATATATAATTTAGTGTTTCTTTTTGTCCATGTTTTAGCATTGTATTTAATAATGGTATCTAACTCACACTGCCGTGTTCTGTTACTTAAATTATGATTTTACTACTTCTATATCTATTGGTATTTCTAAATGCCTTTTCACAGAAAAGGAGTCATATCATTGTCATGCATCGTGTTACATTTTTTCATCGGTCTTTGTGTCTATTTCTTTTTCAGAGAAAGGGATCTACGTCATCGGGTTCAGCTATCCGGTCGTACCAAAAGGAAAAGCCCGTATCCGTGTCCAGCTTTCCGCTTCACATTCCGAAAAAGATATTGACAGAGCAGTCGATGCCTTCATTGCTATTGGCCGAGATCTCAAGGTGATCAAGTAAAAAAGGTCCAAGGTAAATTAGATATTTTAAGGTCATTGTTTGCATGGTCTTCAGAAGTCTTCAAAAGTTTCCAGAGGTTTTGGCATATGTACATGAAGCTGTCCCTTCACAGTGTTTACTATCTCCTCAAAGCCTCTCTCAAAAGTCTTTCTCGAAAAGATATTTGAACAACATCTGAAGGCCGTTCAAGGGTTTGTCTTGTAAAATCTAATAACTACTGATATGTGTAGTGGATCGAAGCCTGTAAGTTTGAACATTAATTTCGATATAGTGTGGATAGTGTTTTCTGTGTATGTTTTCTTTTTCTATAGCAGGCTAACAAAAATCTCATTATCTTCATTCATATTTTGTCAGCAGGGTAAAATATGTACTGTCATGTCTGATTGTATACTGTGTTATTTTATGCGCCCAGGTTCTGTTCTCATATTCCTGGATGTTTGTGTATTATTTACAAGTTAAAATGTGATCTGGTTTATAAAACATTCCACCTGTCTCCTTCATGTAAAGAGCAAATTATTTTAAAGTCTGGCTCAGCAGGGTAAAATAATTATGTACTGTGTCATGTTTACATGTACTATAGAAATCAAGTAATGTTGCGGTTTTCTTCTTCATCTTTTACTTTTCCTTGCTTTTTCTTTCTTCTTCTCCTTCTAGTGCCGTTTTGTCTTCTTCCCCCCTCCATCTCTCTCTCTCTTTCTCTCTCTCTCTCTCTCTCTCTCTCTCTCCCTCTCTCTCTCTCCCTCTCTCTCTCTCTCTCTCTCTCTCTCTTTTTTTAATTACGTAATTTCGTTTCAAAAGCAGGAATTGTGACTTTCTGAAATTTGTTTTGTTCTTTTTTGTTCTTTGTTTAAAAAATGCCTGTTAATAATATTTGAGTAATTTTTCTAAAGTTGTGGTCATACAAGTAATGCTATAGTTAAAAATGTGACACTAAAGTATATTTTTGTTTGTTTGTTTATATGTTGTTTTTTTTCTTTCTATTTGCTGGGACTGATTTTGAATGATCTGATTGTTATCTCATGTACAGTTTGTTTTGAATTAACCTCTTTGTGAGTACTCGCTTCTTTCTTTGTTTTTTCCGCCAGGCTGTTTTGTTTTGGCTTTTTTTAATTGCAGAATTTTGCATATCATAAAAATAACACCAAAAGTGTTGATAAAAATAAGAATGCTTTGATCTTAGCAACATTTGAGTACATTCCATTTGCTAACATGTTCTTGCAGGCATATCATTTGTCAACACACACACAAACATGCACATTCATACACACACAAACACATCACACTTTTGTGATGGTTATGCTAAGTTGTTGTTTCAAATCCCAGTGATATTTAAAACTTCAATTATTTTTAATGTGGAGGATTTCTGATGTCATCATCCTGCTGCCATATATAATCTTTTAGACTTTTTTGTTACTATAAATGAGATTATAATATTATTTTCAATAAGTATTCATGTAATAAATTAAACTGTTTTTGAGATTATAGATATTGGATACAATGAAAGTCACCTATTTTAAACCTGCTAAAATACTGCTTGTATACCAAGGCCGTGGAAATATCAATCTAATATCAGATCTATTCAAACTGTCTACAGGTTCCAATTAAGCTGGTAGATTATATCTGATCTTAAATTTAAAAAAAAATTCAATGCAATAAATGCTTGGTATGATTTATACACAGTTATAATTGTATGTTAAAAATTATATAAATTATATACAGGTAGGCTTTTAGGCTAAAAATGTCTGAGATTGTATATTGTTATTATTTTGATAGGACTTTACTGTGAATTGTTCAGCTTATTATCTCCATGCCATGTAGTATGGTTAACATATTGTTGTTGTGGCGATTACTTTTTATTGTTTAAGACTGTACTGGTCTCTGGATATGGTCAAGACAAGTCAAAATTAAAATCACATAATTGTATTGCTAAGTTCAGATACAAGGAATGTCTGGTCACAATCTCTTGGTGAAACAAACATCTTAGTTTTTACATGGTTGCTGATCATTTTTGTGAATATTCAGGCAGGACTTTTTTCAGTGCCAGTGGTTCATTTTAACAGATGAATGACAGCATATGACTGAGAGATAAAACTTATTGACATGTGGGGCTTAGCTCCCTACTGGATGTAACGGCCTCAGTGAATGCTTTTGCTCAGTTAAACAAAATATATTGTCCTTCTCAATACGATAGTGAGAAGGAGTTAATTAATATGCTGTGAGAAGATGCCTTCCTCACAACAAACCCAATCTCTCACAATGTTAAATTGTTTTTTAATCAGCACCTCTGTCTTTCATTCTTTTTCATTGCCTTAAAAAAGATCTCTACTGTGAAGAATCTCAAATTGTTTATATATATTTTGGGGGAAGGAGAGTGGGGGGGATAGTTGGCCTGATTTCATTAGCTCTTTGCAGTTGCAAAATTTATTTATAGACACTTCTGACTTGGAAAAAAATATCTGCTGTTTAGAGATTATTCACACTCTAGAGATTTTTACACATTATTATTTCAAATTTTGTGAAATGTATTGTACACATTTATTATGGTTTACGCCTATATAGTGCCTTTACAAAAAGTCATGCATTTACTGATTTAGCTTTTGATTGCTAAGATATTGTCCGTGACAATGGACATTTTGGTTTTGCTTGAAACGTGCAACATGTGGGATCACTGTGCCTATTACTATTAGATAATTTCTAACCATTATACCATGCTGTGTGTGAATTATTATTGAATGCTGTGTGGAATAAAATGTTATTAAAATTCTAGAAGGGTTTTGTTGTTGTCGTTGTTGCAAATTGCAAAACATGCCTATATAGTATCCTATCCCTCTCTTTCTCTCTCTATACACTTGAGAATCATTCAACTAACACAAACACTCACACACACACACACACACACACACACACACACACACACACACACACACACACACACACTCTCTCTCTCTCTCTCTCTCTCTCTCTCTCTCTCTCTCTCTCTCTCGATCTATCTCTCTTTCTCCCTATTCTGTGGATGCTTCAAACTATCTTGGACAAAAATCGTTAAATGCGCAGGTCTATTTAAGACCCCTGGCTGTAACTTAGTGGTCAGGCCTTCGCTGGCACACAGATGATCCAGGTTCGAATCCCAAGGTGTACAAGATAAAAAGATACAAATTTTCACTGTCCAGCTTAGCAGTATGATTGCTCTGTGGTTCAGTGTTGATTTACCTCCTTACCCGCTCTTTCCTGGGATGGTTATCCCCGTCTGCCATTTCACCAATGGTAGTGTTCATTCAAAGGAGTATATGAGCTAATGTATTAGCGCCTTCTTAATAATAAAATTATGCCGCACCTCATAAATTTAAAATTGTAGATTTGTGGGTTCAGGCACTGAATAGAATAGAACCAACGTTTCCCAGCGTGTCATAAGAGGTGACTAACAGCACGGTATTACTGGGCGAAAGTCTTCTACACAGAAATCACAAGCAGGTCGGAGAAACCTCACGTTACTATAGGTTCAACGACCATAGCTCGGGGCCAAGGTGAGCCACACTGTTTGTAGACTTCAAGAAAGCGTTTGACCGAATCTGGCATGTAGCTCAGCGGTCAACCATGAGAGCGTACAACATCATGCCTAACATTATTGAAGTCATCAAAAGCCTGTATGACAAGGCTACCAGTGCACTCCCCAATAACAGTGGCATCGCGAACTGGTTCAGAACAACAATCGGCGTGTGCCAAGGATGCCTACTCTCTCCAACACTCTTCACCATCTTCCTGGAGCGCATAATCTTAGATGCCCTTGCAGATGCGAAGGCACAGTCAGCACAGGGGGTAGAGCAATCTCCAACATCCGTTTTATTGATGACATTGATGGACTGGCTGAGGGGAACAAGAACTTGAACAGATGGCACAGAGGCTTGATACAATCTCCAAAGCATTTAGAATTGAAATAAGTGCAGAGAAGACCAAAATGATGACCAACAACACCAATGGCATCAACATGGACATCAAAGTCCAAGGCCAATCCCTCAACACGGTGCATAGATTAAAATATTGTATAAGCCAATGTATCAGACATTGGGTCCCGACAGGAAGTCCTCTCCAACTGCTGACCTGACAAGGTTGAAACCCATTTAGAAAGACAGAACAAGCAGTCTACACTCCCAGGTAAGGCTACTGCCTCCCTTGCCATCTCCATCTTCCTATACACTTGCGAAACATGAACCCTCACAGAAGATCTACAGCAAATAATACAAAGCATGGAGATGAGGTGCTACAGAAGACTTCTGGGCATTTCCTATACACAGCACATCACCAACAACGAAGTCAGACAGACCATCCCACAAGCCATTGGACAACACGATGATTTGCTCACAGTGGCGAAGAAACGGAAACTCCGATGGTATGGCCACGTCACCAGAGCATCTGGCCTTGCAAAGACCGTCCTGCAAGGCACGGTGCAAGGAGGCAGAAGAAGCGGGAGACAAAAAAAGAGATGGGAATACAACACTCGAGAATGGACTGGCTTGACACTGAGTGAAGCCATGAGGATTGCTGAGGACAGAGAAATTCAGATAGAGTACGCTGGTTAAGCGATAATCTGTGGTGCCCCAACGAGATTTGAGTTACAGGATAGGATAGGCTCTAATACTTGTATGTTTTGTACCCTTTGATATTGCATGGATATGAGCTACAATCCCACATGTCAAAGACGCTTGTGTCTAGACATGCGAGCGCCTCGCCTGTGACGGGTCTCTCTTTGGTTATTATCCAAAGGGAGACGCGTCACAGGCATTATCCAAAGGGAGACGCGTCACATGCATAGGCGCTCGCGAGTCTAAATACAAGCGCCTGTAGTACGGACAAACCGATATTTGGCTCGTTCTTATCACCCTCCATCTCTTCTCCCACTCCCCTTCCCTCCGAATATTTCAAAATAATTCTGAAAATGCAAAATCAATAATTATAGTGGACTCCGAGCACAAGCAGCTAGTTAAATTTCCAATCTATGAAACTCCAGCGTAGATGTAACCTACATGTACATGTGTGCACACTACCAACGATCAGCCTTTTGATCTATCCAGAGTGCATACTAGAAGAAGATAGCATTCATAAT
Organism: Oncomelania hupensis; assembly: GCA_036898135.1. NCBI lineage: Eukaryota > Metazoa > Mollusca > Gastropoda > Littorinimorpha > Pomatiopsidae > Oncomelania > Oncomelania hupensis. The sequence continues at coordinate 46,405,690 of CM072517.1, read as the reverse complement.
CAGCAGACCGAATGTCAAAAGCCCGAATCAAATGCTCTCGTTAAAACTTGACCAGCATAGAACGGTACTACAACATCGCAAAATTCCACTGTTGATACAACCTTTATTAGACCTTTAAAGTACCTCAATAACTGCACAAAGTTTATTTACTACAACAACAACAACAACAACAACCCCTCCCCTCCACTCCTCCCCATTATCAGGTGTATGGTTTATTTATTACCTACAATAAGTGCGTAATAGAAGTAAGCTTACGTGTCGTAATTAGGCGGCCCAAATATCACAGATAAGTTACAACATTGACAAGCAGCTATTATCTAGATATTTCATTTTGTAATTAAAGATTAGTTCGTTCACATCAAGCCGATCGCAAACCTCAGAAGGGATTTGAATGTACGCAAGCAGCAGCCTTTCTATAGGAGGACTGATTTCGAATTGTGGCATATATTTTTCTTTGTTATTCCGTAAATTTGTGGCATGTTAATTATTGCCTTAATACGGATTTCTTATTCCACTACCATAGCATCGGTGAGTAAATTCACGTATTCTTTATTGTTCTTCTTCATGGGTTGAGCAGACACGATGCATTTTTGCTGTCGAATGTAAAAATTAATGTCCTATAAGTATTGAAACATTATGATTTATTTTGTGATTTATCTGTGGTGCTCCAACGACTTCCGACTAGGATAGGACAGGATTATTTATTTATATGTTTAATTAACAGACTGATAGTAACTTGTATATATCAATTTGAATATATTTACATAGGTGTGTGCGCATGCGTGAGAACGGGTGTGGAAAGGGAGAGCGGGGAGGGAGAGGAAGAGAAGGGGAATGGGGCGGTTGTATGTAAGCTTTCAAGGGCTTCTGTGCTATAAAATTTAAATGTAAAAATCATGTCTTTCTCTTGTTGTAATTAATGATAATGACATTGGATGCAATCAGTCGATCCCACTGTGAGAAATAAGGATTAACTGAGTTCTTGTTAGTTTTCTATTTTGCTCGTTTAGATAGACGGGCTTTGAGCTCAAATAAAGGAATACGCGTAAAATCGCAAATAAATATTTTACAAATGGAATTCCATACGTATAAGCTTAAAGAACCGTATATTTGTGTGTGTGCGTGCGTGCGTGTGCATGTGCGTGCGTGTGCAGTTGCGTGTGTGTGTGCGTGTTTGTGTGCGTGTTTGTGTTTGTCTTGTTCTTCTTTCTTTTTTTTTTTTTTTTTTTTTTTTTTTTGGGGGGGGGGGGGGGACGCACGATGACTGTTATAATTCTAAGAACAACCACAATAGCAAGTGAAAACCTATAACCAACGTAACTGAGACTCGCCGATTAAGTCGATGCCAATACCATGACCACCGCCTTCAACTCAGCAGTGACAGATGCCGCCACTGAGATCCTTGGCAAGCACCGCCCAAAGAAGAAACATTGGATCACGCCTGAACTTTTGGACCTGTGTGACAAACGAAGAGAGATGAAAAGGAAAAAGAACACCTCACAGGGAGCTAATGCCTACCGAGAAATCAACAGTGACATCCGAAAAGGCATGCGCATAGCAAAGCAGAACTGGACAGAAGATCAATGCCAGGAAATAGAGAACAGTCTGAAGACAGGATCATCAGTCTACATTCCAAGGTAAGGCTGCTGCGCTCCCTTGTCATCTTCATCTTCGTATACGCTTGCGAAACATTGACCCTCACAACAGATCTACAAAGAAGAATACAAAGCATGGAGATTAGGTGCTACGGAAGACTTCTGGGCATTTTCTATACCCTGCACATCACCAACGATGAAGTCCGACAGACAATCACACAAGACATTGGACAATACGATGACATGCTCACAGTGGTGAAGAAACGGAAACTCCGATGGTATGGCCACGTAACCAGAGCATCAGGCCTTGTAAAGACCAACCTGCAAGGAGGCAGAAGAAAAGGGAGACCAAAAAAGAGGTGGGAAGACAGCATTCGAGAATACACTGGCTTGATACTGAGTGAAGCCATGATTGAGGGTTGCTGAGTACAGAGAAAAATGGAGTACGCTGGTTAAACGATCCTCTGTGATGCCCCAACGACTTTCGAGTTACGTGATAGGATAGGATAGGATAGAGTACCTATTACCAGTAGAAATGCGAACGCAGGCCTCGGCTAGTCTCTGCTATGCAGTGTGAACCAACAAGATGAACTGGCTGAAATACATACTACTGCTACCCCTATGCTATCGAAGATCCACTAATTCTTTCCTACCGAGGAGGATCCATTCTTCTTGGTTTAATGCGCCTGTGTACAGACGAAATCCGGGAGGCAGGTCAAATAGTAGAACATGCATATGCACTTAGACAGAGGACTGGAAAAGAAGAACAACAGCCTATACCCCAAACAACAAAATTAAAAGATGGCATTATATCTCAAATAGGTGCATCAGATAGGGTACACCTTGACCTATAATAATGAACTGTGAACTTGGAAAAAGAAACAACTTGGTGACACAAAATAGTTATCAGTCAGAAGGTTAGCACGTTTCTAGATGAGAATCACGAGGCAGAAGACTACATTTAAAAATAATAAATAAAAAAATTAACAATAATAACCAAGAAAATACCACTCCACAAGTAAGCAAAATACTGAGTTTATTAACGGAGCTCTCCTCCCCCTTCTCTCCTCTCTCTCTAAAGATTTGTTATTTATTTATTTATTTATTTATTTATTTATTTATATTGGACGAACTTATGTGACTTAGATACAAGACTTTGAGGCCACCGAGGGTTTTTTCTGTTACTCCTGTTTCCTCCTTTCCTTCAAAAATGATATTGGATGCAGTCTGTTTAAAATTTTAAAATAAAATTCCATTTCTTTCCGTCTTCTAATAGCGACTTGCCTTCATACCACATGTTTGAGCGATGAATGTGTGTTTGCTGCATATTTAGGAGTGTCTGTAACATGTGAGCGTATATATTGGTTACAGGTCGCCGTTCTTTGAATCTGATTTAAGAATAAAGCGCGTATAGCATCCAGTATTATTATTATTATTATTATTATTATTATTATTATTATTATTATTATTATTATTATTATTATTATTATTATTATTAATTACATTATTTATTAATTTGTTTATTTATTTGTTATTAATTTATTTGTTTATTTATTTCTTATTAATTTCTTTCTTTATTTATTTATTGATATTTTTTGACACCTTTTTTAAATCCCTTTTTATCGGAAAACTCTGGGTCGCCTTTATTGGGGAAAGCGTTGTCACAGCCTTGGGCGCGCCCAAACCCAACCTACTTAATATTAGTTGTGTTTTTGAAATTTAATTGTAGAATTGATGTATTAATTATTTATTTATTAATTTTTTATTAAAATGTTTACAAAAGGTTATTTATTGATTATAGATTAATATATTTATATTCACTTTGGAATGTTCAAGAAATAGAAGCAGAGCGCAATCCATCAAATTGCATTTATGTATGTTGGGGTGTGTAGGTTACATAGTTGTTTTTTTTTTTTAAATAAACAAAGGCGAAGATGCTGACTATCACGTAGAGCATCAACTTGACTTACAAATCAACGCCCCAGAGGAAAGACACTTAGCTGAACTTTAAATGTTAATCAAAGTACACATGTTTCAAACAGTGATCTAAAGTGCAGATATGATTATGGATAATGGAAGTATAGTGTGTCAGTGACAACCCGAGATGTAACTTTGATTTATTTATGTAATTATTCTGATATAGCGCTTTTCCAACTCAAGAACTGCTCAAGGCGCTGGCCGATAACCTTACAGGATCTCATTCAAGCTACCCGAGTCGCCAACTTGCTACCATGGGCACACAGTGTGTCCCGACTCGGTTTTCTAAACCTGTGATGATAGGGTTTCTAAGCCTGTTATAGAGCACGTAAGGTGAAGGAGAGAAAATAAATTAAAGTTTATTGCGCAGCTAAGTTTGCAAATAGTATAAATAGAGCACGTGCATTGTTTACATGTAGTTAGTGTTGCTTCGTCATCCTAAATTGGTCAAGATTACCGCTGTTATGGTATGGAGGTAGGCGTGTATTATCACGTGCCATGCAAGTTTTGCAGTGAGCGATGTGCGCACTCAATTAGAGGGTGCAAGCAAATAAAACTGCTATACTGGGCCAAATTGGTCAATCGCAGAGAGAAATAATAATTGTTGTGCGGGCGCAGTGTCTATTGGCCGCCTATCTCAAGCAGTGTGTCGTCCTTCTGTGACGGTCCTGTAAGGCAGTTTCCAGTCGTCCTGGAGTTGATGTCCTGAGAGAAGAAGAGAGCTGCAAGCACAGATATGACCACTCGGACCTGTCTCGAGTTTGTGTTGTGCCGTCTTGTCCGGACCGAGGATACTGTAACCTTTGGCTTTTGGTCACCAAAATGCTGAGCTACGCAATGATCGATGTCAGCTGGTGTTGGCAGAGAGGTAACAGAAATGCAATTGTACTTAGTGCCACGTGCAGTTAAACTAGGTGAGGTCAGGGAGCAATGCCCAATATATTTGCTGCCAGCTGAAGCGGATGGTACCGGGGAAACTAAAAGAATGCGGATGGGCGGTACCTTCGGTTCCAGTGGGTCTTTTCCGTGTTGGGGAAGAGACTGCATCTTGCGGGTACTGGATAGGTGCAACACGCAAAACAAAGGACTAGTCAGTGACGTGGACTCATTGGATTGCTTTTTGTAGAGGAAACAATGACCGCTGAAAACATGTGATTGGACCATGGAGCAGGGTAAGATGGCTGAGGGTTATAAAAGAGCCCTGGATGCTGGAAGCCGGAGTCTGCCGGTGGTCTGCCAGAGGTCTCATTTTGATTCTAATTCTACTTCTTAGGTTAGGTATATTTTTCAAGAGTGAGAAATGAAGTGAACAGAGGTTTCGAAGTGAAGTAAGTAGGAACAAACTTTGTTAAAACTTTTTATTGTGTTGTTATGCGCATGCAAATTTTATCTTTCATGATTGTTGTATTTGACATGTATTAGGTCTGGGTTATTAGTAAAAGATAGTCAAAATGACCGAATTATGGACTTGACTTTTTGTTTCTTTGTGTAAATGTTAGTGCCTTGGGATGGCAGTTGAGAGACCTGTTCTGTGTTTGTGCGTTCTATAGATTATGCATTTTCGTGGCCCAATCCCAGTACAGATTGTAAATTATTTTAGTTACTGTATCTCACAAGTTCACGCCCTGTGGAAAATAATAGAAAAATCACATCCAAAGCCCGCTGTACTGGTACTGTTATATCGTGGCCTGGGCCTTGGCCATAATAACGCGGGAGCCCCATGTACAACCTGGCATCTAAACTGACTTTTGAGTATCTAAAGGAACCATGTTGGTCGCTGACTGCCATCCAGCGGGACTCTAATTTAGAAAGTCCGTAACGGAAAAAGTCTAATTATTGTTCCCTTATAAATTTGCATTGTGTATAATTAATATCTTGTACAATTCATTAGTTAAATAATTAACAATTCTACAACCACTTTTAAAAATTGTATAGGTTATAAGAAGACAATGAGTTCCGACAGGAAGATATCTCCAGGATCGCACAAACAACTGCTGCCCTGACAAGGTTGAAGCCCATTCGGAAAGACAGGATAATCAGTCTACATTCCAATGTAAGGCTGCTGCGCTCCTTTGTCATCTCCATCTTCCTATACGCTTGCGAAACATGGACCCTCGCAGCAGATCTACAACGAAGAATACAAAGCATGGAGATGAGGTGCTACAGAAGACTTGTGGGCATTTCCTATACCCAGCACATCACCAAAGACCAAGGCCGACAGACCATCATACAAGCCATTGGACAACGCGATGACATGAATGCTCACAGTGTTGAAGAAACGGAAAATTCGGTGGTATGGCCACGTCATCAGAGCATCAGGCCTTGCTAAGACCATTCTGCAAGGCACGGTGCAAGAAGGCAGAAGAAGATGGAAACAGAAAAAGAGATGGGAGGACAAGATTCGAGAATGGACTGGCTTGACACTGAGCGAAGCCATGAGGGTTGCTGAGGACAGAGAAAGGTGGAGTACGCTGGTTAAACGATCATCTGTGGTGCCCCAACGACCTTCCAGTTACGGGATTAAAATAGGATAGGATAGTAAGAAGAAAGACTTTAAAGAAAATCACTATCTTATTTATTCATTATTATTGTTTACCAGTTTTGTTTTCATTATGCTTCAGTGTGATTGCGGGTTATACTGGTGTGTTAATTAGTTATATAAATATACAGGTTAGTTTATTTTTGTGTGAATACAAATTGTGTAAATGTCCCTTCTGGTGTTTCAATATAAATCACAAATTAAGAAACCTTATAACAAACTGGAATGAAAGGGGAAGAGGGATTTAACACCAAACTATAAAAGTCTACCAATAGGAGCCATTGCAATAACTTTCACCACTGCTGTTATCTGTGAATGATGTAATACATCATCTAAAGAATATCCATATTCAGTCAAATGATATAACTTGGTCTTTTATATAAAAACTTATAAGAAATAATATTATTATCAATATTATTTTATTTTAATAAATTTATTTAAAATAACATAAATAAATTTATTTAAATAAATTTAATAAATAAATATTTAAAATAAAATAAATGAAAGATTATTATTAGTAAAAGATATTATAAGAGAAAATATATCTGTTTAGAACCGGGGAAGTAAAGCAGCGAAGGAGAGGAGATAGGCACCGCCCTCATTAAGCTAACCTAGGGAAAAGGGAGGTACCAATCGCTTCCCTCCCCAACAACTCAAAGGGTACGGAAACACCTTTGCCTTTGCGAGCGTTGTGGCCAAGTGGGCTAAGGCGGGACTAACTTGCCTTGTCCACAGGCCAGAAACCAACAGCAAAATTTCAAAAAATTTCAAAAAATTTAAAGAATTTCTAAATTTCAAAAATCACAACTAATGTTAGGTAGGTTGGGTTTGGGCGCGCCACAGGCTGCGACTACGCCTTCCACAGGGGAGGCGGCCCAGAATTTCCCGATAAAAAGGGACAATTAAGCATTAAAATCTAAGTTAGGGGGCCGGGTAGCTCAGTTGGTAAGGGCGTCTTGCTAGTAACCGAAAGGTCGCTGGTTCGAATCCCGGATTGGTCAACGTGTGATCATATTATTTTCTTTTCCCCTTTACCAACAACTGGCCCGCTGGTGTCAGTATAAATCGGTCCAGTAGTCACCTATATGCGAAAGTGTCGTGTGACTATCATTAAAATCTAAAATCTAAATCTAAATCTTTCTTTCTTTCGTTTTTAAACACACACACAATCATTCTTGAGCACGTAAAACATTTTTTTATAATATACTTTTCTATTCTTGTCATGACAGGATAATTTGGCCAAGATTAAATGAAAACTTTGTTGTTTGTAATATTGTATTTATAAACATAAACATGACAAATGCGTCAATATATGCAGAAATTATACATTAACAAAGTCTTTAAATTTCAATGGATTATGAGCAAAACTGTGACAGTTATGATGATTTTAATGGAGGTGTGGGTAATTTTTTTTAATTTTTACCTAGGACCATCGGGGAAGGTTAAATTAAAGAAGGAATACAGAAGGTAGGTTTCCCATCTAAAGAAAGGGGGCAGGAAGTTAAGTGATAGCCTATCCTATCCTATCCTATCCTGTCCCCTAACCCGGAGGTCGTAGGGGCACCACAGATGATCGTTTAATCACCATACTCCATCTTTCTCTGTACTCAGCAGCCCTGGTGGCTTCGCTCAGTGTCAAACAAGTCCATTCTCGAATGTTGTCCTTCCACCTCTTTTTCGGTCTCCCTCTTCTTCTACCTCCTTGCACTGTGCCTTGCAGAATGGTCTTTGCAAGGCCTGATGATCTGGTGACGTGACCATACCATCGGAGTTTCCGTTTCTTCACCACTGTGAGCAGGTCATCGCGTTGTCCAATGGCTTGTGTGATGGTCTGTCGGACTTCGTCGTTGGTGATGTGTTGGGTATAGGAAATGCCCAGAAGTCTTCTGTAGCACCTCATCTCCATGCTTTGTATTCTTCGTTGTAGATCTGCTGTGAGGGTCCATGCTTCGCAAGCATATAGGAAGGTGGAGATGACAAGGGAGCGCAGCAGTCTTACTTTGCAATGTAGACTGATGGTTCTGTCTTTCCAAATGGGCTTCAACCTTGATAGCATCTTGGATAAAATAACACAAAAGACGACTCCTGTTCAAAGCTCCTAACATTAACACCTTCGATTACCAAACCTTTGCTGCATGGTCATGCTGCAACCCGAAGTAAAGTAGATCAATATGTTGGTTGCCTGATAATAAACAAGTGCATGTTTGCTGTAGACTACGTATCAGCGTTGTTATAATATTGTCCTTTGTCATCTTGATTCATATTACAAATAAAACGACGCTTGAAGACGAACTCGATTACTACAGGTGTGTACAGGTACCAAGCACGGACGATCCACATCACAAGGGGAAACAATCCACAATAGGAGCCTATAGATAAAGGTGAAGTGAATAGTTTTTAAAGGCGATAGGAAATGGTAACGGTAATTGCCCTTTACCTTCGGGCTTATTGAGGAGACAGGGATAGCTTTACGAAGGCGATGCCCATTTCTTCTCCTCAAGAAGCCAACATAAATACCCATTTACACCTGGGTCAACTCCGGTGTTTGTTGCGCGATGTTTCGTTGTGTGTGTGTGTGTGTGTGTGTTTGTATGTGTGTGTGTGTCTGTGTGTGTGTGTGTGTGTGTGAGTGTTGTTTTCTTCGTTTTTTTTTTAAACAGCATGTTTGATCCCATTTTAAGCACAAACAGAGCTGGACGCTGCTTAAAGTTTAAAACCAAGGCGGGGCATATATGTGTCCTGCTCGCTGGACCGTAGCACTGCCGAACATCCACAACAGTCCATCTTGAAAACGATTCACGTCTGTGGATCTGAATTTGAGGGTGAATTAGACCTACTTAAAAAGTTCCTATTCATATCTGAATTTGAGGGTGAATTAGACCTACTTAAAAAGTTCCTATTCATATCTGAATTTGAGGGTGAATTAGACCTACTTGAAAAGTTCCTATTTCATATGGGGGGAAGCACCTATTAAGCTTACTATTAATTAATAGGCTACTGATAAACTCTTTCATCCTCCAGACTCGCCATTCTACACAACCTCTTTTTTCATAGCCATTGTACAGAAGTTATACAATTATTATTCCTCTATTCCTATTCTCCCCACCCTCAGGCACTTTCCAATAAGATAGATTTTTAACAAAATTATTTCGGTGGGTCGGTGAACAAACTGAAGAAGGGATTCGGAATTGGAAAAAGAATGACAGACATGTTGAACAATTGATGTCAAGGGGTGGGCGTGTGGTGTAAAGTGATGGAGAATGGAGAGGGCGGTGGTGTGGCAAAGAGAACAACAGTATCAACAAGAGAACATTGAGGTTTAACGTCTACACCCACCATTGGCTATATGGCAGACGGGGATAACCATCCCAGGGAAAGAGGGGTAAGGACCTGAATCAACACTGAACCACCAAAGCAATCATACTGCTAAAATGGACCGTGAAAATGGCCACATTTTATATCGCCCACCACGGGATTCGAACCTGGGTCACCGGTGTGCCAGGCGAACGCTCTACCAATTGAGCTACGGCGGTGGGGCAGTATCAACAACAACAAATTAATACAAGGTCAACAACAACAATTTCCAGTTGTTAGTTAGTTGATTAGATTAACGTCCCAAGACAATTTCGCATGTATGGGACTTATTTACAATTTCCAATCGACAAACAGCACAGAAAAACAACGGCCAAGACGATGACAACCAACGAAATCCGTGAGAAGGCGAACCGAACATGCTAGACTATGGGTGTTGTTCGTGACGTTGTACACACTCATCACTCGGCCTGCAGCTTGCGAAACAATTTAAATGTTCCATTTCTGATATAAGATTTTAGAAAGAACTTGATTGGTTTACATTTATTAACTATAAACATATATAGGTCACGCCTTCAGTTCATGTGCGTCACGCCAGAGACCGACATGATGTGATATCTCGCGCTCGCCATAGACATAGGATTAGCTATCTTCTCTTCGACTTCACACATGTTGCTGATGTAAGTTTGTGAGACACCCGACAAGTAAGTCCGTCGATTTAGTGGCCTATAGCTTATCATCACAGGTATATGATGTAATTATCAATATTTAAACATAAGTTATAACTGATCAATATTGAATATTCGTGGTTCAATATAGTCTAGTTATAATGTTATACTATATTTAACCACGAATATTCAATAGTAATCAGTTATAACTTATGTTTAAATATTAATAATTACATCATATACCTGTGCTGATAAGCTTAAAAAAGCTTATTCGACTGCGCATTGTCGTGCAGTGACAAAAGCGATTGCTTATGATATACTTCATAAGCCTTTATCACATGGCTATAGGTACTGTACTTCATAAGCCTTTATCACATGGCTATATGTACTGTACTTATACACAAGTACCTGTAAATGGTCTTAGCTTGTAGGTAATGTATTTGTTTATTTATTTGCTTGCTGTAATGCTGAGTGTTACTTCATGTAGTCTTCTAAAGCACTGTCTTTAAAATGTTAAAGGATCGTACACAATCGATTCGTATCGTATCGTAATATTTATTTAAAATTATACAAATCGGTCTGCTTAAGTTTGCTCGAACCTATGTGGTTTTATTTTAAAATGGTAATTTCTATGCAGGAATGATTTTGAAATTAAAATAATTATTTTGGAAAGGAGGTTCAGTTGTCAAAGAAATTCATATTCCCATTCCCACCCTACCCCCGCGTGCGTGTATTTGCTGTTAAATAGTCTGCCCCAAGTTGCCTAAGCAGAGCGCAACGTAATGCTACGTAACTATTTTGGCGGAGAGTCAGCGCAACCCTATGCCCGCGGAGAAATTAGAGTACAGCCTCAGCGTCCCCTGCGTGGGATGTCTTTATTGTAAAGTAACTGGCTGGTGGAGAGCTTTCAGTTTTACCACTAGGGTTGTTTCAGCAGATCTTTTATGCGGATCAGGGGTTGTCCGGTCCTGATTTGGCTCGGACGAGTCCGCTGGATTTAAAGCAATAATAATGTAATGTAGGCCTAATGTATTGCCAGCGGAGAGCGCTCTGTAGCGGTCTCGACAGGTTGTTTGCGAAGAGAAAAAAGATGGCGGCCAGAGTGGTGGGCCATCCCATCCCCACCCTACCCCCACCTATTATAAGTAGTACCTTCTACCCCAACTCTACCTTTCCTATTCTCTTGCAGTTATCAGCTCTTACTTCTGGCACGTAATTGTATTTGAGCATGCAATTTGCAGGTGCTACCCTTCATTTCGTGTATTATACTATTATGTATTTCTATGAATTATGAAATTTGGATAAATTTGCTACGGAGACTTTTTACATGTGGCATGCATCGAACAGAATGACAGATATGTCTAATATCACCTAACTGTGTGAACAGACATTAAATTAAAGCTTGATTGATTGAACAGAATGACAGACCGACTGACAGACCTAATGCGGACCTAACGATCAACAATTGGTTCTTTATGATTCCCGACTAAATCAAAGTTTTCTTAAAGAATTCTAAGAATACAATTTTTTTTAAAATTATTATCAAAATCCTCATAACGTCTCAAGCGAAAGCCTACATTTTGGGTTGTATAAGCATAAAACACTAACCAAGTACAAAACAACAGCCCCGATTTGTATAGGGAAAAAACCCGCCACAAAACGTTTCGATTGCTCGCCACGAACTGTTTTTGCTTCTGGGCAACCTTTCGCCATAAGCGAGCGCTTTTAAAATGGCGCAGCACATGTTGACTGCACAACAGCCAATCAAAGTGAAGTTGGCTGAAAGTGAAAGTTACTGTCAATCGCACTGACGACACAACAATACTATCTAATATAAATACCAATTCATACCGATTGCACATAAAAATAATTATTCCGTCAAATAACAAGTACACACAAGTACACAAATCTTACCAGACTGTAAATGACAAAAAGTCCTCCCTAGCTATTTCACCATTGAACATGTCACCATTCGCAAATCGAAAGCCCACCACTCTGGCCGCCATCATTTTTTCTTCGCAAACAACCTTTCGAGACCGCTACAGAGCGCTCTCCGCGGGCATTGGGTTGCGCTGACTCTCCACCAAAATAGTTACGTAGCGTTACGTAGCGCTCTGCTTAGGCAACTTGGGGCAGACTATTTAACAGCAAATACACGCACGCACACACACACAAATGTGTGTGTGACATTTGTATGTGTGTGTGTGTGTCTCTCTCTCTGTCTCTCTCTCTGTCTCTCTCTCTGTCTCTCTCTCTAATTATCCTATCCTATCCCGTAACTCGGAGGTCGTAGGAGCACCGCAGATGATCGTTTAACCAGCGTACTCCATCTTATACACACACACACACACACACGCACACCCCCACACACCCACATCCACACACACACTCACACCCACACACTCACACACACACACACACACACACTTTTAAACTATATTGGATTTTGTGTGTGTGTGTTGTTGTTTTTTTTAAATGAATTTTCTTCTCACTTTTCAGAAAACGGACTCTCCAACTGCCATTAGCTCGGAGCGGAAATTTCTCCAGTTCTTGGCAAGATGGAGGTTTCATGTCACCTCATCCTGTTCGCCTTTTTCTTCTTCTCTCTATCCGTCCACATCATCACTGCCCAAAGCGGATGTCTGCAGGTCGTCTCCCAGAACGAAGGAGGCGGCGAGTATTATTTCGGAGGCGATGATGACATAGGCGATGAAATCGACACTGAAGATAATCATATTGAGAAGGATTACAGCGGAAGCGAGGCTGCAGTCGATAAGTTGCCTCCCGAGCGAAGTTTGCTTGAAACGAGTCGCCTGCTAGCTCTGAGATTTCAAGATGGCGGTATTCTGACCAAGACCGATTTCCGGCGTCTGCTGGAAGACATCAACGAGGGATTGAGGGGTCATGGCGGCGCTGACCTTGCCAAGACTTGCCGGGAAATGGACATGGGGGAAAGTCTGGAGTTTGAAGGTCTTCAATTGAACTGCTCCTACATTTTGTCGAAAGTAACGCCCTAAACTATTTCACTTTGTTTTTAACCCTATACTTTTTGATTCACATGCATAGCAATATGAATCTCCGTGGAGGTGCCGGGGGTTTCAGTATAAATAGTATACCCACTTTCTGGAAATGTAGTGCTTTAAATTCCCAGTGTCGCTGTTTTTCTCTTTTGTTCTTTCTCATTCCTACTCTGTTCTATCAATATACTATACTATCTTCTTCTTCGCTAGACCAGTCACCTACCTTTTTTTTTCTTGAAAACTCTTCCAGGACAAAGCTCCTCATTTGTGTGTGAGGTCTGTTGGAACAGCTTGGGAATATTGGATGCTTTCGCCAAATGGTCATTGCTGCTTTCTATTATGTTATTATTTTGCAATGCATGTGTTTGGTTGATATTTTATAATGCTGTTTATAATCTATTTTGTTTTTGTAAACGGGGGTTCGATAAATTAGAGTATAGCCTCGGCGTCCTCTGCATGGGATGTCTTTATTGAAAAGTGATCGGCTGGTGGAATGCCTTCAGTGTTACCACTAGGGTTGTTTTGGCAGATCTTTTATGCGGATCAGGGGCGAGTCCTCTTTCAGCCAAGTTGTGGTCTTGATTTTGTGGTCCTGATTCGGCTCTTTGCATTCCACTGGACCCTGTATGCAATGAATAACTAACTAAATAATAGCAATATGAGTCTATGTACTCACCACCCCATCTACCCACTCCACCCCCCCCCAAAAATAATTATAAAATGAAATATTATTTATAGAAATAATAAGTATCATAAAAAGTAACAATACTAATAAATCAAAAACTAAACAAATCCAGGTTTTTGCAAAACTGTTCGAGATGAGTCCTAAATAGAACAAAAATGACAAAAATGTTTGTCCATCTGTGCAAAACTTGCAAGTGGATTAATTTCTCAGAACCTATTTCAACTATCACAACCAAACTTGTTAAGATGGTGTATACCCATGAGGCTTCATAACTGATCAATGAATTAATTACTTCACTTCAAGGTCAAGGTCACAAAGTCAACAAATGTTAGTCAATAAATGACATTTGTTCACAAAAATTTAATTTTTTGCCCCTAGGTTATTAACATTGAACTTGTGATTTTGTAAGCCACGATAGATATCAATGAGACACACATCGTATACAAATTTGGTCAACCTCACTCCAAGGTCAAGGTCACTGGAGTTGTCCAAAGTCGGTTAGTATGGGTATTTTGAAGTGATCTTGGCCTTAAATTATGAGAGATATAGACCCCAAACTTATTGCATTTAGAGATTATAGAATGATCTTTCATATATGTTCCGTTTTTGGCGTTGATCTTGAAGGTCAGGGTCATTTTTAGTCCTTGCAAAAATACAAAAAAATAGGTCATCGTAAAGTGGAATAGCTGTTTATTTAACCCATAGTATACAACAACATTTGGGTAATTTGATCAGACATACATGAGAGGTTACGTGAAGGTCAAGGTCATCCAAAGATCAAAGACACTGAAGGTCAAGGTCATCCCAAAGTCACAGTTTTTGGGGGGCACAATACCACTTTTGCTGTAGTTTATTTGACAGTACATAGTGTATTTGGAACTGAAGGTCAAGGTAATGTCAAGGTCAACAGGATAGAAAGATCAAAGTTGGTATTACTTCTCGTTTTAATGCCACCGTTTCATTATTTTCTGGGCACTCATTTTCAAGTTAAATATTGCGAGTTCATAAGGAGCTTGTGAGTCGTATGTTTGTTTGCCCTTCTAGTTTGTAAGTAGATTCGCACCATCAAATTGTGATGTTACACTGTAACGGGATTGCCACAGGAACAGAAAAAGGAGAAAAAGAAGACTTACCTTTTCTTCCTAAATAGAAAAATTACTAGGCCTTACTAGTACGTACGGGTACCTTCAGTTAAAAATCTTCGCCATTAGCATGTCCTGTTGTGCTGTTGTATGAGAATTAACTTTTTTTTTAAAATTTCTCATTGATATAATTATACAACATATATTATAGGCTTATAAATTGATTTTTTTTTTGTTATGCTGCTTCCTCCATTCAGGATTGTTGTGCCTTGTTTCGTTTCCCAAACCCCCCTTCCATCGATCGAACAGAACAAAAATCTGCAAATTGATAATGTGTGTACGTGTGTGTGTGTGCATGTAGAAACGACGTTACAGTGACACACTCGTGGAACTCCACATGGTTTCTTTTGACTTGTTTGGAAGGCTGCCCTATTTTGACGTCAAAATAGAGTTCCGGTAGAGTTACAGCTGTTTTAGGCTTAGGGTTAGGTTAAGGGTTAGGGTTAGGGTTAGTGTTTGGGTTAGGGGTTAGGGTTAGGGTTAGGGATAGGTTCAAAAATTTGAAAATGTCAAAATAATGTCACGAAAATGAAAAGTGTGTCAAAAAAATCCCTGTTTTTTTCACAACAGTCATCAGAATGTCGTTTTTACAAAAATGTGTGTGTGTGAGAGAGAGAGAGAGAGAGAGAGAGAGAGAGAGAGAGAGAGAGAGAGAGAGAGAGAGTGAGTGAGAGAGAGAGAGAGAGAGAGAGAGAGAGAGAGAGAGAGAGAGAGAGAGAGAGAGAGAAATTTATCTGGAAAGCTTGGAAATAGCCGGGAATCAGAACGAGCAAAAATGTCGGTCGGTCGATCCATTGTTGGATGCCATATATATCTCAAGAACAACTGACCAAACTTCATAGGAACATTACATAGGTTAGTGGTCTCCTAGGCCATCATATTTGCTCTACCGCAATGGTCATAGTCACCGGAGCTATTTTGTTGCTAAACACGTTTTGTTCAATATCTCAAAACCAGCGAAAGCGATTTTGTTGAGGTATTTCATAACATGGGTCTTCCATCAGTAGGCCTATCTGTCCTCTTGTCAGTCAATAGGTAAGTCAGTGAGTCCGTCGCTCTGAATCTAACTTTTTTTTTTTTTAAAAACTTTAAAACACACTTTTGCACTATCTCAATAATAACTGAACCGATATCCATCATTTTTACTTTGCGGATATTTTAACCACTACTAAGCATCCGTCACCATTGGTATTTGTACTTTCTCAAAGGTCAAGGTCATTGTGTTTCACTATATTCTTAAAAAAAAAAAAAAAATTTTCATGCGCTGTAGGCTTCTTAAAAATTTGTTGAGCCCATTTGGACAATTTTTGGTTTTCAGATACTTTAGATCTGATCGTGGCTATCATTCCATGTCTTCCTTTTGTTTCGATTGGGAAAAGCCGTCACAACGCCGCCCAAAGAAATTAATACTTTTGGAAATGCATATTTTTCGGCTTTGTGTATGAATATCTGGAAATACATTTGAATGGCTTGCCATCTTGTTTTTTTTTTTGTGATGTTTTTTTTTATTTATGTATTTATTTATTTATTTATTTTTGGTTAAAGCTTTTCTGTATTCATGTATGCACTTTGAGCAACGTTTAGACTAGGCAGACAATTAGGCAGATAATAATAATAATAATAATAATAATAATAATAATAATAATAATAATAATAATAATAATAATAATAATAATAATAATAATAATAATCCGAACGCTTGGCGCTTCAAAACTATCTTTTCAGTGGCCTAGTCTCCCCTGGTGTGAGCATGCGCTATCACTATAATACCCATTTCCGAGTTTCGTTTTAAATTTTACAGCCATACGGCAAAGCCCGATTCCGGTTCCCCTCCCCCCCCCCCCCCCCCCCCCCCCCATTTCCCTCCCTTTCTCCCCCACCCCCACCCCCCGCTCATTCCTCCCCCATCCACCCTACCCTCGCCCCCTTCGAAATCACAAAGTTGTAAAATTTGACAAATATGCAGGTGATACGTACAACAGTAGACAAGGTAGGCCTAATCTAGTCACTGATCAATCCTGCAGACTGTCAAAGTCTCTCTGATGTGTTGCGTTTGATCCAAAGCTTACAATTTTGAAACCTAAACTCGGCACTTGATTTAGAATTGCTAGACCAGCATGCAAAATACAATGACCGAGAGGGGAGGAGAGAAGTAGTACATGAAGAGAGAGAGAAGAGAAAAATGTAACCGTAAAAATAGAATGAAAGAAAGAAATGCCCTAACTGAAAGAAACGCCAGAGAAGCGGCCCCAGAAAGAAGATAATACAGCAGCGTTTGAAATAGATCTACCTAGCACTTCGCAATCACAAATAAATTTCGACGCAACTAACAAAATACAAATGATGGATAATAATTCTAAAAGATCCGCGCACGCGCAATAAAAAGGGCTACTGAATAAACTATATTTGTGGAACTGTAATGTAAAGCAATACCACGTGACTGCATATGTGACAGTTACTACCTTGGGTCTACATAGGTTATATAATTACACATCTAAACTCCTATTCAGCTAAATATACACAGGCATTTGTGGACTAGCAAGCTCCTGCATCAACCTACATGTACACCTCCTTCTATCACTAGTAAACGATCAATCAAAATTATACTTTCAATGAAATTTTAAAGGTCTAGCTTATTTTAAAAATTAAAGCTAGCACGAAGAAAGTAAACTTTATAATGGAAACATGCACTTGTTAGAGAGTGTGAAATTGTTGCTTTTTTTTTTTTTTCAATATGCACCATGACAACAATATTTCGTAATAGTCAAGTCGCGTCAAGTCAAGAAATCTTTATTCCACAAAAACATGGGAAAATTTGTTGTGTCACATACACACGCCCCTCCCCCCCCCCCTTTCTTGTAGTAATGCATACATTATTAATTCAGCAAGAAGCCACTGGCTAGCTGTCGGCTGGTCTCCACACTCCTCCTCCCTACCCCCCACCCACCTCCATGCCTTCATTATTGTTCTATAAATAACGTTGATTCATTTATTACCTTGTACGTCTTCTCTCCTCTGCCTTAACCCTCCCTCTTCCCTTCACTGCACACCCTCCACACACTTCTAATATTATTTATTTATTTATTTATTTATTTATTTATTTATATTACTATTATTATTGTTGGGATTTCCTCTGATGTGTACTTGTGTAATAATATTACATCGGCCTCATGAACTCATAGAGATACACTGGATTACTTCCTCCATCACCATACATCCGAGGGGGATAGAGGGGGGGGGGGGGGTATCCTCATCTCTCTACTGAGTACATCCTCGAGAGGATGATGACGATGATGATAATGCAGAGCTCCCAGCCCTTTGATTCATCCTGTTAATGGCATTTGGAACAAATGAGAGTTTGTATTTCACCTATAATATATACTATTATATATAATGTGTAATACTATATAAACATTAATACTTAGCTTGGAAGAAATAATACATCAAAATGATGAGCGGTGTAACAGGTAAAATACCATGGAGATTTTAACTATTTTCTACCTTGGGATAATTCAACCCGGGTACCCTGCAGATATTTAACATGTTCTGTCAGGGGTAACGCTAATGGAATCATCACGCATAAGTTTAATTCCTTGTGTTTGTTCTGAACCTCCGGGCAAAAGAAAGTCAGGTTAGTACATTTTGTCAAATTAAGCTCAGACTTAGCACAATTTAGGTCAATCAGATTGTTAGGCTTGGGCCCCTTCGGCGAGCAACATCCCAGTCTGAAGGTTGATTGACCTAGGTTCAAGGTTTAAAGTTTATAATTCATGCTCTCAGCCCAAGATATGACAGGCTAGATCAAACTTCCAAGACACACTCCTGCAATGAACTGATGGGGTGGCCTCGTGGCGCAGTCGATTAGTCGCCGATTTCCTATGCCGAAGGCCGCGGGCTCGATTCCCGCAAGGGGCGAACTTATCTGACTTAGGTACGAGAACATTGAGGTCACCGAGGGTTTACTCCGGGTACTTTGGTTTCTTCCCTCACTTCAATAATAGTATTGGATGCAGTCAATCTAAAATTTCACAAATAAAAGATTCTACTTCCTTTCAGGCCTTTCAGTCTCCTAATAGCGACTTTCCTTTACTATCATCATCCTATCATATCCCGTAACTCGGAGGTCGTAGGGGCACCACAGATGATCGTTTAACCAGCGTACTCCATCTTTCCCTGTCCTCAGCCACCCTGATTGTTTCGCTCGAATGTTGTCCTCCCACCTATTTTTCGTCTCCCTCTTTTTCTACCTCCTTGCACTGTGCCTTGCAGGATTGTCTTTGCAAGACCTGATGATCCGGTGACGTGGCCATACCATCGGAGTTTCCGTCTCCTCACCACTGTGAGCAGGTCACCGTGTTGTCCAATGGCTTGCGCGATGGTCAGTCGGACTCCGTCGCTGGTGATGTGCTAGGTATAGGAAATGCCCAGAAGTCTTCTGTAGCACCTCATCTCCATGCTTTTTATTTTTCTTTGTAGATCTGCTGTGAGGGTCCATGTTTCGCAAGCGCATAGGAAGATGGAGATGACAAGAGAGCGCAGCAGTCCCACTTTCCTTTACACCACATGTTAAGAGTGATGAATGTGTGTTTGTTGTGTATGTAGGAGTGTTTGTAACATGTTAGAGTGTATGTTGGCTACAGATCGCCGCACTTTGAGTCTGATTTGGGAATAAGGCGCGTACAGCATTCATTATTATTATTATTATTATTATTATTATTATTATTATTATTATTATTATTATTATTATTACTCCTGCAATGATGTTTGACGTCTTACATTCCTGGCACGACCACCCTCAATGGGCCTTTGACAAGCAAATAAACTATAACGCATCCACACAAACACAAACAAATACAACTAATGCTGATTTTTCAGTGCAGCAGTCTCGATGCAGTGTACTCGCGCTATGCTGAGGATGAGGGTTTGATGTTTTCTGAACTTGCGGCAGCTCTGCAAGAGGCAACCTTCACCTTGACCAATCCTGACTGCTGGATCTCCAACATGGCTCACAAGGGTTACAAGCCAACCATTGGACAAGGTAAACATTTTGTAGTGCTATTTTTAGTGCTACAATCTACGTGTTTTTTAAAATTATTTTTACAATTATTATTTTCTGATTTTTATATAGCGCTTTTTCAGCTCAAGAGCTGCTCAATGCGCTGGCCAATACAAGATCTAACTCATGAAGCCTGAGGCGCCCACTTGCCTTGGGCGCACAGTCTGGCGCTCAGGCGACTGAGCACAATCCTAGGCGGCCGGGAACGGAGGAGAAGGGAAAACTATACACTGGAACAACCATCAGAGTAATATCAACGGTAAGATGGCCTGTGCTCACAGCCAGTGTTCATGTCCGGGCCACCGGGAATCGAATCCCCAACTTTTGTAACACGAGCTCGCCGCTCTACCAACTGAGCTATTCCGTTGCCCAATGCTATGTTAATGTTATGTAACGTGCAAGACTGGGAATTCGAGTCTGTTCTTATACCAAGTAGAGTTGGGGTGAGAGGGGGAGGGGGGGGGGGAAACATGCATACGTGAGTTTCTGTATCAAGAGAGCCATCAGCTTCAAACAATCTGTTTCAGGCGTGTCCTTCAACAACTTTTGATACTCAGTGTGTGTTTGTGTGTGCACAGGGGCAATCAAACGCAAAATTGGTTTGTATTACAACACCACACAGAAGTAGATATTTTTCCTTGTTTCCGTACAGACAATACCCTATAGATCACAGACCTGGCACCGGCATCTCTCTGAATAGCGTCCTTCTATCTGATAACTGGATAGACGCTATTCAGTTTAGATACGTGCCCTGTGCTATGGATGTATTTATTTATAAGACCTATATACGGATATGTATGAGTTAATGCCCTAGGTGGACTATGTTTTGTATCTGCATTACAGAATCATTAAAAGGAGTTTATTGATGTCTGTCTGCAGCGTGGGGTTACAGTATTGGGTTTGTAACCTTGGTGGCCATCATCTCTAACGTGGGCGCATTGCTAACCCCCATCATGTCCAGTGCCTTATTCCAGCGACTGCTTCAGTTCCTTGTCGCCATGGGCGCCGGCACTCTGGCTGCTACTGGTCTGCTCGTCCTTATTCCTGAGGTACTTGACTGTAGATTCATCATCATCATCATCATCATCATCATCATCATCATCATCATCATCATCATCATCATCATCATCATCATCATCATCATCATCATCATCATCATCATCATCATCATCATCATCATCATCATCAATCATCAATCATCATCATCATCATCATCTTCTTCTTCTCCTCCTCCTCCTCCTCCTCCGCCTCCTCCTTCTTCTTCTTCTTCTTCTTCTCCTACTACTTCGTCTACTACTACTTCTAATTCTTCTTCTTCTTCTGTTTAAGTGTGACCTTCATTCGTGCCATGGACTCATAATAATATATATGTATATAGATTTTGCTTAGTTGAAAAGTAAAATAAATAAATAAATAAAAAGCCAAATTTGCGTTTTGATAGGCATTTGACATTGTATCGATGGAGGAGGTCGGCGACGACTACATCTGGAAGTCAGCAACAGCGCTCCTCTCCATCTACGTTTTCTTCGTGTCCGAGCGTTTCCTCAAATTCTTCCTCCATTCTAGAGAGGTGGGTTATAAGCTGTAGCCTATATTATATTAAACTTATATGTCATTCGGCCCCTGACTGAAGATCGAGAACTTTATTTTTATTCTCAGAAACACATAGTTTACGATTTGTTTGTATACATTGTTTGACAGGCTACTAGCGATACTAGTTGCCATTTTGGATCTACGAGGTTTTGTTGTGACTTTTGCTAGGCTACTCAACTGATAACGCGCCATACTTGTTTTGAAATCCTCTAGTAAAGTTCCTAGAACTGCGCGAGTCACCAGAAAGTAGGATTAAGTGTGGATATTTTATAGTTCAATGCCGTAATAAGTTTACATGAGGTTTGTCAGGGAAATCCCAGTCGCGAACTTATGTATGTCCACAGGAAAAGCATATACAGCGCACCAACTCTATCCACGTGAGTGCCTCAAACAGCTTAAACAACCACGACGGCGAGGAAAGCCCGATGAACAAGGCGCATGTAGACATTGAAAACAACAAATCGCCCGACCATGGCCACTCCCACTTCATCAGCCCCAACCCCACCCCTGGGGCTAAATCGAAGCCTGTGGCGACGGTGGCGTGGATGGTGATGATTGGCGACGTCATCCACAACTTCGTGGACGGCATGGCCATCGGCGCCGCCTTCACTGAAAATACATACCTCGGTGTCAGCATCGGCATCGCCGTCCTTTGCGAAGAGCTGCCTCATGAACTCAGTAAGTCAGTAGCGCCACTATCGCATTGTTCACACAACTTGCTTTCTATAATGGCTGATGCGTAGGTTTGCGTGCGAGTTTGTAGATCTGTGTACGAGTTTCGCGGTTTATATTATTTGCTAGACTTCCTCATGCAGGTCTACATATCGATAAGTAGTTTACGTGATTGCTTCTTTATGGAGTAGTATTTTTTTTTAAGTTTACCATTGAAGTGAGACGTAGACATTGACAGCGTTAAAGGC
The DNA here is from genome assembly GCA_036898135.1 of Oncomelania hupensis. Lineage (NCBI taxonomy): Eukaryota > Metazoa > Mollusca > Gastropoda > Littorinimorpha > Pomatiopsidae > Oncomelania > Oncomelania hupensis. The sequence continues at coordinate 46,383,183 of CM072517.1, read as the reverse complement.
ACAGAGGCAGGCTCATATTAATTTAGCCTTAGACAAGGCCTTCTTACTTTCTCAATTCTCTGCAGCTGTTGAGCAGATCTACCCGGGATGAGCCGTCGTCTAGTCATAGTATGATTATAGGACAGACCACACAAAAGATAATTTGTACGTCACGGGTATTCACGCAGCCCATTAAGAAGGCTGATCAACGTGGCTTAATACCTCATTTTATCCCAGCTCTATGAAATAATCTCGAAACCCGGATTGTTAAATAACGCGTTGCCCATAATTTTCAACACTTCGCATCTGAATCATGATCATCGTCACCATTATCGGCGTCCAGAAAATAAGACGCTGCATGTTGTTTGTTTTCTGCAGGTGACGTGGCCATCTTGCTGCACTCCGGGCTGACGATGAAGAGGGCGCTGTTGCTCAACTTCCTATCAGCGTGCATGGCGTACCTGGGGTTGGTGGTGGGAGTGGTGCTAGGGGAGGGCACTACTGCCACACGCTGGGTCCTCGCTATCGCAGGGGGTCTCTTTCTATACGTCCCTCTCTGCGACATGGTTAGTATTCTGGTGAATATAAGGATGGGGGAAGGAAGGGGGTGATAACATCGGACCTAGCGGGAATAAGACGAATGCTGATGGACAAGGTGGTTATGATTACCTTTCACTTGCTTACTAATTGGAAGCTGTGCCTCGATCATTTGAGCCTCTTCAAAGTATGGAATTCGGATCCCTTAAATCACCAAGAGCAGATACAATCAACGATAATTTGGTGATGGGGCGATAGTGGTAGGCTAGTTTCATTCTTTGTGTTGTTTGGTGGTTGCCTACCCGAGAATTGTCACCCATCCGAGAATTAACCGATCTCAACGTTGTTTAAACATATGAAACGTTTCTAACGTGTGCCAAGCCCACTACGCTACTGCGCCACCAAAATCAAACCTATTAAACCCATCCTAATATTGTATGCGTGTATTCTTGCAGTTGCCCGATATGAGCCAACATCTGGATATGTTGATGAAGAGATCAAAAGAAGTCGAGGTTTGTATTTTTAAAAAAATCTGTTTCTTGTTTGTGTTTCCTGTTTATCATCTTCATGATCGTAATTTAAAACATCAGTATTATTAACATTTGGAACAGTCTGCCACAAGAGGTCGTCACAGTTGGTACCGGAAATGTGTTTAACTTAAGAATAGACTGGACAAGTATTTACCAAGTTTAGAGTTCTCCACTGACCTGTGTTGAGATTGCTTTACGCCCTTCACCCTAGCTAGTGGGCAGATTCTCAGACTTCCGATGCCTGAAGGGCCCTCCGCGGTTAGTTAGTTATTCATTGCTTACAGGGTCCAGAGGACTGCAAAGAGCCGAATCAGGACCACAAAATCAAGACCACAACTTCACTGAAAGAGGAGTCGTCCCTGATCCGCATAAAAGATATGCCGAAACAACTCTAGTGGTAACACTGAAGGCACTCCACCAGCCGGTCACTTTACAATAAAGACATCCCACGCAGGGGACGCTGAGGCCATACTCAAATGTGTCGAGCCCCCGTTTACCAAAAAAAAAAAAAAAGAATATAAACATCTTTATAAAATATCAACGAAACGCATACATTTAAAATGCCTACATTGCCAAATAATAACATCATAAGAAACCCCAGTGACCATTTGGCAGAAAGCGTCCAACAGACCTCACACACAAATCAGGAGTTTTGTCCAGGAATAGTTTTCAAGAAAAAAGGTAGGTGACTGGTCTAGCGAAGAAGAAGATAGTATAGTAGAGTGATAGAACATAGTAGGAATGAGAAATAACAAAGGAGAAAGACAGCAACAGTGGGAACTTAAAGCACTAAATTTCTACGTTTACGTTAAATAGATTAAAGTCCCCGGACGCAATAGCATATAGGGGACTTAAATTTCTAGTTAGTTAGGGATATAGATTAACGTCCCCGGACACATAAGCGTATAGGGGACGATAATTATTAAATTTCTAGAAAGTGGGGATACTATTTATACTCAAACCCCCGGAACCGCCACGGGAAGGATGGGTGGAAGGGGGGAAGGGCCTTCCGCGGCGATTAGCTCTCATAAAGCATGTCAACTAGAGGGCAAAAGGCTGACAATCTTCTTTGCCATTTCCGTTTCTCCAGCAAACCATTACGTTTATTGTAAAGAGAATAGACTATTATCATAAACGTGTGTATGTGCAGGGCCATATCCTATCACGCGAAGTGTGGATCGTCCTCTTGTGCCAGTCTTTGGGTCTCATCATTGGCATCGCCATCATCTTCGTTGTCGTCACTTTCTCCGGCAGCATCGAAGTCAGCAATTAAGTTGCCCAGCATACGAAACACTTTCACATTGTGTGCTGAATGCTCCTTGGTTGGAAGACTTCACAAAATGCTTCTGGTTGTTAAGAAGGAGCTCATGTGATCTCTGGAGATCTCTAACGCCTGAAACATTTTTTTTGGCAGTACCAGTAGGCCTGTCGCATAATTGACAGTCACTGACATTGAAAAATCGATCACTGCTGGAATATTGTGGTTATGTCGATCAAATCAGTAAAGGACTATCAATGTGATTCATAGTCTTTGAAAACATGCATCGCTTAATTGATTAGTTATAATACTACTGGAAGCAGTAGGCTTGCCATTTTAGACATTGCAGTTGGACAATGATGAAGACTGATGATGATAATGATGATGATTAACGATGTTGGATGTATTTATCTTTTCATGGTATGGTTTGAGTATGTTTCTATGCCGTGCAATACAGGTCAGTTTGGATATATTTAACATATTGGTATCTGTATTTGCTAAATGTGAATCTAAACATCGTGTGCAAGTGTTCTAAAGGATCGTCTGCTATATACGTTACGCATAATGTGTACAATTTCCTATTGTTGATTATAGGCAACAATTTGCCTAATGTCAACATTAAAAATGACACTTGCTTATGTTGAAAACTGACCATATAAAGCATATAAAACTTGTGTTAATAATGCTGCCAAATGCAGACAGAAATCTCTCTCTCTCTCTCTCTCTCTCTCTCTCTCTCTCTCTCTCTCTCTCTCTCTCTCTCTCTCTCTCTCTCTTACGCACACCATCACCACCACTACGACCATAACAGTAAACATGGCTAGTACAACAAAGCATTTATTAATGTTTTTTAAAAGAAAAAATCCCCAAAACACATGTAAAAGAAATAGAAAGGCTTAAATAGTAGCAACTCTCTCTCTCTCTCACACACACACACACATACACACACACACACACGCACACCTTCACTAACGCATGGTTAGTAGACTATACTACGGCCATTACATGGCTGACAACTTTCTACTATACGTTCTTGCATACTTTCCAGGGATGACGACGAGAACTGCAAGTCTTTTTTTTTTCCCCGATAGCAACTGCAACGCCCACAAGTACACTGCGCGCGTCTTGCACTGACATTTTTGACAGTCTTGGCTTTTCTAACGCCAAGTTCAACGTCTGGAATATCGGATGGAACCATCAGATTTGAATTTATGGGTTGGAGGTCCGCAACGGTAAACTTCGACATTAGTTTACCGTCTATGCAATCAATTGTACTTGTGTAGGCCTACATGCCTTCTTTAACTAAGACGGTTAGACGACAACAACAAAGTGTTTATTGTTTGTTTGGCCCCCAAAAAGTCTGTTTACGGTAACATAGGAAAAAAACATAGAGTCGGTAAGTCGGCTTCTTTTTTTTTTCTTTTTTTCTAAAAATTAAACATTTTTCACCATTGTTGCGATTTTTTTTGATTTTTTCAATTTTTTTTTTCAGACGATCCCACCTTCCAAAAAATTTTTTTTATGTGGGGCCCAAATATTTTGGACGGTCGGGATACCGTAAACAGATTTTTTTTTTTTTTGATCGGCAGACCCACGGTCAACGTCAGGCACTCGAATGGCTGAATATACTGACCAAAAATGTTCCGATTTTCTTTGTCGTTCGTTGGGCTGTTTTCTCCTGACTCGCATACGATTGTGTTTTGATCCCATTATTTACACTGAAATACTCCAACAAACCGACAGAATTTCCTCCTTTTGGTATCAGAATACTTCTTTACTTTGACACTGCAGGCATAGATTTTGACTCTGTTAATGATGACCAATATTGCTATCTGTGCTCCCACCTTGAAAACTGATCAACCCCAGTATCAACTTCAGTCTCACATCCTTCAGAAAGAACGGCACTTCCGAAGCTGTTTATAAGCAACTTTACATATAACAATGTTCACTGTATAAAGGAAAAAAGAATATTAAAAACATTTTACGGACGGGTCGAAGAATTGTTTATTGATTGATTGATTGTTGCTTTAGGTCCAGCGGACTCTTCCGAGCCAAATCAGGACCGGACAACCCCCGATCCGCATAAAAGATCTGCCGAAACAACCCTAGTGGGAAAATTGAATGCCCTCCACCGGCCAGTCACTTTACAATAAAGACATCCCACGCAGGGGACGGCTGAGGCTTTACCCCAACTACTCGAACCCCCGGTTACAAAAACAAAATAGAATACAAACATCATTATAAATTATCAACAAAACACATACATATAAAATGCCTATATTGCTAAATAATAACATCATAGGAAGCCCTAGTGACCACCCGGCAGAAAGCGTCCAACACTCCCAAGCTGATCCAACAGACCTCATACACAAACAAGGAGTCTTGTCCAGGAAGAGCTTTCAAGAAAAAAGGTAGGCCATTGATCCAGTGAAGAAGAAGACAGTATAGCAGAGTGATAGGACAGAGCAGGAATAGGAAAGAGCAAATGAGGAAGACAGTGGGAATTTAAAGCACTAAATTTCCAGAAAGTGGGGATACTATTTATACTGAAACCTCCGGCACTCCAACGGGGGTACTGTTGCCGCAGTGAATCGGTCATGCCTATAAAGGAAAGACCGGTTTTCAACTGGGGCTTTCACTTTTCCCTTTATAGGTTAGAACAATCTACAGTGGCAAGATTGCTCATGACCCCAAGGGGTGACGGGTCGAAGAAAGGAGACGCAGTTGCTGCTGCGTCGGTCTCTCAGAGAAACATCGACCAACCTTTGCAACAGCGAATACCTGATTTTTGTTCTGTTTATAAAGCCGAGCTCAATGCAATTCTTTTATCGCTGAAAGAGGTTTATCGATCAGTCCAAAAGATACTCTTTTTAATCATGTCCGAGTCACTGTCAGTACTTAGGTTATCTCCAGGAGAAAGATATCGCACCCTTTTGGGCGGAGGTCCATGATCTCCAAACACAACTTGTATCTGAATGTAAAAAGATAGTTTTATGTGGGGTATTTAGTCACATGGGCATCCGCTGCAATTTTGCAATGGACAAAGCTGCAAAAGAAGCTCTCCATCTTCATTTTCCTTCAGAGAATTTCCAGTTTGTTCCGTACTCTGACCTGCATTGTATAACTGGCTCTTACTCTAAACGGCTCTGAAAAGCTGAATGATCTAATTAAATCAATAACAAACTATTTCAAATTCTGCCAGATTTGTCTGCTTCTTTGCCTAATTGTGTGTCCACTCGTAAAGAAGAAACTGTTTTGGCCAGCTTTCATATTGATCATACGTATGTCACCCATTTTTTCGTTTTGAAAGGTGAAGAACTATTGTCGGCGACTGACTGGAACTAGTTTGGAAAAAATAAGTTCGCTACCGTGGTGCTTTGCTTGCGACAAATCCTTTTCTGTCCGCCATTTTCTGACTAAATGTGCTGATTTTTTGACAGATTGACAGAGTACTGCTCTGCTCTGACCTTTACAACCAAACACCAAACGGAGACCCATCAGTTCTAGCATGTCCAGAGAACAGAGAACACATAAGAAGAAGATATCCTCCCAATTCTCCGCGAAGAAGCTGAGGCAGCAGTGCAATCCCTGAAGAAGGGGAAGTCAGCGGGAGTGGACAACATACCCGTGGAACTGCTTCAAGCAGGAGGAGAAGCGATGATTGACGCACTCACCATTATCTGTAACAAGATCTGGCAGAGTGGGGAGTGGCCTACACCATGGACCCAGTCGCTTGTCATCACTCTTCCCAAAAAAGGTAACCTTCAGGAATGTGAAAATTACCGCACCATCAGCCTCATCAGCCATCCCAGCAAGGTCCTCCTGAAAATATTACTCAACAGGTTGAAACCCCAAGCTGAACAAATCATAGCTGAAGAGCAAGCAGGATTCAGGGCAGAGCGAAGTACCACTGAACAGATTTTCAACCTCAAAATAATCTGCAAGAAATACCTACAGCACCAACATCTATATCATGTGTTCGTAGACTTCAAAAAGGCGTTTGACCGAGTCTGGCATGCAGCTCTGTGGGCAACCATGAGAGTGTACAACATCAGCCCTAAAATTATTGAAGTCATCAAAAGCCTGTATAACAAGGCTACCAGTGCAGTCCTCCACAACAGCGCCATGGGAAACTGGTTCAGAACAACAATCGGTGTGCGTCAAGGATGCCTACTCTCTCCAACACTCTTCAACATCTTCCTAGAGCGCATCATGTCAGATGCCCTTGCAGACCACGAAGGCACAGTCAGCATAGGGGGAAGAGCAATCTCCAACCTTCGTCTTGCGGATGACATTGATGGATTGGCTGGAGAGGAACAAGAACTTGAACAGCTGGTACAGAGGCTTGACACCACCTCCAGAGCCTATGGAATGGAAATAAGTGCAGAGAAGACCAAAATGATGATCAACAACACCAATTGCATCAACACGGACATCAAAGTCCAAGGCCAATCCCTCAACACAGGGCATAGCTTCAAATATTTAGGAGCCATTGTATTGGACAACACGATGACCTGCTCACAGTGGTGAAAAAAACGGAAACTCCGATGGTATAGCCACATCACCAGATCATCAGGTCTTGCACAGACCATCCTGCAAGGCACAGTGCAAGGATGTAGAAGAAGAGGGAGACCGAAAAAGAGATGGGAGGACAACATTCGAGAATGGACTAGTTTGGCACTGAGCGAAACAATCAGGGATGCTGAGGACAGGGAAAGACGGAGTACGCTGGTTAAACGATCATCTGTGGTGCCCCTACGACCTAGGAGTTATGGGATAGGATAGGATAGTGCTGATTTGGATGATTTATTTAATTATATTTACATAGCGCTTTACCAGCTCAAGGCGCTGGCCGATACAGGATCTAACAAGCCATCCGAAATGCCCTCTTTCAGCCTTTGGGCGCATAGTCTGACGCCCAGACGACTGATCACAATCCTGGGCGACCAGGGATGGAGAGAAGGGACCTAGTGCGTTCTGGGTGTATTTGTGTAACCGGCACTCACCCGTCTAGGACATGAGCGTCAGGATTTTTAATGTCTATGCGTTTCACAGACTAGACCTCGATTGATGTGAGAAAGATATTTTGGGTTCGATACATTTTAATGAGATTTTAAAAGTTATCGCATATAGGCGTCGTCTTGTTTGTGTGCGTGGTTAGGTTTCATCAGTTAAGTTAGTTTAGATACACTTTTCATCATATTTTAATGTTAGCGGTCTAGTGTGATTTGGAATAGTTTTAAGTGGTGCTGATTCGGCTCTAAAATAGTGGCCACATTTGGCTTACGTTTTACAGCTTATGCATTGTGTTATGAGATTTTTCACTGACCGGAATTTTGACGGTGGCCACACCTTATTAGTTTAGTGGCCACATTTGGCTTACGTTTTACGGCTTATGCATTGGGTCGGAGTTTAGTGGCGCCATGTTTATCACGGCTCGGTGTGTAATTTCACTAAAACAAGGCTTTCACGATTTGACTATAATATGAAACCACTTTACTATGCCGGATCGCGTCGGGTGTAACGCCTTAACCCTGATATAGTTGAGTTTTGATTCCTGACCGCGTCTTCATGCATCAAAAAAGAGCTTCCTGTTACCGTGTCATTAGGTTAGTGACGTCAAAAGTGCGGGCAGACGTAGAAGCCAGACCGCGTTGGGTTTGACGCGGCATTCACGAAGGAGAGCTCCGTTTTCTTTCAACATTAGTCAAAATGCGCATTGCTTAATGTGAAAGCTGTGTCTAATATCATTACGCAGTCAAATAGCATAATGTTAACATCTGGAAAATAAGCATGCGGAATGGTGACATTATAATTATGCTATTCGCTTGCATAATGTCAACATTGGACATTTGTACACATTATAAATGTCAGTACATGACTTTGCTCTCTTTGCGAAATATAATACTGAACATTACAGGTAAACAACTCAGGCAGTACCAAGCCTAGAGTAATAATAATAATAATAATAATGGATGCTATATAATATATACGCCCTTTTCCCCAAACCAATCAGGCTCAAAGCGCGGCGATCTATACCAACATACACGCTAACATGTATCTCCCACTCTCACACAACAAACACGTGTCTTTCACTCAAACATTTGGTGTAAAGGCAGGAAGATTGCTATTAGAAGACTGAACAAAAAAATCGATATTTTATTTAAAATTTTATTTTATATTGATTGCATCCAAAACCATTACTGAAGTATTTGTAACACTGACTGCATAAGCTACAGCGCTAAGTAGGCCAATAAGGACAGAGCCTATAAACATTATTTGTGATGCTATACATTAGGGAAAGGTCCCTTACAACGTCACAGCCTTCACGAGTTTGGGCTCATTTTTTTTTTTTTAATGACGTGCATGCAAACTTTATCTTTACTTGTTTATAAGAGCTAGAGAGCTTTCACGGGACTAATGTGGATTAATAAACTCCTTCATGATCATCTTATCTAGTGCAAAATGATTATCTCAGACTTGCTGGAAAAATTTACCAAACCTGCCATGGTCCCAGCTATTCTTTGCCTTGGTCAGAAAAGATTTGATATATTCAAGCTGATTCCAGGGCCAAGCTGCTTGAATGTAGCCGAGTGACAATACTGTGTATTGTTAATATATATGCCATACTGTCCCAACCAGTAAACAAGCCAACAAAATAAACGGCACGTTAATTGTTTTGTTATGCAAACAGGTCACTGGAGTACACATTATATATATAAGCTATATTTTTCCAAATATTTACTGTTTGTGTGAAATCTTTATAAACACAACCTTCCAGAGGAAACATCATCATAAAATAACTGTTTAAGCAAAACATCATCGATACGATTTAATGAATAAAGCTACAATATCATCTTCCAACTAAATTTCCAACCCCAACTGCAGCCTGGTGGTAGGTTCTAGCAGGCTGCTAGGGAATCCAAACTTGCTCCTCACCCCTTTGTGTGTTTGTAATAAACTAAAGAGTAAAAATAACTATGGTTAGCCAAAAAACTTGAGGTACAGTATTACCTTACATGAGGACATCATATGATTGATTGATTGTTGCTTTAGGTCCAGCGGACTCCTCCGAGCCAAATCAGGACCGGACAACCCCCGATCCGCATAAAAGATCTGCTGAACAACCCCAGTGGGAAAACGAGGACATCATATCTCCCTCCCGATCACAACCAATAGTGTAGAGAAAGACGAATGTATGAGAGACAAACTTAGTTACAAACATATATGCTCAACCAAACGCTACTCGCAAAACAAAATCAAAGTTGATTCTTTCAGATCTGTGGGTTTATTTCAACAAATTGTACTCCAGTCATCTGCAAAATTGTATCTTCTGGCATTTAAATTAAAATAATCTGAATCACACTTTAGCTTTGACTCCCAATTTTCTCACCGATTCACAGCTAGTTTGGCTTGTCACGTTCATTACAAAAAACAATTTGAATTTGTACAACATTCAAGTGCATCATATAAATCTATCATATACACACACTATATATTCAACTAATCTTGATTTTGTGACCTTCAAAAAATAAAAACAAAAAATGTAAAAGTTCATCTTTTTTAAATTTTAGACAGAAAAAAAAATCCATTCTTGCAACTCTAAAACTGGAACATAATTGCATATTTTAAATGAAAATATTTCATGGAAAATATTTCTCCCAAACAAATTTTCAGGACAAAAGAATATGTCGCCAAAACTCCTCTGCACAGCAATGTGCTGATAACCGATCTTATTCACTGGTGTAAAAGGGTGACCCAACAAGGCAACAACACAGTAATTCAGTTTGCAAAATCACAACCATGAACAGCTTCCAGTAATGCAGCAGTACAAACACCATGCACACCCTCCCAAGCATGTGCCGTTTCAAGCTGCAGCTCGATAATCATCAAAGAATATGCAGCGTCACTGTCACAGCAATACTTATATTCATCACTGTCACAGCAATACTTATATAATCAAATGCATACACACAGAAATGGAACTTGTATTTTCAACATGGTAATTGCTGTCTAGTTCATCCAAATTATTATATAGATACAAATGTGGTTTGAACATCAGACAATCAATACTATTTTTTTTAATTGTTCAGTTTTATGATAACTTAAGACTACACCCTCTTGACCGTCTTCTAATTTTGATTTCTTTCTTTTATTTTTAGTTTTCGTAACTTATACGACGAAAATGTCCCTTTCAGTTTGACACATCTCACAAATCATTAATGACACACTCTACATGCAAGGTCTACTCAAGGCATTACCACATCTGGGTAGTTTTGACAGACTGGAATATATATATATATATACAAACATTTACTTTTGGTTTCGCGTATTTTTCCAACATAACAGTCCTCCGTTTGAAGAAACCTATTACACATGGATAAATGTAGACTTTCTCTACATCTGGAGCCCCAAATTCACTGACAAAGTACATCCATGTGATTCATATGCAAACTGAACAGGGTAAGCCACACCTACAGCAACAGCAGTTTTATCAAGTAAAAATATTGAAAGGACAGATTCACACAGCAGCATTTTGCATCTAAAGGAAGAATTGTTGCAAGAAAGTTAGCAAAATCTGGGATTTGTGCTCAAAGAAGTGAATGGACAGTCTGTCATGTGTCAGTCTCAGTATACATCATACTGCACTTGTTTAACGCTTAAAAACTTCTTTCCATAATAAATTAAATAGACCAATCTCAACTCTCATTGCCCTTCTTTCATTTTTTAACGCCTGTCTGGACTAGTGGATGCATGAAACTTGATCATCAAGTAGTAGTAATAGTAGTAGTAGTTCAGTAGTAGTAGTAGTAGCGGCTTGCTTTTTTATTAGATCTCACTCTAAAGAAAACTGGTCTTAAAATGTTCCCTTCACAGCTCTTGTCATTGCAACTTAGTACTGGCTAAGCTGGAAACACCAGTACATTGCTGTTGCCACCAATGCATTACATGCACAAAAATCCATCAGCCTACAATACATTTCGGTGCAGGGCAATACACACAATTTAATTAAAGATAGCAAATTACGCACACGCACAAAAATCAAATGTAAGAAAGCTAAATCTTGCATTCATTATTTCAAGTAAATGCTGCCATAGAATCCAACAGTGTGTTATCCCCATGTCACACCAAATTCCATCCAAAACATCCTCTCAATATACTGTTGAACACAAAAAAATTAATAAAGATAAAAATAAAGTTATCACAATTATATCTCCATCCACCATGCTTACCTCTAGTTCAACTGAGCACACAACAGCACCATTGCTATTTGATAGCGTTTGTCAAAGGTGGGAAGTCAACAACAAAAACAAGTGTGAGGTGTACCCTCTTCGTAAGTGGAATGACAGGATGTTAAACAAAGAGAGAAGATATGAACACAGAAATGCATACTCAAAGAATCATTAACAGCAAAGAGCACTCGCAAGTCTGTTAGGAGTATTTTGCCTGTGTGTGAACCATGTAATCCGTCATTTGAGCATTCAGTTTGCTGGGTCAAGCACCATTGTGGAAGAAAACGGCGATACAAAAACAGTCAGTCGGAATGAAGGCAAAATGGGCAGCACTACATGCGTGTATCCCTTGGCAAACTCAGGCCATTCACAAACTCTTTCATGAAGAAATAGCAAAGAATGTCTGAGGGATGGGTAGGGAGAGGGAAAAGGGCAGACTAAAGGCGGGACTCGTTTCAAGCTTTATATGAAGACTGTGACACAGCCTTGGGGTACCGTATGGGATTCCTCCTAGTTCATTGTTAAAGGGTGGTGGTGATCACAAGCTGTCATGAAGAAGAGGCAGGAACAACAACAGGGGTGGGGACATGGACAGTTGGGGTGGCGACAGAGGCAGACTCATCAGGCTGTGGGGATGGCGGCGGGACTGGAGCTTCCTGGAAAGCTTTGACGAAAGACTTGAGCGTGCTGAGGGAGGCCAACTTTTCATTGGTAGATTCCATTAGCTGATTTCGTTTGGCTTGGGTCTCCTGCACATCAAGCACCAAACACAACAGTTTAGTAAACTCACTACAACATGAGCAGTTTTATTTATTTATCTTTTTGGTACTGTGTTTGTATTTCACACCTATTTTTACAATGTCTGACTAAACAAACATCAAAAACAGTAAGCTTACATACACTCAACAAATGAAGTAACATAAGCTAGAATGAAACATGTTTAAATATGCTGTCTTTGTACTTTAATTTCAACATATACCTAGTCCTTGCATACACTGGTATTATTTACAATGTACTCTTGCTCTTTGTTTTGTTTTTTTTTAAAGAAAAACAGGAGTAAAATGATTGAAGACATTTAATAATAATAATTTCAACATGCTAATCAAACATTTTCTTTAAACCTGCAGTCATTAAATACCAACCTCAATCTTTTGTTTTACAGCTTTCTTTTTCTCATCCAGACTTTGTTTCTTCGCCAACAGCTCCGTGTTATCTTTCAGCAGTCTCTGGCGTTCGTCCTGCTTGTCTGAAACGTCAAGTATTAAGGTGGAGATAAAACAAATATATTACAGGTTCACATTCTAGCAGCTGCTTGCGGAAACAAAAAAACACAGCCACGAATGATTTTACATATATTTATTCTCTATCATTCACAAACAAATCTGTCATTACATTACTAGTTTTCGCGTGCTGTAAACCCTAGAAGGGCAATGTCATATCATGCGCTCTCACATCAGATTGCCAGTGCTAAATTGTATGATCCTAATTCATTACAGCTTACAACACTTCAGTTACTTCCAATATAAGAATACAGAATTCATGTCCTCAGCAATATGCAAGATAAATAGGAAAGTAACATAATAACTACAACAATATGAAATGACATAAAACAAGGATAAAAATCATGCATAAGCTTAAGAAAAATCTGGTAGGTCAGGTGAAAAAAAGAAATGAAAACTCACTGGCTCTGAGACCGATGTAAGAGTTGACCATTGTCAAAGCTCCATTACTCAAAGTCCCCGTTCCCTTTCCAGATACCTGTAACATCAACCACCTCACACTCATCAAAAGCACACTTCAGTGACACAATGTGTGCATCATAAAGTACTGCACAGCCAAGGGAGAGAGATGCAGCTGCAACATATAAGCCCCAAAACTAAACGCAAAATAATAACACAGAGGTGCCTACCCCCAGTCTGGCCATTTGTGTACTGGCTGCATGAAAAATGTGTATTTTGTGTAATGTCAGATTTCGCGCAACTCGCAACATTCGATCAAAGAATTATTGTCATGACAACTGCCACATTCACAAAACATCAATTCATACTAATTCCAGCTCACCATTTTAATGCTCTCATGAAACAAAATAATATAGAACTCAACAAGTTATGGTCACAAATGCACACTAATATATTATTTTTTGTGTTGTAATTTACTCCATACCCCCCACCCCCACCCCCTCCTCCTCCAAAGGATCTTCATATTGTCCAACAATTAATTAATATGAATTATGAATATATATAAATGCATCATTATTTTCGTATATTCTGCTGAAACTGGCAACACTTTTTGTTTTCTGATCATACTAGAGTGTTCTGCATTTGGTTGTGTAAATACGGTGCCTTTTTATCCACTTTGTATTAATTTTAGACACCTGAGGCTGAGCCACTTTTGGGAAATACGCGTTTTATTATATGTGAGGGTTACCTACTTTGAACAGTTGTATGAGTGTCTTAATATTGACCTATTTTAACAATTTAAATTTTTTTAATCTTCTAAAGGTTTGAACTATATAATAAAAACAAAATAAAACATCCTGAACCAAAATAAAATGTTTGTCCGTAATACCTAATCTAAGTGTCGCTGAATGTCGTATGCAGAGCAATGCTGAACTCTTTGTTGCAGTGAGCATAATGAACTCCTTTTGAAGATTCGATTATTCCTTAAAAAAAACGTTCACGGTATTCGCGTAAGAAATGTTGTCGCGCTTTTTGCTTACTTGCAACCTTATCCCGCTTTTCTTCCGACTCGCTCTCATCGTCACTCTCGTGTAAACGCTTTCGCGACACCATGTTTAGCACAATGGCGGATACAAAGTCTCGCACTATCTCTCACGCACGAGATTTCACTTTTGCGCATGCGCTCTAGGGTCAGCATGTAAATGAAATAGCGGATCGAAACATATATAAAATCAGTGTGAATTGTTTTTTAAATTACATCACGAAAATTCGTATTTTCAAGGAATTGCTCGTATTGTCGTATTTTATGTTGAAAATTCGTAAAAATACGCGCCAGCGCGTACGGTAGGCACCTCTCATAACACATTAGGGTAATTTCCATGTACTTTTGATGAATGCCATCACAAAGTTTTCTTTACAAAAGAAAGTGAAATGGCTGGTAATAGAACTTACAATGCAGGCGGGACAATTCCAGGGGGCAGGAGGAGGGGCAGCCAAAGGAGGCGACAAGCAGTCTAGATGGTAGACAAGTGAACATGTTCCACACAGTAACAGTTGTCCCACTTTTCCACACTCCGCACATACCTCTCGCTTGTCCTGCAAATAGTTACACATTCAGAATAATTATGATAATAATCATAACCAGAATAACAAGTTGTTTTTAATTTCATAATTGTGGAAAAAAACAAAAACCACCACACACAATAAAGGAGAGACACCGTTTTAACAAGAAACTAAAAAAAACAACCTTATCTAGGATACCGTTGACAGATTGCATCTCAAATAATATGTTTAAAATCTGGGGAGCTGGGCTCTATCATCACAATGTAACCGATGCAACAAACAATACACATTATCTCTAATCTGGGATGTTATTCCAAGTAACACTGTTACACTAACCTGACACATTCTTTCCTGACTGTCAGGCGTGTTGGGTCGACTGTTGTTGGGTGAAGGGCTGGGTTTGGCCGGTCGGCCTCTGGGGCGTTTGACGTCCGACTGTCCACCCATCAGGTAGCCATTGCTGTAGTTGCCATTGCGCCGCTTCTGTTATACCCAGGAAAAGCACAAGATCTTTTATTTCAGTGATTAGCATGATACTTACAAACAATAATTTACAACACTTGTTGGACTATGTTGTAGATGCTGACAATTTTACACCATGTTGTTCGTGCAGACAATTGAGTTTATAACTTATATTGGTGGTCTTGCTTATAACTGTTTTTCACAAAATGCCTTGTAAATGTGAATCATGTGAATCTTCACTCCTCCTAAACCTTTATTCACCTGAACGTACCTCAAGCTCCAACGTGTAACTGTAGTTAGGATTTGCAGTGGAGCGCCGTTTTCTTTCAACCCTCCTATTCTGGAGATCTGCATGAACAAACAAAGCTTATCAGTAGTATTTAATTTTTAGATAACAAAACCCATCATTACATTCAAAATACCACTGTTAATTGCTTTTGACATACATGTTTTCATTCAGTTCAGTAAACCCTTGTACATGCCAACCGACAGTCAAATGCCAGCATTTTTCTACAAAGCAACCACAGTGGCTGATAAAACATCTACTCACTGCTAAAGCTTCCAGTGTCACCACTAAACAAAGAATTCTTGCCAGACAGAAGCCTCGTTTCCATCTTGAGTTATTCATTGGGTAATCAGTGCACTGTGGCTAAGGCTACGAGCATGCTTGGATATTAATTTTATCACTGCATTACACTTCATATATGGCATCTGCTATGCTCAGTTCCACTTTAAATTGTAGCTGCCCGTTAATAAAAGAATTTGTGGGCAATAATAAACAAAGAAACAAACAAAAAGTGGTAATTTGTGAAAGAGTTGCGTGTGTGTACTTTTGTTTACATGATAAAGCTGCATATAAAGCGAATTTGATGGAGTTACTTCCCATTACATGAGATTTTAGAGGCAATTGGCCAGTGGCTTATCCTGAGGTGTAAGGCTCAAGGGCTCATTCTGAGGTGTAAGGCTCAAACCTCACATTTTTTTTATGTGTCCAAGTCGATTCAGCAATTAAAAAAATTTTTTTTTAAAGGTTACATTGTTATATACCCATACATGTCAAGTCTTACGTTTTTTCCGTAACTCTTACGCATTTTCAATTTTTTTTTCACCTTACGGCGTAAGATGAAAATTTTACGTATTTTTTCTTTTTCCCAACCCTTTTTTGTTTAATCCCAAATTTTTATTTTATTTTAATCCGAAATACAGCCTAGAGAACAATTCTGAGTCACACTCGCTCGCGATCATGATCTCGGATGAAGTACAGGCCTTGCGCATGCCCATAGCATTTCTATACACTGTTTCCGTCTTGGATGAAAGGTTTCCGTTCATTCAGCTTATTGAAAATGGCAAAACCACCAGCGAAAAAAGCGCGCATTCATTTTTATTTTTTTTTGGAGGGGGGAGGGAGAGGGGTGTTTTTTTTTATTTTCTGCAGTGAATAAAGCACAGTTATGAAAGGATTTTTTTTATAAAAATCTTATTAAGTTGCTTGTTTGTATGGTACAGTGTTATTTAAAAAAATGCAGGTGAATTTTCATGTGTTTGCTAAAATTATTATTATTGTTTTTTTTTTTGTTTTTTTTATTTGTATGTGCGTGTTTACTGTTTTACGCATTTCTTATGGTTTTCGATAGAAAATTATGGTCTCTCGTGCCAAAAATTATGGTCAGAAGCTCCAAGAGCTTGACATGTATGTATACCAAACGAAGCTATGCTATGCTAAATACTCACCTTTCAATGAATCATATGTCACCAGACCAAGACAGGTCATAAAGTCTTGCTTCTGCACATACATACACACTTACATATTATTTACACATCAAACATAAAAATGACACAAAGATCAATTTGTGTATCACTTCTATAGTTACCCTGTAAAGTTTGTTTGGTTCTTGTTAAATCCGAATGTGGCCCAAGGCCGTAAAGAGAAGTTATTTACGTTCAAATGCAGAAGATGAATTATAACAACCAAGGCGAGGTTAAGACAAAACACTAATTCACTCTCTGTTACACATTTGGGCTATTTTGTGCAGTCTTGATTACTTTGATCAAATTGCAAGCCTACATAGCTCTGGTTAATAAACAATGTGACCAAAGCCAGCTAACATGACCCCAAGTATATTCCCCTAACTGCGTATCACCTTCTTTGCTTCAGGAGGCAGGTTTTTAATGTCTGCCATTTTGCGCACATCTTTAGTCTGCTCCATGGACTTCTTCATGTCCTTGGTGTCAGAGTCCGAGAAACTGCGATGTAAAACTCCATTACTCTTCTCACTCGCCTTCCCCGAGTTGGCCTGCTCAGGCTGTGAAGAGAGAGCAATAAATCAATGCTCAACATTCACCAAATAAATACTGCATTTCTGTGAGCAGATTGACAAATGAAAGTAACAAATATAAAATAGTTGCATTTTCAGGACTGATGTTGCCCTTTCGCTTTTTTATTGTTTTCACTTTCCCCACTCTGTTTCTTGATCTTTTCAACAATAATCATTACATTTATTAAGATGCTACTACTAATGCATTAATACCAAATCTGCAGACCGAGAAAAGACTTACAGATAACATCATCATATTATCAATCTGCAAAAAAAATAAAAATAAATAAAATCTTTATGATCAGACTTATTGTGATTTCTTACTTATTCCAAGTATCTTACCTGGTTACTGGTAGGGTGGTTAGCAGTATACTGTGGAACCTTTATTGGAGGAGAGATGCGACGTGGCTGTACTAGCTGTGGAACAGGTGGTGCGACCTTCACTGTCACACTATTGCCCTTTGCAATGGCAGGAATGGAGTTGGGGGCAGGGGCGGAAGACACAGGGGTGGGAGTGGTGAGGATTGCAGTGGAGGCAGCAGTGGTGGCCAGCTGTAGGTTGACCAGAGACTGAGCTGCCGGAGCCACTATTGTGCCGGGTGTGGCCAGGAATCCTGGCAAGCTCATCAGAGCTGCCTGACCACCCTGAACACAAAACCATGCATGTATTGTATCTCTCATAAGCAAATGAAACACTTCCAACACAAATTAAGAAATTTCATTTTTTGGGTTGGTTTTTGTATTTTATTATTACAATTTGTATCTTTATTCTGTCAAATATGCATGTATTCAACAAGAAAAACATTGTACATTTTTACCTGTTCACCCATCTCCTAAAACATAAACAGTATGAAAACCCAAAAAGTAAAAGCTGTACATATAAAGAACATATAAAACAAAATAAAAACAACGCTAAATAAGAAACAAACAAATGTAGACAGAGCAAGGACACCAAAGACAATTGGAAGGTGTGTCAAGAGTTCCTACCTGCACATGAGACAAGGGAACCACGATTGAATGGGGCTGGATGGTCACCAGCTGTGGCCTCTGGGCCAAAGTCACCAAGGGTTTGGCAACAGCAGCAACAGAGCTGGGTGTAACAATAATAGGGGTGGCGGCCGCGGCAGCAGTAACAGTGACGGAGCTGGCAACGACAGCCACAGGGCTGGGAGAAGGGGCTGCACTCTCAGTAGATGTGTTCTGGGCAACATCCTCCCTAAGCTGCTTTACAAGTGCTGTCTGCAAGATGACCAAATTCAACAACAAATTATTGTTTCTTCACACACACACTTTTTAAAAAAAGTACAAGAAAGTCACAACAATTGTACAACAGTATTGAGACAATACGTCAAACACTGCATATATCAGGCTGCAGAACAACTTTGAAAAAAAATCTCTGAAGTTTGGCCGGGGTCTAGGGGCAAAGCCCTGGTGGGGGGTTCAGGGGAGCTAAGCCCCCTCGAAGGAAAAGAAAAATGGCACTTTTTAAGGGCATTTTGTTGTGTTTCCTGGATGGAAATACTGGAAAATGTATAGCTATGTTTTGGGAAAAAAAATTATGTTTTGGGGGAAAAAAGTTCTTTTTTTAGTATGAACAGGTAAAAAAAAAGTGCAAATTGCCTTTCCATTTGTTCTGGATGTTGCTTTCTTTAAATGGCTCGCCACAATTGACAATTCTAGAAGCACACGACATTTTGAAAAAAAAGTGTGTTTATCACAGAAGAAGCCGCTTAGTCTAACGCACAAAATTTCAGTCACAGTTCTACAATGTCTCAGTTGATGTTCACAGACTTAGCGCATATAGTGATATACTAAAAGAGAAACTCAGAGAATAGCATACACGGGCGGCGCACCTTTCTTTCAGTAGGTCAACGATACGCGCGAAATGTACAGCATAAGAGGCGCCCGCTAAAGTTGTAGCCTATAACAGTGAAGCAGTATTAGCGGGCAGCGCACCTCTCTGTCAATAAGACAACATGAAAATGTGGATCAGTACTCGGAAAAAAAATATTCTCTGGATTTTTTCTCTCTGAATTTTTTTATCTCTGAATTTTTTTTAAATCTCGGATGTTTAAATTCTTACTCGGAAAATCGCGGATCCGCAGAGAGTTCTGCAGCCTGATATATATATATATATATATATATTAGATAGTTATTCATTGCTTACAGGGTCCAGCGGACTGCAAAGAGCTGAATCAGGACCACAAAATCAAGATCACAACTTCGCTGAAAGATGACTCACCCCTGATCCGCATAAAAGATCTGCCGAAACAACCCTAGTGGTAACACTGAAGGCACTCCACCAGCCCGTCACTTTACAATAAAGACATCCCACTAAGGGGACGCTGAGGCTAATTTATTGAACCCCAGTTTACAAACATCATTATAAAATATCAACAAAACACATACATATAATTTATAAAATGCCTACATTGCAAAATAATAACATCATAGGAATCCCCAGGGACCATTTGGCAGAAAGCATCCAATATTCCCAAGCTGATCCAACAGACCTCACACACAAATGAGGAGTTTTGTCCCGGAAGAGTTTTCAAGAAAAAAGGTAGGTGACTTGTCTAGCGAAGAAGAAGATAGTATATTATACTTCCACAAAACAGTCCCGTAACAAAATGTTACAATTAACAGAATTTTATTTTTGAATTTAGATGGTGGTAAAATACCTTATCAGTTTCATTTCTAATGGAACCAGTTACTTAATTTTGTATTGTAAAATAATACTACTCTACTCGCAATCAAAAAAAAAAATCATCCATGTGGATGCAAATAAAATAGCAACAACTACTGTCCTTTGAGCTCACAAAATCTGAAGTGCTTATCTGCTGTAATACTGGAGAACTCTATAGAAAATATTTGGTGCTGGGAACCACTGTGTTAGTATTAGGTTGTGTATGTTGGTACATATCACCACGCCTTAAGCCTGATGTGGTGATTTGGGAAAACCGCATATGTAGCATCCAGTATTATTAGTACTATTAAAAACAGTTAAAGAACAATCCAATCGATGTCCACTTGTATGGCCCACAACTCCATGCTACTGAGACATGCTTTGGGTACATCATCAGGGCACTGCCTTTTTGACAGTGTGCCTGTATGTGGAATCTGTACCGAACAGTCAATGTCCCATATTTTACCAGTATCCCACCCACCCCACCTCTTTCCATGTTGTTACATATTCAAAGGGGCCACGTTATTTAGGATTTTGTTGTTGTGACAATGACTATGAGTTTACCTGGGAAATTGCATTGTTGTCACACCAAAAGATTAATGAATTTAAATGAATGAGAATGAATGGCAAGTTATAAAGCTCATAAAAACTTCCACACCCGGAAAGCGTGCTCACACACACAGCATATTTTTGTTTCTCACTCTTTAACTACAAAGAGAAACAAACGTCACAATGACTGATGATGACGAGATAATATGTCGCTGGCCTATTTCGTCACACTATTGTATGAAGAGACAAGTGGTCAAAAGCAGTTGAGGGGTTAAATAACTACAAATTAACAATTTTAGATAACTAAATTAACAATTTGAAGCAATGTAGAAAAATTAGGAATGTAAAATTAAATGTAAAGAAATAAATAAAAGAAATTATGTATATTTATTTATTTATTTAATCGTTCTTATATAGCGCTTTTCCAGCTCAAGAGCTGCTCAAGGCGCTGGCCGATACAGGATCTAACTCAAGCCGCCCGAGACGCCCACTCGCAGCCTTTGGGCGCATGGTTTGACGCCCGGACAACTGAGCACAATCCTGGGCAGCCAGGGATGGGGGAGAAGGACCTAGGTGCATGCTGGGTGTGTTCTTGTCACCGGCACTCACCCGTCTAGGACATGAGCGTCAGGATCTTTAAAGTCCGTTATGATGGAATGTATGCGACACAGACTAGACCTCGGTTTATACTCTCATCCGAAGGAACTGGAATTATTAACTTCATGAACTAAAAACGCCTCGGTCAATAAAAATATTAAATACTGAAAGTGAAAGAATGAAAAAAGTGAGAGAAAGATAAGGACAGCTAGTTGAACAAAATTATTCCAAAATGTCAAACACAAGATAACAAATATGTCAACTCAATATTGTCACTAAACTACATTTCATTGATTATCTTCAACCCAATACACTCTTGCTATCATTTGAAAGAATGTTACAAAGTCAGTACATAAATTTTTAAAAAAAAATCAGGATGTACTGTATGAACATTTGCACCCAAGTATAGACTGCACTGATTAATATAACAATACCGATTCTACTCTGTTATACTTATACAACTGTAAAAATTGTATTAAAAATAATTTTGTCCTGTCCACCAAATAATTATTTTATATTTTAAAAAAAAAAGGATTTTATTGATAAGTTAAATTTTTTTTAAAAACATGTTTATTTGCTTTTTTGGCATGCTGCCAGCATTGACTCGATTGAGTTGTGCATGTGACAAGTCAAACATCATCATCATAATACAATGGTCAATACAAAACAAAACAAACAAAAACAACAAAAAATGCCAAAATGTTCCAATCGTGACCTGAACCTTTTCTCAATTCAATACGGTCTGTCCTTTTTTGTTCTTTATTTTACTTGAATACCATCCGAACATAAAAGGACTGACAGCAGGGAGTGCTCTCAACAATGAAAATAAGACTACACAGATGAGATAGTGTCTGCCTAGAATTAGCCAGAAATCAATAAACAAAATCCTCGGCTGGTATAGCCACTAAAATTAACATCATGTGTATCTAGTTGTATAGCTATATAACTTTATATTGCTATAAACTGTGTCAAAAATAAAGAAGAAGCACTACCCGGCATCACCACAACATCAAAAGCTAGACAATTAATGCAGAAACTGTCCTTTAGCCACAATCTGTAGTGAAGTCAGCAAAGGATTACAAAGAAATAATGGTATGGAATGAAAGCAAATGTGAGCTTATGACCAAGCGCATTGCAATAAGCCAGAGTTATGTCCTGCAACTACATCAGACAGAATACTGCACATCATCTTATTCATGGCTTGTGGCTAGTCAGGTAACTAAAACCCATCACTTAAGTCTTAAAAGCCACAACTTTTGCTTGGCATCCCTAACGCTGCAACTGCTGCCAGCCCATTGATTTCTACCTGCTTACTTCAAACATCCCCTCCTACCATCTTTATAATGGCAACACAGGGATCCGTACTTTATGAAATTAACAAGTACAATACCACAGTGAGAGGGGAGACAGCAACAAAAATGCTGCTGAAAACTTGTATTATACACTCCCTAAACAAAATTAGCTATTCCTATTGATAGAAAGAGTAACATTACAGAGAGAAAAAGTTTCCAAGGTCAAAGATTTTGTCTTGCCTCATCACCTCTCCCCCCTTTCCTGACCCCCCTCCCCTCCCACCTCTTTTAGTTCCCCTTTCCTTCTAATCACCACCTTCTCTCTAACCACCACCTACACTACCTGTACTATAATGATTTTTTTTCCCGATCTATATATGATGGGGATAGTGCTATTGGTAAGGGATGGGATCAAAACCCAACAAATTATTAGTGAGGGATGGGGTCAAAACCCAACAAATTGTTCGCAAAATGTAATCAAGCACCAAAGTTAGAGTTCTTACTGTAATTTGAGACACTGAAGTGGACAATAGGTTGACAGTGTCAGGCATGGCCCGGTCTCCTGTGCAACTACAACTACAAGCATCTTTGTGCCTGCATTGATTAACTGGGCCGTGTCCTAGCAACAGTTTTCTACGTAGTAAACACCATGAACCACCTGCCTGCAGCCAGCAACTGCAACTCCCATGCCCCATCTTCAACTTTTCTGTCTTTGCTCTAAATCTGCGCTAATCCTTGCTGAATGAAACAAACACAGACAAAAACCCTTCCCTAACTGCCCAAAACCCCGGTCTGGCTGTATTTTTCTTAACGTACAACACTTTACCCAAAAATATGGCACTCTTACAGCAAAGAAAGACAAAACTACCCAGAAGAGCTAGAAATCAATAAATGCATTAGCATAGTAGGTCGCTCTGCTGCCACCACTCCTGGCATCTCTCTAGGTGGATGCTTCCACAGTCACACAACTCTTCAACTGTCACGAAATAAGCTGTTCACCACTCACCTGATGGTTACTGAGGTTTTTGATCTGCAAAACCATCTCCTCAAGTTTGTCCCTGAGCTCTGCATTCTGTCAAAAGAAAACAAGATGAGCAACAGTCCAGTAATCTGAGTAAATCTGACTTACTTAGGGAAAATGGCCGCACGAAAAGTTTCCACAACAAAAATCAATAATTTCTGAGCGAGCGTTGTGCTGGGAGGGTGTTGCTACAGAAAGACGAAGGCAGCACAGAAAATGTTAAAACTGGTAAAAGATCAACTCACCTCTGGGTCATTCTGGTAACGCCGAAACACAACCTGCAAATAGCAGAATGAAGATGTCATAAATAATTGGACATTAATTGTAACCGTTCCCTTTCTTCAATAAAAACAAGCGAGCGCTTCTCCGGCACCGCGACTTGGAACCGAAAAGAGACCTGTCGCGCTGTCATGACTTCGAAGTCACATAATTTATCGGCAATTGCTAAAATCCACACAGAAGTAAAGTTATCCACAAATACTGAATAATAGAAAAGTGCAAGTTTCTTCTTCTGCGTTTTATAGAAAAAGGGATTGCTAGTTGATCTAACTTTATTATCACTGAAGTTGAAAATGGGCAAGAAATCGATACTGGGGTAGGACCAAAAAGAGTACGACCGACAAACTTTCTCACCTGATGGTTTGCAATCACGGATTTCAGCTGCTCCTGAATGGCAGTCAACTGAGGACACAGCTGAATCTGCATTTTCTCAGACTGCATTGATCGTTGTTTTATTTTCCTAGAATGTTTTCCCCTTTTTTCGTAGAAGTTTTAGCACTCCACAGGCCTCGAGCCCGCATGCGACAATCAACTACAAAAAACATTGGTTTAAATATCCTTCCGCAGAGTCTTGATCGAACCTCGAGACAGACAAGAAACACTTCCCAACGTCATTCGTTTCCTTTATATTATTTACCGGATCATTCTCGGCTCCAAAAGCAACAATTAAAACAATTTAAGCGAAAATAATTGGATTTAGTTAACTTTCACATATGAACTATTTCTTTCCACACCAGCATAACGGCAGTCAGATTATTCTGGCCACTCCAGATTGCCCGGATGAACTTTAAAACAGAAACTTTTCA
Source organism: Oncomelania hupensis (assembly GCA_036898135.1). Classification (NCBI taxonomy): domain Eukaryota; kingdom Metazoa; phylum Mollusca; class Gastropoda; order Littorinimorpha; family Pomatiopsidae; genus Oncomelania; species Oncomelania hupensis. The sequence goes on along the minus strand of CM072517.1, from coordinate 46,358,397 downwards.
TTTTTAAAACGAGTTTTATTCTTTCGTTTTTGAATGAGATTATTAAATCCACTTTTATCAACAGTCAGACATAAAAGACAGCATACATACTTAATGTAAACAATTTTTTTTTTTAGTTTCTTTTCACAAGTTTTCTGTTTGTAGAGCGCACTGAACACGGGCCATGTGACGTCAATGGCGCCTTCCATGTGCGAGACTATTGTTGTCAGCTAGATCAAGTACAGAGAGAAACTCCAGGTAGTTTAACCTTTATTGATTGTGTGGGGTAATGGTATGATAAATCACGGAGTCATAAATAAGAGTTGCATTAATCAGTACTGTTGTGTCCGTATGTTTAGCTTTCATAGGTGATTTTCATCCAGGAACCGGTTCGCCGGTGATCAGGAAATTCCAATTCGGAGATCAAAGGCTTTAGTTTCACTTTGTAGTCTGTTAGTGATACTTGTCTTGTGTCTGTCGGTAATACACTGGGCATTATATATTTGACAGTATCAACGTAAAGGTGCAGTCGCTTTCGATAATCATAAAAAGATGACGGATTTCAACTTCTCAGTTTTCAAGTTTTGTTGCCAACCATGGGGAATTCATTGTTGCACTGTGGCCTGTGCACATTGTATTGTACAAGTTGTTGCATATTTTAGAAACTATCATCACTTAAAACAACAAATTCAGAATAAATGGCAGGGTTGCAGTGCTGGAGGGAAGGAGTAATATAATCAGTTGTGTTTTTTTCCAAAATGTGTAGATCAAGCATTAATTTTACCAACACCTGTACATGCACCATCAGTGCCTCTCACTCACTCACAGGTACCACATCACAAAGCATTAAGCATAATTCCATCAGACTTGCACATGTATACAATACCCAACAAAATTAAAGTTCTCAGCGGGTTGCATCAATATAATTAAATTATTTAATGGGGTCTATCACATACTGTCATAGTCTAGGATAATATTTTGAAACTAAGTATATGATGCAAAGAATGGTCCTTTCAGACCAACGCGTCATGTTTACACTTTAAATTTGTCCTGACTCGGAGTAATTATGCAGTACGCAATCACATTTCAAGCTGTGCATCCAAAAATTCTGCGGTTTGCAGTGCAAAATCTGTTACTGATTGAACTGCAGAAAAATATCATTTCATACTCATAGCTAGGATAGATTCAGCAATGTGCATATTTTTAATTGATACAATATTACTAGTAAAATACTTTTGTTTATATGAATAACTTTCACTTTCAGTCCACCATTTTAAATAACTTGTCCTTGCTGTTTGTTAGGATAATAAAGATTCGGATTCTACCTTCCTTCTCTCCCCTCCCCCCCTCTCTCTCTCTCTCTCTCTCTCTCTTTCCATCTCTCCCCTCTCCCCCTCATCTTTTTTCGGTTGCGGGCTGGCTTAGATGGAGAGATTGTCTTTTTGATTGTTCTACGCCAAATCACTTTCTATTTTGGAGATTTGTCCTAAAAAAATTCGCTTTTGGGAGAATATTAACTCCCTCTCCTCCCAATCTCTTCATTTACCCTTTTTTTTTTTTGAAAATATATGCTATTTTAAAGCGTCTTAAATCCTGTCTTGAATTAGGCTTCTCTTTTTAAAATCTGTCTAGTTTTCACTCTATAGTCTGTCATGTTTCCATCATAACGGACTTTAAAGATCCTGACGCTCATGTCCTAAACGGGTGGCGAACTTGTTTTTTCCAACCTAGTTCCAGTCACTTTCCCGAAAAAGGCAATTACCAAAGTCGAACGAAGCTCTCCGAGTCGAGCGGAGCTATCCGATGTTTTACGAACGAATGCTGGCAGGACTACGTGAAACCACAGGCTGGGAATTCTCGTCTTTCGTAGGCCTCAATTACATACTATACTACGTACGTATTTAGGAGTTTACAAAGACAAAAAGAAAAGACTTCAGAGCCTGTGGTGAAACATCCGTGCATAAAAATAGCCGCTGCTAGATCTAATTCTATTTCGATCTGCACAGCTTCAAGCTCAAGTCGAGATTTGCATTTTGAAGCAGTTATTATTATTATTATTATTATTATTATTATTATTATTATTATTATTATTTTATGATGAATAATATACTGACACAATTAATAATAAGGAGTAAAAGTAATACATAACACATAAAGCACACATACAACGATTTCACATCTATATCAACAATAAAACCATGACAAAACTTCAATGCGCTATGGATACGTTGATGTTACTTCAGCACAACAAGGCAAAGCAAGTTTATAATGGTCTCAAAAAACAGTAACATTTTTATTGCAAGCACCAAAGCAATTATTTATTTAACTAATATTATTCTTTTTAACTGATACAGTACATTTGTTATGTGTATTTCAATGATATGTGTTTTAATGAGAAACACGTATTAAAAACATGTTGCGTGGCGGGCGGAAATTTCTATAAATCATCTGAAAACTTTGGTAAATCTATTAAAAAAAATAACCATAACACTATCTAAATATTTCGGGTTACACCCAACTTCAGCAAAAACAAACAAAACGTCACTGACCATATTTACACCATTGAGCACGCACAGCAGCACACTATTCTTTTTTTTTTTTTTTTTAAGTAGGAATAATAATAATAATAATAATAATAATAATAATAATAATAATAATAATAATAATAATAATAAAAAGAAACAAACAATAATAATAATAATAATAATAATAATAATAATAATAATAACACACACACTAAACAAATAAATAAATTAAAGATTTAACTAAATAACTATACTACTACTACTACTACTACTACTTGCGAAGTTGTGGTCTCGATTTTGTATTCCTGATTCGGCTCTTTGCAGTCCGCTGGACTCTGTAAGCAATGAATAACTAATAAGCTTTTAATTTAACTCTGATCTCGAGTTGTCTTGATTTTGTGGTTCTGATTCGGCTCTTTGCAGTCCGCTGGACCCTGTAAGCAATGAATAACTAACTATTAATTTAACTCTGATCTCGAGTTAAAAAAAAAAGAATTCGCTTAGCCTACTCGTCCTTCTCCGGAAATTTCAAGATTCGAATATTATAAAGTATAGGCCTAAATATTATTAATTAGAATAGATATAGTTTATACATTTATTTACGTATAAAACAAACAATACAGGTCTAATAATTATATTCAGCTAGTGAGCTTCTTCGCTGCGCGGAGACTGACTTATAATATAATAATGTAGATTAAGCCTATGTATACTGTATAACAGTGTCTACTTGGTTCTAGGTAGGAAATGGGCAATGCTATTATTAGCCTTTACTGCTGAGAACTAACAAAATGCAAATCAAGGAACGCAACTATTAAATATGGTCGATAATAATTGTGCTCATATTATGCTCATATTAACAAAGTATACCGTTGCGATATGCTAAATCTGTGTAAATCGAACAGAATTAGAAGCAACAGCGATCATTTTTTATGTCAGCTAGTCGTAGTCATGCAAGCATCATTTCGTAACACATCGGAGAGCTTCGTTCGACTTCGGTGATTGCCTTTTTGGGCGAATGACTGGAACTAGGTTGGAAAAAACAAGTTTGCAAACGGGTGAGTGCCGGTGATCCCTGGCTGCCCAGGATTGTGCTCAGTTATCTTATGATTTTAAGTAAAGTGGTTTTTTTTTTTGGGGGGGGGGGGGGGAGTTTTGGGTGCTGAGGATGACCTCCTAATTTTTAAGCAATAATTTAATTATCAGTGGTCAAGATATGTAATGTAGATTGACACTCAGACTCCAAACATCTACTTTACAATGAACATGACCACAGAGAACGTTATATTAAGAAATTTTTTTTTGGGGGGGAGGGAAGGGGGAGGGAGATGAGGTTTAGTTGCATCAGCTTCCCTGGATGGAATCTTAACGAGTTGCTAATATGTATCATGTACAAGTGTATGTTTGCCATGTTCAGTCCATGCAGTGGTAATTTCTTTGATTTTCAGATTTTAATGGATGAACATGTATTATATTTTTTAACTGCTCTTGTTAAAATCACTAATATTCTCCTCCTCTCCCTTGATCAAGGCAAACTCTCTAAACATTCTTGCTCCGTTAGACCTTTCGTCAGCATTTGACACCATAGATCACACCATTCTCATTGACTGTCTGCAACACACTTTTGGCCTTCGTGGCACAGTTCTTGACTGGCTCACGTCATACATCATTGACAGACGACAAACTGTTTACGTTGACAATGACCGCTCTGATCCTGCTTTGATCCTCTGTGGCGTGCCGCAAGTATCGGTGTTGGGTCCCGACATCTTCTTTGTTCTCTACACATCCCCTCTTTCTAACATTGATTCGCACTCTGTCAATCATCATTCCTTTGCGGACGATACACAACTTCATAAATCTTCTGACATCCAGGATCTTGGCATTACAATAAATTTGATGCAAGAGTGCATCTGTGATGTCAAATCCCGGATGACGTTCAACAAATTTAAACTTAATGACGAAAAGACAGAAGCCATAATTATTTCATCTACTCGCATGACAACATCTCAGCTTCCATCTTCCTTTGTTGTTGGTAACTCTGTTGTCCAGTTTTCTGATTCTGTCAAAAACTTTGGCGTGATTTTGGACTCTTACCTGACTGTGCAAGCTCACATTCAAACTCTAATCCGAACCCTAAATTTTGAACTTCGTCAAATCAACAGCATCCTTCACTTTCTCAGTTTCTGTCTGCCAAGGCCATTCAAGCTCTTGTCTCGGCTTTCATTCTCTCACGGCTTGACTACTGTAACTCTCTCTTCTGTGGTTGCCCGGACTATCTATTGCAAAGACTTCAAAAGATTCAAAATAATGCTGCCCGTCTCATTCTTCACATTCCAAGATCTGCCCATATAACTCCTCATCTTAAATCCCTACACTGGCTTCCCATCGAACAAAGAATTGAGTAAAAATTGCTTGCCTCTGCTTCAATGCTCTCTCTTCATCCGACCCTTTTTATCTCAAAACCATGGTAAACCCCTATATACCCTCTAGAACCCTTCGATCTTCTTCTGCCCCAAATCTCTGCATTCCACGAGTGAACAAAGCCTTTGGTGTACTTTTATTTTCTATGTCCTGATTTGGCTCGGAAGAGTCCGCTGGACCTAAAGCAATAATCTTGTATTTGTATTGTTTCTGGAATTCCCTTCCCATGTCTCTCCATTCTTCCCAAACATCTGCTGCCTTTCGTAATGGCCTCAAGACCCATCTGTTCAAACGTTCCTTTGACACCACAATGTAAATTTGTATTGAACTTTGTATAAGTGTGTGTGTGTGTGTTCATAATATCTAATGAAATTTTGTATGTTTTGTTTACCATGTTTTATATTGTTATTGCTTAGCCATTTTAGTTCTTAGAAATAGAAGTGTCTTATGTGAATGTAAAGCACTCTGAGCTTTCATTAGAAAGGGCGCTATAAAGCCTATATAAATGTTAATTATTATTATTATTATTATTATTATTATTATTATTATTATTATTAATGGAATCACTTGTATGAAGAGTACACAATAATGTATGTGTTTAAATTTATATCTGAATTAAATTTGTTAATTTTGCAGTTACATTTACAAAGGATTTTTTGTTATTCGTGTTATTTTTCCAGTATGGCGAAAAGAAAACCAACATCAGATCTGAATGACCGAAACTGGGATGAAGAGGAGGAGTCAGAAGAGGTTAGTATCTCTCTGCCTGACCCCTCCACTCTCCTTCACCAACATACATGCACACACACACACAGAATGATACAGAAGTCAGAACTCAGAAGACATGGACTGATGAAGAGACTGGGTATCTTTGTTTATGATTGTTTCCAAATAAGAAATTCTGTTTGATATTGAAAATATTATTGTGTCATATGTGCTAGATAGTGTCCATAAAGCTTTTGTGCTTTTATTGTTAATATATTGCAGGAGTGAGATTTAGCGGTCGCCCGGTCGCCCGAGGCGACTTAAAACTGGCTCTGGCGACCTCACTTTATAGTTGAGCCAGCCCGCCTGGCGACCTAAAAAAAATAATACTACTTGCAGACCTTTAGAAGCTCGGTCCGAAGCGAGAGCGTTTTTAGGTCACTATTCGTCTGCTACGAGTATGAAGCATACGCGAGGGTTATTTTCCTTTGCTTACTTCCCTTTTGCACCAAGTGCGCTGTCTGCTTTGTTTGTGAAAAAGACACTGCTACAAATTACGTGTATTGTCAAGGTGACGGTTGTTGATCCGAAAATGTGGAACTTTATTTCTGAGGTCAACGAACCCCCGCCAAAGAAGGCGAATTCTAGTTCGGAGAAGAAAGAGCGTCACAAAGAGTATGAATCGAAGAGAAAAAGACATTTTCAGACTGCATGGCTGAAATGTTCAGATGGCGAAGATCGATCTTGGCTCATTTTCGATAAAGAAGTTGGTCTAATGCACTGTACACATTGCCGTAAATACGCGATTGTCGGGCTGCCTAAAAACCATGCGGGCTACCTCACTTTACTTCCTAGCTAGCCCGGAGGGCTAGTTAGTCTCCTGGGTTAAATCTCACCCCTGATATTGATTGATGAACAAGAAGTCTTGGATAGAAGGACAGACTACTGCTCTGACCTTTACAACCACACACCCAATGAAGACCCATCAGTTCTAGCATGTCCCGAGAACAGAGAAGAAGAAATCCTCCCAATTCTCCGAGAAGAAGTTGAGGCAGCAGTGCAGTCGCTGAAGAAAGGGAAGTCAGCGGGAGTGAAAAACATACCCGCGGAACTGCTTCAAGCAGGAGGAGAAGCGATGATAGACGAGTGTATGACGATTCGCCTTACGACGATTCCCCTCACTTCGTTTTTAGTCAATTCGCAACATCTCAAGTCAATTCCCCTACATGTGTGAGAGCAAACTCGCCCAATGTTTTTGATTGCACAACTTAATCGTTGTGTTGTAGTGTGTTAGCGAGTATTATATCGCAAATGAGCTGACTGGGTTAGTCCAAGGGCCAAGGGCTACTTTAATAGATGACGTTTAGATAAAAACAGCCACACACGAACACAATTTTTAATTTTAGGTAGATGATGATCGTAGTGCCAATGTGACGATCTCAAAATCCGTAAATCATTTAGTTCTTGATAGTCAACTCTAAACCTATGTTGTTGCATGATATTTTATTGTAATTCTTTCAAAGTGCAAGAATAATTCAGGAATTACAGAGCATAGACTGCCTCATGCCTGCTAGCGACAATAGCGAAAGTAAACTAGAATACGAGTTCCAATATGGCGGTACATTGGCTTCATACAGAGCTAGCCAGGGTATATCCATTTCTTTTAGATCAGTGCGCGTAACTAAAAGCAGTGAATGGAGGAGATCAAATTACTAATAGGCCTAAATGACAATATCGCGCGATATCCAAAGATGTAGGCGAATCGATTGAAAACGAGGTGAGGCGAGTCGTTATTATTATTTTATTGTTATTATTATTTTATTGTTATTATTTTAGTTTGAGTTTGACTCCCTTCACTCGCTGTTGAGCTGAAGTCATTGATCCCATTTGGGTGACATGACATATTCCTACAGCACATCATGTCAGATGCCCTTGCAGATCACAAAGGCACAGTCAGCATAAGGGATAGAGCAATCTCCAACCTTTGTTTTGCGGATGACATTGATGGATTGGCTGGAGAGGAACAAGAACTTGAACAGCTGGTACAGAGGCTTGACATCACCTCCAAAGCCTATGGAATGGAAATAAATGCAGAGAAGACCCATCAAAACATACATCAAAGTCCAAGGCCAATCCCTCAACACAGTGCATAGCTTCAAATATTTAGGAGCCATTATATCAGACAATGTGTCCCGACAGGAAGTCCTCTGCTGTATCGCACAAACAACTGCTGCCCTGGCATGGTTGAAGCCCATTTGGAAAGACAGGACCATCAGTCAACATTCCAAGGTAAGACTGCTGCGCTCCCTTGTCATCTCCATCTTCCTATACGCTTGTGAAACCTGGACCCTCACAGCAGATCTACAACAAAGAATACAAAGCATGGAGATGAGGTGCTACAGAAGACTTCTGGGCATTTCCTATACCCAGCACATCACCAATGACGAAGTCCAACAGACCATCACAAGTCAAAAGCCATTGGACAACACGATGACCTACTGACAGTGGTGAAGAAACTGAAACTCTGATGGTATGGCCACATCACCAGATCATCAGGCCTTGCAAAGACCATCCTGCAAGTCACAGTGCAAGAAGGTAGAAGAGGGAGACCGAAAAAGAGGTGTGTCACGTCCCAACTGCCTCAACAGAGGTTCGACATGTGTGCTCTTTCACACGAGAAAAAACCCCAACACCTAAATAAATTCTAAAAGACAAAACCAGAAGTGACAAGACAATTTCTTTATTTCACTCACTCATTCGCACTAAAAATTAACTCCCTTTATCCCACTTCCCAACCAACCAACCCTCAATCCCGCTAATATAACCCCAAACTAATACATAAACAATTCGCTCAAAATAATAATGATAACTAAATCAAAATGAGAAATGTCTAACTACAAAATGTACACAAGATTTATAATAATTATGGCTGAAACAGCTTACTGCTAACAAGGTAAATAATTGAAGCAAATGCTTTAAATCTTTATAAATATTCAAACCTTGTTACATTTAAATTTCAAACAGCTGCAACAAATCTTTTATATTATATAAAAATGAATCAAGAAAATTTATATTTTATACACAATAGAATTTGTAAGAAAATAATCTAAATTATTAATAGGTATATATCTGGCGAATTAATTCCCCCAGACAGAACTATATAATCACAGGGCTACTTAATCAGGTAGGTAATATTACATCAAGCAATGCTTATTATTCAATACAAATTAAATATATTTCAATCCACCGAAATTTCCAAGTTAGCACATGTAAATAAGTATTTCTTTCACAAATGGTTCCTCAACAGATATAGTTATTTGTTATGTGAATGCAGGGTGCGTGTGTGTGTGTGAACAGTTATAAACAGCTTAATATAGAAAATGCAACTTTTTCCTTGACACAAGAACCTTAACCTAATGGTTGACCAAAGGAAAAGGCGTTGGTTTAGCACGCTCCACACACACGCGGCCCAGCTGGAAGGCGGAACCCTCAACCCTGAGTCTGGTTTCGGTTATTGGTTTTGGTACATCTATAACAATACATACAAAAATACGCAACCATTAATAATTATATTACAATATACTGCACAAGCATTCCGCTGTCGGAATGGTTGTCTCCCTTTCAACATCCTTACTCATCCTCCCTGTCATTACTTCTGTCATCGCACATATACATTCACAATCACCTCGTTTCTGTCATCTCTTCGCTACATAACAGCGAATTCTCTTATATTAATTTATAATCATTTAATTTATAATTCGGTTTAGAAAATTCTCTCTCTTTCAGTATTTATGCAGCAAATAATATGAAACATAAAATAGAATTAAGAGAACGTAATTAACTATCCATTCACACTGCATGCATAACCCAAACCCCCGAACGATATGGCCAACTGAGAAATTGAGATAAGTAACTTACGGCTACCAGTGGAGATCCTCCGGCCTGTTGACAAAGACACAACAAACGACTGGACAGACACACAGGCACAGATGGTTAGGCAAGGTGATACACAGGCAGAAGAAGTCCTAGACGGAGTCACAGGTCACCCGACGTTATACGTAGATAACTCAGATTTCACTGAGAATACACAGCTGGTATTCTAAACAGCTTAGAACGGTTCCAGTTAATCAAACACTTCCAAAGTGTTCCCAAAACAGTCCTCCTCTTCCGATAATTAGGCTCTTTTTCGTTGACAGTCTGATCAGTACGACCCACAGACGACGTCACTATCTGGCACCTTGACACAACTCAGATCTGTTGGTTCTGGCTACAAAAGCGATATGAAAATGTTTTCTGCTCCTATCAAAATATACAGTGCATGGGGTTTTATACGATTAGTATAGAATCTTCTAGAACATACTCGTTTTAATTATAATTCATTTCCTACCCCGTTCGCGATTAGAGCACGCATTTCACACATAGAATATCGCATGGCAGCAATTAATCTTCTCAATAACAAAATAGCCAACTATGCTGTTTTCTAACATAGTGCGTTCTGCACGGGCGCAAATCATTCGCTACTTCTATTAATTATAAACTTAATTAATTTATTCTGATGCTCTCCCCTTGACTACCGTAACTTCTAACCTCTATGTACAGGCTGATGATTAAACTATATACATAGGCGCACGACTGCAAACTGCGTAGCGTGACAAGGTGGCAGGACAACATTCGAGAATACTGAGAGAAGCCGTCAGGATTGCTGAGGACAGAGAAAGATGGAGTACGCTGGTTAAACGATCATCTGTGATGCCCCTACGACCTCCGAGTTACGGGCTAGGATAGGAGGATAGGATATGATTGTCACTGGGTCAAATAGCCTACAGGTTGAAATGACAGTTTATTTTCTGTTCTGTTCACACATCTTTAAATAAGATTAGTAATATGATTTAGAACATCAAAATATGGCTGGCTTCAGCTTCTAATATGTTGGCTTTGCAGGTCCTTTAGAGGAGTCGTACCTAATTTGAGGGATTGGGGTTGGTCAGGAAGGAATGTTGTAATGAAATGTCTGCTTTTCTTTGGTGGTGATACTCTCTAATGTACTATAGTTCTACTATGCAGCGTTATTTCGTTTTCACCATAAATGTTTCTAAATGAGTATACCCCACTTTTGAACAATGCATTTCTTGCTTATGCAATGATATATAGTGACAGACAAGTAAGGTTTGAAGTACTGATGGAAAAAAACAGCTTGTACTTTTTTTTACTTTTAATAAATGTTAGACACAATATGTATTTGCAGGCAGGGACATTCCAGCTGGCAGACCAAGATGTTTTGAAGACGAGAACAATCAGGAAAGCTCGCAGAACCTTGAATACAGAAGGTGGATCTAGTTCTGTGAGTGCCTTCATTTTTGACTCTTATGCATTGTACTCACACACACACACACACACACACCTCTACCCTCCCTCCCACATACACACACACACACACACCCCCAAAAAAAATCAAAATCAAAATGTGAAATAATAATTTTAAAAAAGGTCAGTCTTTCAGTCTGTCTGCTGTCTGCCGTCTGCCTGTGCAAAAACTTTAAAGTGGCTAAGTACTCAGTGCCTATTTCAACTATCACAACCAAACTTGGTAAGATGGTGTATACCCGTGAGACTTCACTTCAATGTCAATGTCATAGGATCATCAAATGTTAGTCAAAAAATGACGGTTGAAAAAATTTTTTTAACTATTTTTCTAGATTATTAATATTGAATTTATTCTATTTAGTAATCTAGAAAAATAGTGAAAAATTGCTTTTTGACTAGAATGCATAGCAATGATTCTATGTATTCACCTCCACCACGCCACCCCACCCACCCCACCCCACCCCCCGAGAACAAAAAAAATTTTTTATGTGAAATATGTGAAAGATTAATCCTAAATAGTCCAAAAAGGACATTTAAAAAAAAAAAAGTGTCCGTTCATCTGGCTGTCCGCCGGTTGTCTATGCAAAACTTGCAAGTGGATTAATATCTCAGGACCTATTTCAAATACCACAACCAAACTTGGTAAGATGGTGATCCATGAAACCTCATAAATGATCAGAGAATAAATAACTTCACGTCAAGGTCACATGATCAACAAATCTTAGTCAAAAAATGACAATTTTTCACAAAAATTAGAAATAAATATGTACATAACCAAAAGTTTTATTCCATTTTTCACAAATTTTCAAGTTTTTCTTGGTTATTAATATTGAACTTATGATTCTTTGACGCATAATAAATATCAACGAGAAACACATACTTTGCAAATTTGATCAACCTTTCTCCAAGGTCAAGGTCACTTGAGCTGTCCAAAAGTCAGTATAGGTACTTTGAAGTGACATTGGCCCTAAATTATGAGAGATATAGTCCAAACTTGTTGTATTTAAAGATGATATTGATCTTTAATTATGATCGTTTTTGAGTTGATCTTGCTGGTCAAGGTCATTTTAGGCCTTGCATAAACATACAAATATAGGTCATCATGCAGTAGAATGGCTCTATTTAACTCATGATACACAGCAACATTGTTTTTTTTTTATTATACATGAACATGAAAGGTCACGTGAATGTCAAGGTTATCTCAAGGTCAATGTGGCTAAAGGTCAAGGTCACCATTTTCAGGGCATAATACAACTTTTGCTGTACTTTTTTTGATTGTACATGAGTGTATTTGGAGCCAGAGGTCAAGGTCATCTCATGGTCCAGGTCATTGTTTTTTTTATGATACAACTTTTGCTGTAGTTTTTTAAATATCACATGAGTGTATTTGGAGCCGAAGGTCAAGGTCATCTCAAGGTCAAGATTATAGAATGATTGAAGTCTGTATTTGCATTTTAATGTCACTGTTTCATTTTGGTTTTTTATTTCTGGCACTCATTTTCATGTAGAGCATGTGAGTCATGTGGGCTTTGCCCTTCTGGTTTCTTATTATCTCAGCGTATTGTTTTGTCAGGGAGCAGGGCTATTTGCTGGCTTTGCTCTGAAGACATCGGACAGCTCAGTGCCCAAGCCTTCACTGTCAACAGGAGTAACGAAAACCTTTGGCAATACGTTGAGCTTCCAGCCCAAAGCCAATGGCACCTCACAACAACGGAAGAATAGCAGCAGCAAAGATGACGGCGCAGAAAACCCTGAATACCTGCAGCAGCTCAAGGTGCTCAATGAGAACATCCTGACTTGGATACAGAAACATGTCGGTCAGAACCCATACTGCGTTTTGACACCCTCTTTCAAAGACTATGAGAGACATTTGGCTGACCTGGAGCGCAAGTATGACGTAAAAGGCAGTGAACATGAAGAAACTGAAATGTCAACTCCTGCCCCTGCCCCTGCTTCTGATCCTGATCCCGCTCCTGCTCCTGCTGCTGAGAAACCAGCATCATCTGCCACATCTGTTTTTGGAGGTGTAAGCAAAGGGTTTGGTACAGGAGCTGGGTTTACCTTTGCTGCATCTTACTCTGGTGCTGCTGCTGCTGAAGCAAACAACCAAACCATGGATGATGATGCCAAAAAGGGTATGCTGTTAGTGTTAACAAATGGCAGGTCTTGTTTTCTCTTTCTTTTGAATTTGAGTTTTGTATTATTTTCTTTGAATTCTTATTTTGCCTTTCTTTGCTTTCTTCCATCCTCTTACCTCCACTCCTTTTTTTGTTTGTTTCTGATACATTAGTCCCAAGGTGCCTTTCGTAGTTTTCAGAAGTTGCTGAACTCAACGCTAAAGGTTGCCCAAAATGGCCAAATATTCTGTCACGTTTTAATAACTTTTATTTCACCCAAGGTATACTTTTCAGCTAGATCTCCCCTTCATTTCCCTCTCAATTTTAAATATTTCTCAGAATGGTCTCTTTCAGCGCTATTTATCATTAGTGCAGCTGTAAAATGTAGAAAGAAAGATATATTTTTTGGGGTGAAGACTAACATAGTGTTTCATGCATATATTGTTTTATATCAGGCAGCAACACAGCAAGCTTTAGTGGCTTACCCTTTGGCACAGGACTGAAAACTAGTGATGCAGCTGGCACTGACCCCAAACCTTTTTCGTTTTCCTTTGGTGCTGCTCAGTCTAAACCTGCTGAGTCAACAAATGCCACTACCAAGCAGACCGGACAATCAGGTTTGTGGGATAGTGGGAGAACACAGCAGCAGAAGCTGACATGCATTTTGCATATACACACACACAAACATGCTATTCACACGCTCTCTCTTCTCTCTTGTTAAGATTGTTTCCCTTATCTTGTTCGTCAGTTACAAATTAATTTTATTTTATCTCTTTATGATTATCATTTAATTTAGTTTTTTCCTTCTAAATAGGTTTGACTGTTCTATTTTCAATTGATAAATTAAGTAAAGTTTTCAATTAATACAATTAAATAACAATTTTCAGCAGTTTATTGCATTTTGTTCAGCGTTAAATAGAAGTGTCATCATAATAATCTCTTTTATACGGTACTAGTTTTCTTAAAATAAATAGACAGGTGAACTTTGGCTGCTGTTGCAGAAGGTGGTGAGGATGAGGATTATGTGCCACCCAAAACTGAAGTACGAGAGATCAAAGAGGATGGAGCCGTCTTTACTCAAAGGTAAAGAACTTCTTTACTCTTGGCATTTTGACTTTCTTTATTCCTTTCTTTCTCACTGTACCAAGGGTTGTACCGTCATCTCCAGTTTGGCACCCCTGTGAACAGACAAGAAGAATACACTTTTCCGTGGATAACTGCACTATATAAGACTAGGTCGTCATTATCATCATCAAATATTGAGAAATTGTGTCCACTGTTCTAACAAAAACAAAACAAAAAAATGCACATTTTAGGTCGAACGTATATGGGTATAAAAGCAACATTTGCAATTAGCATGTTTTAAAAAAAACAACTAAATGGGACGATGCTGCGCTTTACAAGTGAACATCATTTTTATCATCATCAAAATAAAAGACCCTCATCGTCACCATTATTATTATCATTGTTATCGTCGTGCCTGCATGCTTGATCTGTGTGAAGGTGCAAGCTGTTTTACCAGAAGGAAGGAGCCTGGGTAGACCGAGGTGTGGGTAACATTCATCTCAAGCCAACTGACAGCGGCAAGACACAGCTCATCATTCGCGCAGACACCAATTTGGGTAAGATTTTTTACTGAATGTTAGGTTAGGATCTTGGTGAGAGATTATTCATGATTTATTTGAAATCTCTTCTTTATTAAGATTTTAGTTTTTATAGTAAATGTAGGAGTTGTCTTATTTGTATGTACAACAAAACTATATTTTTAACTCGAATTTCCAACAGCAGCAGTTTGTTGCATAAAATTAGATTGTAATGGAAAAATGATTTATAAGAAACTCACTGAATCGAGTGATCAACAAATGTAACACTGTCTCAGTATCCTGTCATTGTTGGATTTTAGCTTGCATGTTTAATCTTGATTTGCATGCTGAATAATTACGTGTGGTTTTTTTAAATGCATGTTTTTAGGCAACATTTTGCTAAACATCTTGTTGACGTCCGCTGTGCCAACCCAACGTCAGGGCAAGAACAATGTGTTTTTGGTATGTGTACCCAACCCTCCTTTGGACAGTAAGGCTGCGCCGACCAACAACCCAGTGCCCATGCTGCTTAGAGTGAAAACAGCAGAAGAGGCTGACCAACTCCTAGCCAAGCTGGAAGAGATGAAAGCATGATGCTAGCGGACGTTAGTTGTTTTGCATCGGTTTCTCTTGTTGCTTGCCAGTATTGTTTGTTCTGATGCGTGATTGTAAACCAGCCATTGTATATTTGTGTTATTTTATTTAGACTCTCATCAGTTAAATTTTTGTAGGTGCCTCTGTTGGGTTAAATTGAGATGGTTTTTTTTTGTTGTCTTTATCTTTACTATTAATTTGTTATTATTATTTTTATTAGTAGTAGTAGTATTTGGATTTCAAATGCACAAGTTTGTTTTGGTGATTGGTCCGCTAGCTGGACTAAAAGTTGTGCTCCAGGCATATGGCTTTTATTATGTTTGGTTGTATTTGTGACCTGATGTTCCAAAATCGACGATAAGTCACAGGCAACACAAAAATCAATTATAGTCCCTGACATTGACAAGGTTGAAGGCGTCAAAATATGCCTTCTGATGTTTTGGTAGTATTGGATTCACAAGTCACAGGCAATGGAAAAACCAGTTAGTAGAGGCCATGACAAGGCTGAAGGGTGTCAAAATATGCTTTTCCCTGTTTTGATAGTATTGTATTCAAAGTCGTGAGCAACACAAACCAATTGGAGGCCCTGACAAGGTTGAGGGTGTCAAAATATGCTCTCCCATGGTTTAGTATGATTGGATTCTTTGATGCCTATTCTGACTTGCACTAGAAACAAGTGCCTCAGATTTAGTGTTAAATATTCTAACTCATTCTATACTGAAACAGGTTGCATCCCCTTTTGTCATCCTATACTGGCCAATTTGTACGAGTTATTAAAAAAATATGTTAAGAACAAGAGTAGAGACTTGACAGATTAGATCCATAAAGAAATTAGATTGGTCTAACCAATAGCCAAGCTTGATAGAATTATCTTTGCTATTTACGGATTTATTTAAAAAAAAAAAAAAAAGTACTCTTCAAATTTGCACATAGATTCCCAATTTTTTTAAAAAAAAGTGTACAAATAGTGTAAGGGAGGCAACAATGCAATAATAGACCTTTTCCTGATTGTTGTGGAAAGCAGCGTTACCTCCCTCTAATTGTAGCGTGTACCTAGAGTGCTGAAATTACTCATCATCTTCATCATCATTTTCTTCTTCACCACTTTGTGCACTAGTTACACTTTTAGTATCCCCTTCCATGTTAGAAGCCCACTCTCTTTGAAACAACAGCAGTCAATGCCAAATGAACATTGTAAGCATACTCTAAAATATATTAGAGAAGAGGTTTTTCCACCTTCGTTTCGAATACTATGTAGAGTCTCCACACTGCGGCTTGTGGAAGTATGCGTATTGCTGTGTCAGTATGAAAGCGTTGTGCGCTGGCACTACGCTATAGCGTAGCAAAGTATAAAAAGAGTTAAATGTTGGAATCTTTATAATAGAAACAGAAGTTGATTAGAAGTAGAATCTTCTCTACTTTATCTGATGATTTTTTTTTTTTTTATTTTTTTAGAAATGACAGGTATTTCTAGTAGATATAGTTCCACAAATTTTTGGAGAGCAAATATAAATCTTCTGGCGTTGTTTATTGCAGTGCCTCTAGTTTTTAGTACAAATAATAAACTTGTAAACTGCCATATTTTTAGTTTTAAGACAAATCTAAATATCTCACATGTGAACATTCTGTAATTATGGTGTAACATCCTTTAAGTTCCGGGCGTCTTACTTTAGCCTGGCGCCGTTGCACATGTGCCAGGTCATGTCGGGCCAGCTTTTTCACGATGTTCTTAGGCGTCGTAACCCTAACCCTAAACCCACTCCCTAACTCAAACCCTAACCCTAATCCTTACGAAGATTACGATATCACTGTGCGCATGCATCGAATTTTGTAATGCGTCGACCAATCGGAATGCTCCCAGTAGCTCCCAGCCCAAATAGGATACTAGGAACTTTGACGATGTCACACCGGGGTAATTTTGGTAAATTAGGTCAAAATTTTATTTGATTACATTTTTGGTGTCTATTTCTTGAGAAATGTCATGCAATCAATCATTTGGTTCACATTCAGGCATTCATATAGTGATTCACATTTTCATGTCATTCAGATTCATTCGCCGGCGTACGTTTTCCTAACCAACAATGAAGTAGAGAAGAGACAAATAATAGGCAGTGGATAAACAAACAAATCTCCCTCCAGGCAAAATTACCAGTAAAACATATATTTTTAAAAGTTACAATTGACATACAATAGTTCACAACAACAAATAATATTTACAGAACTTATCCCTCCATCGTCATCCCTACACACCCCAACCTGTCCTTGTTTTGTAACATTATTTCAATAAGTATGTCATTTATCAGTGAAACGTCTTTCCTTTTTGCGTGAGCTGTGATCGCACACAATAGACATAGTACTGCACTAGACATGTACATGCAAAGAAAAATAAAAATGAAAGTTAGGTTTAAACATAGCAGATGATTATGTTGCATAACAAGAAATATAGCTTGTATTTCTTGACGCCCACATTTTGAGTTGGTGGTACTTGTTCTCCTTTCTGTTGCAAGACACCAGTTGTGTTACTGTAATGACAGATGAAATGGGATTCTCATGATCTATATATAGATATATGTGCATGCTATATCAACATGTTTTTTTTTAATGAAATTTTTCAAAGATGTGAACGTTTTACATTACATACTTTGGATGAATGATTCTTAACATTGGTGTTTGTAAAAGAAGGAATGAATTACCTTCTGGGAATACTTATTATTGTTTTGTTACATAAACAATTATCTCCCCAAATGTTGCCAGATGAGCAAATGAAAGTTGTTTGTTATAGATGTGAAACATTCACCTTTATATGATTGAAAATAAAAAATAAAACATACTTTAAAGTTGTTTCCAAGTTCGTTCAGTACCAATGGTTTCAAATGTGTGGCTTCAAAATGAATTGTATATAAACATAAACTTCAGCAAGAAACCGAGCAGTGCAAAAGTCAGCATATAACTATGGTTGTACACTCTATACCGAGGCAGATTTAAAAGATTTAAGTATCATTTATAAATATGATCATTTGCAAGTTTGTTAAAATGTATGCTTTTTTTTTCTCTATAAGTTAATAAATATAAGTAATTACATTTTTTTCCTTGAATTTAAAATTAAACTCAGTGTAAATTCAATGTCAGGCATCAGATTCTCATTTAGCACCAGATCTGAAAAAACAAATTCTTCTTTCCTTTTATTTTAATTCTTTAGGTCGTTTTTGACTCGCATTACATGCATAGCAGTCTCAGTCTATGTGCTCAGGCCAACAAAAAATTTCAAAGATTTTCCTGTGAGAGATTAACCTTAAATAGTCCAATAATAACATTTTAAAAAAATATTTGTCTGTCCACCATCTGCAAAACTTATTTCAACTATCACAACCAAACTTGGTAAGATAGTGTATACCCATGAAACCTCAAAAATGATATGTGAATGAATGACTTCACTTCAAGATCAAGGTCCCCGGGTCAAAAAAGTTAGTCAAAAAATGACAATTTTTCACATGTAACTTTTTTTCTAGGTTAATAATATTGAACTTGTGATTCTTTGGTACATGATAGATATCAATGAGATACACGTACTACACAAATTTGGTCAACCTGACTACAAGGTTAAGGTCACTGGAGCTGTTCAAAGTCAGTATATACTTTGAAATGACCTTGACCCTAAACTATGAGAGATATAAAGACCAAATATGTTGTATTTAAAGATGATGTATTAATATTTCATATATGTTCCGTATTTAAGTTGATCTTGAAGGTCAAGGTAATTTTAGGTCTTGCTAAAACAAACAAAACATAGGTCATTGTACAGTGGAGTGGCTGTTTATTTAACCCATGGTATGCAACAACGTTGGGTTATCTATCAGACATGCATGAGAAGTCACATGAGGGTCAAGGTACTCCCACAGTCAAGGTCACTGAAGGTTAAATAGACCCCAAGGTCACAGTTTTTTGGGCATAATACAACTTTTGCTGTACTTTATTTGATGGTTGATGAGTGTATTTGAAGCTGGAGGTCAAGGTCATCTCAAGATCAAGAGCATGTAAAGATCAAAGTCAGTATTACTTCGCATTTTAATACCACTGTTTTATGAATAGCATGTGAGTCCTATATGGGTTTTGACCTTCTAGTCATTAATTTATTTGTGTGTCTATTATTCTTTGAGAAATTGCATAAGACATTATTTAAAAATGAGCAGTTAGGAGGAAACTAGTGTAAATGCATGTAGAATTGCTCAATTGCTTGTTTGTTTTTCTGATAGAATCATGCTAGGTATAATATAATAGGAATTTGAAGTTTGTAATGTTTTATGTATTTCATTTAATGTACACCGAGTTACCATGATCATATTAGTAGTTAGGCCTGTATGGTGATTGTGTGTTGGGAATATGGCCTGGGCTGATTTACCTACGTAATTTTTGAATTTCTCACAAATTATCCCCCTTTATTTTTAAGGTCCATTTTTCAACACAGTTGTAATTGTGATTATTGAACTGAATGAAATAAATGCGAAGTGATTGTAACTGATTACAGGTTTTCCTGTGTGTGTATGTTTGCAGCAGGTCTGAAATGTAAGTTTTCATATTTGTATTTGTGATTCTTGGACAGAATTACATACGTGGCCTTTTTTTCTTTCTTTTGTTCATTTTCTTTGCATTTCTCTTCCCCTTTTACTTCTTCTTCTTCTTCTTCTTCTTCTTCTTCTTCTTCTTCTTCTTCGCTAGACCAGTCACCTACCTTTTTTCTTGAAAACTCTTCGAGGACAAAACTCATTTGTGTGTGAGGTCTGTTGGATCAGCTTGGAAACATTGGACACTTTCTGCCAGGTGGTCATTGAGGCTTCCTATGATGTTATTATTTGGCAATGTAGGCATTTTATATGTTAGTGTTTTGTTGATATTTTATAATGATGTTTATATTTTGTTTTGTTTTTGTAAACGGGGGTTCGATAAATTAGAGTATAGCCTCGGCATCCCCTGCGTGGGATGTCTTTATTGTAAAGTGACCGGCTGGTGGAGTACCATCAGTGTTACCACTAGGGTTGTTTCGGCAGATCTTTTATGCGGATCAGGGGCGAGTCCTCTTTCGGCGAAGTTGCGGTCTTGATTTTGTAGTCCTGATTCGGCTGTACTGGTCCTGATTTGGCTCGGAAGAGTCCGCTGGACCTAAAGCAATAATCATGTAGTGTAATGTAATGCACCCAATACCATTACTGCAGGGAGAGAGTAAACCGGTTACCTGGAAAAAACTTTGATTTTGCAATCCAGGTATTTGAACTCAAGCCTGAAAGGGATGACTGGGAAGGATTGACTAATCAGAAAGTAGTATTTGACAAATCAACTTGCCCTTTAGATGGTAGTCATTTAATTAAGAAAAGACTCATTGTAGGTCACTTAGGCTTTTAATATAAACATTCTGTCTGATAAATATGCGTAGAAATTGACAACTCAAACAGTGGCAGACTGCCTTGGCTCTCTCTTTCTGCTCCTGCCCATGTCGTGACGCTTGGCCTGCCGTCGACGTCGTCTGCGCAACGAGTTTTGCCAGCGGATAAGCTCCACACTGCTCTTACGCACTGCGATGATGTCAGGCATATTGACGTCATCCGTAGGTGATATGACGTAGTAAAAACTGGGTTTCGATTCGACGTCAGTTGGAGAGTCCGGATCGTCATTGTCGTTAGTGGACGGCTGAAGTTGGGATCCATCGGTGCTTATAACATGAGTTGTCTGATGGTTGTTGTGTTGGTCTGTCGCTGTAGCAGCTACATGAGGGCCCGGCGCTTGCTGCTGTGCTCTGAGGTCTTTGTTACGTCGATGTCTCCAGGTCTGCCTCAGCTTGCTCTGCAGGCTGTTCCTGCGCAATGACTCCACCGCCAGTCGCTCCAATCCACCTTGATTGGCATCACTTTCTTCTCCCCCTGCTATGCCAGAGAAATCGCCATCTGCGCCATCGTAACTATTCATGGAATGCTGGTGAGCCCTGCATCCTACTGTGGCTACCACGGGGTCGTCCAGGAAAACGTCGTCACTCAAAGCGTCATCACTGCAGCCGTCAAAGTCAAACTCATCCTCTTCAACGCAACCAGCTTGAGGAACGCCTCCACTATGACCACCAAATGTTGGGTTGACAATCACATGCTCGTCACCTTCATGTAGATGACGTGGTTGCGATGACGTCAACGCATCCTGTGATGACGTGGACATTGCGAGGTCGGCCAGTCCTTGCGTCATTTGCCGGCACGATACGTAGAAGAACTCGTCATCCGTCTCTGACCCGTAGCTGACGTCACATGACCCGTTGAGACTAGAGGCCGGACTGGCAGAAAAGGGGGATAATTGGAAGACAGGAGAGGAAGAGTTGCTGGCCCAGGGTGAGGCGAAGGGGGAACGGGAGCCCACAGCATGTAGTGGACTGTGGCTTTCTTGTCTGGCGTGACTTTGTCTACCTATCGATGACAACGGACTGACAGGGTGCAGCTGGGTAGGGCTCAGTCTGGCTCCAGGGCCGCCATACCTTGGGAAAACAAGTTTAAAATTACTTTTTTTTAAAAAATTGATCCCGATTACCATTAAAACGTTCATTATTACATACATTATTATTTACACTTTCTACTTTAACTATTTTTCATACAAATGAGCCTATCTGGTGAAAGACAGGACCTGTTATTTCCCACCTCCTTTGTCTCACAGGCTATGAAGGCTCTTCTTTTCAACATCATATAATAATAATAACGATATTTATATAGCGCTTTTTCCCAAATGAACAATATCAGTTCAAAGCGCAGTACTCACACATTCATTCTAAACATCCGGCTTCATACAAAATAAAATCAGACACTTGCTAACGAATAAGAGACAAGGGAAGGAGGAGGGGAGAGCTAAGGATGGGGTGGGTGGTGGCGGTGGTCTGAATCAAAACAAAAAACAAAACAAAACAAAATGGAGGAATGATGGCGATGATGATGGGAGGCAAGTTCAGAAACAATTAAGAAAGAGACGAGTGTGTTTCTACTTTTAGCATACATAACAAATTATGCTTTTTGTTTTGTAGTATATGTCTTGTGCAATGTACCCTTTGTAAGTCAACATTATTTTTTTACTTTCTTTATTATTATAAATGTTATGTGCTGGCCCATCATTGCAATAATATGATTTTTTTGGTGAGGGGGGTCTAATGTGCTACTGTTCTACGTTTATACCTGGTCAACGTGCTGCTTGGACTGAGTCGGTTCGAGCTGGCTTGGGGGCTGAGGCTGGGGTTAGAACTCCCACATGATGTGTACCACTGCCCACTGCCGCCACCGCCAAACGCGCGTTGGCAGAACGGCTGAGCGCTAGGGCGACCAGGAGAACGCAAGCTGCATGATGATCGGCAGTCTAGCGTGTGCGACACACGATAGTCGGCCCGCGCCGCATGTTGTTGCTGCTGCTGTTGCCGTCTCTGCACTCTCTCCCACGTATGAGATATGCCGACGAGATGCCTGTGGACGTGTCTGCTGTGTGGATCTTGCATGGTTGTCAGATGTGCCGGGAAGCGGCTGTCGGCCGTTTCGACATATTGCCCAGCGTTAACAAACAAGGAATGCACGGCCGGAACGTCTTCGTGACTCCCCCTTGACCTTTGTTGAACGTCTTCGTGACTCACTCTTGGCACCTGGGGAAGATTATCATGGCTCGCTCTTGACCTCTGTGGAAGGTTACCGTGATTTGTCCTGGCGTTGTGTCCCCATGGCAACCCGTTGTCCAGGTACCACGAATAGGCCTTGTCGGGACGTCTTGCGCCTCTCAGTGGGTGGCTGAATGTGGAAGGCAAGAGGCGGTGGAGAGATGACTGGTTCAAGGGGTCAGAGAACCTATTTGGGTTTGCTCCCACCCTGTTCAATGTGGTCACGTCCCTGTCAAGGCGATGAGCAGCAAGAGAGGGAAGGACGATGTCTGGGTGTCTTGAGCGACGCAGCACAGCAGCTGGTGGTGTTGGATGGTAATGGTGTGACGCCAGGCCTAAGGCGCCGTCTGGACCCTGATGGACAACAGACCCATACATTGTACTACTATTTAATGGCATACAGCTGTCAGGCAGAGGCATATATGCGCTATATTAAATTGCCTGATCTAAATAAATACACGAATTAATCATAATGCTAGCGTATAGACGAACATTTACAGCATGCAGAGGCCTTATACAGCTATATAGGCCTAGGTGTGTAAGATCTATAATTATAGTAAGCCAAATGGAGGCAATGGGTTGACATATTAGAGAAGAAGCAGATGATCATGATAAAGATGAAAAAAAAAGCAGTTTGTTGACATATTTTAGAAGAAATAGTAGATGATGATGATAACGATGATGATCATGATGATGAAGGCGATGGGATGGCGACCAACAGCGGTGGAAAGGCTTCAACGTTCGTTCACACATCTACAAAGTCCGAATACCTAGTATTTAGTACTACAAGAAGGGAGTACAGTTATGTAGTTCTAATACCTATAGAAAGACGCACAGTCATTGCTTATGGCTTTAATTTAACTGAATTAGTATGTGGTACAACAGGCAAACTTACGATTTATTGTTGGCTCTTAATTTGGACATATTTTTCTGGTAGATCACATTCAGCTGTCGTCTTTCTTTTATTACACCTTTGATTGAGTGCAAGGAGTCATTGAAAAATTTGTATAAGTGCCTTTGCCTAATGACAAAACTATGTTCGGTACATAAAACAGAGGAGATGGACACAGCCTTCATTAAGCTGACACAAAGAAAAGAGATGTGCCAAAAGCCTCTCACCCCAAACGACAGAAAGGGTACGGGTAAATCTGTTCGGGTGAGCTGATAGCCATTAGAATTGTTTAATTTGTTAAATACGAAAATCTATCTTTGCATGTGGCGCTCTTTGAAGCCTTATAATTTCTTTTACATGCAAGATGAGTATATAAAGTAGTACAATCGCATTTCTTTCGAAGATAAAGGAAAGCAGGCAGGTGTGCCTACGTCTAGATTTAACTAAAAGTTTACTTCCCTAAAGAAAGAAATGAATAACAAAAATCGAAAGGCAAGCTTACCTGCTCCATCAGCAAAGTGTAGAGCGATGGTCTTCTGTGATTTTTTTTCTTTCACTAATTCACTTATTTGTTTCCGAAGTATTTGGTACAGTAAGCGCACGAGGAGTTAGCTAGCCCCATCCACGACCAAGCTCGGCTATATGGCCTGTGACTGCAGAACATTCCCTTCACATCACTGGCACTTTTCATTTACTTGTCACTCTTAATTATTCTTATTGTCCGCAATGTCAAGTTCATTTTTTTTAAGCACCGCCTGCCTTGTAAGTGAGGACTTGCATGTTAGCATTAGCAGGATATAATTATTATGTGTGTGTACGTGTGTGTTTTGCTACTTTTGAAATAGACACTTTTAGGAGAATTGCATGGGACAGAGATCTTCCCCTATTAGAGATAAGGAGATCTTTTAAAATATCAGAATTCCAAGGTCGATGTTCTTGATTTGTAGTTTGTACTGAATGAATTTTCATTTCCAAGTTAATTCAGTTTAGATAATTCCATTGATTTTATCTTTCCAATGCAGGCGAATACATGAACATGAGAACAAACGTGAAGAATATGAGAATTAATTTTAATATTAGTTTAGAATGAAGGTGTAGTAGGCACCATGTGTGACAGACAAAAAAATCAAGTTGCAGGCTTACGTGTGCCAACAGAGCGAGAGAGAGAGAGAGAGAGAGAGAGAGAGAGAGAGAGAGAGAGAGAGAGAGAGAGAGAGAGCAGAGAGAGAGAGAGAGAGAGAGAGAGAGAGAGAGAGAGAGAGAGAGAGAGAGAGAGAGAGAGAGAGAGAGAGAGATTTTTGGTTTTGTGTCTTAATATTTGAATCCAGTTCCCAGTCTCTATTTCAAGGTCGGTGATGCTGGCAGCCTTAACTAACAGCTAATTAATAGACGATACTAACGTTCTCTCATGACTCGGAGGGGACTACTTCAGAAACAATTAGCCTAAACTTCCTTTCCCCAAAGAGCTGACCGATTATAGTACAGGTTCTGATACCCAGTGGTAAAGCGATTCGATGTATTATTTATTAGCAATAATAATTGGTTCTAAGGGGGAAGCAACAGTGGAACTCCCACCATGCCAGCATGACCTCAGTATTGTCATCCAGTGATCCTTCAGTCGTGTTGTCAATCAATAAATAAATGTATAATAAAAAAGTAAATAAATAAATACAAAACACAATAAAGAGAAAGAAAATAAGACTTTATCCTTCTGTTCCTCCTTTACCACCATGTTTGCGCTGTAGCCTCCAAGTGGGCACTAGATGGGTTTGATTGATCTGTCTGTGGCCTTCGATGTTCAGAAATACGGGCAGGCTAAAACGATCCCTGACACTCTGTGCAACGTCCACTTTGCCTCCTAAGGATACGGACTCTCAAGACACTTGTATCACAAACATGTTACTTATTTTAATACTACATGCGAAGCAATCGCGAGTATGAAAGATGTCAAGAGTTCACCAGAACTCTGTGACAGCCATTTGAGTTAACATGGCATAGTTTCAATCGTCGACAATATGCCTGACAATTTCCTTGACAGATGGAACTTAATAAAATCTTTCGAACTGAATGATCAGCTATGAAAAGGTGTACTTGTCTCCACTCTTCAAAATGATTCTCTTACTTGATGAAAGAGAGAGAGAGAGAGAGAGAGAGAGAGAGAGAGAGAGAGAGAGAGAGAGAGAGAGAGAGAGGGAGAGGGAGAGACAGAGGAGAGATTAGTTTTTTTTGGTGGGAAAGAACAAATTCCAAAAAATTATGATTACATTTAACAAACAAGTCTATAATATAAAGATGCACAACATTTTATTATTCCATGTTTTAAAAAATCCAACATTTTTTTTTACAACAATTATTCAAATGTCTTGAAAAACAAAAAAAAGTGTAATAGTGCATTCACATACATTTACAGAATGTCTCCATGATGTACAAACTCCATGAACATTCATCAACATAGCTTCACAACTCATGCTTCAACCCCCCACCCCCTTCCTTCCTGCCCCCATTCAAAGAACACATTGTGGATCATGCAAAAACAAAAATAACACAATCCACAATATCCCTAACTATCATCCAAACCCTCCTCTTCAACTCCCATTATTTAGTCCCTCATCTATTCTGGTGGTCAAAAGAAAATTACAAAAGCAATGGAGACTATCCTCTAGACAGTTGCCCCTCTGAGCACCAGCAAGTCTGTCATTCCTTGCTCTCCACATCTCACTATCCCCCAAAATGGCGAGCAGGATAAGGAGGGTGGTGGGGGAGGTGAGGAGGGGTGAAGGGAGAGGAGGAAGAATTGTCACGTCCTATCAACTTACACTAGAAACTCTTGACATGCTAAAAAAAAAAAACACCACCAAAGTTACATCAAAGACTGTGTAGATAGACCATGAAGTACTGTCTTGGTATACGTAGTAATGACGACAGCCTATATTATTTGTGCATCCCTTGCCCACGCGTGTTGGTCCAGTTTTCACTAAACAGGCGACCTTCACACTAGCTGAGTGTCAGAGATCTATCAAGCCTCGGCTGCATGTAGGCATAGGCCCTCAACAGCCTCTGACTCTCACACTGCAGTCTGCATCGCTCGCAGTATACGCGCAGTAACAGCCCAATAGCAGCAAAGAGGTTTATTTAAAATGGAGTGAGTTAGGCGTGGACTAGACAAGGATTCACGAATAGAACAGTGGTAGCTCTGTGCATTGATAAAATAGAAATCATGATTAAGGTTACTCTACTCTGGTAACTTTACCACCAACAAAATCTGGTTACACTATTTCCGAACAAGGCAGCACCTTCTCTATAGTACAACATTCATGTTAACATACTGTAGCGCCCACTCAAATTCTCGATCTTAATGACTCTTTCTAATTCATATCAATGTCACTCTATAAACACACACACAATATATCTACCAACCCATTCCCCAAAGTCATAATACAGTGAAAATCAGCTATTTTCCAGTCCCCATTTTAAAATAATTCCTGCTCTTATTCATGCCCTACCATCGTCCCGATTGTTCTTTACCTTTGGTCTGCTATTTCAAAATCAAAGAATGGACATTTTCACAGATTTGGATATATCGATATTATTATAATCCAAACCAATCCCATGGTCTTCACCATGCTAGAATATACACACTACATCCACTTCACCGTCATTGTGGCTTCAACAAGTTCATAATAATATTCTCTCCATTTATAACAAAACCTTGCAATTTTTCATCGTCCAGTCTCTCACATCCACAGCTTTCAAGCATACATAAACATTTTTGCTTTTTCAACACACACACACACACACGTACAAATGAAGTTGGACCATCTGCCGCGACAACTTCAAGTCAATGGAACGTCTCAGGCAGACAGATGTAAACCTCTTCTCAGTGTGGTATGAAATACACCGATGATGACATAAAATGAAATGAGAAAACCTGATAATGAAAACCCTAAACAAGATCAGAAAGGGAGCCAGAGGACAAGGATGGGAGATAGTGGTGGATGCAATTTTAATGGGAAGTTTAAAGGTCCTATAATTGCATTTACGGTACATCGGATAGGATAGGATAGGATAGGATAGGATAGGATAGTAATATTCTGCAGGCGGCTGGATTTATTGTAGGCTACAGTGTATGGTGAGATTTGTGGTAGGTTTGAATAAAAGAATGAATGAAAAAAAATAATTAAAATTTAGTGTCCGTGGGGGTGGGGGATGGGGGAAGAAATAAAAACAAGAGTTTATTGTCACAAATATTGCAACAGGATAAATTAGATGATTTTGAAAGATGAAACTTTGAAGATTGATAGCACAAAGGGAGACATTAAATGATATAAATGGGGATAGGTAGAGAGAGAGAGAGGGGTTGAAGGTGAATGGGTGTGTGAGGGGGGGAGGTGGTGGTGGTGGTGATGGTGGTGGAAAAGAAAAAGCGATTTCAGATCAGTTAAGACAATGGCGATGACCACAACACAATCTTTCCATGCGATCAAATGGATGATTTCCTGGTATGGTCATGGTACAGATGAATGAAACGATACAAGCAAATTTGGGAGGGTTAGGGACATTTGCGTTCCACGCACCCTTTCCCACCTTCCTCATACTCCTGCTTAGACACCCACATCTGCTGGAATGAGCCCTGCACACACAAGATCAACAATACAGATTGTCCTTATAAACAGCATCGTCCATGCCCATGTTCAGCTAAAATTCAGGTTACAATACATGAAAAAAGGTCAACTTTACACAGGGCATAATAAAAACTTCCACATCAGAAGGCACGTTCACATAGAAAATACAAAATATTATGTTCTTGACCAAATGAACTGCCACGCCTGTCTAATTGACCGTGAAAACGCCGTTTAATAAAAACAAACCTACGAACAATAGCACAGAAATAATTGCAAATGGTGGAGAAGAAAGGGAAACAACCACTACAACAAGAAAGCAAGGACTTACAAGTGAGGCGAGAATGGACCCTCCTATCCAGCTGCTGAAGCGCCTTTCTGCTGAACTGGCTGCTGCAATGATCTTCAGTCGCATGCTCTGGAACAGATCATTGTGAACTTTAGGCACAGTCACAAAACAACAAAAAGTGCAACCATTTTTTTTATTTACTCATCTATTTACCCGGTCATTCATTTTCCATTTAGTAAAGTTCCCTTTCTCTGTGGTTCGTCAGGTGGCACAGGACTTTCAAGGACCATACGAACCCTGACAGAGGTCTTGGATGTAACATAACAGATTAAAGTGTGGCTTGTTTTGTGTGTTGCCAACCGTTGAGAGCAGATCTTTCATCTATAAGCTTTCATTTATAAGCTAGATTCCTTTCTCCCACCTAACTTTAACCCTCTTTGTCCTCCAACATTTGGGAGCGTACTACAAAAAAAAACACTCAGACAATTCTGCAACGTACGAGATCGTTCGAAATCAGCATGGTCGAAATGAGGAATTCCATTTTGTTTATATCACATGGCAGCCTCAGTCTCGTTCTCACGAGAGTTTAAACCGCCATTTGACTTTATTTCTGCGCAAAGAGGAGGTGTAGTGAGGAAGTTGCAAAATTAATTTTCAAAGGCATCAAAATTTTCTACAGCATTTTCACAATGGAGGAATATAAGTATGGCTCACAATGTTAAAAGTGACAGTGATTCTGTTTTTGAAGGTTTTGACCCAGAAGATTTAGCTGAACGAACAAAAAGTGAAAGCGATCTTGACATGCTAGATGTTTCACCAGTCAGTACCCTCATGTTTCGAGTAACAAAACTGACTCGAAAATAAAATAATAAAAAAACTTCTTGAGGGAAATTTGGCATTTGGATTTTTTTTTTTGTAAATCCATGCCCTTCTAAAATCACACTAAAAGATATTTTTTCTTAAAGAAAATTGTCTTTGCAACATGCAAACATTTTAAAAGTTTGAAAAAATAGCTTGTGAGTATTTTATTTTATGAATGATGCCGAGTTATTTTCATTTACATAGGACTTTAGCTCGTACTTATTGATTTAGGTGTCAGGACAAAGAGGGTTAAAGCCTATTGATGACATTTATCTTTTCTCCACAGGTTAGACCAAAATTTGAAAACTGATTTTTTTGTATGGAGCAAATGAAAAAAGCAAATGAAGAATCCTAAGCTTTACATTTTGTGTTCCAGAGCAAAAGAATTCCATCCATCAGTCATGGCTGAATCAGGATTTAATTACAAGGTAATTAAAAAAAAACACCCATAAAAAAATGACACAAAAATACAAATTTTTCATATATACTGCTATACATGCACACACAGCAGATTCAGTGAAGGTCAAGAATCATGATTGTGCAAAACTAAGATAATTTATGAACTTACCGGTGGCGTTTTGTTGCTGAGGTCTCTGTTGAGGCGTTCAGTGAATCCCTGAATGAGAGAGTTGCCTCCTGCCACGATCACACTGCCGTATAAACTCTGAAAAACGCACATACAGAGACAGCTTCACAATCTAGTATTATCCAAAATCAAGCTCAAGATAACTTAACTCACATAATACAGTAATTTATATAGTAAGCCCTTTGACTTAAGATCTTATGATACTTACCCCAATGGCCCACTCTAAAGCAAATATGACCTCATTGATAACATCGTATATATACACAAACGGGGGCAATAATTGCCAAGTAGGCAAAGCAATGTCAGCTAAGAGAACAGAAACAGAATGTCATCAACACAGGCAGACAGGACAGGCCTCCTCCCTCCTTCCCTTCCTAATCATCTAGAGTGTCCACCTTGTGAACTGGTAACACGACCCTGATGCTCAGACAATGCATTACCCTCTAGCTACTCCTTCGGCAAACAGTATAAACCGAGGACAAGTATGTGCATGCCTATAGTCATTCACACAGATCCTAGATGAGTACTAGATACAAAATACACCTCCAACATTCACCAAGCCCTATACCCCATTGGCCTAGGTGCTACTGCTCTTGTGACTGCAGCGCTTTCACAGAAAAAAATAAGCTGAATGTTGTCCCCGTCCTTGGGTGATGAACTATTAACATTTGGAACAGTCTGCCACTGGAGGTGGTCACAGTTGCTACCAAAAAATCATTTTAGAACAGATTGGACAAATAAGCAGTTACCAGGTTTAATGTTTTCTGCCAACTTGTAAGGGGATTTCTTCAGACTTCACACACACCACCTAGGCAATTTTTCAGGCTTCCAATGCTTGAAGGCCTACCCCATTGATGAATAATTTGATAAAACATGACAACTAGAGGGCAAAAGGCTGAAAGCTTACAATGCCAGCTATACTATACTATATTATACTATACTATAAAATACTATACTATACCATACCAATGAATGAATTCTAAAGACCCCAAAACTCCACTTGCAAATATACCAGAAGTTTAACAAAAGAAGTACTTACAGGCCTAATGTCGATGTCACACATGCCGACACTGGTGGTGACCACATGACCCACTCCCAGCATAGAGTTACCCTGCGACTCCTGGGTACACACACATAAATATATTTCTTAATTGTAGGTACCTTATACACTATCAAGATATTAAAAAGAAGAAATAAAACAAACTCATAACTCTCAAGTAAAAATCCGCACACATTTTTGCTTCATTAAAAATATGTATCAAGTTCTACATTGGCCAAGTTTTCAAACATAGACATCAAGCAGTGTAAAGATGCTAGAGCACACCAAAATTCTAGTGTAACTTGCCCCTCAGAGTCTAGAGCTGTTAACTTCAAGTTAAGGAATCTACTTTGCATGTAGAGTGTTCAGGTAATTTTTAACATTCTCCTTCTTGATAATGATACTTTTGTTAGGTAAAAGACAGAATTACTATTGTAATATAGCGGGCTTGTAATGGTCTTGAGTTAAAAAAGATAAATTTGGCTGGGGTCAAGGTGCAAACTGTTGCATTTTAATCGTGCATTTTTGATCAGCAAAAAACATATAACATCGTGAAGGAAAGACTAGCTTGCTTACGTACAGCCAAACTCTTGAAGTAGCCTGTCTTTATCGATGCATAGCTTACAGTTATTATTCATCAACAAAGTCCAACTACAAATCTAAATGTTAACACACACTGATGATCAGCTGACAGTCACTATTCACTAATAAAGTCCAAATTTATTTGAAAATCTTCATTCATTCTAATGCACAACCCAAATCTTGAAACAGTGATTTCACTGGCAATGGTTTAGTTGGTACGTTTGAAGAATCTGTAGAGATTTGTTTGTTTGTCGCTGCAGATTCTCTGAACAGGTTTTTGAGGTGCTTTCTGTTTGACTTGAGGACACACACAAAACACTTTTTCATTGGAGGAAAATTGCTGTAAAACTTTTTTATTCCGCGGAAAACCATACTGTTTGTTCTCTGTGGAAATACTTTTTGATAGCGGAAATTCGCTGAACCGCTGAAAATTACAAGCCCTGAATATACGATAAAGTGCTTTCGTATGTTTATATGCCACAATAATTAATAATGGCTTCACCAACTGTACATAAAATCGCAAATTTTGTATCAACTTTGGAAAAATATACATCTGAATTATGGAAATATTGAAGAAACCCTTACTAACTCCAATTAAACAAATAACATTGACCACCCTTTAAAACCAAAATTAAAATAAATACAAAACAAAACGCCATAGATATATTTAAATAAATAAAATTAAATACATAAAAAGTGGCGACAAAGTACCTTGATGATGGAGGGGTCAAAGAGACCTTCACAGACTTTGAACCGTTCACTACCAAAATCCTGGTTGTAGCCATTGGGAAATTCGTAGTGAACGGCTGGCATGGTGTCGACCACACTGAATAAGGGACAAGGAAACGAAGAGATGTTGATTGAATTGATGTTTAATTGAAAACAAACCTTATGAGAACCGACAGTAAAGCAGAATTAATTGTTCTTATAAAGCGCATCACAAGCTAAAAGAACTACAAGGTTTAGGAGAAAACTCAGTCTCAAAATCCACGTCATAAAGTATGGACTAGGGTGAAAGAACTAGAAAAAAATAACAACTTTAAGGGAATACAAGACAGGAAGCTTTCCAACTAAATAGTGTACAAGTTCAAACAACAGTATTTTATTTCTAAATATCCAGTTTACTATTACAATTTACCTATACATTAATTTGAGAAAAACATAAGGGACAAAAACAAAGAATGGAAACACAAAACGTTAGCACAAACAGCCACATAAAAACTGGACTGTCAATTAAAAAATAAAATACTATCCCCCCCAAAAAATTGGGGCGTTGGCGGAGAAGAAAATAAACACATACAAAAATGGTACCCAACAATAGCATTTAAGTATGAAAACTAGATTGGTAACAGAACTGTACAAAAATAGCGTCACATGGAGAATGAACATACTAAACAAAGTGCATAAAAGTCACAATAACATTGGAAGAAACATCCTACCAAAAATGAGATGGTTAATGTTAACAAAACTTCACAAACTCAGCATGACAATAATAATAAACCCCATATCGTCGCTGTCAGACGAAAACCTCGTAAGTCCCAAAATGGCGGTTTGGAGATAACTTCATAGTTGTGACCCTTGGTCCCTTGCCCATGTTCTGTGCTAAGCTCAAAATTGCGTCTCGAATAGAAAGTTAATAAAAATCCATGAAACCAAACCTTGTATCTCTCTACTGGCAGACCAAACCTCGTATGTTTAGATACGAGGTTTTTACCGAACGTTTTCGCAGTAGGAAGTGACAATGACGCAACATACGAGGTTTTCTTTGTCGCAAAAGTTTGGACGAAAATTGTAAGTACAGAGCACACATAACACTTTGAGTCGTTTGATTTCCTTCACAATTAGACAATGAATGTATGGAAAGGCATTGAATCATGTAGTCTTGAGTTTTCAGTGGTTTTCAGTGGTGAAAGACTTCTCTCTCTCTCTCTCTCTCTCTCTCTCTCTCTCTCTCTCTCTCTCTCTCTCTCTCTCTGTGTGGTTGAAGAGAAAGGGACAGTTCTGGAGGCGAAGAGAATAGATCTAGTGTGGGGAGGGTGTATGTGGAGGTCACTGGATCTGGGGGACGGATGTTAGATCTAGTATGTAGGCTTATTGAGTAGATCTCCATATCGCTTGTTTGTGAGAGGGGCGTACAGCATACATTCATTTATTTAAATCGGAATAAAACACTTGAGATTGTTTATGTTAATTAATTTCAGAATCTACGTCGATGTCTGATAACGGAAATCTGTCGTCTGGGACCCTCTGCGGAAAGTGCAACCTGCCGCACGAGAAACAACATCGTCATAGGAACCTGGAATGTCAGGACCCTAACTGCGGAAGGAAAATTAGAAGAACTGGCCCACAAGCTGGACCACTATCGATGGAACGTTTTATGTATCGGCGAAGTGCGCTGGAAAGGCCTAGGTAAAACAACGACCGACAATGGCCACAAGCTCTATTTCAGCGGTAGAGATGACAGGCACGAACACGGCGTTGGATTCTTGGTCCACAAGAACATTCTAGCCACTGTCATGGGTTGCCGCCCAGTATCCAGTAGACTCATTACCATCCGTCTGAGAGCAGCCCCTTTCAACATCACCATCATCCAGGCCTATGCCCCAGCATCAGACTATGACGACAGCGAAGTGGGGGATTTTTATGAAAATCTACAGGCGGTCCTTGACCAAGTGCCGAAGAAGGACATATTCATAGTGCAAGGCGACTGAAATGCCAAGGTTGGCCAAGATGCGCACCACAACTGGGGAGACACATGTGGACCCCACTGCAACAACGAGACAAATGACAGGGGTCTGAGACTCTTGGAGTTTGCCAGATACAACAATCTGATACTGGCAAACACGCTTGGTCTCCACAAAAACTCCAGACGATGGACATGGCACAGTCCCGGCGGGGAGCATCATAACCAGATCGACTACATCATGGTCAAGAAACGTTTCAGATCAAGCATCAACATTGGCAGGACACGCACTTTTCCAGGAGCAGACATTGGAAGTGACCACGATCTCGTGATGATGTCTTTCCGGCTCCACTTGAAGAGAGTAAATACAGCAAAGTGCACCAGACTGAAGTTCGACCTGGACAAACTGCAAGACCCGGAGGTGGCAGAACTATTTCAGGCCACAATTAGAGGGAAATTTGCACCACTGCTCATTTTGGGGGCTGGTGAAGTAGATGTCAACACCATGACCACCACGTTAAACTCAGCTGTGACAGATGCCGCCACTGAGATCCTTGGCAAGCACCGACCAAAGAAGAAGCCGTGGATCACACCTGAATTTTTGGATCTGTGTGATAAACGAAGAGAGATTAAAAAGAAAAATAACACCTCACAGGGAGCTCATGTCTACCGAAAAATCAACAATGACATCCGAAAAGGCATGCGCACAGCAAAGGAGAACTGGATAGAAGATCAATGCCAGGAAATAGAGAACAGTCTGAACAAGAACAACAGCAGGAAGGCCTACCAGACTGTGAAGCGCCTGACAAGTGTTAAACAGCCCAAAGTCTCCACGATCCCAAGCAAGTCTGGCATATGCCTTACTGAAGAACAAGAAGTCTTGGACAGATGGACAGAGTACTGCTCCGACCTTTACACCAAATGGATACTCATCAGTTCTAGCATGTCCCGAGAACAGAGAAGAAGAAGAAATCCTCCCAATTCTCCGGGAAGAAGTTGAGGCAGCAGTGCAATCGCTGAAGAAGGGGAAGTCAGCGGGAGTGGACAACATACCCGCGGAACTGCTACAAGCAGGAGGAGAAGCGATGATTGATGCCTTCACCATTATCTGTAACAAGATCTGGCAGAGCGGGGAGTGGCCTTCAGGAGTGTGAAAATTACCGCACCATCAGCCTCATCAGCCATCCCAGCAAGGTCCTCCTGAAAATAATACTCAACAGGTTGAAACCCCAAGCTGAACAAATCATAGCTGAAGAACAAGCAGGATTCAGGGCAGGGCGAATTACCACTGAACAGATTTTCAACCTCAGAATAATTGATGGATTGGCTAGAGAGGAACAAGAACATGAACAGATGGTACAGAGGCTTGACACCACTTCCAGAGCCTATGGAATGGAAATAAGTGCAGAGAAGACCAAAATGATGACCAACAACACCAATGGCATCAACACGGACATCAAAGTCCAAGGCCAATCCCTCAACACAGTGCATAGCTTCAAACATTTAGGAGCCATTGTATCAGACAATGGGTCCCGACAGGAAGTCCTCTCCAGGATCGCACAAACAACTGCTGCCCTGCCAAAGTTGAAGCCCATTTGGAAAGACAGGACCATCAGTCTACATTCCAAAGTAAGACTGCTGCGCTCCCTTGTCATCTCCATCTTCCTACATGCTTGCGAAGCATGGACCCTCACAGCAGATCTACAACGATGAATACAAAACATGGAGATGAGGTGCTACAGAAGACTTCTGGGCATTTCCTATACCCAACACATCACCAACGACGAAGTCCGACAGACCATCACACAAGCCATTGGACAACACTATGACCTGCTCACAGTGGTGAAGAAACGGAAACTCCGATGGTATGGCCACGTCACCAGAGCATCAGGCCTTGCAAATACCATTCTGCAAGCCACAGTGCAAGGAGGTAGAAGAAGAGGGAGACCGACAAAGAGGTGGGAGAACAACATTCGAGAGTGGACTGGTTTGACACTGAGCGAAGCCATCAGGGCTGCTGAGGACAGAGAAAGATGGAGTATGCTGGTTAAACGATCATCTGTGGTGCCCCTACGACCTCCGAGTTACGGGACAGGATAGGAAATGCCGGAAGATATGGTATTTCTGTGTTTGACGTTTTGACAGTTTGTGACACCTATAAATATGGCTTTCCTGCGATCTTTGACAACGTTTTCCTCTGATTTTGTGTTGTACCAGGGTCTGTTATTTTAATCAAAAACCTCGTAACTCAAACTTTTTGACAAAGTTGTAAGTCGAAAACCTCGTAACTCTTCATTTGCTTCCAGTTCTCAACGGAAAACACTTCTTCGACTTTTTATCCCATACTGCCAAATTTCTAGACTTTTCATAGTTCCTTTGAAGTAAAAAAGTCATTGGTTTGGCGTTACCCGACTGGTTGAAACAGTTTTTATCGATTTTCTCAAAACAGCAAAAAATGAGATACGAGGTTTTCGTCTGACAGCGACGATATGCAATCAGTTCCAATACTAACATTAGCACTAACATATTAATGAAAACTGGATTGCAAATGGAACTTTACATACCTAGCTTCATAAGGAGAATCGGAGACTTGTAGAACAGAGGCTGCAAAATCTTGAAGCACGTCCTGCAACAGACCAAACTCTCAAATAAGAAAAACTGATTATTTCGCTGCCTGAAACACTACTGCTATAATAATTATAATCATTATAATTATTACACGTGTACCAAGTTATAACGGTATTATTTCTTCATAAAGCAAGAAACAAGTTTACAGCTCATAATACTGTTAACCCTTTTGATGCCAGGGCTGTGTGTAAACCTAGCAATGCCAGGCACTTTGAGCACTTCATATCAGAGTTACTGTTTTCCACTTTTCAATATAGACAAAGTTGTGCAATGCATCTTGTTCAAAAAGTACATCAAAATCAGTCCAGAAACAGCTCAGTAATCCTATATGGAGCTCAAAGGAGGCAATGGCATTTACTTAGACACATGTTTGCTATAAGCTCAGAAGAGGGAACAGCAGTGAGCCTCATAAGTAGACAACAGCACCGAAAGAGTTCAAATTTGAGGGGCCGGGTAGCTCAGTTGGTAAGAGCGTCTTGCTAGTAACCGAAAGGTCGCTGGTTCGAATCCCGGATTGCTCAACGTGTGATCATATTATTTTCCACTTTACCAACAACTGGCCCGCTGGTGTCAGTATAAATCGGTCCAGTAGTCACCTATATGCGAAAGTGTCGTGTGACTATAATCTACAAACAAAGAGTTCAATGTATTTCCCCACGGGTCACAAAAAGCAAAGGAAAGAACAAGAGGAAGGGAACACCATGAGATAACATTGAAAACTAGCCAACATGAATCAAATCTACTAGTTCAATGGAATTTACTTATTAATTGGCATTGGCATCACAACATTGCTCTGTATCAAAACATTGCTCTGGGCCTAACCAGGCATATAAATAGCTGTGAATAGGTTTTTGCTATTCTATTTTCTGTCTTTTTTTGTCATTTGTGTACATAGTTGTAAATAGTCTATTTTTGTCTTTTTTGTAATTTATGTACATAATTGTAAATAGTCTGTACCTTCACTGTCCCGTCTTTTGGTGTATTGTAGCAAAAGTGATGTTTCATCGAGTGCATGTATTTATATGTAATGACTATGTAAAGCATGGTGAGTCTGGTCATAGGCTGGAGTACCCGCTATATAAAAATCTGTTATTATTATTGGGTTTACTCTCTCACTGATTGGAGCAAAATGAACAAACTGTCACCTTCTCCATATAATTGTGGAAAGACTTTGTGACCTCCAGGTTTTCCCTCTTTTTCCACTTGGGTGGATTCTTGTCACTCACTGCCTCCTGGGGACAGAAAAAAAAGACTTTTAATTTGTGCAAAACTCTGGAAAATTGAGATTTTTAGGCGAACACATAAGAGTCACATCACCGCATATATAGGAGTCAAAAGTGGGATCCACATTAAATTACCACATCATAATTTTATCAGAATTTCTACTAGTGAAATCAAAACAATATTTTTGTAAGAATCAAAATAAATGTATCTTATGAAAAAGAACAAAAAGAATAATACCCCAAAATATCTTAAAAACAAACAAACAACAACAAACACACATCTTCAAACAGAATCAATCACAACAAATTAGAGCAGTATCAGCATGCTGCAAATGAAGGCAGACAAACTAACCTTGCTGGCCATTAGGTAAGGTGGGACAATTTCAATGTTGAGCTCGTCCATTAGCTTTTTGATCTCCATTGTGACGAACTCACCTGCCAGTGGAGATTTGACAATCCCTGCCACACACACCGCAAATTATTAAAGTTTCACAGAGTCCTTAGTTTTTTTAAGCACATTAACAGTATCTTTCTATTATTATTATTATTATTATTATTATAATGTCGCAGAGAAATGCTCAAAGTGCAAGGCAAAGTACAAATTCTTTTCTTTTATTCCCTGTCAGTCTGTATGTGCGTGTCTTGTGTACTGTGTGTGTGTGTGTGTGTATGTATGTACTCTCACTAAGGTGGCAAATACCTTGTGAAAGCACATAGCCATCGTAGACAGGAACCGCAGAGGTGTGTGTGGCGCCACTATCTAGAATCAGGGCTGTGGATCGTCCGTTGGCAAAACTAACAAGTTAAGGAAATTCCTAAACTGCAGCATACAAATCAAATCTCTTATTCAGTCATACTCAAAACAAAAAAACCCACTGCCCCCACACCTCCTTCCACCCCCCCTAAAAAAACAACAACAACAACTTCAATGTATAGGATACGCGGACAGAACAGAGTTCTTGCACAGGAAGAAGGCTGGGATGTTGTACTTTTCAAACATGATTTCTGTCAGCCTTTCTCGCTTGGCCTTTGTATTCCACTGAAACACAGTAAAGCAATATTAATTCATTTATATAATAACATACATATAGAGAAGAAAAAAAATACAAGCATTACACAAACAACACCTGTGTTTTAACTACAGTAACACAATAGAAGAATACATATATATATATATATATATATATATATATATATATATATATATATATATATATATATATATATATATATATATATATATATATATATATATGTATGAAAATATGAGGCATTAGCACTGTCTCCATGTGATAAAAGAAAACAAAACTTGGTTTCTCAAATCCGTATTGTTCTCAAAGTCAAAGAACATACTTTTGTTTGCTACTTTCTTTGTTCTTCTGAAAGAAAATAAAGGTTCCTAAAGCACAAATGAGATTGCTATTCATGAAGCTTGTAGCTTTAAATGTTTCAGTGTACTTCTAAAAGTGAAAGAAAACACCTTTAAAGCTTGAATGTTTTGCAACACTTAACCCCTTAACCGCCCAACCCCGAACCTCATTCGGGATGATTTTCTGCTTCCTGTGTGCCCAACCCCGAAGGCCGTCCGGGGTTTATGGCATTCTGTAGTCACCCAAGAAGGGAGGTAACCGCAGTAACTGTTGGCAGAGCAGCTAGAAATCTCCAACCAACGGTTCTTTCCCTTTGACCATTATAAATCGCAAAAATCGAAAGTTGCACAATATTTGAAATTCCAGTACTTCGCAGTCTTCAGTCATCCTACAAAATGGCGGACGGTGGAAGATGAGGGGGTACTACGAGGTCTGTTTTTAGACGATATTCAGCACTTGAAGTGCTTCAAGAGGTCCTAAATGATCAAGACAGTGATGATGAAGACCTTATCACACAAAATTCATATACTGGAAGTAGTGTGTGGACTTTTCCCTGCTGTGTGTTGTGACTTTGCTGTGGATTATGACGTGTGATTCCGGACTTACCATACCATCGACAGGTACCCTTATTTCTGTGGATGATATAGACGTAAAGTTGATTTCCAAGTAGTTTATTGATTGCTTGATGTTTGTCCTTTTGTTACACCAGTTTTTTGTGGTGTTCTGTCATGCATTTTTTGTGTTGATGTGTGTTTTTATGTTCCAAAAATGCCTGATCACAGCAAAAAAACAAGAATAAATAATTACTAAAAAATGTATGTCTTGTCAAATGAAACTATTTTCACTTGATATTGAAGCCAGGGACGTTACAAAAAACTTTGCCAAATATCTAAGAGATATCTCCTCAAATGCCTGAATTATTCACGTTTTAGTGAACACACCCTCAACAGTCAAATTTTGCTCCGGCATACAGGAAGTACAGATGTGCTTTTCACTACGGCAGTTAAGGGGTTAATTAAAACAAAGAGTGTTGAAGCAAAGTTAGGAAAAACATTACTACTTACGGCAGGTTCAGACATGAGCAGAGGATGGAGACAGGACTCAGACTTGATGCTTCGATTGTACACATAGTCCATCACCTTCTCAAATATGTCCCAGTTTTCCACTGAAAATTTATTATTATTACGAATAACTATTGTAACAATATGATCACTAAAAGTAACTTGATCATAAAAATAACTGGTCTACAAATGATATATGTCGGCTGTTTAGGCGCTGACGATAATTTACAGAACAATGGAAGTCTTTCATCCTATCCTATCCTGTCCTGTAACCCTGAGGTAGTAGGGGCATCACAGATGACCGTTTAACCAGCATACTTCATCTTTCTCTGTCCTCAGCAACCCTGATGGCTTCGCTCAGTGTCAAACCAGTCCATTCTCAAATGATGTCCTCCCACCTCTTTTTCGGTCTCCCTCTTCTTCTACATCCTTGCACTGTGCCTTGCAGAATAGTCTGGTGACGTGGCCATACCATCGGAGTTTCTGTTTCTACACCACTGTGAGCAGGTCATTGTGTTGTCCAATGGCTTGTGTGATGGTCTGTCTGACTTCGCTGTTGGTGATGTGTTGAAGTCTTTCATACATTACATAATAACATGTCCTACAGGCTAAACATACCTCCCTTTCATTACACCAAGGGTTGTGTTGGCATTTTCAATTGTATGTCCCTGTACAATATATGAAAAAGAGTTCCACCCATCACTGAAATTTGCATCCATGGTCAACAGAGTCACAGCACACACTTGCCCAACCTGACCAGTGTAGAAAACATGGGAAACCATATAATATATATGTTTTAGTCCTGCCATTCTCATCCCCTAAAAGACCTAAACTGCACTATGTCACATGAAAATAAATGTTCCCTTTCTGGGCAAAAAAATGAATACATTCCAAAGTCCCAAACAAAAAATGCCATACCCATGCCATCCTTGAGGAAGCTGGCAAGCTCCATATCCTTGCGGGCATGTTTCATATACACCGTGTCGATCAGGTACTTCTTCCCTGGTTGTGGTGGTCCATCAACACTATCTGTTTCCATCGCTGCTTCAAGGTCATCCACCACACCAACATGAGTTGGGATTTCTGCCTGTTAAGAAATAAGACAAAATATTACAAGCATAATGATAAGGTAAGGATATGTCACCTATGTTGAGGAAATCATGACAGAAATGTTGTAACATTTGATTAATTATCATCATAGCTCTCTAAATCTCTTTGCGCCACTCACATAAGAGTGCTACTCAAAGATCTGTATGGCGACAATTTTAAAGCTCATTCATGAGTTCAGACCACTGAACTAAATCTTTTAGATCAGTGGTTCAGACAGAGCAAACAATGCCTACCTTTGGAGTATCTTCCCCTGCATAGCCGGCCCTGAAGGAATAAGACCCAATGTCGAACACCAATGCCCCAACCTCATCTGTAAAATAAGCAAAGAAAAACATTTTAGAGAAACGATTGTAAATACAATAATTAAAGTATATCGCAAAACAAAAATGCTAACAAAAAACTACTAAATTACATAATACATTTGCGGCGCCTTCATTCAAAAAGCGAGAAACGAAATAAGCCTAGGAACATTACCAGTTACATATTAAAAGAAACCATCGTATCATATCTAAAAGTTAAAACTGGAAACACTAAATAATACACAGAAATACTTGGACTTACCACCGCCGTAAACACCACCACTCATGATTTATTATCAATGTTTGATGTTGATTATCCACAATTTGCAAACAATGGCTTTTACCGGCAGTAGATGCAGGAAACGTCTGGGTTTTTGGCACGCATATGTAGTAAAATTAATTTGGGTAAATAGCGATTCAAATCAGCAGATTAATATCTTGGAATTGAACAAAAGAAAGAAATACAACAAAATCTTTAATTCATTGCTGTCAAAAGTAATAATGTAGTACTAAAAAGTATATGTTTGTAAACGTTTTCTTTTCAACAATTATTTCTCCCTAAATGTGTACTCCCTTCGTTCGCCAGGGTTACTTCCCATGCTGAATACCGTCTGATGCAGTGATGAAAGGTATGGTTCATCTTCATCTTCATCCATTAGACGGCCTCAGTCAACAGGTTGATTACTCTGCCGTACTGAACGGGGTTTGCGTGGGGAAAAGAACAAAAATTGATAGGAAGTGACAGACCTAAGACAGATGAGAATGAAATCTGCACTAAAAGGACACCTACTCTGGGTTTTACTTGCAGCCTGCAGGGTACAGTACTCCTCTCTTAAGGTGACCCCCCACGGGACCAAATTTTTGTTTGATCTTATCCGAGGGGCACCCTAAACAGTCCTCTGATAAGATTAACTACCAGTAAAAAAATTGATCTTATACGAGGTGCTAAATTTTTGTGTCGTGTGACAGTTGTGTGTGTCATTACTGTTTATGTATTTTTTGTGCGTGTGTATGATGCATAAGCACACACTCAAACACTCAAACGAACGGATGCAAGCACGCATACACATACACACACTCTCACACACACACACACACACAAACACATTGCACGCAAATGAGAATAAAAAATAAAAAGTATGCACCAAGACAGTTACTGGATGTATTTGCAGAAAACCTTACACAAGTTTAACGAATTGTTCACTTTGTCTACGTCACGGCACATGCTTTATCGCTAGTGAATGAAGTCAATTCAGGGTAAGGTCCACTGTGGCAATACATCCCGTCCCGCTAGGAGGGGACACGGCAGGTCACAGTTACACCTGTCTACACCGCCCATGGGTCGCACTCTGTCAAAGTGGTTCCCGTGTATATTGCAGAGTGTCGCATAACGCGGATGCTGGCTGGACGTGACAGGTGTTCTGGGATGGAATTCCATTTCAAAACAGGAAGTGACCTCATAAATGACGTCATCTGTGACATCAATTTCTCTTAAGCAGTAGTCTCCTCCATTTGGGAACCAAAACGGGGTTGATGTTATCCGAGGTTTTCCCTTATGCGAGGTGACGCTAAGCGAGGAATTCTAAATGGTACAAAGAAGGTGTTTGGCCGGGACCAACAACCTGATTGATCTTATCCGCGTTGTGACCTTAAACGGTAGTGACGTTAAAAGAGGAGTACTGTACTACTTTCCCCTCTTCGCTCCAGGGAGCTAGCAAGTCCCAGTATGTCCTAACACAAAACTGCCCCCCCCCCCCCCAAAAAAAAAAAAAAAAAATTGGGGAAAGAGATGGGGATGGGGACAATCTGAGCCTACCTACTCTATTTAACCTCTGGAAAACTATTACTATTTATAGTTGTGGCACTCGTGACTTAAAGGAGTCAAGAGAATCAGCTGTCACTGTTGTTTTGGGCAGCTCGTTCCAGTCCTTGATGGTGTTGGGAAGGAAAGAGAACTGGCGGTATTTGGTTCTACATTGAATTTGGTTAATCATTATAGTAACTTAGTAGCTAAGATAAACGAAGTGTTCAAAACAAAATACTATAACCGAACTTTAGTGTCACAGTCAATTTGGACAACCGAGTGTTCAAAACAAAATACTAAAACCAGAACAAGTACAATGATGTTTGTGGTCCAAGTATTATGTATGGGTTATTATATTTTATGTCTCATGTGTTTTTTTGTTTTATTTGCTGTATTCAATATTGATCAGTTCAGTTCAATTGGGACTTGTGTAAGCCTAGTCCTTACGGCTTTTTAGTGTCTCAGTCAATTTCGACAACCATTTACATTTTTAGGGGTTGCATTGCAGTTGCTTGGGAAGTTTAAATTAAATTAATATGACCACAGTAGGTCGATCATTCATTCATATTATACGAATTTTGTATCCTGAAAAAATGTTACCTGTTCAAGGAGGTTCTTAAATTCATTAATATTAGTTGCATTTTTAACATGTGCAGGTAGTTTGTTCCAAAAGGGTTCAACTCTATTACTAAAACAGTTTTACTTATGTTAGTTTGGCAGTGTTTAACCAAACTTTTGTTAGTATAGTAGCATT
This sequence comes from Oncomelania hupensis, assembly GCA_036898135.1. Lineage (NCBI taxonomy): Eukaryota > Metazoa > Mollusca > Gastropoda > Littorinimorpha > Pomatiopsidae > Oncomelania > Oncomelania hupensis. Next base: position 46,313,652 of record CM072517.1, on the reverse strand, counting down.
TCTTTTTTTCTTTTTTTTAATGTGTTTGAATTTGAAAAAAATGTGTTAGTATTAACTAAGTATTTTAAATGCTTGTAGTTGTATTAAGTCTTCCCTCATTCTTCTGGGTTTTAAAGATGAAGATTCAGTCTTTTGTTATATTTAAAATGTCATAATGATAATCCATCAAGTAATCTACTAGCTCTTCGCTGTACTTTCTCTAAAGCAACAGACTGGCGCTTAAAAAGCGTGTACCAGATAGTGTTGCCATACTCCAAGTGTGGTTGCAAAAATTGTAAAAGTATATTATCCATGTAGGTAAAAGCTTCTTTATTAGGGCTGGACGGTTTTACCGATACGTAAAGTTCTGTGTTCAGGTTTGGAAACGCGACGGTTGGTATACAGGTGCGGGTGTCCAAGGTCCGGTTTACTGGGAAATCTCGACAACTCATAACGTGACAGTGGGCAACATCTTGTCCGCCCAGAGAGCGAACCGAAAGCCCAAACACGTGGATAGGCAGCTGTTCTTGAAGAAGACCTTAAGAACAGCAGCTTATCCACGTGTTTGAGCATGGTACCAGTCGCCAATGCCTTCTGAACTCTTAAAGTTCTTAAAAACCTTTCCTGTTGAAGGTTTTTGTTTTATTTTTATTTTTTTGGTTTAAAGTTTGCTGATGTTCTAAACAGTGATTTATTATCATTTGTTTTGAAAGAGTTCAAGCAATAATAAAGCTTCAGTTTATATGGAAATGTGGTTCTTTGAAACTGTTTTGAAGTGTATGACAATCTTTCTTTTGCGTCGGTCACTGCTGTCAGTGCCATATCCCATTTGATTGTAACACCTAAAATCGCGGTATACCTTACGAAATACCAATACTATCTAAAAATACTGCGGTAATACCGATACAACTTTGACCCTCGGTACCCAGCTCTACTCTTTATCAATCAAGCATTTTATTTGCCTTTGCAATTGCTGCATTAATAATATGATAATCAAATTTCAACTGGCCGTGAAAAATAACCCCCAAGTCTTTCTCATTTTCGCCCTTGCTCATCATACTCTGATCACCTTCAGCATTAATATTGTATGCATTTTTGGGATAATTTTTGCCCATATGAAGAGCTTTCTTACTTGCATTAAATTTCAGATTCCAATAGTGTGTCCATGCTGTTTGTCTGTCAGTGTCAGTCTGCAACATGTCTCTATTTTTTGTAAGGTTATATAGCTCTGTATCACCTGCGAAGATTTTACAAGTGCTAGGTGTACAATCTGGCAGATCTTTAATAAAGACATTGAACAAAGTCGGTCCCAGTACACTATCCTGCGGGATACCATTCAATGCATCCTCCCCAGCAGAGTATGAATCTCCCACTCTGACCTGCTGAACCCTTTTGGTTAACAAATTTCTAACCTACCGTAAAATGTTCCCGGTAACTCCATAGGACTCGCATAGAGGATATTATTTTTTAGGTACTGATTCCTATCAAATAAACTATTTGTCTCTGTTTGTCTGTCTCTGTCTCTGTCTCTCTCTATCTGTGTCACGCTGTAGTCTGTTTCTTTTTCTTCGGAAGACACAAAAGTTTGTGTGTTGAAAACACAAAAAAAGAGTCCTCTAGAAAATATTATGTTCATGCGTAAAAATTTATGTACAAATTAACAACAAAAATGGAAACACAATATTTGAAAGAGAATTTGTAGCCAGATATAAACAGACTTCTACAACAGGAATTGATCAGTCACACACACTCCTCTCTCTCGTTCTTTCTGTACCTCTATAGCTTTCTCTCTCTCGTGATCACACAAACGGTTAAATGGTCTAGTCTGGGCATGGAAGTACGAACTATATTGAAGAATCCATGAGTCTGGCCATGGGCATGAAAGTACAAAGCTATCGAAGAATCCATGAGTCTGAGATAGAGACTCGCCCTCTCTCTCTCTCACTCAGGTCATGCGCCCTAGTCCAGTCTGGGATAAAGTAGCTCTTAAACTGATTGTAGGTAGTTTTTAACTCATTGGAGGTGGAACTTTTTTGCTATGTTTATTCCCTCAAAATGCACTTTTTAGTGCATTTTTGAAAATTCAGTCACTACTTTATGAAAGATAATATAGAAAAACTATACAGTTTTATCAAGAAATAAACAATAGGAAATACACTTATTCACCTTTTGTAAGAAAATAGCACTCTAGTATCCACACTGTATGCGAAAATCCAACATGTTTTTGATATCCAGAATATATAGAACATTCACCACAAAACATGTCATTTTTGCACTAATGTCATAGTAATGATTAAAAAATACATTCAAAGTGTTTATGAATGATTTTGTAGATAAGTACACATAAAATTGTCATATTAGAATCGGCTACCATTTTAGAATTGAGGTAAGACACTTGCATCACATGTACCCATGAAAATTACTCTCACAGCAAAAATACTCGGTTTTTTACAGTTAAATATTTGGTTTGACAGTTAAGGGGAGGTAAACCAATTAGGAATTATTAGTATTGCTTCCAATTGTACTCTTCCTTTAGTTGTTGGGTTGCTTATAACAGGTAGAGCTGGGTACCCTGGGTCAAAGTCGTACCGGTGTTAGGGCGGTATTTTTAGGTCGGATCAGTATTTTGTACAGATATACTGCGATTTTAAGTTTTACAATCAAATGGGATATGGCACTGACAGTAGTGACCGACGCAAAAGAAAGATTGTCATACACTTCAAAACAGCTTCAAAAAACCATATTTCCATAGAAACTGAAGCTTTATTTTTGCTTGAACGCCTTCAAAACAAATTATAATAAATCACTGTTTAGAACATCTGCAAACTTTAAACCGCAAAATCAAAATAAAACAAAAACATTCAACTGGAAAGGTCTTTAAGAACTTTTAGAGTTCAGAGGGATTGGCGACTGGTACCATGCTCAAACACGTGGATAAGCTGCTGTTCTTATAAGTTCTTCTTCAAGAACAGCTGCCTATCCATGTGTTTGGGCTTCAGGCTCACTCTCTGGGCGGACAAGATATCACCCACTGTCGCGTTATGTGTTGTCGAGATTTCCCAGTAAACCGGACCTTGGACACCCGCACCGGTATACCGTACCGTCTCGTTTCCGAACCTGAATAAAGTTACGTATCGGTAAAACCGTCCAGCCCTAATAACGGGCACTACTGATCTTCCTAAGACTATGCTGTGCTATGCTAGCAACCATACAACTTTGTGATGTCAGTTGCTGTAAATGTTCATTATTTGCTTTCAAATAATTACCATCTGTTATATACATATTTCAATTTAATTGCTGTTAATGTTGATGGTGATTGAAGGAAAAGACAAAAAAGAAACGTACAAAAACCAACAAAACTAACAATAACTCAAAACTTAACATGATCATTTGTTTTAGACTAGACATCAGTTTCCTGACTTGATCTTGAAGTTATCCATGATGCCTGGAACTGCAGACCAGGAGGACTCTTCAGCCACGTTCACCTTAAAGAATGCCAGCAGCAACTTTGAAGGACGGAGTAACAACGTCTTTGGTTGCCTGGACGCCTTGGAGCAGAAACACATCAGTCATGAACAAAGCCGAACCGACACTGAAGAATTTGCTAACCTCAATCCGACAGACGTTGACCTAGTTGACACAAGACGAGGTGGGAACAATGTTTTGGAAAGAGAGAGGGAGGGAGACAGAGCAATTGGTCACAGAGACAAAAGGCAAGTCATGGAGAGAGAAAAAATCCTGATTGTAGGCTAATGAGAAAGAACCATGAAAAGTCTAAAAACAAAAAGCCTACAATACATGTATACATTTATTTTAAATGATTCAGCACTGACAAAGTTATTAATTATAATATGTTAGTTATGTTTACATAAAATAACAAAAATTGCAAATACTGGATCTGTTAATTTATAAGAAGAGAATATGAATTAGAGTATCTTTAGTTTGCTGTAATGTCACTGTTGGTTTGTTGTCTACAAGGATGGGCAAGTAGCGAGAGTAGCGACTACCTTTGGTAGTTTCGCTACTATTTGGAGTAGTTTGTAACGATCCAAACTACATATTGTAAAAAAGTAGTTGTAAAGCAGCGAACTACTAATTTGTCAGTAGCGAAGTAGCGAAAATATGTTTTTCGCTACGCTACTTTCCTTGCCGTGTGACTTGCACTTTCAGTCAAGCCGAAGTGAGTGCTGTCTCGCGCGAGATTGATCGCTCGCTAAGCGAACGGAAGTATGATTGTGATAGGCTGAAAGCAAAAGCCAGCCACGTGACTTTCAAAAGCATGCGTCAGTCATCTCAGTCTTTGTTCGGGCAAATCAAGCACAGAACGCACAAATTTTAGACCGCAGAAGATGGAGAAACTTCCAACTTTGTTTAAACCATATGTAGAATTTTTTTCATTTCAAAGAAGAAACGGACAATGCATTTATATTTAAATGCAAGTACGGATGCAATGAGTATTCAGCGAGCAAGACGACAGCATCCAATCTAAGAAAGTTTTTTAAGGAAGTGTCAGTGTTTTCTTGATTCATTGAATGATTAGTTGGACTGCAGTCTGTGTGTATTTATTTTGTTAAAACTAATTTGGCCCATTTATTCTCAACTGCCTGTACAACCTTATGGCTGTATTTATGTTTTGTATCAGACATAACAGAGTACATATAACTTTTTTTTTCTTTCTAGTTTTGACTTTTATTATTAATTTATTATTATTAATATTGTTTTGTATTTTGCAAATGATATATTTATACCATACACAATGTATTAAGTGTGCTCCTATATAATGATCTTGACTTGCAATGTTATCAATAACAAATTTTGTACTACAAAATTGTAGTCTAAGGAAATATTTTGTATCTTTTTTTTTTGTAATCTGATGAAGAGCATATATCATTAAAAGTATTTCTTTATTTGTTTTTGTTTCTTGTCTTTTTTAAAAATTTACTTACATTTAAAAATACTTAGCAGTCCCAGTTGTGATTACAGTTTTAAAAAAAGTAGTTTGAAAAGTAGTTAGCTACTTTTTTGAAAGTAGCGTAAAAGTAGTGAACTACATTCCTTCAAAATGTAATTGTAAAGTAGCGAACTACTTTTTTAGACTAATGTAACTGTAGTGTAGCGGACTACTTTTCAAAAGTAGTTTGCCCATCCTTGGTTGTCTAATATGCTTGGGCTAATTTACTTTTGTTTTGTTATTACTTATATTTTTAAAAAGAAGCTGTCAGCTAATTTGAGTAGATTTTCTTCTGTTTTCAGTGTATTCACTTCTTTATTTACCCCCGTAGAGGTACCGGGGGTTTCTGTATATATAGTATTCCTACTTCTAAAAATTTAGTGCTTTAAATTCCCACTGTCGCTGTCTTTATCTTTTGTTCATTTCCATTCTTATTATGTTCTGTCAAGCCACTATACTATCTGTCAATTTACTATACTATCTTCTTCAACAGACCAGTCGCCTACCTTTTTTCTTTAAAACTCTTCCAAAACTCCTCATTTGTGTATGAGGTTTGTGGTCTGTTAGGTCAGTTTGGGAATATTGGACACTTTCTGCCAAATTGTCACTAGGGGGGGGGGGGCGGTAAATTTTTTTTTGCTGCTTCCGTATAGTGTGAGTGCAGTGCTTCTAACTTTTTTGTTTGAAAAGTTTTCCTTCTTAATATACTAATAGTATTATTTCTGTCATTCCTTATTCAGACCCAGACAAGATGAAGGGGATAAGGGAAGGACAGTTGATACCCGGCAAGTTGCACCATTCCGGGCACCTAGAGGCAGAGCCCCAGGGAGGCGAGTTTCAGATCACCGGAACCATCCAGACAGCTGGACCTACTACAATCTGGAAGACGTACAGCAATCAGACATGTCAGAGAGCTCCAACGCTCAGGCTGCTTTAGCGTTCCTCGATGAGCGGCGCAAGCTTCGTGAAGACCAGCAAGAGCGGGAGAAGTTTGATGCGGGGTCTGCTGCATGTTCCAAAGGCCTATTCTCGTTTGCCAAACGCAGCAAGAATGCTGCTGACACAGATAGAGGTCGGTCTGAACACAAATCACCCAGTGCTGCTGCTACACACTCTTCTGACATTACTGACACAAGCAGCCACACAGAAAAGCAAGATGATGAAGAAGCAAACGATGACAGAGAAGCAAAAGAAGACAAAACAGATGAAAAAGAAGAGGAAAGAGATGAGAGAGATGAAGATGTGAATGAGAAAGAGACTAAAGCTCTAACACCACCACCTTCATTCAAAAGCCGTAAAGGGATCAAGAGAAATATTCGATCTCGTCCAGATGGTGATCATGATGACTGACATGAAGTATGTTATGAAACATGCTTGTTGAAAAATATTGCATTGTATATGTTGAACCCATTTTAACGAATGTTGCATACAGAATTGTTTACAATTTATATATTAATTGCACATACTCTACCATGACTCAATAGTGCAATGTTTTGGCGTTGCTAGGTGATAGTGCCCTGTTAGCGGAAGCTGGCAAAAACAAATCAAACATAGAGTTGCTTCCCTTGCACTAAACCGTCCCGTGCCCCACGTGCTACAATACGCGTCTAAGCGCTCACGGCAAAGGACCGCAAACCTCATTCTTATTTGGCACTTGGTTAGAGTGGTTGTGTCTACTGTAGCTCTGTTTGCTGGCTCCCTGCGTTCGCCCGGTGGTTTGTTGTTGCTTCTGCCGGCAGAGTTGAAAGGTTTCTCTATTATGTCTAAACGCAGTAGTTCGTCGGGTTCCATCCCGTCGCTGCGTGTTTCTGCTTCGTCGACCGGTGTTTCTAAGAAAGGTCGGGTTTCTGTCCCTTCTTCTGTCACCGTTAGCGCAGCTCCCGTTAAAGCCAAGGTTACTTCCGTCGTCTCTTCGGCCGACAATACTACCTCTTTACTTCGTTGCGCGTCGCTGTTGTCCACTCCTGCGCCCCCTTCTTCGTTGTCTTCTACCTTTCAGGTTAGTAGAAGTGGTGGTGTGGAGGTGGGGAGTGGTGACAGTGAGGTGAGGGGTGGCTCCGTGGTCTTGCCAGAAGTGACCGCGGAGCCGTTTCTGGTCGAAGTTTATGGCCAGAAACACACAGTTGGTCGCTCTAGTTTAGGACCACATACTTTTTCCGGTGGGGACGCTCCGGCACGGCCGGGCAGGCTACCCGCCGAAGCCTTCCCTTCTGTTTCCTGCGGGATCCAGACCGGGTCGGGACTTCTGGCTAATGTCGAGCTTGAGACATTACAAGCACTGCTCGCAGTGTTACGTCCGGCTGCGACAGGGGGTGCGGCTTCCGGTTCGTCCGGTTTGTCCCTCACCTCCCCATTCCAGCCCCCATTGCACTCCACTTCCGCTTGCGGTCGTGGGGTGGGGGCTCTGGTTTCCGGGACAGGGGGTCCGGTACGCTCGTTACCTTCTCCCGTTTCCGGTTTACCCTCTCCATCCCATCCCCCTTCGTTTTCCACTTCCGCTTGCGGTCGTGGGGTGGGGGATTTGGTTTCCGGTTCGGGGGGAGCGGTACACCCGTTCCCTTCCCCTGTTTCCGGTGTGGCTTCTCTCTCTCATCCCCCTTTGTACTCCACTTCCTCTTCCGGTCGTGGGGTGCGGGGTCTGATTTCCGGATCGGGGGGTATGGCCCACACTGGGCTCCCTTCTGTTTCCGGTTTGGGTCAAACATTCCCTGTTTACCCTTCGGTCTATACCACTTCCGGGTTCGGTTGTGGATTGGGGGCGCCGGTTTCCGATTCCGTTGGTACGTTTTTTTCGTTACCTACTTCCGGATCTCATGCAGGCCCCGTTTCCGCTTTACGCGTCTCAGTGCCTCTGAGTGCGCCAACTTCTGGTTGGGATGGGGCGCACTTGGTTTCCCATACCCCAGTTCCTGGTTTCACTGATTCTGGGGTGGGGTTCGATTACGATGACCTCGTGATACTCCCTCCTGATGCTGATGATTCCTTTCGGGATGACCCTGGTTTGTCTGATTCGTCTCCGGTTCTTGCGGGCCCGGACGGTTCTGACCGGCAGTCCCTTTCCCCTGAAGCTCTTTTTCAAGAGGCCATTCAGCAAGCTGCGGCTTTTTGTCCTCAGGTGATTGAGGAGGTTTTGGTTCCCAAACCTCACCTCCATTCCTTCTTAGGCGAGGCACTTGCTTCTGCCGAGGCCGAGGAGGCTTGCCTTGCCTTCAAGGAGTCTCCAAGTGTTAAGTTTTTTGTGGATTCCGCCTTTTCCAAGGCTCGGGGACTTAGAGACGGCGAGGTTTCTCCCTCTTCGTTTGATGAGGTGCCTCAGTTTCCCAGGGCTGCCTCTGTGGGCTCCTTTTTGAGTCCTTCCTCTTTGGCTACTGTTCCCCGGAAGTACCTCTCTCGGTCTTTTCTTCCGTTATCTTCGCTCCCGGTTTCCCAGGATGATCTGGCTCTTTTAAGGGGCCAAAGGCCTTTGCCTTCTGTGGTTCCTGTTCCAGTCCGCGGTTTGACGCAGATCGAGGAGTCTGTTGTTAGATCCCTAGAGTGGTCTTCTCTGGCTGACGCGCTGACGGCTGCGCTGTCTGCTGCTCTGTTTTCTGGGCAGGAGTTTCGGGACGATGTTTCGGTTCATTCCGTGAAGACCCTACTGCAGGCCCTCAATACCTCTATCGTTCAGGGTTGTAAATTACAGGCTATCGCCTATGTCAATCTGCTTTTGGCTCGTCGTGACGCTGTCCTTAAGGCAGCGTCGCATTTGCCTTTGCAGCTGTCCTCCTCGCTTCGGGTGGGTCCTTTGGTGCCCGACTCTCTTTTTGGTCCTTACGCTCGCGCTGCTGTTCGCGAGGAGTCGGAGCGGGCCAAGTCGGACGTCTTTTCCTTCTGGGCTCAATCCGCTCAGAAGGCCCCACCTTACTCTTCCAGAGGAGGGCGCGGTTCTCGTTCTTTCCGCTCCTCTTTTGACTTGGGGCGTGGCCGCTCGGACCCTGGTCCCTCTTCTCGGGATCGGCGGGGTGGTGCTTCCTCTTCCCGTGGCAGGGGTAGGGTGAGCCGTAGGCCTCAGCCGAGTGGGGTTTTCCCCCAATGATTGGCCCCGGCTGTCCACCCCCCAGCTGCTCTCGTCCTTTTTGCGGGGTTACGGGTTCGCCAGTTTCTTCCTTGGCTTATCCTTTCCCGCGTAAGCAGCTGGGTGCAAGAGGTGCTTCGGTCGGGGTTCCCTCTTCAGTGGGGTGCCTTTCGGCCCCCTTTGCCCCTTCTCTGTTTTCTCATGGGACCCCGAAGGTCTCGGGGTTTTCGGTTTTTAACTCTTTTTTTCGGGCTGTCCCGCAGCCTTTGAGTTTTCGCATGGTTCCTTCTGGAACTCGCTGCCGTGGTGCGCGGCCTCGGTTTTTCAGGCCTTCGGCGTCAGCCTCTGTTCCTGCTGCCCTGCAGTTCCAGTCGCCTGCGGACTGCAGCCGTTTTTCCGGTTTTTCGTCTTTTTCTCCCCTTCCTGCCTCGGGATCTTTTTCTTGCCCCCTTGGCCAGTCCCAAGGTGTGCTCTCTCAGCACCCTGTCTCCTGCTCTCGACTCTTTCCTTATCCTGGTGTGTCTCCTGAGTCTTCCCCCTTGTGTGGTCAGCTCGGTGTGGATTCTGTCCCTCTCGGTTCTTCTACCAGTTTGGGCAGTACGGCTCAGCCCTCTGAGCTGTCTTTGTGCCTCGTTCCTCTGCCAGGCTCTCCCGGTTTGTGTCGCCAGTTCTGGTTTGCCCCGCCTGGGCTTTGGTCGCGCTGTCCCTTTTTCGGGAGGGGTTGGTAACTCGTGTTCTCCCTCGGTTTCCCCTCCTTCCTTAGGCCCTCCGAAAGGTCGAAAGGGCGTCCCCGTTTCTCTTTTTAGTGGTTCCCCTTCCGCCGGCTCGGCCCTGGTTCCCGATGCCTTTTCGTCTGGTCCCAGAGCGTCACTTTCCTCTCGCTTTCGAGATAGGGTCCCTGCTGCAGCCGCGGCCCAGGTTTCCGCGCGACGACCCAGGCGTCTTCTTTCTTCGCGCATGGCTGTTGTTCGTCGGTCTCTTCGGAGTTCCGGGGCTTCTGTTGAGGCCCTTTCTCTTCTGGAGGAGGCACTCCGGCCTTCTACTAGAGGGGTGTATTCTTCCCATTGGAAGCGTTGGGTTGAGTGGTGTGCCGAGACTAGGGTAGACCCTTGTTCCCCCACTGAGATTCAGATAGCCAACCATTTGGCGTTTTTGGCCTCTGGGTTGGCGCTCTCGGCTTCCTCTCTTCGAGTACGTCGTTCTGCCATTCAGACTACTCTTGCTCAACTCGGTTGGTCTCCTCGTGGTTCTTCCCGTGTCGTCGGGGATATTATTAGAGGAGTGGCTCTAAGGCAAGCTCGGTGTCCTCGGCGGGTCCCGGCTTGGGATCTGTTTCTGGTTTTGAGTTTCCTTCGGGAATCTCCGTTCGAGCCTTTGCGTTTTGCCTCCTTTTCGGATTTAACGCTTAAGACTGTTTTTTTGGTCTCTCTCGCTTCCGGTAGGCGTGGTAGTGAAGTTCATGCTCTTTCCGGCCTCCCTGCAGATGTAGCTTTTGAGCATGATGGTTCTGTGTCTCTTCGTTTCTTGCCTGAGTTTCTCGCCAAGAATCAGTATCCAGGCGACCCGTCCCCGGTGGTTTTTGTTCGCCCTCTCTCTCGTCTCTTGGGTCGGGCGGATCCGGATCTGGCTAACTGCCCGGTCAGGGTTTTGCGTGAATATTTAAAGCGTTCTAAACCTTTCCGTTCTCCTGGGAAGAGGAGGTTGTTCCTCTCTTGCAACCCAGGGTTTTCTAAGGATATCGCAAAACCTACTCTCGCCAGGTGGATAGCGACAGTCATTCGTCGGGCTTATGCTCATTTCTCTGAACGCAATGATCGTGATCACAGTTCTGCTATTCCCCTCTCTTCGGCTAGAGCTCATGAGATCAGGGCATGGGCATCATCCTTGGCGGTTCAGCATTCTATCCGGATGGAATCCATTTTGGAGGCTGCTTACTGGCGATCCTCCGATGTTTTCATCAGTTTCTATCTGAGGGACACTCGTCGTACTCGTGAGGATGGCTCCTTTGGGGTCAGTTCTGTGGTTGCGGCTCAACAGTCCTTGTCCACTTCTTCAGCCTGATTAAGGTAAGTTGCTTCCCTCCGTCCTTTTCGTGCTACTCTGCACTATTGAGTCATGGTAGAGTATGTGCAATTAATATTAAAATTTTATTTCTAAATTTATTATTAATAAGCATACTTACCATGACTCAATTATATTTCCCTCCCACCTCCCCGCAGTTCCAAATAAGAAATGAGGTTTGCGGTCCTTTGCCGTGAGCGCTTAGACGCGTATTGTAGCACGTGGGGCACGGGACGGTTTAGTGCAAGGGAAGCAACTCTATGTTTGATTTGTTTTTGCCAGCTTCCGCTAACAGGGCACTATCACCTAGCAACGCCAAAACATTGCACTATTGAGTCATGGTAAGTATGCTTATTAATAATAAATTTAGAAATAAAATTTTAATTTTAAACTGGCCAATTTCATTTACTTGAGCATTAGTCTCAACTATGATTTGAATTCTTTTTGTCAGTTTTGTTAGTGTAATTAAAAATGAAATGAAGTTTGACACTGCTTGTCATTATGCCTTATGCCTGCACCTCACATTCTCTAAGGAGCAAAACCAATTTTTAAAAAAGACTGCTGCACTCTACTTCCCTTTCATTAGTAACAAAAATAATTGCATCACGTACCAACCATACACATATAGTCATATTCAAAGTCAGGAAAAACAGTAAAATTATACTCTAAAGTTTTACTTGCATATTTATAACAACGATGGAATCGCAAGACTACCAGCAAAAGTTGAATGTTTTTTGTTATATAACACATTTGGTGTTGCAGGTACATATCAATAGTGCAAAGTATTGATGGCAAACAATGTTTGGAAACCTGCCTCGTTTTTGAAGCTGCTGAAAATGCAACTCGATCGAATGAATAATGTATTAAGCACTTACAAATTATCTACACACCAGTCATGTTTACTTTGAAGCATATACATTATACATTATAATGAAGCTGACATCACAAGTTTCATTGCATCAGTATGCATCTTACACATATACACTTCTATATGCATCGGCCTATCTCCCATCATAGACTACAAAAAACACAAAACCCAATAATTCTTCACATGATAATGCAAAGATACTAGAAAACTTAAAAAAAATCTGACCCAAAATCAAAAATAATTCAGCCTTATTCTACATTATTATTGGACCCAAAGGATACTAGTAGTGATTAAATTATTGGAAGGTACTAATCATTTGCAAAATTTAGAGTTTTTTTTTTTCTCAAGTTTTTAATTTGTAGGAAATTCCAGCGAACTGCTGCTATTAACAATTTTGTGTGTGTTAAAGGTTATGTTGAGATCACATAATTTAATTTGACAGGAAAAACAAAATTGTTAAAAAAAAAGTAATGCATGATTGGAACACAAAAACAGAACAAGCCAAACTGACACTTAACCTATTCACAGTTAACATATCAACTTCACAAACACATAGAAATACTGAAATAGACATTTACAAAATGCCTGGTGCAACTTAACCATATGCATACTAAACAACCCCCCACAATTTTAACATCTCTTACACAGGTTTCCTATTTTTCTCCACAATTTCTAGTGAAATACACTACACAAACAAATGAGATCTATCTGTTATTTCCTGATAGTGATAAAAATATGTGTAAATAAATTCATCAACAAATATAAATAAATTAATAAATGTTTGGAAGACAATGCAAGAAGAAATAAAATGGGATTGTTTGGTTCACAGAATCTTAAGCCTCTTGGTTGTGCTTGAACTACTGGACACAACACCCAACAATGATATTATACTTTATTATAGACCATCAAGAGGAAGGTAGCAGAGCATTCTCTGTGGTGTGTTGTTCCCGCAACTTGTTGAATATTATTTTAGTCAGCCATGATGCAATGAGAACACACTTCTTTTTTTAATCGTTCCTTGCCTAACCAAAACAGTAACACACACAAAATGCTTCTCTTTCTTGCAATTTGTGTGTGTGTGTGTAACTCTTTCAATGGTATCACTCCTAACTCGCCGATTTCATAGGAAAAAAGTGACACTATTTGTCACTTTTATACCACAGAAGAGAGCGTAATGAGCGCTTAAATGTTACGTTTTGTCTTTATCGTAGTAACGCTGCTTCAGAGTCCTGTACTTGCGCAGCATATAGAGAGCCTCCAGCTCTTTAATAATGTAATCTCCTCGTGCCAGTAACATCTCAATCTGCTTGGGGTCAGTCACGTCCTTGTTCTTCATGAAAGCATTCTTCAGCTTCTCTCGGAAGTACTCAAAGCCCTTAGGGTAATCCCGTCCCAGGTGCAGCAGCTGAAACGCAATTACAAATTAATTTGAGATGTTGGATCTTAAGACCACAACTTAAAATTGAATCTGAGGTCTAGGTCAAAACTGCTCCAATAAAGTCTAATCCTGATAAATGTGCTGTGTTTGTGTAAACTGTTTAGATTTGTTCGTTCATTTTTCAACAAGGTCGTCATCATCAACACATTATCATCAACTTCAACATCGGAATCATCATCAATTGTTATTCCTTTCATTGTTATTATTTTTGTTTTGCATGGTTGAAGGTTTCCAATATAATTTTTTTTTGATGAATGACATTTCTTATGTCTTATATCCATACATGTCAAGTCTTACGTTTTTTCCGTAATTCTTACGCATTTTAAAATTTTTTTTTCACCTTACGGCGTAAGATGAAAATGTTACGTATTTTTTCTTTTTCCCGACCCTTTTTTGTTTAATCCCAAATTTTTATTTTATTTTAATCCGAAATACAGCCTAGAGAACAATTTTCGGTCACACTCGCTCGCGATCATGATCTCGGAGGAAGTACGGGCCTTGCGCATGCCCATAGCATTTCTATACAGTTTCCGTCTTGGATGAAAGGTTTCCGTTCATTCAGCTTATTGAAAATGGCAAAACCACCAGCGAAAAAAGCGCGTATTCATTTTTATTTTTTTTTTGGAGGGGTGGGGGGGGGGGGGGGGGGGGGGGGGGGGGAGGGAGAGGGGTGTTTTTTTTATTTTCTGCAGTGAATAAAGCACAGTTATGAAAGGATTTTTTTAAAAATCTTATTAAGTTGCTTGTTTGTATGGTACAGTGTTATTTAAAAAAAATGCAGGTGAATTTGCATGTGTTTGCTAAAATTATTATTATTGTTTTGTTTGGTTTTTTTATTTGTATGTGCGTGTTTACTGTTTTACGCATTTCTTATGGTTTTCGATAGAAAATTATGGTCTCTCGTGCCAAAAATTATGGTCAGAAGCTCCAAGAGCTTGACATGTATGTATATCTCTCACTACAATATCCTCCAACTCCAAGCACATTGCCACCACTCTTCATCATCATCATCATCATCATCATATCATCATCACATTTTAACCACTACCTTCACTACCATCAAATTATATCTGTGCAATACAAGACAATATCATCATCATCATCATCATCATCATCATCACACTGCGTCTACATCACTCACAATTTTATACAGCTGGATGACTTTGGGGCGCAAAGGCTGAGCTGACATGGTGGTCCAATGGAGTTCTAAACAGCAGGCTTTAGAAAAATGTTGCAATGACTCTCACTGTAGCTGACACATATTTATCTGTACTCAAGAATTTTCAACCCTTGTTTTCATGGTCTCTGATGGCAGCGCTGCAACATAGCATTAGCTGTTGCTCATATCATGCTGCCTTTACCCAATATGATGACAACTTGCTGCACACAAATAAATGCAAATTCCACAATAAGATCGTATTAAAAAAATATTACACCTCCAGCTCTCCAATATTATATGTAGTGCATCAAACTCATTCATGGAAATTGGGAGATGCCTAACAGCATTAAATCGCCTAAACGAAAGTGTGAATTTTTGACAGCCCAATAGCACAACTAGACTGTAACTGTAACAAACAGCCTAAAAGTGCGACTATTCTGGAGACTGTGGTTTAGTAGTTCCATCTGTGTTGGACATTGTTGAGTCTGCTCGGTTTGACCGAGCTGATGTGGCTATGTATTACATATAAAGACGTCCTCTCTTACTTTATTGACTAACAAAACAACGATTCTCTTACTTTATTGACTAACAAAATGGTGATCCAGTGCTCACCTTTTAATTATTATCATTTAAAACCAAACATGTAGAACTAATGTAAAAGAGAGCATTTGCACTCAAATTAATTTGTGAAACTGAAAGCAAGTTTTCTATGGTGGACTAATCAAGGCCACAAAGTATATATAAGTATGGTAATATTTTATGTTATCAGTTCCAATAATATTGTTATCTAAGGTCCATATGTTGATCCTAATTTTCAGTGAATGATATGTTATCTAAGATCCATGTGTTTAGAAAAATGAATTCAACTTTCAAGGAAAAACCGGTGAACGACTGGGAAGGCAGGGAATTTTTTTTATTGGGATTTTAATAATTATACCCCGATAGTCCTACTGAGAATGCCGTTAGTTGCACTGTGTGCCCGCAGAAAACGAAACGTGATAAATGGCTGTTATCAGTTATGGCATGACATCTGAACGTGACAGAAATCGCCTTACATAAATTGTGAAAAGGAAAGTTCAGTCCTGAGTTTAAAAAAAAGAAGTAATTCAAAGTATGAAATCCGACTCACCAAAACCCTAACCCCCCCCGAATTGTTTTTGTTTCCAATGATCTCAAACGGTTATGTAAAAACAATGAATGATGAGCCGTAGAATAGTCCGCGAGGCCTAAATTAAGCCTAAATCATTATAGGCCTACTAGTGTTAGCTTTAGTTTAATTGGGCATAATGTTACGTTTTAGGAATTGCAGGCAGACAGTTATATTAATTACAAACAGTGCAATAAAACAATCTATAATGGGATTGCATGTTCATAATAATATTATGTCTTATTATATATTATACATATTATGTAGCATCAAAACCCTAATTCCCATTTGGTAACGACGTTGACCCCTTGACCATTGCGTATTTGCGACATTAGTGATTTTATTATTTAGAAGTACATTTTAAGTCTTTGTGATATAATTTTAAGCCCATATTTAGAATATAGCCTTTGATATAAGTTTATTTAAAAATAAACATATTCTTAGAAGTCGTTTCGGCGTTATAAGAACAGTTGTTGACTGGTTGCTATCGCCAACAAACCCATAGCATTTCAGTGACTACAAATAGATTCATTACAAGCGTTACAAAATGCCGGTGAGTGTCTAGTTATTATTTTTTGGGTTGTGATGGAAGAAATAATATGTTAAACATGGCCATAATGTATCATGTAAATTTGCTTGACAACGACTGAATGGGAGTCTTATGCCTAGCGATAGTCGACTCAAGTTGCTGCTATACATGCTTTGGAAGCGATACTAAAAAAAAAAAAAAAAAAAAAAAAAAGTCAGAAGTGAGAAGAATGTCAACAACTGCAAAACGAATATAGTGTCTGTTTAAGTCTTTTATCAACATTGCTTTAATATACTGTGAAATTGGTTTGCTATTTGGCATTCCCTTCCACCTGCTTTTATCCATTATTTGTTATTGAATTATATGTTTGTTGTAATGTATGTTACTTATATATCCTTTATGGTAATAGTGCTGATATTGATATTTGATATTTATATGTGTTTTGTCTTTCCTCCTTATAATCTCTCATTCAGTCTCTGTAAGAGAAACTGAACAAGATCTTTCCAAGGCCGTAGACTTGAGACAGAAGCAGAAGAAGCATGGCAGATGCGGTGGGTTTGTCAGTCTTGTTTGTATAGGTGCAGTGTCTAGCATTTGTTGATTTGTAGTGCAGTGGCCAGCAGTGCACCCCGTCAGCAGATGTATGTGTGATTTGATGTTGCTAATATGCTGCTAAAAACTTGCGAGTGTTAATTATTTTTAATTTCCACTACAGTTTCATTAAAAGTTTGTCTTTAATTGCTATTCTTGTTTCATAGTTTTTAATAAACATATATTTATCATATATATTTATCAACCCTCACATTATTGAAGTCATCAAAAGCTTGTATAACAAGGCTACCAGTGCAGTCCTCCACAACAGCGCCATCGGGGACCGGTTTAGAATAACAATTATCGGCGTGCGTCGAGGATGCCTACTCTCTCCAACATCTCCCTAGAACGCATCATGTTAGATGCCCTTGCAAATCACAAGGGCACAGTCAGCACAGGGGGTAGAGCAATCTCCAACCTCCGTTTTGCGAATGACATTGATGGATTGGCTGGAGAGGAACATTTAGAACTTGAACAGCTGTTACAGAGGCTTGACACCAACTCCAGAGCCTTTGGAATGGAGATAAGTGCAGAGAAGACCAAAATGAGGATCAACAACACCAATGGCATCAAACATCAAACTCCAAGGCCAATCTCTCAACACAGTGCATAGCTTCAAATATTTAGGAGCCATTGTATCAGACAATGGGCCCCAACAGGAAGTCCTCTTCAGGATAGCCCAAACAACTGCATGCTGCCCTGACAAAGTTGAAGCCCATTTGAAAAGACAGGACCATCAGTCTACACTCTAAGATAAGGCTGCTGTGCTCCCTTGTCATCTCCATCTTCCTATATGCTTGTGAAACATGGACCCTCACAGCAGACGTACAATGAAGATTATATAGCATGGAGATGAGGTGCTACAGAAGACTTCTTGGCATTTTCTATACCAAGAACATCACCAACGACGAGGTTTGACAGACCATCACACATTGGACAACATGATGACATGCTCACAGTAGTGAAGAAATAGAAATTCCAATGGTGTATCCACGCCACCAAAGCATCAGGTCTTGCAAAGACCATCCTGCTAAAAACGATGCAAGGAGGCAGAAGAAGATAGAGGCAGAAAAAGAGGTGGGAGGACAACATTCGAGAATGAAATGGCTTGACACTGAATTAAGCCAACATGGTTGCTGAGGACAGAGAAAGATGGAGTACACTGGTTAAACGATCATCTATGGTGACCCAACAACTTTCAAGTTATGGGATAGGATAGGATAGGATATTTATTTTGTAATAAGTTTAAGAGGAGAACAAAGTTCAGGAATCTTAATTCCTAAGTTCCTAATCAATGTTGTTTTTAAAAAATAATATTTTAAAAAATTAATTCTGAGGATGGGAGGGATAGCTAGCTGAGCCCAGATGTTATGTACCATTGCAGATTTTTTGTTTGTTTGTTTAGTGCAGATGTTTTGTTTTTCACTGCAATCTAATTGTCATTTAAAAAACTTTGCCCCTTATGGTCAGTTTTCTAGAAACATAAATTTATATTTCAGACCTACAGTTTAACAATATTATGTAGGATATAAAGATTGTGGTACCTACCAATTTTGGACAGCAGTCTTAACATATACAGTGGAGTCTGGGTATAACGAATCTCAAGGGGGGGAATTTCAGGTTCGTTACAAGCGGGATTCGCTGTAGAGATTTGTACTGTAAACGGAAGTACACAGCGGTGATGAGTACACATCACAACATACAGTACGTAGATCGATCTAGGCCTACGAAGTTTATCAACAATGACTTCATTCAAGGCTATTTATAGCAGCCAATGACAGTTATGACTTCAATGCCTGGTTGACTTATGTACGAACTGGCATGCTTCTGCTGCTGTTCGCTATTGGCGATGAGCCAATTGAGGCAAAGTAGGCCAAGGGAATACCCAAAGGGTTCATTACAAGCGGAGATTCGTTATTTGCCTAGCTGGATTTGTTCGTTATAGGAAGGGATTAAATAGTAAGACAAAGAAGGGAGTGTGTCGGGAAATGGATGGTAGTTCGCTAATCGCGGGTGTTCGTTATTCCAAGGTTCGTTATAGGTGGACTCCACTGTATTTCAGTTCAATATCAGCATGTTTCTCCCAGTATTATCCGCTAGAGAATATAAACGATGAGTTACTCACTAACTTGAACAAGTTACTGTAAGATTTCATTTTGTGCTAGTGTACCATGTAATTTGGGAATTCCTGTTAGCACTAAACATTGGATTCCCATTAATCCTAGATTGAATGAGTATTCCATTTACTAGCTATTTATCCAAGGCTGATTGGAATTCTATTCATTGTAATTCTAGGACATATGAGAAATCCCATAATTGCTCTGGACATAAGATGTCATCAGCTGAGTGTTAGTTTATCCGTCTGTTTTGTTGTTTTCTGAATTTCAGTTTAATCACTTTGATAATATTGGTGACATTTCAACATCAGTTTACACTTTCACGCTTTAACCTCCCCTTCCCACACTCTCTCTAAATATTTGATCACTTTGTGTGTTAGATTATTGTACTGTTTATTCTATAAATATGATAATTATTAATTGTTGTGTTTGGTTAGTTTAGTATCATGTGTGCTTGTGTTGTGCCCCGTCTTGTGACTCTAAATAATACTTTTCAGCTAATCCACAGAACAACTTTATAATGTAGTATTTGTTGCTGTGGAGCTAATCACATTTTTCTTGACCTCAGAAACTCTGGTGTGATAATAAATGTTTTAAATTGCATGTGTAGTTTATTTCAGTGTGATGATTAATGCCTTGAATAGCGCATCTCATTTAATTTGATTGCTGTGTTTGTCTTACTGGATTGCTTGAGGTTGAATGGACTCATGGATGGATTGATCAATACGGGGGGAAGCAACTTTGGGTGGCTTGCCCACATGTTGCGCCAGAATTGTCTAACGTTGGGCCAGACATTCTTTGCGAACTAACACAGTTTCTTGCCTACAATTTCTGCTCTGTCCTCCATCATTCCGGAACAACCAAAAGGTTAATTTCCGTTGCAATCCTAACTAGTTTGGATAGTTCTGCCTTGAACTGCCAGGCAAATGCCACCCCCCCTTTCCAGAAGAAAAGCTTGCACGACTGGTTAGCTTTCATCACAGGCGCATTAACCAAGAAGAATGGACCCTCGGCTAGTATTTTGTCCTTTCATAGTGTTCTGAGACGAGATGTCCTCCCGGATAACTCTAGGTAACTAAAAACAAAACAAAAAGACAAGTTACTTCCCCTTTCTGAATAAGGCTTAATTATTGATGAGTGGTTGTGGGTGAATGGATGTGTTAGTTGTTTACTTGACTGATAGATCTTATATACAAATTTAAAAAAATTATACATTTTACAGTAAGTTATTTACCCAATGCAAATTTTGACACCCTTTGCTTCTGAATGTTGTGGGTGGCTAATCTGTTTTGTTGTGCTTTTGTTTTAAATCTGCATAAACCTACAATCATTATTTGAACATTGACTGTAGCTTTATGGTACACACGAAAGACAGCATTATGTTGTCTTTCGTGTGTACCATGTTTTCCAGACTACAACTACAGAGCCACACTAATAATAATATTATATAAGGTTACACATTAATTGATAGTCTGGAAACTATGGTAATAATGCAGTGTAATTTTTTTGATCCAACCATGCTCAGCTGTTCCCTTTTGCAGTTCCTTTCCAGACTATAGTACCCAGATGGAGAACACCTATATAATGCTTACAAGCCACTTTTATGGCTTACCTCCCTTGCGAATGGGTTGATCATTGTAGCAGACACTACTAGAGAACAGTAGATCCGTTACTCTCCAATAGCATTTGTGTCGCCCAAAACTGCTCACTTTATATATATATCCAAGCGTTAATATTTACCTGAATTTACCTGAGTGGCCACTGAGCGCGGCCTACAGGGTAGGAAGTTTGAGAACTTAGATATTCATTTACTATATGTTGTGTCATGCATAACAGTTTTTGTATCTGCAAAGAAACTTGAACATGTTTTAAATGTTTGTTATGGTACATTATATATTGACTTCATTATACTATTTTTTCATGGTTATTGTTATTTTCTTAAGTTTCTTCTTCATTGTTAGTCTACAGGTTATTGTAGTTTGTGTTATCTTTATTGTGGTTGTGGTTATTACTTTAGTAATTAAACGTGTTGCTATCATGACCACCATTACAGAAACGATTCTAATTTCTCCACATATTCCCAGTCAGTCCCCTCCTCCCTCCCCCTCCACATCATTTTGTTGTTGGTGTTGTTTTTTTTGTTGGCCTATCAGGGTGCTTCTCAAGACACTAGTGAATGATTTTTACTTATAATAATATGTTTAAATCATGTACAGGCGAAGAAGAAGCTGACCAAAGCGGAGAAGGAGAAGCTGAAGAAGGAAGAACAAGAAAAGAAAGAACTGGAAGAAGGTGGGTGCGGTTTAGTAGTATAGTAACATCATCACAAAATTCGGGGTGCTGACCCTGGGATAGATATTATATACTATGTAGACTTACTCTCTTGTTGCACTTTGTTTGCAAATGAACATATTTGATTTTCGTGTTTTCAAACAAGACACTTAAACTTGCAATATCGATAATGCTTTTTTGTGTATGTGAAAGTGATTATGCGCTTAATAAATTTCTATCCATTCATTCACTTGCATGCGTGCTCCCCACAGATTAAAGCTTGCTTGACGGATTGAAGGATAATGGCATTTTACACTGTAATATTTTTGTATAAGCATACCCAGTTTCGCACATGCACTCATGCACGCACAACACACACAAGCACATGCACACAACATTCACTCACATTGACCCCTTGGGGTCATGAGCAATCTTGCCACTGTAGATTGTTCTAACCTATAAAGGGAAAAGTGAAAGCCCCAGTTGAAAACCTGTCTTTCCTTTATAGGCATGACCGATTCACTGCGGCAACAGTACCCCCGTTGGAGTGCCGGGGGTTTCAGTATAAATAGTATCCCCACTTTTTGGAAATTTAGTGCTTTAAATTCCCACTGTCGCTGTCTTCCTTATTTCCTCTTTCCCATTCCTGCTCTGTCCTATCACTCTGCTATACTATCTTTTTCTTCGCTAGATCAATGACCTACCTTTTTTCTTGAAAACTCTTCCTGGACAAGACTCCTTGTTTGTAAATGAGGTCTGTTGGATCAGCTTGGGAGTACTGGACGCTTTCTGCCGGGTGGCCACTAGGGCTTCCTATGATGTTATTATTTAGCAATATAGGCATTTTATATGTATGTGTTTTGTTGATAATTTATAATGATGTTTGTATTCTATTTTGTTTTTGTAACCAGGGGTTCGATTAGTTGGGGTAAAGCCTCAGCCGTCCCCTGTGTGGGATGTCTTTATTGTAAAGTGACTGGCCAGTGGAGGGCATTCAGTTTTCCCACTAGGGTTGTTTCAGCAGATCTTTTATGCGGATCAGGGGTTGTCCGGTCGTGATTTGGCTCGGAAGAGTCCGCTGGACCTAAAGCAACAATCAATCAATCAATCAATCACTCACATTGCACCATCAGGGAGGCTGCAACAACACTGGATTATATAGTTATATATCTTTCATGTTGTAGATTGTTAATGTGTAAATGTCCCAGAGGGAGTTCTGAAAGCCAGAATTTTCCACCTTCTCACTAGACTAGTGGCCCAGCCAAATTAACCAGTAGTTGTTTGCCACCATATTTACTAGTCCATTAACACTTTTCATACACTATTACTCTGAAATTGGTTTGCGCTTGATGAGAGACAGTGCATAATTCAATAACAATGATACAGGTATTGTCATCTATGAAAAAGCAAAGGGATGAATGAAAATAACAAACAACGTTGCCGGTCTGTAGAGTGAACTGCAAGTTTAGGTCACCTCACAAAAAGTTTCTCACATTTGATGGCCTGACAAATGCTTCCAGTGCCCCTGGTCCAGATCGCAAGGATGGATGAGGTGGTTGGGGCTGTAGGATTGTTATAATTGACTGATGATTATCCTTATGACATTATCGTGATTTGCAGGAGGACTGCATAGCGCGACAGGTTTCATTGGTTTCAGATTGTTTTTCTTTTCTATCTCTGTTGTTTTAATTTTGATGTTGGGATATTTTTTACAGTTATTAATAAACCAAAAATATATATTATGTTCTTTTCTATTTTTATTTTGCGTTATTTTCTCAGGATTGTTTTATTTAACAGAAACTGAAAAAAAGCAACTACAATTAACTATCATAAATGAATCATCGCAATGCTGTCATTTAGGTTTATCTGTTGTTTATTTTTCAGTTGTTTTGACTAGACCTACCTAGGGCACTCATTTAATTAAACTATTTAAACTAAATCGACTATATTATACTTTGGGAATTTATAAAGCCAATGTTTTTTTACACCCACTTTACAGTCTTAACTTTCTCAGTAAATCCTTATCAGCATAGTCACTTTTTTTTAAATTATTTTTTACTGTTAAGCTTATTTCTGTTATTCAGACTGACTGAAGTTAATGTTTAGTATGCATTTGTTACTGCTCTTGGCGGTTCACCAAATAAAGTTGTGCACTTCCTTTATCAATTGACATCCAGCTCTGAGGGAAGTGGGTGAGACTACTTAACATGTGTTTAATTAACTGTGAAGAAGGATTAGAACCTGTTACAATAGTGTGTTAGG
This sequence comes from Oncomelania hupensis, assembly GCA_036898135.1. Classification (NCBI taxonomy): domain Eukaryota; kingdom Metazoa; phylum Mollusca; class Gastropoda; order Littorinimorpha; family Pomatiopsidae; genus Oncomelania; species Oncomelania hupensis. The sequence goes on along the minus strand of CM072517.1, from coordinate 46,290,225 downwards.
GTAGAAACAACCTGATAGTAATAATAATTTGCTGTTAGTAGAGCTAGAATCTATAGTAAACCTTCAATAGAATGTTGTGTTCCTGTTGTAAGAATTGTAATTTGTTGCATCAAGTTGCATTTTCCAGACTTTTATTTATTTTGAAAAAATTCATTCTTAATTTCTGTCTTTCTTTGATTTATTTATTTATTTATTTATTTATTTATTTATTCATCAGTTTTAATTTGCTGGTTGAGTCAGAATAATATTTTTATTTATTTATTTTTTTTTGTCATTCAGTGATCCTGTCAAGTATGTCTCATTTGCAGCTTTTATCACAAGTTTGGTTTGTTTATTTTGTTCTTATTAACCTGGGTTCTGTTTTCCTGATGTTAATGATTATTTGCCAAAATGTATAGTTTATCAGTGCAATTTGCTTCTTTTATTTCAACTTTGCTGGGGTAGGGTTGACCTAACCTGGTCAGTGGTCTATTGGCAAGAGGAATGAAAAGAATGGAAGAGGGTCTTATGGTGCTTGGGGATGCAGAAGGTGGTGGGGTTGGTGAGAGAGAGAGAGAGAGAGAGAGAGAGAGAGAGAGAGAGAGAGAGAGAGAGAGAGAGAGAGAGAGAGAGAGAGAGAGAGAGAGAGAGAGAGGTGAAGATTATGATTTGTAGTAAATTGTATTATAGCTTGAAAGAATTTTAATGGCTTACAAACAAAGCCCCAACATTATAATATTGTTCATGACTGTTTTTCAGCTGTCATTTGTACTCTTATACCATAAGAGAAGATGTTCAAATGTTTTGTTCAGTTATTAACATATTTCAATGTTACACAGCTTTTAAAGTATTTATGATACTTGTGTTAATTCTCCTTTTATCCCTTTGAATGTATTTAATTTCTATGTTGGAGCAAAGAATTGTTGTTAAAATGAGGAATTATCTTGGGCTTTCTAATACCAGACATCCTATATTACTGTTCATAGTATTTTGCTAATACTATATAATAGGATCTTTTTGTTTGCCCCATCATCAATAATGCTTTGTGTCGTGCTTCACCAGAGGAAGAGCGTGCTCGACAGGCAGAAGAGGAAAAGAGAAGGAGGAAGGAGGAGAAACTGCTGGCAGTGGAGAAGCTGAAATTGGAAAATGAGGTGAGTGATGCTGAACACATTAAACCTTCCTAGTAAAAGCCAATATATTTGACTTGTTAATGTGCTATGTTCCAACGGGCGTACAACAAAGCTGACACAGGCCCTTACTTACTTAATGCCCGTCACCCCTGCCAGGTTATGGGCCGCCAACAACAGCTGTCCAGAGTCCTCTGTTCTGTGCCATTCTTTCTAACTGACTCCAGGTGTAGCCCATCTTGGTGGTGTCGGCCTCAAGGTCGCGTCACCAGGTGTTCCTTTGATGGCCCCGGCCTCTCTTTTGCTTTCCCTGGAGGTTCCACTTCAGCATCGGCCAGGTGACGCTCGTTGCTGGTTTGCGTAGGGTATGCCCTATCTAGCCCCATCTCCTTTTCATGATTTCTTCAGGAGGGAGTTGGCGGGTCCTTTCCCAAAGGTTGGCATTGCTGATGATGTCAGGCCAGAGGATCTGAAGAATCCTTCTAAGGCAACTGTTGATGAAGGACTGGACTTTTTTGATGGTGGTCTTGGTTGTCCTCCATGTCTCTGCTCCATACAGTAAGACTGACTTCACATTGGAGTTGAATACTCCTCATTGTCATTATGATTGTTGTTATTGTGATGTTTAATCCTTGTGGATTGTAATTGTACACCACAATGTAATTTCTTGTAAAAGATAATAATGTTGTCTTATCTTATCTTATCTTAATACTCAGATCTTGGTGGCCAAAGACAGCTCTCTGGAGGTCCAGATGTTCTTGAGCTGAATGATGAAAGCTCTTGCTTTGCCGATCCTAACCTTGATGTCCATATCTGTGCCGCCCTGCTGATTATTGATGCTACCCAGGTAGGTGAAGGACTGAACTTCTTCCAGGGGACTTCCATTCAAGATGACTGGTTTGGTACTGAGGGAGTTGATCTTCAGGATCTTGCTCTTGTCCTTGTGGATGTGGAGGCCGACCTCCGACGATGTGGCCACCACTGCATCTGTCTTCTCTTGCATCTGCTTTTGGCTATGGGAAAGAAGATCAAGGTCGCCAGCGAAGTCCACGTCATCAAGCTGGCTCCACAGAGTCCACTGGATTCCGTTCCTACTTTCCCTGGTGGACGTCTTCATAATCCAATCTATGGCGATGAGGAAGAGGAAAGGTGACAACAAGCACCCTTGTCAGACTTCGGTTTTCACCAGGACGTTGTCTGTGAGCTGTCCTCCATGGATAACTCTGCAGGACATACTGTCATAGGAGTTCCTGATCAGATTGACTGTCTTGGTCGGGATGCCGTAGTGTCGAAAGAGCTTTCAGAGGATATCTCAATCCACATTGTCAAACGCCTTCTCATAGTCGATGAAGTTGATATACAATGGCGAGTTCCATTCCAGGGACTGCTCAACTATGTTGCGGAGCATTGCAATCTGGTCCGTGCAGGATCTGTTCTGTCGGAAGCCTGCTTGCTCGTCTCGTAACTGTGGGTTGACAGTATCCTTCATCCTCTCCAAAAGGACCCAGTTGAAGACCCTCCCAAGCACAGATAGAAGTGTGATGCCCCTGTAGTTGTTACAGTTGCTGAGGTCACCTTTTTGGGGAAGCTTGATCAGGTAACCTTCCTTCCAGTCTTCCAGAACATCTTCTTCCTCCCAGATCCTCTCAAAGAGTGGGTACAGCATCTCCACTGACGCTTCCAGGTCCGCTTTTAGCGCCTCTGCTGGATGTCGTCTGGTCCTGCGGCCTTTCCGTTCTTCATCAGGGTGATGGCCGTCCTGATCTCTTCTCTGGTCGGTTTCTCACAGTTGATTGGAAGATCCACATTGGCTGGTTCAATGACTGGGGAATTCGTTGGTGCTGGTCTACTCAGAAGTTCCTCAAAGTGTTCAGCCCATCTGTTCAACTGCTGGTCTAGACTGTTCATGGTGTTTCCCTGCTTGTTCTTAACAGGTCTTTCTGGCTTGCTGAACTTTCCGGAGAGTCATTTGGTGGTGTCGTACAACTGTTTCATATTGCCGCTCTATGCCGCCTGTTCCGCTTCAGCTGCCAGTCCGTCCACGTTGGCCTTCTTATATTTTTTTATGCTTTTTTTCACTTCTCTATGGGCTCCTGTGTAGTCTTCTTGGGCCTTGGCCTTAGCTGCTCTGGTTCTGCTTTTGTTGACTGTTGCCTTCTTCTTCTTTCTTTCTTCTATTTTGACCAAGGTCTCTGCTGTGATCCACTCTTTCTGTTGATGTTTCTTTGGTCCCACCACTTCTTGGCATGACGATCTTAGTGTCTCTTTCACTTTTGCCACCTGTTGAGTACACTGTCTTCTTCTTCTTCAAATAATTCCTGAAGCACTTCGAACCTGTTCCTCAGCACCAGACTAAACTGTTCTTTTGTCTTGGGGTCTTTCAGAAGGCTGATGTTGTACTTCATTCTTCTGCCTGACGAATTTAACTGGGTCCTCTTCAGCTTCAGTTTCTCCACCACCCAGTGATGGTCGGACGCCACATCTACTCCTCTTCTCACTCTAACGTCTTGCAGGGATCTTCGGAATTTCTTGCTAATGTAGATGTGGTCGATCTGGTTCTCTGTCGCATTGTCTGGAGATACCCATGTACTCTTGTGGATCCGCATGTGAGGAAAGATGCTGCCTCCGATGACCATGTTGTTGAGTGCACACAGGTCCGCAAATCTCTCTCCATTCTCATTCACTACTCCTAAGGCGTGGGTGCCCATGACAGGTTCATATCCGGTGTTGTCAGACCCAATCTTGGCAGTACATCTCCCATGAAGATGGTGATATCCTGGTCTAGGTAGGTCTCGAGGATCTCCTGTAGTCTGCTGTAGAAATGGTCTTTAACATCCTCTTCACTGTCGTTTGGTAGAGCATAGCACTGGACAAGGTTCATCTTGATCTTCCTCATCTTGGTACGGAAGGATGCTGTGATGATCCTGGAGCCATGGGCCCTCCCATCCAATCAGTGCCCTCTGTGCCTGATTGGGCAACATGAAGCCTACTCCCTGCACGTGTGTTGCATTGTTTTCTTCATGCCCGGAGTACAGCAATAGCTCTCCTGTCATCAGTCGCCTCTGTCCAGCTTGGGTCCACCATGTCTCGCTGATGCCTAGCACGGTCAGATCATTATTCCTCATCTCAGCTGCTACCTGTGCCGCCTTTCCCGACTCATACATGGTCCTAACATTCCGTGTGCCGATGGTGGTTCTCCTGGTTGACAGAAGGATAGTCGGCTCTGTGGCTTCCTCTCAGCTTTCACCACAACTCGTCATAGGTCTTTGTGATGAAGTATCTTCCTCTCCCAGGATAAAGTTTTGTCTTTCTTCTGTTGTTAACGTTTCTGTAGCGTAGTTTTCTTTACGGGGTGGGGGTGCTAACCCCACGCCCAACCCTCCTCCTTTTGCTGCCGGGCTTGGGACCGTCCTTGGCGGAGTTTGACACAGACCCAGTTCATCTCAAACCTCATTAAGAGATTGCAGTTAAGTCTCTAGACCTGATTCCTTGTTACGCAGATCCATTATTTTTATTATTATATTATACTCCTGCGGATGAGGGTATAAACCGAGGTCTAGTCTGTGCACTCATGCATTTCATCGCACAGACTTTAAAGAGCCTGATGCTCATGTCCTAGATGGGTGAGTGCCGGCTACACAAATACACCCAGCAAGCACTAGGTCCCTTCTCCCCGTATACCCTGTCACCCAGGATTGTGCACTGTTGTCTGGGTGTCAGCAGTTGCACCCGAAGTGGGCGTTTCAGGTGGCTTGAGTTAGACCCTGTACCGTCCAGCACATTGAGCAGCTCTGGAGCTGGAAAAGTGATATAGGAACAATTAAGTTAAATTATTACATTATTTGAATATTTGTGGGCAGTGTAACTGGAACTTGTGATGTACACGTATTTTTCAGGAGAGGAAAATACGTCGAGTGGACATGACTGTCCTGACGGAGATGTTGGAGACCAACAGAGCCACACTACAAGCCAAAGACGAGCAGCGGCGCAAAGATGCCAAGGTGAGCTTATGCTTGTGGCAATAATGATGATGAAAAGGTAGAAGGGGGGAGGGGGTGGAGGGAATGGAGAATGGTTGTGGTGTTGGTGATTGGGATAGTAGTGAGGATGATGCATGATGATGATGAGGATGCTGCTGCTGGTGCTGATGATGCTGGTAGTAGTAACAATTAGGGTGTTGCTGCTACTGCTGCTTTTGATGATGATCTTGATCATGAAGGGGGTTGTGGAGGAGCAGGAGGATGTTGAAAAAAGAAGAAGGAGGATGGTGATTGTGGCAGAAAAGAAGATGAGGAGAAGGAGGAAGAGTAGGATGATTGTGGTGGTGGTGACAATGTAATGGTGATGATGATGCATTGTGGTGATGATGATAATGATGGTGATGATGATGGTAATGATGATGATGATGAGGATTTTTGTGCTGATGATGAGGATGAGGAGAGGAAAATCTAAATTGGTTGGTCTGTGACTATAAATGTGCCTTGCTTGTGAATTCAAGATTTTGTTTTCCTGGTATCATCAAGTATTCTATCATATTATATTACAAATTGTACATTTTTTGTACACAACAGATTTACACTTGTTTTGACTTGTACAAATGTGCAAGCTTGTCGAGCCTGTTAGTTTGCCATCATGATTTTCTTTGTCAGGCACAACAAGCTTGCATGCCATTATAACCTGGAGAGAATTGTGCTTTACAATTGTGAACATGTGTGCAGTGGGCACGCTATATGCGGTGCGACGGGTCCCCTGACCCTGCCATCCAAGGGGAGATCAATACATACATCAACCTGAAGCTGGAGAATACTGATCGTGATGACGCAGAGAGCGTGTTGAAAGACACACAGCTGGACTTGTCTGTGAGTTACTAATTGGTATAGTCACAATCTTTGTAGTCATCATCCTCACCATCATCTTCTTCTTCTCAATTCAATTCAATTCAATTCAATACAACTTTATTTATCCACATAGGGCAATTACAAGATTTAGAAGCAGCTCATATTATTATTATTATTTTTTTAAAATGAAGTTTAAAATCAGTGAAATGTAAAACAAGGTATCATATTGTCACACGTTTTCATAAGCACATGTCCTACCATACAAACATAAACCAAATACAAACACACACACACACACACACACACACATCACGAACACTCACCACCGACAGTTAAATCAAATAAAAACATGAAGGTAAGAAAATAGGGTAAGAATATCAATCAATCATCAAATCAATCAGTTGATAAACAATCAATCACTAAATCAGGCCATCATTGAGCTTTAAAAAAAAAAAAAAATTTGGGTTAGGGGGGCCGGGAAGATATTAAGGCAGAGATGATTGCATCAAGTTTATCAATCGAATTGCGCAAGGAATAAAACTGTGGGAGCGGCGATTACCCTTACAGGCCGGCAAGGCAAAACGGCTCCCGGATGGTAGCACTGAGTCATCATTGTCAGCATTGTTATCATTTTAGTTGCTATTGCCAGCATCAGTATTGTCATCATCTTCATCATCATCTTCATCATCTTCATCATCATCTTCATCATCATCATCATCATCGTCACCATCATCATCATCATCATCATCATCATCATCATCATCATCATCATCATCATCATCATCATCATCATCATTGTCCTTATTCTCATCCTCCTAGTATAGTAGTTGTCATCATTATTGTTGTTGTATAGTTTCTCCTTGCCTTTTTTTATGATTCTGTTCCCACATCCTCGCCATTGTTTCTTTATCCTTAATCATTTTCTTGTTGATGATTTATTCAGCTGATTGCCGAGCTGGAATTTGTGCTGTCTGACACCCCCCTGGAAGACATGTCAGAAGTCGAGCGACTCAGGCACAGGCAGGTAAGACCTCTTCATTGAATAGAATAGTCCAATGTGCTACAGGCCAACTGACTAGAAATTATTTAACCCTTAAAGTTAAAGTAAAGTTACAGTAATGTAAGTGTTCTTTTCATTGAAGAAAAGATTATGACAAGAGGAGATGGTGATGATGATGATGATGATGATGATGATGATGATGATGATGATGATGATGATGATGATGATGATGATGATGATGATGATGATCAACAACCATGAAACACTGCACTGATGTCCATGGAAGGATAAAAGCCATGATTTCATTCGAGCAAAGCAGGCCATGTTTCCAACTACAGCCATATTAAGGTGTTTTAGTCTCTGTGTTAATTAATTGTTTTATTAACTTGAACAAAGATATACTTATACATGTTTCTATCACCTAAAACATTTCCATGCACTTAAAAGACATTTTTGTTTTGTTTTGTTTGTTTTCTCACTGTCCAGACAATCGGAGAACTGCAGCATGTGATTCAGAAGAAGCTGGACGCAGCCTCTCTGCAAGTCCTATGTGATGCCTCCAAACTTCAAGACTCTGAGACCTCAAATCTGCAATACTGCCTGCAAAACAATACCATCACACTCTGTGTCTGGGGCAACCTTAGCAAGAATCCCAGGTCTGGAGCAATGTCTTTGATAATTTCTTGCTGACTTTTTGAGTTATTTTATTTGAGATGCTTGTTTGTGAGTTGGCTTAACAGTTTTGGAGTTGGACGCCCCTCATTAGATACTATGTGTCGGGTTTAGTTATTTACAAAGCTATATCTAAATCACTTAGGTGAATGATAGACAATAAATGGGTAATTTGCATTTGCAAAGTTAATTTGTGAGCTGTGTTAGTGCAACATTTCTGGGTCAGTTGTCCCGCCTAAAGTGTAATATTGTGTGTCAAGTTAGACTATATGCAAAGCTAGTTTGTGAGTAAGTAATATTGTTTTTGGGTCTGATGTCCCTCCACTTACAGTACATGTATCATGATATTTCTATGTTTTGAAAGGTTGTTACTAAAAAGCATTACAAATCTTTATGTTAGTTACAAGTTTCTTCAATCAACTTACATGATTTTTGTTTTGAATCATGCTTTAGAGGAATATAACAATGTTTTGACAACAGAAGTTTGTCTTTAAATGTAGCAGAATACACCAATGGTGGAAACCTGAAAACCAGCAAAAGCTGAGTAAAAACATACTGCACAACACACAGGTGTGAATGGGTGCCTAGGTATGTTTACAATCAAGGAAGGCAAGACAATGAGGGAGAGGAGATGAGTATCACCCTCATGAAGATGGCCCTGAGAAAAGGAGGTTCCAAACACACCTATTCCCCTATGACCACAAGATTATGGGAGAGCCTTTCCCTGAGTTATGAGGTCCTGCTCAAAGGGTGGCAATAGGTTTAATGTTTGGTGCGTACAGGATCCGTTCATTTGATTTTACGGAAGCCGGCTTCAGCTTTGACATCCCTCGCCTGCTGACCCTGACCAGTTGCTGTATCCGCTACCTGCACACACACTTTGACCACTTCTCACCCTACAGCAAGGCCTTCTACCCACGCCGCAAGAAGAAGGAAGGTGGGTGTTTAGGGGTTGATTGTTTGATTCAGTCATCCATTCGCTTTTTCTTTAGTGAGGTGATTGCGCCTGATGAACCACTGGGTTGGCATAGCATGTATGTATTTTATGATAAGAGGACGTTGTATTTAAGATGATGTTCATTCTTCAGTGAAGTGATTGTCAAGACCGGATGTATGGTGAGGTTTGTGGCAGTGGTGACTGGCCGATCGTCCTTGATTTAACTGGTGATGTGTTTATGCCTTTCCAGCAGTGTGGTGATAATGGGGATAGGAGGAGAAGACCAAGGCAAACTAGAAATAGTCATGATGGGCACTTTAAGTTGCACATTGGGATGAGAGTATAAACTGAGGGGGCTAGTCTGTGCATGCATGCATTCCATCGCATGGACTTTAAAGATTCTGATGCTCGTGTCTTAGAGTGGTGAGTGCCGGCCACACAAATACACCCAGCACGCACAAGGTTACTTTCCCCCACTCACGGTCATACAGGAAAGTGCTCAGTCGTCTGGGCGTCAGACTATATGTTGGTGGGTTGGGTATGGAAGAATCCCCCTTGTGGGTTTGGGTGCGTGAAGGGGCAGGTGAGGTGAGGAAGGAAGAACTGGCACAAGTACGTTGCGTCCATGACTCATGCCTACAACTGCACGGCGCACGACAGTACTGGACTTTCCCCCTACTTCCTGATGTTTGGACGCCGTCCAAGACTGCTGGTAGACGTGGTGTTCGGGATTGAGCGCAACCCTGACAGCAAGTCCTGCACTGCCTACGTGACCGATTTAAAGGAGCATCTCCAGGAGGTGTACAGGAAAGCAACTAAGGCGTCTGAGCAAGTGCTGGTCCACCATAAGTCAGCTTACGACCACCAGGTGAGAGGAGCGAAGATAGAGATAGGAGACCATGTGGTGGTGAAGGTTTTGGCTTTTGAAGGAAAGCACAAGTTGCCCAACCGTTGGGAGGATGATGTCTTTGTCATGGCGTCCCAGCCTAACCCCGACGTCCCAGTCTACGTGGTCCTTAGAGAAGGAGAACCCACCCGGCATCGTACGCTGCACTGGAACCACCTATTACCTGTAGGTGCGTTCAGTGATACCAGAGACTGTGACGGAGGCTACTGAGGACAAGGTCAGCTGCACGCGTTCACGAGGCCAACTCCCCGAGAATAGTGCACCCCCAGAGCCTGAAAATACCACTACCGGTTCCAGCAAAGATGAAGAAGAAGTAACAGCCATCATAGTACAGCCAGCTCCATTTGCAGCGCCACCCGCTACAGACAGGATGGAGAGACTGCTACTATTGGCTGAGGGAGACATCAGCGAGCCATCACCCAACCCCCATGGTGTAGACCACGAGGCGCCGGTTGGTGAAGGGGCATCCGGCCGTGATAGTGACGACCGTCGACCTGAGGTAGGGCAGCCGGACCAGCCCACTGTTGTTGAAGCTGATGAAGAAGAGGCAGCGAGAGGCGACAAGAACGATGCTGACAAGTCTTCTAGCACGACAGAGACAGAGTCCAAGCCGGAACAACAACAGCAGCCGCTACATAGCAATGAACGCGACAGGAGACCCCCTGTGCGTTACCAGGCTGGAACCTTCGCTAGTCAAACCGACCAGACTGAGTGGACAGTGAAGATAGCATATTTGACTAAGCTACTATAGAAGCTGGACACAAATGTAGATTCTTGCGACTTAGCAAAGATTGTAGCTTCAGTATTTCCTAGCAAGTGATTGTGCCGCTCTGTTATTCCATCAACTTATGTATTACATTTCAAATCGTTTTGTATGCTATCCAACTTGTTTTGATTGTAAATAGCAAGACAGAACTTAATTTTTTTACATGGGTTAAGGTAATTTTGGGACCGTGATACAGATTTCTTTTTTTTTTCATTGGATTCTATAGATTTTTGTTTTATATGTCTATGTTGAATTTTCAAGGTTGCAAGACAATGTTCAGACATTTTAAAAAATTACTGGTTTAAATATTTGTAAATAAGTTCAGGGCTATTTGTTTTAGTAAGCCAAAGTGTTGAAATATTCATCCCTATATAAATATTTCTTAATAAGGAAAGACGGTTTTGCTAAAGAATTTATTTTTGTTTAGCATTTTGTATTTTGCCTTCTGCGGTTTGGTCGAATGTCCGAAGCTGTAATTCTGCTTACACATATTTTTTCCTAAAAGCAGGTAACTTGCTAAAAAAAAACACATTAAATTTTTAGGTTTTTTGGACATTACCCTCTGTATTTTAAGTAATCATTTTATAACAACTCGCATGTTCATTTTTGCAAATTGGATTATTTAGATTATTTTGGGTGGATAATCATTAGTCCTTTGATTTGGTTAACTACCTTCCTATGTTAATGATGAGGACGTCATTTTGTTAGTAGAGGTGAACGTGGTAGAGTCAGTTTTTATGCGTATGCATGTGAGTGTGTATTAGTGTATGTTTATGAATGAAAGAAAAGAGTCGAAGTATAGAATGACATATAAATGATAGTAGGAATTATTGGTTTTATATTATGTTAGCATGGAAAGTAAGCATGTATGGTATTCAACGATTCAACGAAGTTTATTGGCCAAATTGACATAAAACATGCACATGGAATATGTTGCGATGTGGCAGTAACATTCATAAAACATACATGCAAACACACGTTTACCAGCTAATAAAATACCAATCAAGCGTGCACACATACACACGCAAACAACAAATAGTAAAAATAAACAAGTAGGTGCCAGTGGATTGTATATGTCCAGTGTATGGAGAAAGTTATTTTTTTAGATTTATTTCCCTTACATATTATAATAATTAATGGTTTTCACTTGCGCCGATTTTGCGCATTGCATTGGATGCATTTTTGAATCTAAGAGTTCACTAGTTTTGTACCTCTTTCTCTGAATGTCGATGTATGAAGACGTACGGTTTTGTGCTTAATATTGTGTGGACTGTTTTTTTTGTACTGGAATACATTTCAACCTCTCATCATACTGATGAGAGTTGTTTTTCTTCAGCATCTTCGTATTTATATTGGAGATTGAAGTCAATAGAGAACTACGTGTAAACCAACATCAACTTTTCACAGTGTGTTTATTCGTCCATCTTCCTTTTCCCTTTTCTTCCTCTTCTTCCTTCCTCACCTCACCTAACACTTCACGCACCCAAACCCAGGAGCGGGATTCTTCCATACCCAACCCATCAACATAGGCACCCAACTAAGATGAAAGTGGGCGCCTCAGTCGGCTCGAGTTAGATCCTGTATCAGCCCGGCACTGAGCATTCCACAATGGATGGAGACATGTGCATTATAAATGGACATCACCATCATCACTATCATCATCATCACCATCATCATCACCATCATCATCATCACCATCATCATCATCATCATCATCATCACCATCATCATCATCATCATCATCATCATCATATTTTCACTTCAGAGCTAACTTGCAATGCTAAACACTCCTTATATGAGAGTTTTCCTTTCCATTCATATGCATACTGGGCATTTGTATAAATTATATTTTTAAAAAAAATATAACAAAATGTAGATCAGGTACATCAATTACAAAGCACATACACACGCACAAGACAAAACCAAACCCTGCCACACCAGCGATTTGAATTGACTCTGTTCAATTTAGTAGCCACAGTTTTTTTGCTTTCTCAAACCACGTGCTCAAAGGAATAATGTCATCTTATCATAAAATACATACTAAGCTAACCCAGTGGTTTCAAAATCAAAAGTCACTGCATCAAAAGTAGATCTAAGCAAAACCGAAAGGGGGTGAAACATTTCACTGTGCAGATATGAAATGAAATGAGCCGACACACATATTTACTCTTTTTAGACGCAGGTATAACAAATTTGTAGTGGAGTCTTTGCATTATTATTCTTTAGCACAGGCTTTATAAAGATTCTGATGCTCATGTACTAGGCAGGTGAATGCTTGATACAAAAACACATGCTGCCAGCACTAAGTCCTAATTTTCACACACATGTACTCCACACCCCTCAACACCCTCCCCTCTACCCTGTCCCCCTTTACATCCCTTATCTTGGAGAGCGCAGCTCTGTGGCTGCTGAGAAGGCAACCCTAATTTTTGATGGCACTGTTGATAGATTATCCCAAATCACAAACTTGTTGCTGTTTTTACTATGAGCCTTACAAGTTGGACGTGAAAGTATCACATCAATAAACTATATTGTTAAAAGTGTAAAATGAGTGCAGGGATCTGTTGAGTGAAGTCAGGGATGTGTATTAAACAACTTTCTCTTGTTGTGTTGCTCAGGAGTGACGGAGGTAGCCCCTGAGATAGTTGTGGAGGAGGAGAAGCCTGAGATCAAGGTAGAGGATGAGGAGAAGAAAGACGCTGATGCATCAATGGGGAAGGACAGCACAATGGTAAGTGGACTTACTGAATTGACTGAGTGAGTGATTGAATTATTGGTTTGGATGGTTGGTTTGTTAATTTCATGGATTCATTGAAGTCTTTCAATATTCTGGGATGGTTGCTGATCCAGCAGTTGCTCCCTTCTTCCACCGCCCTCTTCTTATTGACCATCTTTCTCACTGAATAGTATATTATTTCCAATCAACTTTATCATCGAAAGTTATGTTCATATTTGAAACATTCTGTGATGATGATGATGATGATGATGATGATGATGATGATGATGATGATGATGATAATAATGATGTGATGCGTCAGTAGATGTACGAAGCCTTTGATTGTGTGGCCTTCATGTTTCTTCTGTGCAACTACTGTCTGGCTGGGTTTTTTTGTTTTTGTTTTAAACATTTCAACAGGATGAACCAGAAAAGTCATCAGTAAGTGGAACAAGGCTTTAATGTGTGTGTGATCAGTATAATATGTTTGCCAAAAATAATTATTCTTCAAGAGTGGAATGTTTCCCTGCATAGTTACACTTCACTATAGCTCTCACATTATAGGAATGTTTCCCAGCAAATACTACACTAGTGTTACTTTATAGAAATGTTTCCCAGCAAATGTAACCCTAGCTTTACATTATAGAATATTTTCTTATCACTGTTTCATCACTGTTTTTACCCTTTTAGATGTTGCAGAAGCCTAAAGTCACACCTAAACATAGCAAATCATCGTCATTGGTACCAGAAAGACTTGTTTTGAAGTTCATTTGATATTTATGTATTTGTTTGTTTGCTTATTTATATATTTATTTATTTATTTATTTTGTTTCTTTGTTCATTTGTTTCTTTTATTCATGTTTTATTTATTTTGAAGTTTTAAATGTCAAGGTTTACTTACATTTTCGTGAGCATGAAAACAAACATTCCTTGTTTATTTATCGTATAAATTTATTTTAGCAGTTTATACTTCAAGACATTATATTAACAGGAAAATAGTTTACTGTCCATGGTTATTAAGTTTGCAGTTGCAATTATGACTATTTGTTGCGCATTATTAGTTATTATAATGATTGAGATTGTGAGTATTTAACTTTGAGAGTGTTTTTGCAGTTTAGGTGGTGTGTTTTTGACAAATTATTCTGCTGTCCTTGTTTATTTGTTGGTGCTTTTTTGTTGTATAACAAATTTTTTTTCGTTTGTATCCAGTTCCTTCCACAGATGAAGATTTTGTTTTGTTATCTCATTATCTCCATATAACTGCAATGATATCATTATGAATTTGAACTGTAATATATGTTGAGATTATGCCATATTGCTTTTGCTTTAACCTTGTTGTTTTTATTACGTACATCTGTCAGCACTGAAAAAGGGGAATACCTTGTTTAAATCTTGAAGGCTATTTTGAAACTTATTGGTTGTGTAGTTGTGATGTCATTTTAGGTCTTTAAATAAAAAAAAAAAATTCTATGGAACAGTGGAATGTCTGTATTTTACTAACAATATGTACCAACTCTGGTTTATTGGGCATTAAGGATCAATATCCAAGTGAAACATGGCTTGAAGTAATTTTCATTTATGATTGGTTATTTGATCAACTATGAACAGTTGAGGTCATGTCAGAGATTGAGATCAAGCTAAGCATTACTTGTCATTTTCATGCAACCTTTTTGTTAATTAATGAATGATGATGATGATGATGATGATGATGATGATGATGATGATGATGATGATGATGATGATAATGATGATGGTGGTGGTGGTGGTGGTGGTGATAGGCTGCATCATAGTTTCATATGCTTATGTTTCATGAATAGAATGTTGAGATAAATTCTCAAAGTAATTGATGTACCTGTGTGCCCGGACTTGTGCCTTCATTTCACAGGACATTCTGGCATCAAAAGAAGCCCTGGAGGAGGAGCAGGAGGAGCAGGCTGCTGAGGAGCAGGAAGCAGAGGTCATTGAGCAAGACTTTGAGGACCCCAAATCACCAGGTTGGTCTCAGGCTAATACCTATAGAGTTACTTTTAGGAATTGTGACGACACGAGGTTTCAGATAGCAGGGAGAATTATACTTTTTACGAAGTTACACTTCTCCGTATACAGTGTACATAGAATAGCGTGACCAATTTACTTTTTGCGTATGAAAGTGCAGTTTCGTAAAGTCCGTGCATAACGAAGAAGACAGGGAGTAGGCCAATTTCCGAATAGGGATACGCGTAATAAAGAATGTGCATACTGACGAGAGCTCGACTATTTGCTTGTGGCCGGCACGTTTTTGGAGGGCAGAGTGGTTTGAGATGCTGTTGCGAGAGGATCGAATCTAACGAGGCAGCAACCCTGTGACAGAGGTCATTGTAGTGTAGGGTACTGTTGGAAGGGTGTGTTTATTGCTTATATAGCCACCCAAGGTCTTATGCCCTCGACGGGATAAGGATGTTTAGAATTCGAGAGGAAGGATATTAACTACCATTTGTCAACGAATGTAGAGTTATATGCTTAAGGTGTGTGTCGTTCTCGATTGAACACCCACCAAGACTTAGTGTCTGTGACAGAGCTAAGGTGACCTCATCCTCAATTATAAGTGTTATTTGGAAAGTGAAATAACCAGCAATAGCAAGACAAAGTGACTCTCAAAAGACTAACCAATTGTATTTGTGACAGTGCTGTGTTGTGTTGTGGTGTTGGGGGGAAAGGTGTGTCACAAGCCGAGGCCTAAAAGGTTTGGGCTGTTACTTCTACGCATTATTTCAACGCTGTTGCTTCTGATGTTGCTTCTTATGCTGTACTTATGTTGCTGTTGTTGACGCTGATTGGGTTCTAGCCAGCCTGGGGGGTGCCTTTGCCTCTACAGCAGAGTAGTGTTGTGGTGATCTCTGCCACTGCTGCAGGTTTTGCCTATGTATCGAGGCAACACTATTACAGGAGGTTTTTATACCTAATTCATGCACACACAGACTCACACTGCATCACACCTAAAAACATATTCATTTAGTTAGAAGAATCATCCGCTTATTGTGAAAGAGACTGTTTAGCTCTCTGAGCTACTTGACAAGAACATTGAGACAGAGCTTCTGTGCCACAGCTTCGCCTAGATAATAGTTTATGATTAAAGATTCAAACGCCATTGCTTATTATTTGAAGATTTACATTTTGAATTGATTTGTTGATTGTGATTTTGTTGTACACACTTTGTAAAGAAACTGTTGTTGTTTAGTTCTGTTTAGGGTTGAACAAGGGGAGGTAATTGTTAGTTAGTATTGGGACGGGGGTCTTGTTAGGGGTTGAGGGGAGGTTAGTTCCCATTTGTCCTGTGTTTGTATGTTAATTGTGGAATAAAAGAGTGTGATTGTATTCTGGCATTTGTGTTAGTTTATTTTGTTTGAGTTTTATTCCTTTCCACTCGCTTTATGTGCTGACGTCACAGAACCCGCTCGGGGGACGTGACAGGAATCTCTGACACTTAATCTGCCTTTTTGATATCTGGTTGGTTATAGATGATCCCTATATTATGTTGCAGTGGCAGTTTTAGAGAAAAAAATTATCATAAGTTGCACAGGCAGTTTTCAAGCTATATAGGCCAAAACCCTACAGCACCTGCCATAACCTAGCTTCACTGATTGTGATATCATTCGGAGTTGGCAAACATTATTATTACACTTCCAAGATATCGATTAGTTATAACATAAAGCTAGCTATCCCATTTCTGTCTGTTGCATGTTATTCGCCCCTTTCTTTACTTTTAGGAAGACCCATGCATTCATTTTCACAAAAATATCCAAAAGGGTGGAAAAATCTCAGGCACTGACACTCGATTATAGCTGTCTCTTACTACTTCTGTCTTTTATATCCAACAATAAGGGCACCTAGTAGATCTCCACTGCGCTAATTTATATACAGTGCATGATCTCATAGTCTTCTGCTTGTTATATAATTATACTGTGTCTTCAGCTTGTAATTCCCATAAGCTGCTATACCTTTTTCCTGCACTCAGACCTCTGTGGCTGGATGTTGTTAACTCACTCCCTATTGTCCACTGTGATCGCAGGGGTCCCCTGCCCAACACTTGCCAACGGAACCACTGATGTATTTTTGCTTCAAGGACATCAATTTTTGTACGAAACTAAAGTTCTAATTTGTTTTATTGCCCATTGTTTCATAGTGCTATTTTTGAGTTCTTCACCTATAGAATGATGCAGCAAAGTTTAATTTTTCGTAATCGCTGGCTTTGTGTGTTTTTTGCCAACCAAAATGCCATCCTTCACTTTGACCAAAAATAGGGTTATTTATACCCCCATCTAAATCAGGTGTTTTCCACTTGAAACATTTGAAATTTGCACTATAGTGTACCAATATGTTTACAATAACTCCTGAGTACTTTTTTTAAAAATGAATTTTTTTACTAAATAGTACAAATGGCCAGTAAACAGAGAAAAGCATAAAACAAAATCGCCCAACAATGCTTTTTTATTTTTAATTTTTTTTAATTTTAGAATCTCTATTTTTGTCAGATGTTGTTGCTTTCTCTATTCTTTGTTCAGGATCATTTTGCCTTAGTTTCATTTCAAGACTATCCATGACTAGTTTCAGAAAGTGTAGGGGAAGAGGGAGGGAGGATCAGGAGGAGGGGGGGGGGGGTGGCTTGATCTGTCACAGACTTTATTCACCAATCAAACACACAAGATTTTGATTGACAAATATTAAATATTCGATGACCCTTGAATTTTGCAACACTTTTATCAAAGGGGTTGAAAAGGTTAACTTTACAGAGATAATTTGATACACTCGTGCAATGTGAGTCACTCTGTATTCTTTACATTTATCTATTTATTGTAAATGCTTTATTATTATTATCATTATTATTATTATTATTATTATTATTATTATTATTATTATTATTATTATTATTATTATTATTATTATTATTATTAATTTATTATTATTATTTATTTATTTATTTTAGTTGAATGAAAACTGTTTATTTTCAAAGTTTTTAACCCTTTCCCCCATTCCCTACACACCCACTAAACATGACTCCGTTTTATGCCACCTATAAGTATTCCAAGCTGGAATCTCTTTTCATATGTCTCTTTGGCTTCTGAAACAATGCTTCATGTATGTGCCTGTATGTGTACAGAACCGCTAGAGTGGGAGGACTTTGATGAGGAGGACGATGTGGTGGACCTTCGGGCCTATCACGTGCTGGGTGGGGTCTTCAACTTTGACCTGCTTGACCTTCCACCTCAGCCCAAGACCTGCAAGAACTGGATCATCACACAGAGTGGGTTAAACATTATATATATATATTCACTCAGTTTTTGACTTCCATGCATAGCCACCTTCGCCGTCTGTGCAAAACTTTAAAGTGGCTAAGTATGCAGAACCTATTTTAACTATCACAACCAAATTGGTAATGTGGTGTATAACCATGAGACTTCATAAATGACCAGTGAATGAATGACTTCACGTCAATGTCAAGGTCACAGGTAGGTCAACAAATGTTAGTCAAAAATTGAAAAAGTTTTACAAAATGCCACTTTTTTCTAGGTTATTAATATTGAACTTATGATTCTTTAATTCATATCAAGGAGACACACATACTATACAAATTTGGTCAACTTCACTCCAAGTTTAAGATCACTGGAGCTTTCCAAAGTTGGTGAGTATAGGTACATTGAAGTGACCTTGACCCTAAACTATGGTGAGAGATAGAAAGTCCAAACTTGTTGTATTTTGAGATATTGGATTAATCTTTCATATATGTTCTGTTTTTAAGTTGATCTTGAAGGTCAAGGTCATTTTAGCCCTTTCAAAAACATACAAAAAATAGATCATCGTACAGTGGAATGGCTGTTTATTTAACCTATTTAACATATTTAACATTGGGTTATTTGATCAGACATGCATGAGAGGTCACGTGAAAGTCAAGGTCATCCCAAGGTCATGGTTTGACCAGTGCTTATCTATAGTACCTCAAAGCTAGGCAAAATACTTTGTTGGTTTTTTGGCATGAGCTTTTCAGTTTGTTCAAGCCAGTTTGTTTCATGACTTAGTGAGTGTGTGTTTTTGTGAGTGTGTAAGTGTGTGTGCTTGTGTGTGTGTTAGTGTGTGTGCTTGTGTGTGTGTTTTTGTGTATTTGTGTTTGGTTTCGATTCAGATCAATTCAGTCTTTCCTTGAATGTTTGTTCACACATTTAGGTTACATTGGACAATGAAAATGAAACTTTTAAAACACTGTAACTATTTAAAAACAAAATTTCAATTAGTCTATAAAAGTCTACCTACAGAAGATTTAGCAATAACTTTCACAAATTCTGTAACCTCTGGATAATACAGAACCGCTACTGCAGAATGGCCATATTCAATTATGTTATGTCCATTTACATCAAACTTTTGTGTTTGGTTTGAGTGTGGCTATTTGTGTGTGTGCACATTTGTGTGTGTGCATGTGAAGGTAGTTAAAATGTTAAATATTTGTATTTGTGTATCTGTATATGTGAATAGTACTAGTACAGCATTTGATAAGGATTTTATTGATTGGGTTGATCATGATTTGATTCATCGGTTGATCAAGATTTGATTCACCTGTTTGCTTGGCAGAGGTGGATCCCCCGAAGATTGAATTTATAGACTACGTGGCCGACGTCCCAGCCCATGCCCCTCAGGAAGGGGTAAGCAAGGATTCAATCACAAAAAAAGACATCAAGGACGAGAAGCGAGATGAGAAGCCACCCATCAACGTCACACTCAAGTCAGTATATGCACTGGTGAAGTATGGATGTATAATGATACAGACAGATTTGCGTATTCCTTGGAAGTAATTAGTTTGATGTAGTCAGTCATCATAATTAAGTTGGTCTGTCAGTTTTTCCTCTTGTACGCCATGCTTTCACTAACTATATAAGTATGAATGTAACCTGGGATCTGGCTCCGTTCAGGAAGTATTCTTTCAGGGAAAGAAAACAGTTGATGTATGAGCTCATAATTATGTACATTACAGCTCTCATCAGACATTCCTTCACATTTGTACTATGGACACTTTTTTTAAAGCTGTACATTTCACAGTGGCTCTAGACTCTAGCGAAGCTGTTCAGGTTTTGAAGTCAGGCCAACCAGGCTAGTTATTTTGTCTTCTGGAGGGGGAAGAAAAAGTTGAAATGGCCGCTGACCCAGCCACAGGCACAAGGTAAATTTTATAGCAGTAATTAAGCAGCCTTCTTGAGCAGGTCTACCGGTATGTGCCACTAAACACTGAAAGTTACGGTCTTGTTGATAAAATCCCATGGTGTTTACCCATCAAGTGCATGAGCAACAGTTGTGAGAAGAAGACTAGTTTAATTGGCTTTATGAAAGAAAAGGAAAAGGAAGAAAAACGAAAGAGTGTTGAAAAGAAAAATTATATACAATATATGCTTGTATTAAAGTATGGTTTACAAAATATGTTTAACATAAACAATATTATATATAATGTACATACCTGTTCTCATCGAAGAATGGACAACGTAATGACTATCTCTGTGAAAGTGTTAAAAGATAATTGCAGAACCAATGACTTGGTATAGAAAAAACATATGCCCATGATAATATATGTATATACAGCTATGTAAAACACACACAGTTTTCATGAAGAAAGAGAAACAAGCATGCGCACGCTTGAACATGATAAACACGTAACAAAGTTAAAGTAAAGAAATTGTGGAAAACTGACAAGATACAATTGCAGAATTCACACACACTACAAAGACTGCAGAGAGCAGTAAAGAAATAATTGATTTTTGACAACAGAACAAAACACACACACAGTTTACCATCATTTTACCATCCACCCAGACAGCACAACAACATTAGGGCAATATTGCCCTAACATTGGCTGTAACATTAGGGTAGCAAATTTTTGTTAATGTCTGGGCAATATTGTAATTAGTATTGTTTCCATTGGTTGTTGCTATATTAGGTCTGTGTTGTAGTACAACATTGGTGCATTGTCAGAAGTAGTTTGTCATTTCTGACGAAGAGAAATACAAATCTTGAAAGCTCGAACAAGCTTCGGTGTTGAGTCTGCTAGTTCCTTACCAAAAAGTATGATAAGAATGATTTTTGGATTCCTTTGTTTTGTCTCGGAATAGTTTGATTTAGTCAGGAATAATATGTTAATCTGTCAGTTGGTCTATACATTGTACAATATATCTCGACTATAACTGATTTTGTCCAAACTTCCTAGAAACATTGTTCCATTAGGTCTATTCCTTAAATAGGCCTAGTCCTTGCTCATTAGAGTTAATTCTCTTGGTTTGTAGGCCAGACTTGGCGACTTGGCTATATTCTGCCATGTGCAAAAAATGCACACAGTAAAGCGTTGTGCATGGTGAACATAAAAAACTGACTCCAGATATCCTGAAATATATACAGGGATAAGGTTTATTCCATTTATCAAGCCTGAAAAGTATAATTATCATTTAGATTGATGCCTGAAGTGAATCAAGGGATGCAGACGACTGGCCGAACAACTGAGCTTTACAAAATTATTATTATTTATTTATTTATTTATTTATTTGTGTGTGTGTGTGTGTGTGTGTGTGTGTGTGTGTGTTAACTGAGCATGAAAACCATTAAATGCTGGACGTATATTTGCAGCAAGGTCAGTGTTAATCTTTAGCAAGATATTAATGGAAGCATGAAAGTAATTGAAAATGATACTTGATGTAGTTACAAAAAAAAGTTTTTTTTAAAAAAGCATTTGATTAGTATTCGTTTCTTCCTTGATGCATGCACTCACAGTAACACAGCTCACTTCAGTTTACTCTTTCAGTTTGAGTTTATTTTGGATTTCATCCAACCCCATTAATTTGATTTAATCAAAATAAAATCAGAATACTGTACACAATTCAGTTCTGAACTATGACCGTGATAATTGGCTGCCTCTCCAAACGTGGGATAGCTCAGTTGGTAGAGCAGCAAGCTCATGTTACAAAGGTATAGTGGTTTGATTCCTGGTGGTCCAGACATAAACATTGACTGTGAGCACTGTTGCTTCAATAATGGTACTGAAAGCTCACAGTCAATATAAAAATTTCAAAAAAAAAATATTTAAAAAAAATGATTTTCTTTCCGTCTTTCAATAGCGATCTCCCTGCCTTTACACCATCTGTTCGAGTGATGGATGTGTATTTGTTGTGTGTGTGAGGGTGGATGAGACAGGTGAGCGTGTATGTTGGTACAGATCGCCGCGCTTTGAGCCTGATTGATTTGGGGAAAAGCACGTATATAACATCCAGGATTATTATTACTATTATTTTTAGAACATAGTTTTCTCTTCTCCTCCATCCCCGGTCACCTAGGATTGTGCTCAGTGGTCTGAGTGTCAGATTGTGCACCCCAGGCAGCAAGCAGGCGTGTCTGGCAGCAAGTTAGATCCTGTATCAGCCAGCGCCTTAAGAATATAAATAAATTAAGATGAAATACAATCGGAATACCACACAATGATCGCCAATAAGCTTATGTTATATTGCAAGACTGGAAGTTAGTTCAGAGATAAAAAGCATTTGATTAACCGGTTTCGTTGTTTGAAAGTCAATCCGAGACGATTCTAGTCAGGGGCAGATGGATTTGCCTCAAAGAGGATTCCCAAGAGGATTATACAATTTCGTAGGTTCACTTCCCAGCCTATGCTCACCAGTTCAAACTGCTTACCCTCACTGACAAGGGAAGTAACTCGCTTGTTTATAGTTTAAGCCTCTTCAACCCGTTTTTACCATCTTGGTGATTTTACCACATTATTACCAGCTAAGGTTAATCAGCCTCCCATGCCAATGTATTTGCTCTATCTCAAAGGTCAAGGTCACTGGAATCAATTCCTTGCTGAACACATTTTGCAGTATGCCTTAAAAACATCTGAACCAATTTTTTATTATTATTTTTTATTAACTTCAGCCGCAAATTTCTCAACTAATGTCCTATCATTCTTTGGCAATCCGTAAGTCAGTCAACTAGTGGTTTTTTTTTTCTTCAGTTTTATGTTCATAACAGTTTGTTTTTGTGCTTAATCTCCAAAATGGCTTGGCGGAGTTTGATTAATTTTATTATGCAGATACTGTAATTATACTGCTCAACTTTTCTTACTTATCATTCATATTTGATCTTCCTCGAAGGTCAAAGGGTGCTGAGGTCCACCACTTTCTAAACACGTTTGAGTTTTCAAAAGTAGATTTCTGTAAACTTGCCCTTAATTAGACCTTGACCTCAATTGTTTCAGTTTGCCAAAAGACGTTTTGTTCCTGGAAGAGCCACAGATTGCGCGATGGGACGCCAAAAAACAATATTGGAGGACCGATGGATTTTTTAACTACGTCTTTGATGAAGGTGAAATTATTAAGTGCGCATTAAAGAAAGAGCAAATAAAATGAATTAACAAAGCAGTTTTATAACAGCATCATGCAGGCATTGTGCTCTTTTTCAAGGCAGGTAGTGCAAGCACGGAGAGAGAAAGAGAGAGAGAGGGAAGGGAAAAGGAAAGAGAAGGAGGGATAGAGAGATCGAGAGATCTGAGAGCATGTTGACCATTGTCTGTGTGTTTGGGTGTGCGTTTTCTTTCAGCAATCAAAGCATGCAGTGCACTAGCTTTGATCTGCGGCTTGCAACATTTCTCATGTCACTTCAACCATTCCTCACACTGCATGTTCACGTTTTGCAGATGCACGAACGTACAAGTGCGCTGTGAGTCAGTTTGGACCGATGTGCCTGCTGCAGGACGCTCACATCAACATGCCCTTCCAGTCGTGGGAACTGCGCCCCCACCACCTCAACGCCTGTGTCCTCACCATCATCGCTGCTATCGTCGAGCTGGAGATTGAAGTCAAGGTGATGTGAGCTCTTGAGCTGGAAAAGCGATACATAAGAACAATATAAAGTAATAAATAAACATTATGAAACAGCACAGACATAAAAAATAATTAATGTGGCATTGACAGCTCCAACAATACAATCAGCAAAGAGGAAAACGTGTAACAGAATTTGGTCCAATGGAATAACAAAAAAGGATCAAGGGACATAAAAAAAGATTGAGGGAAGTATGGAAGGGAAGGAACTCAGATTTGTTTATCCATGCAACCTGTTCACTCAGCAACAAGGCAGGAGTCGTCGTATGAAGTTTTCCCACTTTATTCAGCTTACATCAACAACTGCATACAATCGCTCAATCGTTTTTTTCACTTTCTCTTTTTCAAACATAGTGCATCCCCTATATAGTTTTTCTATAATCTAGAGAACGTTCGAACAATCCAGCGTGACGCAATTACAACCAATCAGAATAAAATTCATCATCAGAGCTATGCACTGTCTTACGTCATATAACTTAGAATCATCTCGTAGCCATCACTAGATTTATCCACACGCTTTGATCGATATTAAACAAGCAACCCTAGAAAATTCTCCAATAATATCGACCAACGAAAATTATCAACATTATACAAAGCTTCTTCTAACTACAATGCAAAATCAAATCAAAGGTAAATACACTCTGTTATTTCATGCTTTGCTTAAATCTTGATAAGTGTAACTCAGATTTGTTTATCCACGCAACCTGTTCACTCAGCAACAAGGCAGGAGTTGTCGTATGAAGTTTTCCCACTTTATTCAGCTTACATCAACAACAGCACACAATCGCTTAATCGTTTTTTTCACTTTCTCTTTTTCAAACATAGTGCATCACCTATATAGTTTTTTATAATCTAGAGAACGTTTGAACAATTCAGCATGACGCAATTACAACCAATCAGAATAAAATTCATCATCAGCGCTATGCACTGTCTTACGTCATATAACTTAGAATCATCTCATAGACATTACTAGATTTATCCACACGCTTTGATCGATATTAAACAAGCAACCCTAGAAAATTCTCCAATAAAATCGACCAACGAAAATTATCAACATTATACAAAGCTTCTTCTAACTACAATGCAAAATCAAATCTAAGGTAAATACACTCTGTTATTTCATGCTTTGCAAAACAAAATGATCAGATCTATTGTGTGCGTCTCAAACGTACTATCATGCATGTCTCAAACGTAACAGTTGCAGTCCAAATATATTGAAAGTGAAGATTGCTACATTTAGTTCGCAGGGTTCTTTCGACCGTCTTGCTACCACAAAGTGATTTGATCATGGAATAATGATCCTCGAAGACAGAACGTGGCTACCTTCATATGTAACAGAAAATGGTTTGTAAAGCAGAATAGTAATGTTAGCTTGGGAGCAAAAGTAACAGAAGAGCAAGACTATTGTACTTGTGACTGTCGTTCTTCTCTTGCAATTTGTGTACATTCACGATGAAGAAATATTTATGTCCAGCTTCTGTTAAATAATAAGAAATAATGTACAGTGACTTTCTTTTGCAACTTGTATTTCTGTATGTTTTCAGGATGGACTGTGCTGCTTGAGTCAGCCATCAGACAAGCCAGAGCTGGCCAAAATTGTCAACCAGTGGGTCACGCCGAAGGATCTGGTGAAAGTACGTAGACTTGTTATGACATGAAATGGTTCATTCTTTTTTGGCAGTTTTTCTCCTATTATATAATGTGCTAACTAATTGTAACTTAAAATGGGAGAGGCCTTCAAGACTGCTGAAACTACTCTGCATAAGACGTTAGCGGAACGTACTAAAATATTATCCATCGATTTATATATTTACTAGTAGCCTGCTCTAATATTCTTGTTTGTGTGTTAATTTTATTTCATGTTTGCTTGTGGGGTTTGTGTTTACTGCTGATTTATTCTATGTATTCTATCCCGTAACTCAAAAAGTCGTTGGGGCACCACAGATTTTCATTTAACCAGCGCACTCCATCTGTCTCTGTTCTCAGCAACCCTCATGGCTTTGCTCAGTTTCAAGCCAGTCCATTCTCGAATGTTGTCCTCCCACCTCTTTTTCTGTCTCCCTCTTCTTCTGCCACCTTGCACCATGCTTTGTAGGCTGGTCTTTGCAAGGCCTGATGCTCTGGTGAGATGGCTATACCATCGGAGTTTCTGTTTCTTCACCACTGTGAGCATGTCATCGTTTTGTCCAATGGCTTGTATGATGGTCTGTTGGACTTCATCGTTGGTGATGTGCTGGGTATAGGAAATGCCCAGAAGTCTTCTGTAGCACCTGATCTCCATGCTTTGTATTCTTTGTTGTAGGTCTGCTGTGAGGGTCCATGTTTCGCAAGCATATAGGTAGATGGAGATGACAAGGGAGCACAGCAACCTTACCTTAGAGTGTAGACTAATGGTCCTGTCTTTCCAAATGGGCTTCAACCTATGGCAGCATGCAATTGTTTGTGCTATCCTGGAGAGAATTTTCTATCGGGACCCATTGTCAGATATAATTGCTCCTAAATATTTGAAGCTCTGCACCATGTTGAAGGATTGGCCTTGGACTTTGATGTCCATGTTGATGCCATTGATGTTGTTGGTAATAATTTTGGTCTTCCTGCACTTATTTCCATTCCAAAGGCTCTGGAGGTGGTGTCAAGCATCTTTACCAGCTGTTCAAGTTCTTGTTCTTCTCCAGCCAATCCATCAAAGTCATCCGCAAAACAGAGGTTGGAGATTGCTCTACCCCCTATGCTGACTTTGTGTTCACAATCCAAAGTATGTCTGGCATGTGCCTTATGGAAGAACAAGAAGTCTTGGATAGATAGAGAAAGTACTGCTCTGACCTTTACAACCACACACCAAAAGGAGATCCATCAGATCTAGCATATCCCCAGACCAGAGAAAAAGAATAAATCCTCCCAATTTTCCAAGAAGTTGAGGCAGCAGTGCAATCACTGAGGAAGGGAAAGTCAGCGGGAGTGGACAAGATACCCGCAGAATTGCTTAAAGCAGGAGGAGAAGCGATGATTGACGCCCTCACCATTATCTGCAACAAGATCTGACAGAGTGTGGAGTGGCGTACACCATGGACCCAGTCGCTTGTCATCACTCTTCCATAAAAGGGTAACCTTCAGGAGTATGAAAACTACCGCACCTTCAGCCTCATCTGCCATCCCAGCAAGGTCCTCCTGAATATAATACTTAACAGGTTAAAACCCCAAGCTGAACAAATCATAGCTGAAGAACAAACTGGATTCAGGGCAGGGCGAAGTACCACCAAGCATATTTTCAACCTCAGAATAATCTGCGAGAAATACCTACAGCACCAAAAACATCTATATCATGTGTTTGTAGACTTCAAGAAAGCCTTTTGACCGAGTCTGGTATGCAGCTCTGTGGGCAACCATGAGAGTGTACAACATCAGCCCTAACATTCTTGATGTCATCAAAAGCCTGACAAGTGCAGTCCTCCACAACAGCGCCATCGGGAATTGTTTCAAAACAACAATCGGCGTGCGTCAAAGATGCCTACTCTCTTCCAACACTCTTCAACATCTTTCTGTAGTGCATCATGTCAGATGCTGATTTATTATCAGATTGAATAGAGTCTTGTAACATCATATTAGACTGAATAGGGTCTTGTATCATCATTGATTATTGGATTGAATGGGGTCTTATAACATTTATGTATTACTCACTTTTATATTGCATTTTCCATCTCAAGAGCTGCTCAAGGTGCTGGTGGATACAGGATAAGATAAGATAAGATAAGACAACTTTATTATCTTTTACAAGAAATTACATTGTGGTGTACAATTACAATCAACAAGGAATAAACATCACAATAATAATAACAACAATCATAATGACAATGAGGATAAAAATGCACAGTCACATATGAATGGAATTACACTTATGCATGCTAACATTAAAAAAAAATGTGAAATGAGATTATTTTGGGCAAACAAAACACACACACACACACACACACACACACACACACACACACACACACACACACACACACACACATGTCATTTATTAAGTAATGAGACAGCCTTTGGAATAAAACTGTTTTTCATTCTGAGAGTTCTGACCCTTGGTGTTTGGTAGCGCCTTCCAGAAGGCAGGAGCTGGAAGTGGTGCGCAAGCACATGAGTGCTATCCAGCACAAAGCAAATAGCTTTCCGCACAACACGTCTTTCATACAACACCTGCAGACTCTCTTGTTTCACTCCCACAACCCTCCCACAGACGTTCACTACTCGATCCAGAATACTTTTGTTTTTTACACACAAACTTCCATACCAGCAGATAAAAGAAAAGGTAAGAACGAACTCAATAAAAGAAGAGTAAAAGGTCTGAAGGATGCGGCTACTGACTCGGAGATTTCGAAGTTTTTGATGGCAGTAAATTCTAGACTGACATTTTTTGTGTATGGCCTGGGTGTTTGCAGTGAAGTTCAGTTTCTCGTCAATGATGGTTCCCAGGTATTTGTATTGGGTGACTCTCTCGACTGTAACACCATCAATGACAAGGTCTGGAATGAGAGTGTTGTTTTTACGAAAGTCAATGACCAGTTCCTTAGTTTTCTTGACATTTAAGTCCAGATAGTTTTGTTTGCACCAGGAGCTGAACCTATCAACTGCAGAGAAATACACAGCATTTGAATTGGACAGGTCCACAAGGGCAGAGTCATCCGAGTACTTTATGACCGGTGAGGCATCAGTTCCTCTGCAGTCGTTTGTGTAGAGCGTGAAAAGTACCGGAGAAAGAACCGTACCCTGAGGAGCTCCTGTGGACGTTTGTTTGAGAGATGAGACAGCAGAGTGAAAGCGGACAACCTGAGATCTGGACACGAGGAAGTGAACGATCCACAGGACGAGTCTAGGAGGGACAGTGTAAGACAAAAGCTTCTGAGCCATGAGGTGTGGCTGTATGGTATTGAAAGCAGAAGAAAAGTCTATAAATAGAATGCGGACAAAGGAACCAGAGGTCTCTAAGTGATCATACGCATTGTGGAGAAGCGTCAGAGTAGCGTCGTCGGTACTACGATTGGGTTTGTATGCAAATTGAAGAGGATCAGTGAAAGGCTGAGTGTGACAAAGAAGACGAGAGAGAAGAATCCGTTCGAGACATTTCATAGCTATGGATGTCAGGGCAACAGGGCGATAGTCGTTGAGTTCTTTGGGTTTACTGTTTTTGGGCACGGGACAGATGATAGAGTGTTTCCATACACTAGGTACAACACAATCCCTGACTGACCACGAGAATAGCTGACTGAATACTAAGCACAACTGTGCAGCGCACCACTTCAAGGTCCTACCCCCTATACCATCAGGGCCAGTGGCCTTTCTCAGATTCAGTCTTTTAAACATGGACTCAACTGTGGCACCATCGATCTCAAAGTCAGCATCACCATCAACCACGTCTTGTTCTAAACGAGAAATAATATCATCAACGTCGTCTTTTGTGTCATCACGTTCAAAACGGCAGTAGAATGAATTTAGTTCTTCTGACATTTTAATTCGGTTTTCAAAAGGAAGGTCACAGTTAGTTGACTTCAGCTTTGCTTGACCGGACAGAGTTTTCAACCCCTTCCATGCATCAGCCAGGTTACCACGCTCGAACTGTGATTCTACCTTTTCCTTATATTGCCGTTTAGCATCCTGAATTTCCTTTCTTAGTTTTGCTTGAACACGCCTGCGTTCAGCTTTATCATCAGTTTGAAATGCAATTTTCTTTTCGTTTAGAGTGGCTTTGAGTGACTTTGAGACCCAAGATTTGTTATTTGGAAATATTTTTATAGTTTTGGTAGGGATGACAGTATCCTCGCAGAATTTAATATAGTCAGAAATAACATCAGCAGCTTCATTTACACCATCACTAGATTCCAAAAACATGTTCCAGTCAGTACAGTCAAAACATCCTTGTAACTGTTCAATGCTTTCAGAAGACCAAACTTTTACTGTTTTCTTTACAATGGGTTGTGATCTGATTTTAGGCAGGTAAGATGGAATGAGATGGACACAATCGTGATCAGATTTACCAACAGATGGAAGTACAAAGGATTTATAGGCATCAGGAATGTTGCCATATAGACGATCAATGGTATTGTTTTGACGAGTGGGGATAGACACATACTGATGAAATGAGGGTAAACAAGTGCACAAGTCACAGCTATTGAAATCTCCTGCAATAAAGTTAGGTGCATCAGGGGAGATCATTTGTAGCTCATGGACGACATCGGCGATCTGGGTCGCGGCACGTGCGGGGTTAGCATGGGGAGGTGTGTAGATAACCGTGACGAAGATTTGACCGAACTCACGCGGCAGGTAGCGAGGACGCAGTGACACTGCTAGAAGGTCAAGGTCGCGTGTATTCAACTGTTTTCGCACCGTTACATTTGCACTGTTACACCAGCGTTGATTGACATACAGGCATACGCCACCCCCCGACTGTTTGCCACTGATCTCAAAATCTCTGTCAGATCTAAACGGTGCACCAAAACCATCAATCGCTACGCTTTCATCGTCAATCTTATTACAAAACCAGGTTTCAGATATACACAACAGACACGCATCCCTAAATTCAGACATGTAACTAGTATAGGCCTGTAGTTCTTCAAAATTCAAATTGTTAGATTGAGGCCTAATGGAGCGGGCGTTGGTCACGATCATAGAGGGTAGTGGTGGACAGTGTTTATTTCTTCTAAGTCTTCGTTTCACTCCTCCTCGATCTAACTCAAACCATCTGAGGCGCCCACTTGCAGCCTTTGGGCGCACAGACTGACGCCCAAACGACTGAGCACAATCCTGGGCGACCAGGGGTGGGGAGAAGGAAGCCTAGTGTGTGCTGGGTGTATCTGTGTAGCCGGCACTCGCCCGTCTAGGACATGAGCGTCAGGATCTTTAATGTCCATGCGATGGAATGCATGCATGCACAGACTAGACCTTGATTTATACTCTTATCCATGTTTGCTTGTGGAGTTTGCGTTTACTGCTGATTTATTATCGGATTGAATATGATCTTTTGTAACATCATTGAGTATTGGATTGAATGGGATCTTGTGACATCATTAGTTATTGAATTGAATGGGATCTTACAACATCATTGATTATTGGACTGAATTGGGTCTTGTAACATCGTCACGTGCTGTTTTTTAAACACGTTCGATCTCAGCCTTGGTATCTGATCATTATTTTCTCTCTGTTCTTCCTTCTCTCTGCCCTTCTGATTTTTCGGTCTATAATTAATTGATGGATTTATTTTTTTACAGAACATGCGAGCAGCAGGATTGAATGTTTTCCCTCAGGAGGATTCCTCCAAATATGTTTCAGTTCAGAACAAGGTAACACTCTATAGGATTCATTTGTTTTTGTTTTTTTGTCACTGATTGTGATTCAGATTAAAGTTTAATGTACATGTTTGTGGCCTAAATTTGCTGTCTTAATTTTGTATCAGCTTTAAGCTAGTCTTTGGATCATTAGTTTTTGTTTGCATTATAGTCTGATTATGTGCTTAGTTAATTATTATAATTAGCTGGATTGATCTGCTTTTAAACCTGGAATAGTTGTTAGCTTTGGATCAGAAAGTTTTTTTTTTTTTTGAAATTGTGATTTGTATTATGGAGATTATTTATGTGTGTTTCAGCTTTTGTTTACATAAGAGCAAGCTATAGTGTTGTGGATATTAGTGTGATGTTATATTGCCCTCTCATTATTGTTATCGTCATTATTATTCTCTGCATTATAAGAGGAGCAAGAACTTGAACAGCTGGTACAGAGGCTTGACACCACCTCCAGAGCCTATGGAATGGAAATAAGTGCAGAGAAGACCAAAATGATGACCAACAACACCAATGGCATCAATACGGACATCAAAGTCCAAGGCCAATCCCTCAACACAGTGCATAGCTTCAAATATTTGGGAGCCATTGTATCAGACAATGGGTCCCGACAGGAAGTCCTCTCCAGGATCGCACAAACAACTGCTGCCTTGACAAGGTTGAAGCCCATTTGGAAAGACAGGACCATCAGTCTACATTCCAAAGTAAGACTGCTGCGCTCCCTTGTCATCTCCATCTTCCTATACGCTTGCGAAGCATGGACCCTCACAGCAGATCTCCAACGAAGAATACAAAGCATGGAGATGAGGTGCTACAGAAGACTTCTGGGCATTTCCTATACCCAACACATCACCAAAGACGAAGTCCGACAGACCATCAAACAAGCCATTGGACAACACGATGACCTGCTAACAGTGGTGAAGAAACTGAAACTCCGATGGTATGGCCACGTCACCAGATCATCAGGCCTTGCAAAGACTATTCTGCAAGGCACAGTGCAAGGAGGTAGAAGAAGAGGGAGACCGAAAAAGAGGTGGGAGGACAACATTCGAGAATGGACTGGTTTGACACTGAGCGAAGCCATCAGGGCTGCTGAGGACAGAGAAAGATGGAGTATGCTGGTTAAACGATCATCTGTGGTGCCCCTACGACCTTCGGGTTACGGGATAGGATAGGATAGGATAGATTATAATCAGTCCTAGTGGAAACATTTAGTGCATGCTTTGGCTGTAACGTGAAAAAAATTATTTAGCACTTTTCATGGCTTCTGTGATTATGATTTATATTTTGTACCATTGTTGTG
This sequence comes from Oncomelania hupensis, assembly GCA_036898135.1. NCBI lineage: Eukaryota > Metazoa > Mollusca > Gastropoda > Littorinimorpha > Pomatiopsidae > Oncomelania > Oncomelania hupensis. The sequence continues at coordinate 46,257,775 of CM072517.1, read as the reverse complement.
TTTTTTGTTTTCCTTTGACAGCCTTGTGTAAAGGTTTGTTAACGTTTGTCCCAGGGTTGAATTTTGAATGCTACTTCCTGCCTTGTCCGTCTCACACTCTCTTTCTAGTACCTTTCATTCTCCCTTCCCAGTTTGTGGTTTCTGTTCATGCTGAGCGGTTTGTCGTTTTTAGTTGTTTTATTTTATTTTTGCGATCTTCTGATCTCTTGTTTTGCTGAATTTTTTTTCCCCCTTGGCCTAGCTTAGTGATAATAGTCCCATTTGTGTTTTTTTTCTTTGCTCAATTCCCTAAGCCGTTTGCCTTGAATTGATCATGAATCCCAGTTATAAATGTTATCACTGATCAACTTAAGACTATTCGATGAAGTGCGTGAATTGTTTTTGTTCATTTTGCCTGCATGTAGGACTAGTTGATCTAACAAAAACAAGGTATTAATGAATATTAAAGCTAACATTTGCATTGAATATGATTTAATGGATTGATTGAAGTTTTTAAGTTACACCGATTCATATGTGATTTTTTTTAACAGTCTTAGTTTGCATGTTGTTGTTTTTTTACTTGTCAATGTTGTATTGCTTGTTGGTTGATGCAGTGAAGTGAGTTGCTTCCAAATATTTTATTTTTAAAAAAAAAGCGGCGCTTATCTATGTTCTATTGTTGGATGCAGCGATGCCAGTTGCTCCCGAATATAAAGTGTATATAAAGAGGGGTGAGGGTTGGGTTGGGCCAGACAGGAGTTTTTATTGGTATACAGTGCATGTTTGATGGTCATAGATTAATCAGCTTTAGTTTGGTCAAGGATTTTCTTTTTTTTAATAGTCCTATGCACTGGCAAGCACAAACTATTAGCCTTGAGGAGTTCTTTGAGCTGGTCTATATGTGCTGGTTAAAACAGTTTTATTGCTTTACTTTCCTGTAATTAATTAAATGATCGCACAACAATTTCCTCTTTTCCCTTAGCGATTTATTGTAACCTTGAACTCTTGAAGATAAAAGAAGGATATGCAGCTTTAAAAAAAGAAAAGAACAAAAGGTAAGCTTGCTTATCGTATTTGTATGTAAAATAATAATAACAATGATACTATACTACTACTACTAGTACTACTGGATGCTACCACTACTACTACAGGATGCTACTATTACTACTATTATATAATAATACAGGATGCTACTACTACTACTACTTCTACTACTACTACTACTACTACAGGATGCTAATACTACTACTACTAATAATAATAATAATAAAGGATGCTAATGCTACTACTACTACTACTAATAATAATACAGGATGCTACTACTACTACTACAACAGGATGCTACTACTACTACTACTAATTATAATAATACAGGATGCTGATACTGTGTGCATCTTGCAAGCTGTTTCTTCTTTCTTCTGTTTCTTTTAGAGGGGGTCAGGTAACTCATATGATAGCGAGCTGGTTTCCTAGGCCAAAGGTGGCGGGTTCGAACCCAGTGTGGGACGAACTTACGTGATTTAGCTACCAGACTTTTCAGGCCACCGAGGGTTTTTCTCGCTCCCTTCAATAATGGTATTTACATAGATGCAGTCAATCTAAAATTTTAAACATAAAAATTGATTTCTATTCTATCTTCTGTAATAGCTGTCTCTTTGCAAGATGCACATAGTTTCACATTGCACACACCCTAGCCCTTTTCTTTACCCTTTCCTGCCATGGCTCTACCCTTGCAACCTGCCATATATGACTTTAGGAGGAAAACATCTGCACAAATGATGAAGTTTGACATCTTTTTTTTTTTTTTTTTTACCTATCAGAAAGTTTATTTTATCTTTCAGGAAAAGCATGTTATTGCATTTTATTTTCCATGCTAATCCCACCCCTCTGCAGCCAATTTTATGATTAAGAGAAACATATTGTATCAGCTCAAATAGTAAAGTTTTATTTGCCATCTTTGTTTTTCCATCAGAATTTAAAAAAAAAAATTTCAGGAAATGTTATTGCATTCTATTTTCCTGTCATTCCTGTTCCCCTGCAATCAATTTATGATTGAGGGAAAAAGTATGATATCAGCCCAAATAATGAAGTTTAATTGCTATCTTTGTTGTTTTTTCATCAGAAATGTTGTTTTATCTTGCAGGAAAAAAATTATTGCAATGTGGTTTTCCTGTTTGCTCACGCACAATGATTGAATAGGTCTGGCAGTGGGGTTTTGTGCTCATGCAAGTGTCATAGTAGTCTCCCTCAGGCAAGATTTTAACGTGATTATCTTTTTTTCAGTTATTGTGATTCATTGTCAAAGACCAGAGAGAAAGAGAGGGAGAGAGAGACACAGACAGACAGGCAGAGAGAAAGATCGACAGAGAAACGAGAGAGAGAGAGAGAGAGAGAGAGAGAGAGAGAGAGAGAGAGAGAGAGAGAGACAGACTGATAGAGAGACAAGAGAGAGTAGAGAGTAGAGAGAGAGAGAGAGAGAGAGAGAGAGAGAGAGAGTGAATGAAGGGGAAATGGGTGGGGAGGGGAAAAGGAGGACGTGCAGAACTAAGAGAGAGAAGTTGAGGGGGAGTGGTGAGTGGACAAAGGGAGCGATGGAGTTGGGGTGGAGTGGTGGGTGTGGTGGTGACAGGGGGAGATGCCACTGTTTTGTCTTGATATGTTTGTGAAAAGCCACCTTCACAATCTCTTGGGGTTTTGTCATAAAATGCATTGTTGTTTTTTGTTAACTTTCCTTTGTCTTTCAGGATCATTTGCCCATCACAGCTGTACGTCTTACAAAGTAGAAAACATGCAACCATAATTATAGCAGATATATATATATATATTTAAGTTTTGTGATGTTGAAAGTCATAGACTGTGCCTAAATCTGTTTTGCCTTGATTGACAAATTTTTCTGTGAGAAATGTGCTTTTTATAAATTGTAGTTTTGCTGTAATACACTATGATGATAGTGGTGATGGCGATGATGATGATGGTGGTGATCGATGATAATGGTGTTGATGATGAACATGATTGTGGTGGTGATGACAACATTGATGAGAAGGATGATGATAGCGGTAGTGATGATGATGATGATTGTTATGATGTTGATGATGACGATGATTGTTTGGAACACAGCACCAAATCACTCTGGAGCGCCTGTATGACCAGATGGGACTTGTGGCGTCTGGCATGGCTTTCTCATGGTCCAAGTGGAACGCTAATGTCGACTCCAACACCATCATCATGCAGGGTTGCGAGTCCCTCCAGGATGAAGCACCAGTTGATGTAATTAACACCGAAAAAAAAAAAAAAAGATTTACTTTATTTTTCTTATCTTATAATATTATGTATATGAAAAGACAATTTTCAACAAAATCTGAGTGGGTTATAGAAGAAATTATTTTTTTTTTAATGTAAGATTCTAAAGCAATGTTAAGGACTGTAATGTGTGATCTTGTATTCATTTGACTGACTCAGCAAGTCAGCAGTAAGTTTTGAAATGTTCAGTCACTCAAGATTTTGTCTTTAAATTTTGTGCGTGTTATTTTTCTAAATCTTTACAAGTAGGCTCAAGGTGGAGCTAGTTACATTAAAGTGTAGCTATTGGGTGCTGAACTACATTTCGTCAAATCATGAAATAGGACTATTTAGTGACTTACAATGTACTTTACTAACTAAAAAAACTATGAGGAGTTCGAAAATGTGCTTGGATTATTTTGCCGTTGCATATATTGTTTGATATATACTCCCAAAAAAATCGACTTCCAAAAAAAAAATTATTCGGCAAGTTTCGGAAAGTGACGTCACAAAAGTGACTAGTTTGGTTGGTAGTGTCTGGTGTGTTAGGTTGGTTTGAGATTTGGCACAGTGCAATTTAGCATATTTACTGATTAAATGTAGATTTTATTTATTATTATAGTTAATTTGTAAAGGATAGCATATGCACTATTTAAAAAATGCCAGCTCAAATGTGTGTTGTTGGTGGATGCATAAATAGATCATGCCAAGAAACATCGCTGCATTGTTACCCGAAAGATACTTCGTTATGGCCACCTTGGAACCGTTTTGTTGTTAGTACACGGAAAAATTTCTCCAAGGGAAATGCACACACTGTTGTGTGCTCCTCACACTTCAAAGAAGACAATTTTACCAATCTTCTTGAATTTTGAATGAAATTCGCGAAAATGCTCCTTCTCAAACCTGGAGCCATACCGACTATCAAGCCGGCAGTAGGCCTACTATCGGTACAGAGTAGGCCTACACCAGCAGTCGACCCTCACCCTAGCAGTGATGCCACAACAACAGGAAAGAGAAAGAGAAGTTCCATTCTTCTTATGAAGCTAAACCTTGCGAGAGAGGTTAATGATAGCATCACACTCTAAATAGTTTAGATACACCACAGTGAAAATTGTGTGCGGGAGGTTTGGGGTGGTGGAGATAGGGTAAATCAGAGATCACTCATCAGATAGCATTAGCAGTGCCAGCAGTTTCCACAATTACTTCAATTAGGCCTACGGCACTACTAAGCTTACTAATAGTAGCACTATTGAGTAAATTACTGTAACTTTAAAAAAAATACTTTTTATGTAGGACTGCATGTATTGTAGACCTAAACCAAATTTTAAGTGCAGAGAATTGGTATTCACATTTCAGTCTTAGTTTTCTGTTTGTAATGGTGTATGAGTGCATTATAATAATACCGAAACATTATTCTGCATTTAATGGAAATACAGTTTTTCCTCTGCTTATCTATGTTAAATCCATTAGGCATATCGTGTCCTATTGTACTGACCATGTTTAATTTAACAGATCTATTGAAAAATATGAAACTTGAAATGTACATCACCAAAACAATAACATTATTATTATTATTATTAATTCATGCAAATGAAACATGATCAGCATCATACAAATAATAGTAATACAATTTGAAGACATTTATTATGACTAAATAAATGTGGATGAAGAAAAATACAAGTTACAATTATTGAATTAGGCTTGAGCTCAACACAAGCTGAAAGATTGGTCCTTTTTGTGACTTCACTTACGTCGAGCGGGAAAAAGCGAAAAGTTTCCGGTAATCTATGGAATTACCCGTGAGTCATCACTACCCAAGATCTACACTTTAAAGTTAAAGGTTGGCAGGATTATCTCCCTGTCAAATGTTGTTCGATTGGTAGATTGCTGCAGTTATGTCCCTTTGTACTGACCTGGTTTACATTCCATTCAGGTGCTCTTGGTACCTAAGGGTGTAACATTGACAGGACTATCTCTTGCCCAAATGTTGCTCATTGGTCAGGGAAGGTTTAGCTAGTCCAGAGGATTGATTAAAATGTGTCTGAATTTCGATTGATTAAAATATATCGAAGTATAGAGCCTTTATAGTAGGAAAAAAAGTGTGTTTTTGTGACTAACGAGGTGGGTGTTTGATTATCATAACATTGCGTCAAATAACAGCGATTGTGTTATGTGAATATTATCATAACGTCGTTGCGTAACATGGTGGTGGTGGTATATGCACGTTATTGTGACATTGTGTCACATGTATTATGTGTTACATAGGAGGACTGGAGCATCTTCCTGGCCAACAAGCGTCGCTTCATGCGCCTCAAGATGAATGAATTTGATGAGGAATTCAGCGATGAGATGGCTGAGGACATGGTGGTATGTTATTAAATCTTATCCACTTACACACGAGATGGCGATGATGAGTATGATGATGATTGTTAATTATTCATTGTTTATAGGGTCCAGCTGAATCAGGACCTCAAAATCAGGACCACAACTTGGTTGAAAAAGGACGTCCCTGATCCGTATAAAAGATCTGCTGAAACACCCTAGTGGTAACACTCGAGGCACTCCATCAGCCGGTCACTTTACAATAAAGGCAGAGGACGCTGAGGCTATACTCTAATTTATCAAACCCCCAATTACAAAAAGAAATAGAATATAAACATCATTATAAAATATCAACAAAGCACATTCATAGAAACTTTATCAAATATCAACAAAGCACATACATATATAAAATGCCTACATTGCTAACTAATAATATAATATTTTACTTATTCTACTTACCATTTGGCACACAGCGTCTAATATTCTCAAGCTGACCCAACAGACTTCGTACACAAATGATGAGTTTTGGAAGAGTTTTCAAGAAATAGGTAGGTGACTGGTCTAGCTAAGAAGGAGATATATAGATTGATAGAACAGAGTAGGAATGAGAAAGGAGAAAGACAGCGACAGTGATGATAGTTGTTAATAACTGATGCTGGCGAAAAATGATTTCAGTGATGACATTATGGGAAAATGTAAAAGAAAGAAAACATCATTTTGAAAGCATTTTGAGCTATTGCACTATTTAATAATGTAGTTGCAGAGTGTAAATACATATATAGCCAAAACAGGACTGAGGGATTTAAATGCTTGGTATTTGCCACAGATTGACTTTGATGTGCTGGCCGTGTCAAAGATAAAAGCCGCATTTGATCACCAAGGCACCATTTCAGACAGGCTCGCACGGCTGTCTGTGGGTGATAGGCTTTGACGTTTTAGATTCCTTTCATTTGTTTGCTTGCTTGAGAGGTGTTTGTTTGTTCATGATAGGTTCCTGCAGTTGATAATCCTGAATAGGATTGATCGTTTCACTAATTCTGGACTCTTTGCTTGCTTGAAAATGTTCATGTTCATATATAAAAGGTCTCGGGCAGACAGAAACTGAACAGAATTGCTTGTTGCGCTTGCTAATTTGGAAATGTTTGAAACCTTTTCTTCATATACCTGAATACCTTCATTCTGAGCTATAGAGTGCATGCCTTAAGATGACTGACTTTGTATGATGTTTAGGCTTGAGTTAGTGTGTTGAAGGAGTTACATGCACATTTACGTTATATTCCTATTTCAGTTTTGGTTTGCTTCTTTTTTCTCTTCGTTGTTATGGTTGTCTAGTTGAAGCTTAGGGAAAAGGCACACAGAATTAATTAATAATGTTTCTGTGAGTTGATTACTATCTTTAAAAATGAACTGGTTGTAATATATTGTAGAGAGATACAATATGAGTATTTTGCAAGCTAGGGAAAGTGAGGGGTAGAACATTTATTGTGGCTGAGACCTTGTTGAGTGCTATACCTGAAGCGTCACAGAAACCCCAAAATTTTATAGCATAACAATGACTAACAATTTATATGTATTCTCCGAATTACATATATGCCTCACCAACTTAATTCTCCAAAATCTTAAAACATCTGATTCAAGTGTTATGCAGTAGCGTGTCAGAATAAAAGTCATTTTAGCGATCTTGTATCCAGTATCAGTTTAGTATTACAACTACTTGAGTTTTGTGTCTATCATGAAACTTAACTGATCTTCATGATAAAACAAGATACTGAAATAAGTGTCACTCTGCGTGCAGTTCAAATCCAACCTGTATCACTACGCCATGGCCAACATGTCTGACAATGCCAAGGAGCGGATCAACGAATCTTCCGTGGAGTTCATCGACTGTGTGCAGCAGCTTCTCAAAGCTACCCAGGTCATGACATATGCTTGAACAGGGCTGGCCATCTTACTGCTGCATTTCTCTATCATGTTGTGGGGTGTGGATACTACCAGCACTGACTATCTGGCATCTTATCACAGGCATCTTTTCCACAATTTGTCTTTCATCAGACAAAACCGGGTACCTTATTACTGTTGTCTGTTACTAGACAGCATTTCTGATTTCAAAATTCTATTGTAATTTTCTTTGAAATATATTGTCTTCTACCATCAGTGCAGTGGTAAGGTCATTACTGCAGCATTATTCCTTTCAAGTGCAGCTGGACATTTTTTTTCCCTGTGACGTTTGTGTGCACTGTATTCACTCCACAATAGAAATTTCTCTTTAGAATTTATTTGTAAATAGCACTAAATACTGTGGATAGTGGAAAAACAATTCATTGTTGCGGTTAAGTTGAAGACTTGAGTATTACATGTCCACTAATTATTCCATCCAGAGTTAAATGAATCTTATGTACAATGCATTTTCTCTTGTTAATTCAGTTATTATCAGTACAACTTATGTTAATCTGATGAATAAAAATTGATGCAACAACAAGCATTTTCTCATCTGTCCATTTTGCTCCCTTTTTTTTTCATTGTTAATGTGTAACTTTTAATAGTTTCATGAGAATGAACTTTTTTTTGTTTCTTGGAAGTAGTCATATGAGAGTTATATTGGATTCACCCCTCCCTTCCCCCCCCCACCCCTCCCTTCCCATCACATCAGAAACTGTGGGGTGTTGTGGAGAGTGGAGATTAATGGGAGAAAAGGATGGGGCATTTGTTGTACCAGGGGTATACTGACTTTCAGAATATGTTGTTTCATGGCTGACTTGCAGTTTGTTGAATGTATCATAATGAAACTGTGATACTTTGTACTATGTGGTTAACAAAATAACATTTTTGTGAGTGACACAAGTGTTTGACAAGACTGAGAATAAACAAGTGTTAAAATTGGTTTGATAGGCTAAGAAATGTTTTAGTTTGGAGTGCAAGAGAAAGAGCACACAATATAATAATAATAAATAATATAGGCTAAGAGTGAAAGAGAAAGAGCACACAATATAATAATAATAATAATAATAATAATAATATAGGCCAAGAGTGAAAGAGAAAGAGCACACAAAATAATCATCATCATCATCATCATCATCATCATCATCATCATCATCATCATCGTCAACACTTACACATTTCATAAAATTAACCAAGACTACAGCAGAGTTTGAATGTATGTGAATTTGAAGGACTTGAATATATCCAAACTTCACTGTCTATAGCAGAAACAAAAAAAAAACTTTCTGTTCATTTATCTTAGTGTAAACTTTCCGCAAAATAACACACATAGCCACATTTATGTGACACACATAGCCACATTTATGTACAGAGTAACAACGCACAGATCACATTCACATTTTCAGTAACTCATTAAATGAACTAATAAACTAACAAAAACTCCATGCAAGCGACCTGCATGATACAATACTTAATGCCAGGAGGACAACGGTGACAATTTTATTTCTGCTTCTCTTTTCTCTTCATCTACAAAGTACATACCAGGAAAAGGTTGGTTGGGTATGCTTATTCTTTCAACGCAAGTGACAGCACGTCTTTGATGTGAAACCCCTTAGCTAAGTAACATTACTATATAGCTCAATAGCAAAGAACGGTAGAAAACCTTAATAAATGTATACCACCTGATGTCAAAGGTTAGAAGCAACATCCCAAGAAATTAAAACAAAACTTCTTCAGAAATGGCTCAACACTTCAGCAATTAGCCAGTCTTTGAAACGGGTAATATTTCTCCTTTGGGAATGAATCCGCTACCTAACTCTTGCTCCTCCAACACCACTAAATATCTGTGCTACTGTCAAAAATTTCCCATGAAATGTTTCAGACACAGAGTAATGCATCTCCTGTAAATTGACGTATTCATTCTGTAGCGTGTGCGGAGGCAGGAACAGGAGGTGCGGGGTCAGGGAATTCGCCCAAATACTCCTCATAGTACATGTTCTGGCGGTACGGCTTCAGTTCCCAAGGAGCGCGGTCTTCCAGGCGAGTCAGCTGAATGCCTAGGTCCTCCAGAGTTGGGTTATCGGTCAGTACATCTGTCACAAATTCCTGCAAGCAACACGGCAGTCGATAATAACCTTTATGGGATTTGTTTGTTCACGCCACACAAAATATAACAGTTATTGATGACTGAATCTTCTTTTTTTTTGGGTAACGCTACACACATTACTGTAAACATACATGGATACAGAGACAGCAGATCTATACATTCTAAGCATTATCCTCTACATCATCCGTACAGCATCCGCTACTTTTGTATCCCACCATCTTAACGTCCACCACCATCACGTCACTGCACGCCCACCTTCTCCAGCTTGTGGGGGTTGTAGATGGGTTCCGCAGGGGCCATGCCCATAATAGCAGCCTTGATCTTGAAGAGAGGCGTCAAGTTGGAGCGCTTGACGTTGCTGAACCTCAGCACTCGGTAGAAGTAATCCACCAAGTCTGCCAGGTAGTACCTCTCGGGTCTGAAGAGAACAGCCAAAAATAACAATATGAAGCAAGACAGATTACTTCATGGTCAGGGGTCAGCTCTATACAATGACAATGGCATCCCAATGTCAGTCTGCCATCATACATATATATATATATAATAAGAAAGGTAATTATATTGGCTTTCAATTCAATGTGCCTCTACATGAGCTAAAGGAGGTCAAATGCAGTACAACTGCATTCATAAAACCTGGTTCTCCTGATGCATTTCGGCCTTTCCCAAAGATCTCATCAGGGGAGGTTTGGCCCTGAATGCTTAGAGTAGACTACATTGAATGCAGTCTATATGTACTGCATGGGTAGTCACAAAGACACCCGTTGAGAAGTTAAATTTAAAACACCCCAGTTGCTAGGGTTGACCAAGAGAATGACTTTGAAAAAGGTTTTCAAATAATTGTAAAAGGCTAGCACCATACTATCCTATCCCGTAACTGGGAGGTCGTAGGGGCACCACAGATGATCGTTTAACCAGCGTACTCCATCTTTCTCTGTCCTCAGCAACCCTGATGGCTTCGCTCAGTGTCAAACCAGTCCATTCTCGAATGTTGTCCTCCCACCTCTTTTTCGGGTTCCCTCGTCTTCTACTTCCTTGCACTGTGCCTTGCAGGATGGTCTTTGCAAGACCTGATGATCTGGTGAGGTGGCCATACCATTGGAGTTTCCGTTTCTTCACCAATATGAGCAGGTCATCGTGTTGTCCAATGGCTTGTGTGATGGTCTGTCGGACTTTGTCGTTGGTGATGTGCTGGGTATAGGAAATGCCCAAAAGTCTTCTGTAGCACCTCATCTCCATGCTTTATATTCTTTGTTGTAGATCTGCTGTGATGGTCCATGTTTCGCAAGCGTATAGGAAGATGGAGACGACAAGGGAGCGCAGCAGTCTTACCTTGGAATGTAGACTGATGGTCCTGTCTTTCCAAATTGGCTTCAACTTGGCCAGGGCAGCAGTTGTTTGTGCGATCCTGGAGATGACTTCCTGTCGGGACCCATTGTCTGATACAATGGCTCCTAAATATTTGAAGCTATGCACTGTGCTGAGGGACTGCATCATAGCACCATACAGCAATATCTCTCTCTCTCTCTCTCTCAATATATATATATATATTTGAAACATTTTGCAAGTAGCCTAACCCTTGTTTGCAGTGACATTTTGCTGTTAAAATGTACTAAATATTCTACTCAACACAGGTGTACAGTGAAGAAATTAAATGTCAATCTATACTCCATGGCGGGGTTAACTTAATCAAAATACAGTGATGACCAGAATATTTCAAGTCTTATTGGGAGGATGGCATGCCATGAAAATAAGCAGTTTTAAATGCACCTTGAAAGAACCCTTCTCCTCTTCACTGAACAATACAACTAATTCACCACTAAAAGCTGTCATGTCTGGAAATGAAAATGAAAATCTGAAGAGTTGCTAATGAACAAACTGTCAGAAAATAACCATAGTGGATAGCAGAAGATTTTTAAACAGCAAACTAAAGTGGATGACTGAAGAATCTGAAGTGAATAGCAGAATATTTTTAAAATATAAAAAAATGTGGTTAGCAGAAGATTTTTGAAAGATAACCGCAGTGGATTGCATATGTACCCAACACATTCGTAGGTCTTTCCCACAGCATCAGGATTCTTGATAGCCTCTATCACTCCTTGTGCTACATCCATCACCTGCAAAACAACATCCAGCATCAGCCATCCAATACAAAAGTCATCTTTTGTCTTTATTTATTTATTATCAAAGTATCAAAACTCGACAAAAAATCTTATTCACCAACTGCATTTTGTTTTCAAAATCTTATTCACCCACTACAATTTGCATTTATCTCTACCTGTTTATTGTCCAACTCAACAGTCGAGACTAGCATGCCATGTACCAGGATGTATGTCATCTTGGTACATGTCTTTCAGATAAGAGCGAAACGATGATATATATATATGCAAAACGATGAGGCTAACACCTCCAAAATATTTTCATATAATGTGTTGTGTATAATTCGATCGATCCTGTGATGTGGATGTGTGTGATTGTGTACTAACATTGGGGTACTTCCCTCCTTCCCCTTACAACCTTTCTGGGTTGAAAAGAAAATCATCCCACAGTAACAAACTTCCTCCAATATATGACGCATCCATAGAAAATAAGTTGTTTTCTCTGTCATTAACAAAATGTAATCCTGCTCTCTCTCTCATTCTTTTTTTGTAAGCAAGATACCATATATAAAATGATATGTCTGTATACATTCATACAGGAAATCGTGTTATCTGAACTTTAAACTGATTTATACTTATGTTACACTGTTGTTTTTTTTATCAATTGCTGATTCAGCCCCGATCCTTGAATCTTGATAAGTGTAACTTAGATTCGTTTATCCACGCAGCCTGTTCACTCAGCAACAAGGCAGGAGTCGTCGTCTGAAGTTTCCCAACTTTATTCAGCATACATCAACAACTGCATACAAGATCGCTCAAATCTCTATCAATCACTTTTTCACTCTCTCTCTTTCAACCTGTGCGTCACTTACATAGTCTCTCTATACTCTAGAGAAAGTTCGAACATTCCAGCGTGACGCAATTACAGCCAACCAGAATAAAATTCATCATTGGAACTATGCACTGTCTTACGTCATATAACTTTATTTAGGTTAGAATAATCTCGCAGCTACCACTAGACTTATATACATGTTTCGATCGATAGTAAACAAGTAATTCTAGAAAATTCTCCAATAATATCGACCAACGAAAATTATCAACATTATACAAAGCAAATTCTAACAACAACGCAAAATCAAATCAAAGGTAAATACACTCTGTTATTGCATGCTTTGCAAAACAAAACGATTGGATCTATCGTGCGCGTCTCAATCGTAACAACTTAGGAAAAATCACTAAAATAAATACATTTATTACTATTAGTAGTAGTAGTAGTAGTAACAGTAACAGTAGTTGTAGTAGTAGTAGTAGTAGTAGTAGTAGTAGTAGAAGTAGTAGTAGTAGCAAACCAAGAAATATTGTAAAAGACTTACGAAGACAGGTTGCTTGATTGTAGCATCACCCTTTTTCCACAATGGAACTGTGCCGTGAGCTCTTCTCCCTGTCAAAGTTTAACACAAAAATACACACATAAATATAATGTAACATTTCAAGACCAAGATCAGCTTTATGCATTTCATTCAATTATTCACTCATATAATGCACAAACACATACAAGATACAAGAAAATTGTATGCACACACATAAAGATACAAGATACAAGAAAACTTTATTAATCTCTCTCTGAGAAATTAAGACATTTTTGCAGGCAAAACCATCAATCAAACAATAGTTGCACATTTGGTCTACCCAGTTGGCACTTCACATTTTTACTGGACATCTAAATATCATCCTCCTTCTTGCTTATGTTTATGATGTACACAGATAATAAGTTAATAAGTTAATTATAAGAACATGCATGTTGTATTTTTTAAAATGTGCATGTACACACACTTACAAATATGTATTTTCAGCTTCTACATCATAATGAACATGTAACAAGTAAGTATGTATATAATTCATATGAAGACACACACATACATAATATACACAAATAGCTAATGAGTACCCTACTGATGTAATCAGGGTTCTCTCTCTCTCTCTCTCTCTCTCTCTCTCTCTCTCTCTCTCTCTCTCTCTCTCTCTCTCTCTCTCTCTCTCTCTCTCTCTCTCGATATGTGAGGTCAGTTAATATATATATATAAATCACATCATCAAGTTGTTATGGATCAACCGTATAAACAAATCTACAAAAAAAGATTTAAGAAATTTCTTAACCAGAATACTGAAAGCAACACACCAGTTACCCAAAATATGTAGGAATGGGGTCCCTTTAAAAAAAATGCATGAAAACATTTCATAATTATCTAACAGTGCATGCATAACAAGAAAACAAGACAGAAATCATGCGTTCCAGCACTCACAAAAGTTGGCATAGTAGCGCAGAAACCTGTCCTCACTGCCAAAAATGTCGGCTGGTCGGAAAATGGTGGCTTCAGGGAACTCCTCCCTCACTGCAAGCTCTCCTGCATACTGAAAAAAAAATTAAAATACTGTACATTAAAAAGTTTAATTTTTAATGATATAATTTTCCAGTAACTTTACTGAAGGTACAAACCATTAGTTAAAAAAAAAAACTACAGTACTGTACACAAACATTTTTCCAAGGACAACCTAGATGGGCAACAAGCCTAAGCTGTCAAGCTAGTTCTTTGCATAGACAGGGTATCTACCTGAAGAAGAAGTTAGTAATCTTCATCGCTAATATTTAGTTTGAGTCATTCTACATGGGGAAAGGTGGAGGTACATTTTAATCAGCCTTCCTGCCACCTAACAGAACACTACTCCTAACAGACTGAGGGTGCATGTCCCTTCTAAAAGAAGAAAAGGTTAGAAATAAAATGTTGCCTTTTGCAAGAGAGATGTGTGCTAAATAAAACGGCAATCAGCCACAATCACAAATACATGTACCTGTCAAAATTCGACAGTCCCCGGTGTCTAGATTTGATGGGCAACAATCCTTCACCATTCTACCATGTACGCGACAGAGCAATCAGTGCTGAGGAAAGAGCTCAGCTTCTACAGCTAATCATATAAAAAGGGTTACCAAAAAGCTACTTTATAGTTAATTGTAAGAAAGAGGATAGCTCTATCTTTCGAGCTACCTTACAGCTGATTGTAAACACACACAATAAAAGAGTCTATGCCTTATACTTGATGGCAAGACAGAAAATAGTTCTACCTTAGAACTACCTTATGACTAATGGTAACAAAGAAAATAGCTCTACCTTCCAGTTACCTTACAACTGATCACAACAAAGAGAACAGGCCTACCTTGGAGCGAAGGAACTTGGATCCTTTCTTGTCCCAGATGACCTGAGGGTTGGGGCTGACGTTCAGGGAAGAAAAGTGGATCAGCTTTTCCACGCCACTCTCTCTGGCCAAGCGAGCAATCTGTCTGGCACCCTTCACATGCACTGCGTCAAAGTCGAAGTTCCTGAACAACAAATGCAAAGTTAATAAACAGGCCTAAATAATACAAAGGAGCTGGAAAATATGCATTCCAATGCATGTTGCACAGACAGCAAAACTGAGATACACTATATATATATATATATATATATTATATCCATCCGTTTATCTTCTGACAGTCGCCAGCTTTGTATTCCCCGGATGAAAACAATCACTTTTGGCAAACTGTTGTTTTTCTTTTCAGCCCATACAGTGTGGAATTTCAGCCCCCACAGTTTGGAATTATCTTCCTTTAACTCTGCGTTATGTCGAATCACCTCTTTCCTTTCGCTCTGGCCTGAAAACACACATTTTCAACAGTGTCTGTCCTTAAATCTCGATCCTGAACTTTTCTTTGTAAAATACTTAAGACACAGTCATAGCTGTTGTGTGTGTGTGTGTGTGTGTGTGTGTGTGTGTGTGTGTGTATGTTTGTTCTGTGTGGTTTTTCATGTTTTTCTTACATTTTATTTATTTATGTATGTTTTTATTATATTATTTATTTATTTATTCTTTCTTTCTGTAAAGTGCTATGAGCTCTAGCGAGGAATGGTGCTGTACAAATATTATTATTATTATTATAATTATAATAATTATTATTATAGATAATCAAATTTGTTAAAGTTTCAGAACAGAAGTACTCATATCATATCTTCTAATATTTTTCCCAACATTTTCATTATGAAATCACAGATGTTGAATAAAATAACAATGAACAAACAGTAGAACTATAATCTGATGTTTATACCAAGATTAAAGTTTCAGGCTTGTGATCAGTTAATCAAGAAGAAAAAGAAGAAGAAGAAGAAGAAGAAGAAGAAGAAGAAGAAGAAGAAGAAGAAGAAGAAGAAGAAGAAGAAGAAAAAGAAGAAGAAGAAGAAGAAGAAGAAGAAGAAGAAGAAGAAGAGGATGATGTTGAAGATAATGATGATGACAACAACAATAAAGAAAAAGAAGAGGAACAAAGAGAAAAAAAAAAAAAGAAAGAAGAAAATGACAAAACCACCACCACCCAATACCAACAACAAAGTCTTACTTTGTTTCCCAGTCTCTGCCAATGAGGTTGATGACCACATTGGAATACTTCATCACTTTTCGGCACGCCTCTTCATCCGTAAGCAGAAAAGGCTGACAAAAAACACAAGCAGTGGCAACCATACATTTCCGGTAATGTACATTGTGGACTAACTTTCCTTACAAAAAGTAGTGAAACTGCTTGTTTTTATTTGTAAATTGATTTTTTTTAAAAACTACACACACACACACACACACAAATTAATAACCATTAAAAAAATAGTTATCAAAATTTATACATATTATGATATAGCACTCAGCAAGAATCAAGCATCAAGAAATTTTAAGAAGAATGCAAGAACACACGACTGCTTTTTACAAATTAAATAGCACAAATGAAAGGCACAGAAGGGACTAATTATAGAACCAGAGACCTAGGCTAAGCATGTCCCCTCATTTTCAAGAAATAATATTAGGGTTCTTGTCATATAGCTCAAACATTATGCCAATTATTTATCAATAGTTCATCAATTCATTACAGCTCACAGCACTTTAGAATATATATAGAATTCAGAATTTATTCTGCCAATTGATATTATGAAATCCACTAGTCCCAAGAAGCAGGAATAAGTTAAAGTACATTAGACCTTAGATAATCAGTCCATGTGAAGATAATAATTAAAAAAAATAATTAAAAAACAACAACAATTTCTTACTAATGTTAGGTAGTCGAAAGCCATTTTTTAAAAATGATTTCCTCATCACAAAACTGACATGGATTTAAAGAGCTTTTCATTCTGAACACAGTGGTATATTTTTTCCCCCATAGGACAAATAGGTAAAAAGTTATTAATGTTTGAAAATGCCGAATGTTGGTGTTTTTTTAGCAACATTTTGGAATTGAAGAAATTGACAACTTTGGAGTCTCAAAGTGAAGCCAATATTGATACCAGAAAGCTGATTTTTGACAGGTAATCCCTTCATATGTTATACTCCAAGCCCAATTTTCTTCAGGCCTATCCCATGTAATGTTCAGCCGTTTTGGTGCTTCAAAGTTGGGAAATCATCAAATTCGCAGTGCGTGCCGGCAAATTATAGGCCTACTAGTGTGCTACTACGCTCAGCACTCGTGTCGCTGAATAGGCCTACGAGTTGGCCATGGCCGCAAGAAAACCCGAACACCGTTTGGGTACACGTTTCTACGGCAAAGCGCTCCGCGATAGAGTAATGCACAAATTAATAAATACCCTAGTTTTATAAAGGAAAGTCTGCTATTTATTTCTTGTTAATTTTTAAACTTTTAGTTAAAATCAAACTTACATCAAAACCGCTTTATCCACTTTGTTCGGCTCGTAACAAAACTTTTATACATGAGAGCCCACCATATTTATATGTAAATGAAGCTAAGTATCCGAACTTCTCATTGGTTCTTATTTTTAGGCCATCCAATGAACTATCTCAAAGCGCTTAGCGTTTGAAACGAGCCACCTCTCAGCAAACGACGGTGACAACTTTTTCGCAGCGGCATTCAGCGCTCGGATAGGGGCGTATTCAAAAGCTGTTTTCTCAGAATCTTTCGCATAAACATGCATTAAAAACAACACAGATGTAAAGATAAAGCTTTCAATTTTTATTTGAATACAGCCACTGTTCGTTTTGATGCAGTTTTACATTAATAATAAGTGTTGAAAGTGAAGTGAAAACTGAGTCAAAACTGCCGAGCGGACAAGAGCCAATGAAGGGCTTGGAGTACCTATTTAAAGACACCAACAAGATACTGAATTCAAGAAAAGCATTCTTACAAAGAACAGCACTTGCCCCAGATCACCACACAGTCTCAGACGCTCCACTTCATAAGGGTCTCCTCTGTATGGTATAATGATCTGAGAACCTACTTTACCTGTAAACAATAATAATAATAATAATAATAATAACAGGCAATTTATACAACACTTTCCAAAATCACAAAGCGCTTTACACAAACAAATGTAAACACAACATGCGTACATTGGTCAATAACACGCAACCACATATACATCTCAACACCAAAAATAACTAACAACACTCACTCATGGCGCCTAAGAAAAGGCCTCTCTAAAAAGATGCGTCTTCAAGTTCGTTTTAAAAGACGCTAGTGAAGGACTGTGACGGACGGACCGAGGTAGCGAGTTCCAGGTTTGAACGGAGAAGAAACTGAAAGCTCTACCACCGTGTCTCACCCTGTGGTATTCTGGTACACGGAACATCCTTTCATCTGCAGAGGAGCGGAGAGACCGAGAAGGAACATAGACAGTCAAAAGTTCGGAAAGATAGCTAGGAGCAGTTCCAGAGATGATGTGGTAGCAGAGACATGAGGTTTTATATTTAATTCGTTGTTCAATTGGGAGCCAGTGTAGCTCTTGAAAGAGAGGCGTGCAATGCTGTGATTTCTGTGCTTTGAAGATGAGTTTAGCTGCAGAGTTTTGGACTTGCTGAAGAGGTCTAAGGACTTTCTGTGTGCAACCTACAAGGAGTGAATTACAATAATCCAATCTAGACAGAATGCATGCGCTAACTAGTAATTAAACTAATAAGAAACAACAACACTATTTTATGGAAGCATAAGACTCACTTTATTTAGAAAACATCTGCAGTTATGCCTCAAACTTCACTGGATCATTCTCTCTTCTTACTCTCTCCTTTCCCCTTTTTATTCCCTTCCACAAATGCACTTAACAAGAATGAGTAAAATAAATAAAAACGTAAAAGCAAGGAAAAATAACAAACGCTAAGTTTTTTACTGAACAAACAAAAAGCATAATTACCAAGTCGATTGCAGACATATCTTCCGACAAATCCTGATGCTCCGAACACTGTTGCCACAACCCCACTGAACGATGACCGCCCTCCTCGGCCTCGTTTCATAGCAGGGAGATCAAAACTGGCATTTCGTTTGCTGACAATCACTGCCGCAAACAACCTTGGCACCTGATGCTGGGCTTGACCTGCAATGTATTTATCAATATTGCATTTTTACCATATTATTTTTTTGACTAAGAGCAAATAAAGCAAAAAACCAGTGTGCTAATTAATACTAATACTATATTAGTATATATATATATATATATATATATATATATATATATATATATATATATATATATATATATATATATATACAGGGGTGAGATTTAGCGGTCGCCCGGTCGCCCGAGGCGACTTAAAACCGGCTCGGGCGACCTCACTTTATAGTTGAGCCAGCCCGCCTGGCGACCTAAAAAAAATAATACTACTTGCAGACTTTGAGACCGTTTTTAGGTCACTGTTCGTCTGCTACGAGTATGAAGCATACGCGAGGGTTATTTCCTTTTGCGCCAAGCGCGCTATCTGCTTTGTTTGTGAATAACTGCTACAAATTACGTGTACTGTCAAGGTGACGGTCGTTGATCCGAAAATGTGGAACGTTATTTCTGGGGTCAACGAACCCCAGCCAAAGAAGGCGAATTCTAGTTCGGAGAAGAAAGAGCGTCACAAAGAGTATGAATCGAAGAGAAAAAGAAATTTTCAGACTGCATGGCTGAAACGTTCAGATGGCGAAGATCGATCTTGGCTCATTTTCGATAAAGAAGTTGGTCTAAACTCTAATGCACTGTACACATTGCCGTAAATACGCGATTGTCGGGCTGTCTAAAAACCATGCGGGCTACCTCACTTTACTTCCTAGCTAGCCCGGCGGGCTAGTTAGTCTCCTGGGTTAAATCTCACCCCTGATATATATATATATATATATATATATATATATATATATATATATATATATATATATATATATATATATATATATATGTATGTATATATACTGGTGTAAAGAAGAAGAAACAGATGTGATCTAATTTCTATTATTTCTACTGATACTACATCCACTGTAGTACAAAATACTTTAAGGAAATTGCTTGCATTTGCAAACAAGTATGTGGATGTTTTTTGTAAAATCCAGTCAGTACAGATTATTAATAGGTCTAGAGGATTTTTTTGTGAAGCATCAATTCAGAACATTGAATATTATATATATGAGATATAATGATCCTGATTTGGTTCTTTGCAGTCCTCTGGACCTTATAAACAAAGACTATAACAAAACATGAGATATAATTAAGATTATTTTACAAAGATTGTTTTGTAATTATATTGGACCTCATTTGTATTTATTTTACAATTTTGATTGTTTAATTTTTCAGTTTTGTTTATTTCGTTTAATTCATTTTTCCCTTCATTATGACCATTCCTTTTTTCTTTAATATTTTTCCCAGGTCCCATCAAGTATAAAAATTATGTAGTCTACTGTCTTGTACTTACACTTAGCTGAAAAAACTTTCAATTAACGATACAAACAAAACAAAGTCATCAACTGTCTGATGTTTAACATTAATTATGCAATATATTATAAACGCAGAAGATTTACAAACAATGGTATATTTGACTAACTGGAAATTCAATGCATAAATACGGCACATTTGAGCTGTTCCTTCATCTGCAACACTCTAGCACTACTAGCAGACGATATTTTGGAGCAACCTTGACAAAGTCATCGCTATTCTTCTTTTAAACATATAGAATAAAAAGGCGTTAAGGTCATTATTATTTTTATAGTACGCCTAGACATAGAAGACTGTAATTTATTGTTGCTCTAAGGGAAAATCGACAGAGATCGGCAAAAAACAAAAACAAAAACGTACGCCGGACACCAACAGCGCCCTTCGTCACAATGGACGCCATGTTTGTATCAAGATAACAAAACAAAAAAAAAAAGAGGAAAAGAGGAATTCTAGAGCTAAAATTGTTTTAAAAACATTTTCTTAAATATCTAAGTACTTGGAATATAACATAATTAATTAATGATTGTACGGGACATGTCTAATATTTTTATGTTTTCTTTTTCTTTCCTTTTTTCTGTTTTTAAAATTCCTTTGCATCGAAGAGCAAAAAGTTGGAAGATTTAAAGCCAAATCAGGATACATTGAAAATCAAAAATGTTAAAGTTAATCCAAACTAAAGAAAATATATGTTTGACATGTTTTAAAGTAAGGATATAATGAATGTAAATTGGATGGCATTTTAGCCTAATTTTAACATATTTATTTTATCTACGTTCATTTGTAAATATGAGAACTTCACCATTTGAGATCATTATGGTTAAAATGGCGGAAGAGGAGACAGAACAACACACTAGTGCACCAGAATCACCAATAAAACCTCCCAGCCCTTTGCAGCAGATGCTTACCAGCATAGCTGATGAGAGGAAGAGGGTTATATTTGGACAGACAGATTCAGGTTTGTTGTATTGAGATTAGTCTGTTGCAGTGACTCTAAAACAACCTGCTTTTGCTGACTATGTAATGTTTGTAAACAAAGTTAAAGTCAGGTGATCATGGGGTTTGACCAATTACTTTTCCAAAATCTTTTTGTTTACATTTTCTTTTTTGTTTTTGCTTGTTTGAACACCCTCCTCCCTCTGCTTAACTATACGTGCTACTCTAGAATTGGTGAAAGGTATTGAGATCTGCATCTTATTTTCTATTTCAAAGTCTTTGCACCACCAGCAGGATTTCTTTCACTGGAGGGAAGTCAACCCTAGAGGCTAGAATATAATTTAACAGGAAATGTAAATACTGTCCCTGAGAGGGTGAGGGTGGAAGTAGGGTGGGGGAGGAATTAATTTTGTACTTCTTTATTAGATAGAGAGTTTGCTGATTTATTTGCGACACATTCACTTTTGCTTTCTCTGTATTGTTTTTGTTTCCCTGTATTCTCCTTATGTGCAACAAGCATGCTTCAGGATGGATACCTGCGTGCTAGAAGTGGATATCATCATCATCATCATCATCATCATCATCATCAACAAAACATATTTACATCTCAATAAACACTTAAATCTTAATACATTTTCTTTGCATTTTTGTCTGCTGTAGATTTTGTCCTGGTGTCCAATAGTGCTGTGAAGTTTTGGACCAACTTGTTCACAAATTATTTTTCTCATGGAGGAACTTCCCCAGAAGATGATATGTTGTTTTATGTCAAGAGAAACCCTGAAGTCAAAGACAAAGAGGGCAAAATGAAGGTAAATTTAACTTCCAGAGTACCACTAGTCATCTCTCTCTCTCTTTCTCTCTCTCTCTCTCTCTCTCTCTCTCTCTCTCTCTCTCTCTCGCTCTCTCGCTCTCTCTCTCTCTCTCTATCCCCCCCATTAGTTATTATTTGGATTCTGTGTATTTTTTTTAAATTTGTGGAAGTGATAAGTGAAAATGAATTAAAGTAGAATAAAGTGTGAAAGCAGAAGCCAGAACTGCTGGTATTTAAATGTGACTGAAGTTCAACAAACTGCAAGATCAGGAGGTGACAGAAAAATTTCAGGCCACAATTGGAGGGAAATTTACACCACTGCTCATTTTGGGAGCTGCTGAAGTAGATGTCAACACCATGACCACCACCTTCAACTCCGCTGTTACTGATGCCGCCACGGAGATCCTTGGAAAACTCCGGCCAAAGCAGAAGCTGTGGATCACATCTGAACTTTTGGACATGTGTGATAAACGAAGAGAGATTAAAAAGAAAAAGAACACCTCACAGGGAGCTGATGCCTACCCAAAAATCAACAATGACATCCGAAAAGGCATGCGCACAGCAAAGGATAACTGGATAGAAGATCAATGCCAGGAAATAGAAAACAGTCTGAACAAGAACAACAGCAAGAAGGCCTACCAGACTGTAAAGCGGCTGACAAGTGTTAAACAGCCCAAGGTCTCGACGATCCAAAGCAAGTCTGGCATATGCCTTACAGAAGAACAAGAAGTCTTGGACAGAGTACTGCTCTGACCTTTGCAACCACACACAAAACGGAGACCTATCAGTTCTAGCATGTCCTGAAAACAGAGAAGAAGAACAAATCCTCTCAATTCTCTGAGAATAAGTTGAGGCAGCAGTGCAATCGCTGAAGAAGGGGAAGTCAGCGGAAGTGGACAACATACCCTTCAAACTGCTTTAAGCAGGAGGTGAAGCGATGATCGACGCACTCACCATTATCTGTAACAAGAACTGGCAGAGTGGGGAGTGGCCTACACCATGGACGCAGCCACTTGTCATCGCTCTTCCCAAAAAAGGTAACCTTCAGGAATGTGAAAATTACCGCACCATCATTCTTATCAGCCATCCCAGCAAGGTCCTCCTGAAAATAATACTCAGCAGGTTGAATCCCCAAGCTGAACAAATCATAGTTGAAGAACAAGCAGAATTCAGGGCAGGGTGAAGTACCATTGAACAGATTTTCAACCTCAGAATAATCTGCGAGAAATACCTACAGCACCAAACATTTATATCATATGTTCATAGACTTCAAGAAGGCGTTTGACCGAGTCTGGCATGCAGCTCTGTGGGCTGGCATGGCGCTCTGTGGGCAACCATGAGAGTGTACAACATCAGCCCTATAACTATTGAAGTCATCAAAAGCCTGTATGACAAGGCTACCAGCACAGTCCTCCACAACAGCGCCATCGGAAACAATCGGTGTGCGTCAGGGATACCTACTCTCTCCAACACTCTTCAACATCTTCCTAGAGCGCATCATGTCAGATGCCCTTGCAGATCATGAAGGCACAGTCAGCATAGAGGGAAGAGCAAACTCCAACCTTCATTTTGCTGATGACATTGATGGATTGGCTGGAGAGGAACAAGAACTTGAACAGCTGATACAGAGGCTTGACACCACCTCCAGAGCCTATGGAATGGAAATAAGTGCAGAGAAGACCGAAATGATGACCAACAACACCAATGGCATCAACGTGGACATCAAAGTCCAAGGCCAATCCCTCAACACAGTGCATAGCTTCAAATATTTAGGAGCCATTGTATTAACCCCTTAACCGCCCAACCCCAAATTTCATTCGGGGTGATTTTCTGCTTCCTGTGTGGCCAACCATGAAGGCCGTCCGGGGTTTATTCGTCGGCATTCTGTAGTCACCCAAGAAGGGAGGTAACCGCAGTAACTGTTGGCAGAGCAACTAGAAATCTCCAACCAACGGTTCTTTCCCTTTGACCATTATAAATCGCAAAAACCGAAAGTTGCACAATATTTGAAATTTCAGTACTTCGCAGTGTTCAGTCATCATACAAAATGGCGGACGGTGGACGATGAGGGGGTACTACGAGGTCTGTTTTTAGACGATATTCAGCACTTGAAGTGCTTCAAGAGGTCCTAAATGATCAAGACAGTGATGATGAAGACCTTATCACACAAAATTCATATACTGGAAGTAGTGTGTGGACTTTTCCCTGCTGTGTGTGTTGTGACTTTGTTACTGCTGAGTCTCTACAGCTGTGGAGTATGATGTGTGATTCCGGACTTACCATACCATGGACAGGTACCCTTATTTCTGTGGATGATATAGACGTAAAGTTGATTTCCAAGTAGTTTATTGATTGCTTGATGTTTGTCCTTTTGTTACACCAGTTTTTTGTGGTGTTCTGTCATGCATTTTTTGTGTTGATGTGTGTTTTTATGTTCCAAAAATGCCTGATCACAGCAAAAAAACAAGAATAAATAATTACTAAAAAAATGTACAGGAAGTACAGATGCGCTTTTCACTACGGCAGTTAAGGGGTTAAACAATGGCTCTTTAGGAGCCATTGTATTAGACAATGGCTCCCGACAGGAAGTCCTCTCCAGGATCGCACAACAACTTCTGCCCTGACGAGGTAGAAGCCAATTTGGAAAGACAGGACCATCAGTCTGCATTCCAAGGTAAGACTGCTGCGCTCCCTTGTGATCTCCATCTTCCTATACGCTTGCAAAACATGGACCCTCACAACAGATCTACAACAAAGAATACAAAGCATGGAGATGAGGTACTACATAAGACTTCTGGGTATTTCCTATACCCAGCACATCACCAACAGCGAAGTCCAACAGACCACCACACAAGCCATTGGACAACACGATAACCTGCTCACAGTGGTGAAAAAAGGAATCTCCAATGGTATGGTCACGTAACCAGATCACCAGGCCTTGCAAAGACCATCCTGCAAGGCACAGTGCAAGGAGGTAGAAGAAGAGGGAGACCGAAAAAGAGGTGGGAGGAAAACCATCAGGGTTGCTGTGCTGAGGACAGTGAAAGATGGAGTACGCTGTTTAAACAATCATCTGTGGTGCCTCTACGACCTCCGAGTTACGGGATAGGATAGGAAAAAATACCCTGAGACGCTGCTTCCCTACTCCTTCAGATGAGAGTATAAATCAAGTCTAGTCTGTGCATGTATGCATTCCATCACATGGACTTTAAAGATCCTAACGCCCATGTCCTAGAGGGTGAGTGCCGGCTACACAAATACACCCAGCATGCACTAGGTCCCTTCTTCCCATCCTCGGCTGCCCAGGATTGTGCTCAGTCATCTGGGCATCAGACTATTCACCGAAAGGTTGCAGGTGGGCCCCTCAGGCAGCTTGAATTAGATCCTGTATCAACCTGTGCTTTGAGGCGCTTTTGAGCTGGAAAAGCACTGTGCAAAAGTGATATAATAACATAATAATAAATAATAATGTTCTGCAGCAGCACACCAGCATTCCAAAACCATAACTTTCAGAGTGCCTTTCTCTTAACTACGGTTTGGAAAATAATTAAGTGTTTACTGGTGTATTACTTTCCTCATGAACTTTATGTTTGTAATACAGTGCTGTTATTTTTTTTTAGTATTGATGATGATAATAATAATAATAATAATAATAATAATAATAATAATAACGTATTTCATTTTATAAAAATAATAATGTTGATGCAGTTAATAATGGTGGGAATGATGATGGCTACAACTACTACTACTATGTTTGGAACTGAGTAGAAATAGTGCAATAAATATATAATAATAATAATAAGCCACGGTTTGATGTTGCTTTGTTCAATAAATAATGATGATGATGTTAGAGATGATAGTGATGCTAGTAGAAATAGTGCAATAAATATATAATAATAATAATAAGCCACGGTTTGATGTTGCTTTGTTCAATAAATAATGATGATGATGTTAGAGATGATAGTGATGCTAGTGATGATGATGATGATGTTAGTGATGATGATGTCTGCAGCCACTTATGGAGGTGTATCGGCGTGGGTCTAAACATCTGCCCAAGCTGGACGACCCTTGTGTGGATTGGGAAGAGACTGTCTACCTCAACATCATCATGCATCAGGTAACGTACCAGCACCTTGAGCCGGTTTCTTGGCGTGGAATTATGTTCTATGCTATCAACATTTGATTGAAAGTTCAAGGAACCTAAATTTGAAATCTGAGAACTAGTACAGTTGCCTAGTGTTGCTTTGCAGGAAATTTTTTTCCATCACTGGGATTGAGCTGAGCATTTTTTTTGGGTGCTGATATCCAGAATATTCAAGACGCCCACCAGACTATTGACCCAGCCGAAGCCAGTTGTTTGTTAGGCTATTAACCGGAAACATTTTTCACACAAAATGAAACTGAACGTGTAAAGATTGTATGCACATTGCAAGAGTTGATGCATGATTATTGCTTCACTGAGACTTGACAAAATTATCGTCAGCTACATCTGTGGAAAAGGGACAGAGACAAGTGAGAAAAAAAATTTCATGGATCTGTGGAATGTTTTATATAGTACTGTGTAGAATTTTACTCGCATAATCTGGCAACTGGGAGAGTGCTTCCAGTATTCCTGAGTTTATTGCTAGGTGTTGCGAACCTATAATTGTAACATCAGGTGTTTTGAAGGAATGTTTTAGAAAAATAACTTTTGTTTTAACGTTTGATACAGTTATTGTGACATTTTTTTTCTAACAAACTCTTTGTGTTTGAACAGATGTGTCAGTGTGCTTGCAAAATTATTATGCATATGTATTATATTTATTTTGTATTAATTATTAGTATTTTGCCCATTTTGTTTGATGTAAAGAGTGCATGTTTGATTTTCTGTGTCATATCCTATCCTATGTAACTCAAAGGTCGTTGGGGCACCACAGATGATCGTTTAACCAGCGTACTCCAATTTTTTCTGTTCTCAGCAACCCTCATGGCTTCGTTCAGTGTCAAATCAGTCTATTCTCGAATGTTGTCCTCCCACCTCTTTTTCTGTCTCCCTCTTCTTCTGCCTCCTAGCACAGTGCCTTGCAGGATGGCCTCTGCAAGGACTGTTGCTCTGTTGACGCAGCCACACCATCGGAGCCTCCGCTTCCTCACCACCGTGAGCATGCCATCGTTCTGTGTCACCTTAATGTTTTGTTGTTTTTCTTACTGCTTACATCATGCTATGTTTGCTATGTACAGTTATTGTGGCTGTGTGTTGCAGTTTGATTACAATGTCACCTGTGCTGTGTGTACCAGGACAGGTGCACAAGAGCTTCAAACCTTGAAGAAATGTACAAAGGTGAGGATCTATATATTTCATTTAAATTTATTAAAATTTTAATAATTCTTATGTAGGGGTTTTCCAGCTCAAGAGCTGGTCGATACAGGATTTAACTCCCTTTTAAGTATACCTCTCCCTCCCTTGGTTATTGCAGTAGCACAGTGGTTTGGGCACACACTAAATAATGTGTCGTGTAGCATCGTCGGGACCGGGTAGTACTTGGATGAATGGTTGGAAGGCAACGATCAAACAACCCCCCCCCCCCCCCCCCCCCATCCCCCCCCCCCCAAAAAAATTTTTTTTTAATGTAACAACCACCCAACACATTCCAGTCCATCCAGCGATGAATGGGTTAAAACTGGGGAAGGTAAAGCAGAGAGGGAGAGGAGATGGGCACTGCCGTTATTAAGCTTGCCCAGAGAAAAGAGAAGTCTTAAACACCTCTCTCCCCAACAACCAAAATGTTACGAGAACATTACCACCAACCTCTGTGACGACACGAGTTTTCAGATGGCAGGGAGAGTTACACTTTTTAGGAAGTTACACTTCTCCGTATATCTGTTGTACATAGAATAGCGTGACCGATTTACTTTTGCGTATGAAAGTGCAGTTTCGTAAAGTCCGTGCGATTCGTAGAAGACAGGGAGTCGGCCAATTTCGAATAGGGATACGCGTAATAAAGAACGTGCATACTGACGAGAGCTCGACTATTTTGCTTGTGGCCGGCGCAGTTTTTGGAGGGCAGAGTGGTTTGAGATGCTGTTGCGAGAGGAACGAATTCTAACGAGGCAGCAACCCTGTGACAGAGGTCATTGTGTGTAGGGTACTGTTGGAAGGGTGTGTTTATTGTTTATATAGCCACCCAAGGTCTTATGCCCTCGTCGGGATAAGGATGTTTAGAATTCGAAGGAAGATGTTAACTGCCATTCGTCAACGAATGTAGAGTTCCATACTTAAGGTGTGTGTAGTTCTCGATTGAACACCCACCAAGACTTAGTGTCTGTACCAGAGCTAAGGTGTCCTCATCCTCAGTATAAGTGTTATTTGGACAGTGAAGTAACGTGCAATAGCAAGAGAAAGTGACTCTCAAAAAAACTAACCCATTGTATTGTGACAGTGTTGTGTCGTGTTGTGGTGTTGGGGTAAAGGGCGTCACAAGCCGAGGCCTGTAAGGTGAGCAAATCCTGTCACTCAATTCTCTAGTGGCGCGCTCCGAGAACTGCGTACGTGTATGAGTGGTGATGAGTGTGGGGAAGGGGATGTATTTTAGGATGTATAATTAATTTTGTTGATTTTATATGATTTTCTTATGATTTTCTTATTGTATATGTGATGGGGGAAATGTCGTTGCTGTTGTTGTTATGAAAGTGGGTCAAAGGCGACGATGGGGAATACAGAGAGGGAGAGAGAGAGTGAGGGTGTATGTATGGAGAGAGCGATAGAATGTAGTATACTGAAGAAAGATGAAGTGATGATTATGAAGGAAGCATGTTACAGTATAGTATGGCAAAGTAGTATGGATGAAGGGAGGTAATCGTGATGTGCTATAATTGTTGGGGGTGACGGTGGTGATGAAGGGGGGCGGAATGAATCAGGACTGTGAGATTGTAGTGTGGTTGCGATAATTATGTATATTTATATAAACATTGGTGTGTAAAGAAGATGTGAATTATTAAGCATCAAAGGTTGGTTTATATTATTGAAATGTGTGTATAGTATCTTGTATTATTATCATGATATTCATAATTATACAGGTCAAGATGGTGGACGGAGGATGGCGTGTTATGTTATATTATATAGTGTTTATTGTTTTATGGGCATATTGTTAAGACTGTGTATATGTCAACAGGTGTGGGCTGATTATTACTTCTACGTGTTTCTTCTACCTGTTTATTTCTACGCATTATTTCAACGCTGTTGCCTTTGATGTTGCCTGTTATGCTGTACTGATGTTGCTGTTGTTGACGCTGACTGGGTCCTAGCCAGCCTGGGGTGTGCCTTTGCCTCTACAACAGAGTAGTGTTGTGGTGATCTCTTACACTGCTGCAGGTTTTGCCTATGTATCGAGGCAACACATTTACAGGAGGTTTTCATACCTAATTCATGCACACACAGACTCACATTACACACACCTAAAAACATATCCATTTAGTTAGAAAAATCATCCGCTTATTGTGAAAGAGACTGTTTAGCTCTCTGAGCTACTTGACAAGAACATTGAGACATTACTTCTGTGCCACAGCTTCGCCTAGATAACGGTTTATGATTCAACGCCATTGCTTATTATTTGAAGACTTGCACTTTGAATTGATTTGTTGATTTTGTCTTCGCTGTACACACTTTGTAAAGAAATTGTTGTTGTTTAGTTCTATTTGGGGTTTGTTACAAGGGGAGGTAATTGTTAGTTAGTATTGGGACGGGGGTCTATTTAGGGGTTGGGGAAAGGTTAGTTCCCATTTGTCCTGTGTTTGTATGTTGATTGTAGAATAAAAGAGTGTGACTGTATTCTGGCATTTTTGTGTTAGTTTATTTTTTTTGAGTTTTATTCCTTTTCACTCGCTTAATGTGCTGACGTCACTGAACCCGCTCGGGGGACGTGACAACCTCCACCCACCTTTATAACTGTTGATGATCTGCCTTTGAGTTCCCTATCTTCCACAATTCTCAGTCTCTGTCTCTTTTTGTTTGCTATTGGTCTACCTTTGTGTTCCCTATCTTGAAACTTGAGCATTCTCCCTCTCACTCCCACTCTCTTGCTGTCTGCCTTTCTGTTGTTGAGCTGTTTCTGTTCCCTGTTTGGGAATAATTATTCTATGTACATTGCCTTTTCAAAGGTCTCATTGATGCGTATGTGTTAAATGTTGGTATTTCAGAAAGTGTATGCTAGTCCCACCCATCGCTCCATGGACAGCAAAGGAACAGGAGCCCCAGTGTCTTACCCCAACATTTACTTTGCCATTGACCAGTTTGAAGAGGTAAGCTGAGTATATATGAGTCAGTACACTGAGATCCTGAATAGAAACGGTTATATTATATTAACCTTTGGCATGCTGACTTTTCTGCATGTTTCTTTCCCCTCGCACTATCTTTTTTCTAATGACCTATATTTTTAGCATGACTCACTTCACTTGATGCCCTATTGCTTAGCACCCCTTGGGGTCATGAGCAATCTTGTCACTGTAGATTGTTCTAACCTATAAAGGGAACAGTGAAAGCCCCAGTTGAAAACCTGTCTTGCCTTTGTAGGCATGACTAATTCACTGCGGCAACAGTTCCCCCCGTTGGAGTGCCGGGGGTTTCAGTATAAATAGTATCCCCACTTTCTGGAAATTTAGTGCTTTAAATTCCCACTGTCGCTGTCTTCATCATTTGCTCTTTCCCATTCCTGATCTGTCCTATCACTCTGCTATACTTTCTTCTTCTTCGCTAGATCAATGACCTACCTTTTTTCTTGAAAACTCTTCCTGGACGCGAACTTGTTTTTTCCAACCTAGTTCCAGTCACTTTCCCGAAAAAGGCAATTACCGAAGTCGAACGAAGCTCTCCGAGCCGAGCGGAGCTATCCGATGTTTTACGAACGAATGCTGGCAGGACTACGTGAAACCACAGGCTGGGAATTCTCGTCTTTCGTAGGCCTCAATTACATACTATACTACGTACGTATTTAGGAGTTTACAAAGACAAAAGAAAATACTTCAGAGCCTGTGGTGAAACATCCGTGCATAAAAATAGCCGCTGCTAGATCTAATTCTATTTCGATCTGCACAGCTTCAAGCTCAAGTCGAGATTTGCATTTTGAAGCAGTTAGTATTATTATTATTATTTTATGATGAATAATATACTGACATAATTAGTAATCAGGAGTAAAAGTAATACATAACACATAAAGCACACATACAACGATTTCACATCTATATCAACAATAAAACCATGACAAAAATTCAAAGCGCTATGGATACGTTGATGTTACTTCAGCACAACAAGGTAAAGCAAGTTTATAATGGTCTCAAAAAACAGTGACATTTTTATTGCAAGCACCAAAGCAATTATTCATTTAACTAATATTATTCTTTTTAACTGATACAGTACATTTGTTATATGTATTTTAATGATATGTATTTTAATGAGAAACACGTATTAAAAACATGTTGCGTGGCGGGCGGAAATTTCTATAAATCATCTGAAAACTTTGGTAAATCTATAAGAAAAAATAACCAGTAACACTATCTAAATATTTCGGGTTACACCCAACTTCAGCAAAAACAAACAAAACGTCACTGACCATATTTACACCATTGAGCACGCACAGCAGCACACTATTCTTTTCTTTTTTTTTAAAGTAGGAATAATAATAATAATAATAATAATAATAATAATAATAATAATAATTATAATAATAAAAAGAAACAAACAAACAATAATAATAATAATAATAATAATAATAATAATAATAATAACACACAAAACAAATAAATAAATTAAAGATTTAACTAAATAACTATGCTGCTGCTACTACTACAACAACTACTACTACTACTACTACTACTAATTGCGAAGTTGTGGTCTCGATTTTGTGGTCCTGATTCGGCTCTTTGCAGTCCGCTGGACTCTGTAAGCAATGAATAACTAATAAGCTTTTAATTTAACTCTGATCCCGAGTTGTCCTGATTTTGTGGTTCTGATTCGGCTCTTTGCAGTCCGCTGGACCCTGTAAGCAATGAATAACTAACTATTAATTTAACTCTGATCTCGAGTTATTTTTTTAAAAAAAATTCGCTTAGCCTACTCGTCCTTCTCCGGAAATTTCAAGATTCGAATATTATAAAGTATAGGCCTAAATATTATTAATTAGAATAGATATACTTTATACATTTATTTACGTATAAAACCAACAATACAAGTCTAATAATTATATTCAGCTAGTGAGCTTCTTCGCTGCGCGGAGACTGACTTATAATATGATAATGTAGATTAAGCCTATGTATACTGTATAACAGTGTCTACTTGGTTCTAGGCAGGAAATGGGCAATGCTATTATTAGCCTTTACTGCTGAGAACTAACAAAATGCAAATCAAGGAACGCAACTATTAAATATGGTCGATAATAATTGTGCTCATATTATGCTCATATTAACAATGTATACCGTTGCGAAATGCTAAATCTGTGTAAATCGAACAGAATTAGAAGCAACAGCGATCATTTTTAATGTCAGCTAGTCGTAGCCATGCAAGCATCATTTCGTAACACATCGGAGAGCTTCGTTCGACTTCGGTGATTACCTTTTTGGGCGAATGACTGGAACTAGGTTGGAAAAAACAAGTTTGCTTCCTGGACAAGACTCCTTGTTTGTGTATGGGGTCTGTTGGATCAGCTTGGGAGTGTTGGACACTTTCTGCCGGGTGGTCACTAGGGCTTCCTATGATTGTATTATTTCGCACTATAGGCATTTTATATGTATGTTTTTTGTTGATGATTTATAATGATGGTTGTATTCTATTTTGTTTTTGTAACCGGGGTGTTCGCGTAGTTGAGGTCAACCCTCAGCCGTCCCCCGCGTGGGATGTCTTTATTGTAAAGTGACTGGCCGGTGGAGGGCATTCAATTTTCCCACTAGGGTTGTTTCGGCAGATCTTTTATGCGGATCGGGGGTTGTCCGGTCCTGATTTGGCTCGGAAGAGTCCGCTGGACCTAAAGCAACAATAAATCAATCAATCAATCTATTGCTTAGCCAAATAAAGTTCTATCTTCATGAAATTGTGTGTGTGGGTGGATGACTGTTTTGTGTATCATTTCCTATGATCATATTTGTCTACTGTCGAATATATTTTGTGGGGGAAAAAAATTATGAAAACAAAAATCTTGTAGCACTCGTGGTTGCATGCACCAGGTATCTCTTCATCATCTTAAGAAACATTACTCACTTCAACATCATTTAACTCCACATTAACTGGTGCATCCCCAGTAGGCCCAATTTCGTATTCATCAAAACCTAAAAACTCTTCTTTAGAGTCTGAAGTCATAATGATATTTTTTTTAAAGATAACATCCTTGTCTGCCATTTGACAAAATCCGATAGCAAACTTCTCAAAGTTTGTTTATATTTCTCTGCAAACAGTAAGCCAAAAACTCCGATACATGCCATGAAAGATTTAGCCGCCATTTGCAAACAGGGAGTGAAGTTATGAGGATGCCCGTATGTGCATAACCATGGTTGCAAAAGGAGAGTTTATAGTAGGTATCTGATGGCGAGTTATATCACAGGCAGTGAATAAGGAGAGAGAGAGCTTGGAGATACATATTGTCTGTAGCATGCTAAAGGTTAATAATATGGTATAGTATAGTATAGTGTTAAGGTACATACGCCACCATACCACATGCAACACGACTTGAGATCACCAATCTTGCCACTGACAAGCGTCATGCACCCTCTTTCACACTGGCATTCACTGCAGATACAATAAACCATCTTACAACGTGTCCGAGCTCCAAACATACCTGTCTAACCCAACTTTCTACTGTCTTTGTGACCCGTCAGTATCCACAGTCCAGCCACTGTCTCCGTGCTCTCGAAGAGGGGCAGGGAGGGGGGTGAATGGGGGAGGAAGATACCGACAGATGCAAATGGCACCCAGCACGTCACATCACAGACAAGACGTCACTTCCAAAACACATTGATTCTCCTTTACATTCTTCCTCCTTTTGATGAAAAAGTACTCCCTATTGCCGAAATGAAGCTCAATTGCAACACAGAAGTTGCTTACCCTAAACACTGAACAGCATACAAATGAACTATATAACATGACTCTCAAATACTCCGCTTCCTTGTATAGTATAGTATATTATAGTATAGTATAGTATAGTATATTAATAGTATAGTACAGTATAGTATAGTACAGTATAGTATAGTACAGTGTAGCATAGCTGGTGTCATAGGGTGTCAAGCCTCTTGCCGTCTTGCCTTCTTCTCATTTGTCACTTTGGTCGGAGCTTCAGGAATCGACCATCTGATTCTGAGAAAATGTTACCTTTCTAAATGTATAGATTAGTGGAATACATTTTGATATCTAAAAAATAATGTTATTATTAATGAAAGCAATCAAGAAATGTGTGTAAACATGTAGTGTTATTTGAGTGTGAGTATACATTTGTGGTTTGTTTTGTTTGCTGGTTTCTTTCATAACATTGATTTTGTAAGTTCGCTGTCCTCAGTCAATATTTTAAAATTGCTGATGAAGTGAGCTTCATTCTTCTAGTTCATTGATATGATCTAAGCTAATGATTTTAGACGTTTTGACACTGTATGTGCAAGTTTACAAATGAAGAATCTGTCTTCACACTACCTATCACATTCTATGAAAAATAGCATTCTGACCTTATGAAATTATTAGGTAGATAGATTTCAGAATTAGGGCTTGCTGATTGGTGTTTGCCATTGAAAGTTAGTTATGGATGTATTACATACACTCACATGTTACAGACATTCCTACATACACAACAAACATATTCATCTCTCAAACATGTAGTGTAAAGGCAAAGTTGTTATTTAGAAGACAGAAAATAATTTTTGACTCGCATGCATAGCAATGTGAGTCTTATGTATTCAACCTCCCTACTCCCTCCTTCCCTACCCTGTCTCACCCCACACCCATCCCCCCTCTCCCTTCCCCTCCTTAAAAAAATTCAGATTTGTGCAAATCTGTGCGAGATAAATCCTAAATAGTCCCGAAATGACATTTAAACAAAAAAAAAAATTGTCCATACGTCTGCTGTCTGTCCATTGTCCACCATCTGGGTATGCAAAACTTGCAAGTGGATTAATATTTCAGAACCTATTTCAGCTATCACAACCCAAACTTGGTAAGATGGTGCATATCCATGACACCTCATAAATGATCAGTGAATGAATGGTTTCACTTCAAGGCCAAGGTCACAGGGTCAACAAATGTTAGTCAGAAAATGACAAATTTTCACAAAATTTAACTTTTTAAAAAAGTTATTAATTATTGAACTTGTGATTCTTTGATGCATGATAGATATCAACGAGACACACATCCTGTGCACATTTAGTCAACCTCACTCCAAGGTTAAGGTCACTGGAGCTGTCCAAAGTCAGTGACCTTGGCCCTAAACTATGAGAGATAAAACGTTCAAACTTGTTGTATTTAGAGATGCCTAAACTATTAGAGATAAAACGTTCAAACTTGTTGTATTTAGAGATGATAGATTGATCTTTCATATATGTTCCGCGATTTTTGTGTGATCTTGAAGGTCAAGGTCATTTTAGGCCTTGCAAAAACATACAATAAATTATGGAATTCCCTTTGTAAAATATTTATTTTCACAACTTTCAGCTAAATAATCTTGATTTAGAACCATATTTTCAAAATAATCATTTGCAAAAAATGTAAGATTTGTCTAAATAATATATGATATAGGTAAACATTATTGCTAATTAAGGAATTATTTACCTATCTAATGCATTATTTAGCAGATTGTGTTAAATAATGTATTTTTAAAAAAATGTTTATAAATAATGATTTGTTTACCTAAATAATGCATTATTTAGCATAATTTGCTAAATAATGTATTAATTAGAAAACAATTGTTTAAGGACTGCAATTTTCATTATATAGGGGATTCACAGGTACATGCTGTATTACTGTGAGGTTATTAGTAGTGATAAAGAAACTTGCTATATCGTGGTTTTACTCCGCTTTGCCATTTAAAATGAGGCAACTGCTTTATTTCACTTTATTTCTTATTAGTTCGCAACAGTATTAATATACAAGACTGCAACGGTAACGGCTGCTGAAAAGAGGGATTCATCATTATTCTGCATTTACATCCTTGCCTTCAGAGTACTTTCTCCATGTTTCTTGTCAGTCCGACCAGCAAATCCTTGGTAGTTAAAAAAAAAAAGCTGAAACTTTCTGTTTGAAATTTAAACATATTCAACTCAAAACAACAAACAGAATCACAGTCTCAAAGGTTTTTGGGTACATAAATACAAAAAGAAAGATTTTTCTTTTGTTCTGATGGAAATACCCCAAAACTTAACATTCCCGCACAGAACTGACCTTGACTTTTTGTTTGTGTTCAGGAGGTTACAGGCCTTTTTGTCTTCAAATTTGTGGAGTGATTTATTCAATTCATTCAATTCAATTCAACACATCTTTATTACCACAGGAATGGAAATATTGTACAAGTCTCATCACATTATGTTATATAATGGCTCCACACATCAAGACAGTTATAATGAACAATAATAAGACACAGACTAATATAAGAGGTTCAGAAAGCATAGAATCCGTACGCACATCATCCGTACATAATTTAACTATGCATTAATTGAGCGAACGCCTCTTGCAGGTAAAAATATTACAGGTAAGAAATAGGACTAAAGAATAGGCACTATTATTTCAGTCATAAAAGCCTCGCGCAGTTACAACACACTCACGCACTACATTTGCCCACTCATCACTGCAGCCGTGCACTCATCCACACAGAACACATCATAAGCAGCTATAACAACGAGATAAAAAATACCAAACAGTCCTTGACAAATAAGGTAATACACTCACACTTACAAACACAATAATTATCAATGGACATGTGGGTAATAGAATAAAATAAAACATACAAGTTTGATTATAAAAGCAATTAATCAGATAAAAATAAATGATGGGGTTATTAATTTGAGGGTGGTGAGGTGTCCTGAGCAGAGCCATCAGCGTTTGTTGGTTGAATTGAAAAGGGTAATTGCAGTAGGGATGAAAGTGGAACTAAAGCGAACTGTTCGGCATTGCATTGTCCTGAGTCGAACCCCGGACGGAAGACACTGGAAGAGGGGGCACATGGGGTGGGTGGGGTCTTTAATGATGCACATGGCCTTGCTCAGGGCCCTTGTTTGGAACAAATCGCAGAGACGGGGGAGATTTCTGCCTACAATCTTGCTACATGTTCTGGAGATACTGTTAAGAGAATTTTGGTTTTTGAGATTAAGAGACTGATAGAAACAGATGAATGAGAATGTTAACACAGACTCAATGAAAGCAGTATAGCACTGCTGCAAAATTCTTTGCGACACCATCAGTGAACGCAGTTTGTACAACATATACATCCTCTGTCTGCACTTCTTGAACACTGCCTCAGCGTTAGCTGTGAACTTTAACTTATTGTCAATGAGAATGCCAAGATATCTATAGTTGTCTACTCTTTCTACCTCTTCTTCCTTTAACAAGAGTGCCGGCAAATCTGTCCCATTCCGCCTAAAGTCCACAACCATTTCTTTAGTTTTTTTGACATTCAGTTCAAGATGGTTCCTATCACACCAGTTGACAAAAGAGTTGACACTTTGCTCGTAACATGTCACAGAGTCTGAAAGGTCGACAACAGCAGCATCATCAGAAAATTTGATAATATGTGTGTCATCTCTGGAAATTTGGCAGTTGTTTGTGTAAAGGGTAAAGACAAAGGGGGCTATCACAGTACCCTGTGGCGCACCTGTGTTGATGACCTTGACAGAGGAGATACAGTGGGATGCTGCTGCTGCTGCTGATGATGATGATGATGATGATGATGACGATGATGAGGATGATGATGTAGCTGCAACTGCTGCAGATGATAATAGTGATGACGTCGGTGATGACGAAGACGATGATGGTAATGAAAATGTTGAAAAATAAATAATTGACACATATTTTGAATACACAGTCTTTGGAAAGACCTTGCATTTAATTATAGAAAGCATTAAAATTATAAAAAACAAGTTTTCAAGCGAATCCTGGAATCTCCTATTTAATGAAAATTGCAGTTCCTATGCAATGAATTGTTTTACGTAAATAATTCATTTTTTAGCAACCTCTTCAGAATAATACTTCATTTATGAAATTCTGCTAAATAATGCATTATATAGGTAAACAAATAATTATTAAGAAAAATTTCTAAATAATACATTATTTAACACAATAAGCTAAATAATGCATTATATAGGTAAATAATTTTTTATTTAGCCGCAATGCCTTATTTACAGATATCATGACTTATTAACAAAAACAACGTTTTTTAAAAACTTTGAAAAAAAAAGTTAAAAGGTCTCCTCTCTGAAAATCCTTATCGGGAAGAGAGGGGACCATAAACTGATTTTAAAAAAAAAACAAAAAAAACAAACAAACAACGTATCGTTAGGTAAATAACAATTTATTTACAGAGAAAATATATTTTTTAGATAAATCTTACATAGTTTGCAAACAAATTATTATTTAGAAAATATGTTTCTATATGGAGCCATTGTATCAGACAATGGGTCCCGACAGGAAGTCCTCTCCAGGATTGCACAAACAACTGCTGCCCTGACAAGTCTACATTCCAAAGTAAGACTGCTGCGCTCCCTTGTCATCTCCATCTTCCTATATGTTTGCGAAGCATGGACCCTCACAGCAGATCTCCAACGAAGAATACAAAGCATGGAGATGAGGTGCTACAGAAGACTTCTGGGCATTTCCTATACCCAGCACATCACCAACGACGAAGTCCGACAGACCATCACACAAGCCATTGGACAACACGATGACCTGCTCACATTGGTGAAAAAACGGAAACTCCGATGGTATGGCCACGTCACCAGATCATCAGGCCTTGCAAAGACTATTCTGCAAGGCACAGTGCAAGGAGGTAGAAGCAGAGGGAGACCGAAAAAGAGGTGGGAGGACAACATTCGAGAATGGACTGGTTTGACACTGAGCGAAGCCATGAGGGCTGCTGAGGACAGAGAAAGATGGAGTATGCTGGTTAAACGATCATCTGTGGTGCCCCTACGACCTCCGGGTTACGGGATAGGATAGGATAGGTTTCTATATAAAGATTATTTAGCTGAAAGTGGTTAAAAAAAAAAAAAACAACACCAAAAATATCGCAAATGAATATTTTACAAAAAGAATTCCATAATAAATAAGTAATTCTACAGTGGAATGGCTCTATTTAACCCATAGTGTTCAACAACATTGGGTTATTTGATCATACATGAGCATGATAGGTCCCATGAATGTTGAGGTCATCCCAGGATCAAGGTCACTGAATGCCATGGTCATCCGAAGGTCACTGATTTTTTTGTGTGCATAATACATCTAGTGCTTTAGTTTATTTGATATTACATGAGTGTATTTGGAGCCGGAGGTCAAAATCAAGATAATAGAAAGATTACAGTCGGTATTATTTTGCGTTTTAACGCCACTGTTTTATTTTTTTCTTTTGGATAGTCATTTTCTTCTTAAATATTGCAAGTTCCACAAGGAGCATGTTAGTTGCTTTGCCATTCTAGTTTTATATTTTTGAGGTATAAACTGAATCCAGAACCAAAAGACTCCTTTGCTGTTTGCGTACCGATGTTGGTGTAAAGTGCTGTATTAATGACACATGTCATTGATGTGTGTTTAGGCCTTTGAGGATCTGATTGTGAGGGACAGTGAGTTTGTAGCTGTGGAGTTGGTGGCCAAAGACAAGAATGGCAATTTTGAAAGTGTCATCTTCCAAGGTTCGGTGCGTTACGAAGCTCTGAAGCGCACCTATGACAACAGGGTAAGTAGAACATTCTTTCTTTCTTTCTTTGTTTTTAAATTGTTCCATTTAATTGTGTGCATTTGGGTGCCCACTAAAAAGGTTTGGATTGTTTAATGAAGTTTGTTATCTATCGACAGACCAGCATGACATCACGCATGATGCAGCGTATGTCTTTCGGCCTGTACAGCGACAAGCGGCGCGTGGAATTTATGAAGATGCGAGGGCCAAAGAGCAAAGGTCATGCCCAGATGGCTGTCAGCAGGGTCAAGGGGTCAGGGCCAGAGACCCCCAAGGTGGAGGATTTCCCCCTGGGTGACTTTGAAGATGACGAGCAGGTGAGGGCTTTACAGTACTGTGTGACAATGACAACAGACTGGCTTTTACTAGAGTGTTGACCTTCCTCTTTTCTCCGCATAAACTAAGTGTCAGAGGTCTATCAGGCATTGGCTTTGTGTAGGCGTATGCCGCAGCAATCTCTGGCATGCAGATTGGTGTTACCGTTGCTTCTCAGGCAAGCTGCACTGGCTGCTTCTGTTTGCTAGTATAATACCATTTTTGCCCTAAGCCTATGACAATTGGTCTATTCATCAGCTTGGTGGTGGTTAGGGAGTGAAGAACAAATGATAACATGTTGTAAGGCTGTGATTAGGTAATACAGTTTGAATTTCGTACAGCCCAAGTTTTGTTCGTTTTCCTTTTAAATTAATGACCGCCCCCTCCTCCCTCCTCCCCATCCACCCCACCCCAATTTAAAAAAAAAATTTGGAACTCCACTCAGTGTGTTTTTCATACTTCCGATATTTTGAATATTTTGACTATTGCTCTTCTTCTTCTTGCCTCCTTTCTAAATGACATCATTTAATTCATTTTTGGAGTTCTGTGGGGAGTATGGTTTTTGTTATGTTGTGTGTTGGTTCCCTGATGAAGAACTTAGCTTAAAAAAATGTGTGCTGTGTTGTTTTGTCTTGTTGGTTTTTAAAAAATCCAAATTAGCATTCTTTTAGTTTATGTATCTGTCACCGCCACGACTCTCCCTGGGTAGACGCCACAAACAAACACCTTACACACGCAGACAACCCAGACAGAATGACAGTTTCCCGCAGACGTGAAGTGATGATAACACAACAATTATATATACAACTTTCAAGCTATTTATTCATTCATACCACACACTTATACACATACAACATTTACACATGAAACGAGAAAAATGGTGATGGAACAATCAATGGGTCGATGAACAATGAAATGGAAATGTCAGATGAACGGGGGTTGCTGATCAACCACGTCTAACTAACGACTGTGCAATGCTAATGTCCGAGCACAGAGGGGGTCAAGCATCAAGAGGGGGACAACAAAGAACAAGCCGACCTGATAGTAGGGTGTCCCCGTTGGTGTCTCCGGAAAGTAGCTGCCCCTCCTTGTGGTTGTCACCGGACTGTCGCTGTTAAATCCAGGCGTAGTGGTGTCGCCACTCCCTCCGCCGCCGACGATGACGATGATGATGATGATGACGCTGTAGTTGCGGCAGCCCTGCCGCCGTCGACGCCTCTCAGCCTGACTCCTCCTGTCGGCTACCTTGTAACGCCGAGGCTAGGTCCCGCAACAGACGTCACGATCACGCGGGAAAGATGGGGTGGTGGAACAATGAGGATGTCACAAACGTGGACGTGGACGAATGGGTGGTGATGATGATATGGGTCCAACGACCGGATGTCGTCGTCGTCGTCGCGCTGAAGAATTCGACGAACTTTCGAGCGACGAGCAAAGACTTTCGAACCTGCAACATGCTTGCCGTATTGTTAATGTCAAGTCCACCCGATTCTGTCCCCCTCCCTCCTCACACTCTCCCCCCTTACTACACTAACTAATTCCGGTACCTTGAGGAAGCGCCACTGCTGTCCATTTCACTTCCCTTGACTACTATTACTGTCTCTTGTAATCAACCACATAATTCAAAAACTAAATGACATTATGAATGCATGAAATGAACAATGCCGCAAATGAATACATAAAATCATCAACACATTATCCATCTTGAGCAACCGCAACCTCAACAACAGCAACCACTTCCATCCTACCTTCATCACACTTCACCCCCATTCTCCTCCCTCATTCTCCCTCCTTCAGTCGCGCCCTTCCTCTCCTCAGTGCAACCATCCTTCCCCCAGCCTCACGCACAGCTATCGTTCAACACCCCAAACAGCCGGCCATCGGTCATTAGCACAGTAAAGGAAGATCACCATCACACTTACCCAAAGGCTCGATTGTAAAGTACCTGTAGCTAGCGAACTTCCGACTGCTTGCCTACAAAGTACTCCAAGTAAGGTATCCAGTGCGTAGTAGTTTCCGTTAGTGGACAATAACCTCGACACTAACCTACCACAAACTCACAAACTTAGTTATTTGCTCACACTTTTCCTCGA
Source organism: Oncomelania hupensis (assembly GCA_036898135.1). Taxonomy (NCBI): domain Eukaryota; kingdom Metazoa; phylum Mollusca; class Gastropoda; order Littorinimorpha; family Pomatiopsidae; genus Oncomelania; species Oncomelania hupensis. Next base: position 46,215,264 of record CM072517.1, on the reverse strand, counting down.
GCTTGCTACTACCACAGTTACATTTCCAACTAGGCTTTCCCTAGAACCAATTATTATTTACGTTAATAACTGTTCCAACCTTACTTCCAGAACAAAATACCCAGAGAGCTAAGACCGTACGTCTTCTCTATCACTCTGCAAAACGTGTTCTGACCAACAGTGAACACATTCCCAAAACTGGCTGGCCAACCTATGCTGTTCAAAAATCACGCTTTCCACGCATAACCATACATACGACATCGCGCAGTTACTACCCCAACTCATTAACTCTCCACCCACACTTTCTACCTGGTTTCATCACAGGCTGCCCTGTGACACACACCCCTCCCAAGACGAAACTACGGAGAGTTCAAAACTTAATCTTCCACAGGGTCAGATCTGCTGAGGAAATCCGCCTCTATGTTGTCTCTTCCTGGAATCGGTCGAACTGTGAAGACATAGGCCTGCAACTGCATAGCCCATCGGGTGAGTCTGGCACTATTGAGGTGCGTCCGTCCTCCAGATAAACTCCCTATCCAAGTTCGGTAGCTTTTCTACTGGCTCACTTGTCAGCGCTCTCTTCATGTCATCCAAGGCTTTCTGGCAGTCATCCCTCCTGTTGACCTCTCCCTTCTACCTTACCCGCACGATCGGTGCTCTGTACGGCGATGTACACGACTCGGTAACGCCCAACTCCAGCATCGGTTCCACTTCACTCTTGGCGACTTCCATCTGCGAAAATGGTAGCGGATGCTGTCGGTTACGTTCAGGGCTGTCGTCGGTCGACATCACCTCGCACTCGTCCAGCGGCGGTGCTCTCTCATGTAGCGCAGATAGCTCCGTGTCTATCCGTATGTCCACTGGCCCTTCGCTCGCTTGAAGCGGTATCAGTGGTACAGCGCCCTGGTAGCTGTTATCTGTCGTTCCCTCTGTCTCAGTTTGGTCCAACACGACGGCCACCGTCGTCTCTGGTTCTGCTCGGCGTTCCTCATAGCGCTTCCGCACGATCGTGTGGTACGGCTTCCTGTTCCTGCCGACTCTCTGCACACGCGCTTTCCTGATGCGCCCCCTGGGTGTCGTTCGTTGACATGCGTCGCATGAAGTACAGTACTTCCGGACATCGCGGCACATCCCTGGCCAGTAGTACTTGGTCCACACCTGATCTAGGGTCCCCTTGGCTCCTCGGTGTTCAGCCATAAGCGTGTCGTGTCCCACGCGTAGCACCTCCGGTTGAAGCTTGGCTGGTACCACCAGCTGACTGCGATCCACTTTGTCCTGTCCCGTGTATTCGCGGTACAACAGGCCCCGCTTCCAGACAAATGCCACTTGCCCCTTGCCTCGTTTCTCCTTCCCCGCCTTCCGGTCCGCTAGCTGTCGTACTTTCGCAAGTTCGTCATCTCCCAACTGTAGTTGACGAATCTCCTTTGGCGTCGCGACGATGTTCTTACTCGGTCCAACCACCAATGGTTCCGCAGCGACTTGGTCCTTGGCTGGCTTCGCTCGCGTCTGCACAGCGCAACACTCTGCGTCCCCCTCGGCGAACACCGGCAGTGCTGTATCATGTTGCTGCTCCGTCTTCGCCCAGTTGCCGATGACCACTGGGTAGATCAAGTCCGGCACCACCACTACCTCCACTCTCCCGGTGTAGAATGGCGACTCAAACTGCACCCACGCTGTCGGCAGTGATCTGGATAACTGGCGAATGGCGAATCCGACACGCTGCTTGCGTCCTGTGTAGACAAGGTTGGCAACCTCTCCCTTCCGCAGGCAAATCAAGTCGGCCCCCGTGTCCCTCACAGCCGTCAGCGGAACACCTTCCACTACCACTTGGCTCTGGAACCGAGGATCTCCCCTCTTGCCTTCCTCCTTCAAGATGCGCAACGCTGCTCCACCCCGCTCGCTGCGTTTCGGACAATCCCGCTTCAGATGCCCTTTCTGTCCGCAATTGTAGCACACCCGCTTGTCAGGCGAGTTGGGTCGTGGTCCCGCTGGCTGGCGACCCTCGCTCTTGTCCCTGGGTGTAAAGGGTTGACGTGGTGGGAAACGTAGGTTGGTTCCCGCCCTGGCGTCGACGTACTGCTGTGCTAACGTCGCGGCCTCCTCCACCGTCGCTGGGTTGCGCTCGCGCACAAACGTGACGAGCTCTGGCGTCAAACCGTTGACCATCTGCTCCATCAGCACTAGGTCCAGTAAGTCCGCATACGTGGCCTTCTTGTTCGCTAGTCCCATCCAGCGCTCCAGGAACAACTCTGACTTCCGCAGATACTGTTTGAAAGTCTCTGGTGGCTCCCTTCGTAGCTGGCGAAACTTCTTGCGATACGTCTCGGCCGTCAGGTTGAAACGTACCAACAACGCTGCCTTCAGGATCTCATAGTCGGCAGAGTCGTCCTCGTTCAAGCCAACGTAAACTTCCCTCGCCTTCCCCTTCAGCAAGGTCCCCAAGCGAATAGCCCACGTGTCCTTCTTCCAGTCTTGAGCCTTGGCGAATCGCTCGAACTGACACAAGTAGGTTTCTAGGTCATCCTTATCCTCAAAGAATGGCAACCTAAGCTTGACCGTCTCGAACTCGGGTTGACGATTCCTGCGGTCCCCGGCGCCGCCCTGCAACCTAAGTTGCGCCATCGCTAGCTCGTGCGCCCTCTCTCTCTCCCTCTCCCTCTCTCTCCGGTCTGCGTCTGCATCCTCCCGGCTCGCCCGCTCTCTCCGGTTTGCGTCTTCCTCCCTAGCCGCCTGGTCTATCGCGTAGTCTAACGCTGCCTGGCCCTTCAGTCCTTCGCGCTTGGCGAGCCTCAAGATCCGCTCCATCGGCGTCTCGTCCGCGAACGGTCCTGTCCTCGGCGTCGGTGCCGCCTCGACCTTGTAGATCGAACGGTAAGGATTGGTCTCGAACCTCTTCAGCCTCGTTGCGTCGCTCAGACGATCCTGGTCTCCGTAGACGTCGGTGCCTGCTGACATCCCGCCAGTCGCACCAAATCCCGTCACAAAAGGATCACTCACTGTGTCTCTGGCTTCGAACGTCGTCAACTCCTCGTCCACTGACCCATGACGCGATGACCTAACCGGCGATCTCCGTCGCTCGTCCGCAGAAGGTAGATCGGTGACTCCCGTATCAGCTGCTGCCGACGTGCGCTCGTCCATCGTGACACCCACGCGAGAACGCGTACGAGCCGCGATCGGTGACACTCCTTCAGCCTCCTCGATCGATGCCATCCTGCTTAAGGAAAGCAACAACAACCAACAACAACAAGTCAAAGTCCCTACGTACCCTAACCTTACCTAGCCTAGCCTTAGATACTAACCTACCTATCTAAGCTATCTTCCTTACCTATCACCCACCTCCTCCCACTCAAACAGTGGAAACTGGCCTGCAGGGTAGCGAACCGGTTGGAGAGTGCAATGGCCCCTTCCCTCACGTGTGGTCGAACCCAGGCCGGCTGTGAGCCTCCGCTGAACAGCGACCTGACTCCCTCCAACCACCCGCTGGGGTGCACACTCTCACCGAGTCACGCCTCACACACTCGGACACCACAAGACAATTATGAGACAACTTCACGTCTGGGCACACTCACACCGCACCCTGCATCTCCACCATATGTCACCGCCACGACTCTCCCTGGGTAGACGCCACAAACAAACACCTTACACACGCAGACAACCCAGACAGAATGACAGTTTCCCGCAGACGTGAAGTGATGATAACACAACAATTATATATACAACTTTCAAGCTATTTATTCATTCATACCACACACTCATACACATACAACATTTACACATGAAACGAGAAAAATGGTGATGGAACAATCAATGGGTCGATGAACAATGAAATGGAAATGTCAGATGAACGGGGGTTGCTGATCAACCACGTCTAACTAACGACTGTGCAATGCTAATGTCCGAGCACAGAGGGGGTCAAGCATCAAGAGGGGGACAACAAAGAACAAGCCGACCTGATAGTAGGGTGTCCCCGTTGGTGTCTCCGGAAAGTAGCTGCCCCTCCTTGTGGTTGTCACCGGACTGTCGCTGTTAAATCCAGGCGTAGTGGTGTCGCCACTCCCTCCGCCGCCGACGATGACGATGATGATGATGATGACGCTGTAGTTGCGGCAGCCCTGCCGCCGTCGACGCCTCTCAGCCTGACTCCTCCTGTCGGCTACCTTGTAACGCCGAGGCTAGGTCCCGCAACAGACGTCACGATCACGCGGGAAAGATGGGGTGGTGGAACAATGAGGATGTCACAAACGTGGACGTGGACGAATGGGTGGTGATGATGATATGGGTCCAACGACCGGATGTCGTCGTCGTCGTCGCGCTGAAGAATTCGACGAACTTTCGAGCGACGAGCAAAGACTTTCGAACCTGCAACATGCTTGCCGTATTGTTAATGTCAAGTCCACCCGATTCTGTCCCCCTCCCTCCTCACACTCTCCCCCCTTACTACACTAACTAATTCCGGTACCTTGAGGAAGCGCCACTGCTGTCCATTTCACTTCCCTTGACTACTATTACTGTCTCTTGTAATCAACCACATAATTCAAAAACTAAATGACATTATGAATGCATGAAATGAACAATGCCGCAAATGAATACATGAAATCATCAACACATTATCCATCTTGAGCAACCGCAACCTCAACAACAGCAACCACTTCCATCCTACCTTCATCACACTTAACCCCCATTCTCCTCCCTCATTCTCCCTCCTTCAGTCGCGCCCTTCCTCTCCTCAGTGCAACCATCCTTCCCCCAGCCTCACGCACAGCTATCGTTCAACACCCCAAACAGCCGGCCATCGGTCATTAGCACAGTAAAGGAAGATCACCATCACACTTACCCAACGGCTCGATTGTAAAGTACCTGTAGCTAGCGAACTTCCGACTGCTTGCCTACAAAGTACTCCAAGTAAGGTATCCAGTGCGTAGTAGTTTCCGTTAGTGGACAATAACCTCGACACTAACCTACCACAAACTCACAAACTTAGTTATTTGCTCACACTTTTCCTCGAGCTTGCTACTACCACAGTAACATTTCCAACTAGGCTTTCCCTAGAACCAATTATTATTTACGTTATTATAAATAACTGTTCCAACCTTACTTCCAGAACAAAATACCCAGAGAGCTAAGACCGTACGTCTTCTCTATCACTCTGCAAAACGTGTTCTGACCAACAGTGAACACATTCCCAAAACTGGCTGGCCAACCTATGCTGTTCAAAAATCACGCTTTCCACGCATAACCATACATACGACATCGCGCAGTTACTACCCCAACTCATTAACTCTCCACCCACACTTTCTACCTGGTTTCATCACAGGCTGCCCTGTGACAGTATCCTCTTATTTCTCATTTTTGTACATTTTGAATGCTAGCAGTTCTCTGTTGTTGATGTTTTGTTTTTTTTGGGGTTTTTTTGGTGTGTTTTTTTGTATTTGTTTCATCATTCATCAAGAACATGAAACATTTATTGTTTTCAGAACCAGTACGCAGTGAGAAGAATGAGTGACCCCAGCTCCCAGTCCGGAGCACGATTCCCCGGTGGTTTTCGCCGCACCATGTCCATGAAAAAGTCCCGTTCGGACGCGGAAAAGATGGACGCCGGGGAGGACAAGCCTGAAGAGGATGAGGTGTTGGCAGGTACTTTCCAAGATGGTACGAAACCAATGCACCTACTTTATGCAACTGATTTTATGTGCAACTCTCTTCATTTAACAGACCTCTTTATCTGTGGTAATACTAAGACACACACAATTTTTTATTGGTTTTACTACTACTTCTGTTGCTGCTACTACTGCTGATAGTAGTTTTCTGTTTCACTGTCTGTATACTGATGAGTAAAAGAGAAAGAAAAACAACAAACTATGAATGTTCTGAAATATCCTCTCAGTCATTACAGGTAAGCAAAATTAATGTTTATATGCACTCAAATAGCTCATGTTCTTCAATGTGTAAATAAATATTAACAACAAAATAAGAAGAGGAAAATGAAAACGTGGTACAAAATGTGAAATGTCGAAGTGTGTAGACCTTTTAAGCATTTATTTCATCACTTGACTCCAAAATGCAAGGGAGGTAACTTTTACTGTTTTTCACGGTATAGTTTCCAGTATTGTAGTTGTTTACCTTGTATCGTACTAGCATCGGATAGTTACATTGACAGTGTTTTTGTCCTTGAGACTACTGAGAAATTTGAAGTGATATAATTTTATCTCTTTATGATTTTTTTGTTCTTTGACAGTATGCCACAAGGCTGTTTGAATGTTTATGATCTAATACAGAAAATCGTGTTAGCGTTTCCTCAGTGCTAGTACAAACGGCAGTGGATTGGTGCTGTTTGACTATCTTCAATTATACATGTCACTTATAAGAATACATAAGAATCTGGCTTCACCCTAAAGATAGAATGCCATTTGCAAGAAGAAAACTGTGCAGTTTCACATTAAATATAAAATGGTACTCGCAGCATTGCTCTCACACGATGTACCCTGCTTTTACAGCTTTGTGGTGAACTAGAAGCGCTGTGTTGTCATATAACTTAATGTTTGATCATATTGTCTTAGTTTAATGTCTGTCTGTCTGTTTTTCTTGCGCAGAACTGGATGAAGAAATTCCACACAATGGTTTGTGGGGCTGGTCGTTTGCGCAAGCTTGGCACCATTTTAAAGAAAAACGGCGAGCGAACAGCGTAGCATTACAGAGCAACCTTACTTACGTCACATTGCCTTGGCATCATATTATTGCTGGTAAGAGTTTGTTGTTCATTTGTATTTGTCGTTGGGAAGTTGAGCCAAATAGAAGAGCGCTGTATTCCAAATTAAGCTCACAATTTACAGAAAGCGTATTTTCGCACGTCATAATGTTCTGATGTCGGAATCAAGTCACAGCCAGAATGAGGCATTAAGAGACACTCCTGGTGCAGGTTGATGTTATTTGCAGGTGTGTTATTTGTCTACACCACATTCCAAGCTTTCTGAACATGCACACGTGCTTTTCAAGTAAAATGTTTTGTTGATATTCTTCACATATAGAAATGGATAATAAGCTGAAGCAAAACAAAAACAAACAAAACAAACATATATCCCTTCAATTTGTTGCAATACTTACTCCCCTTTCCACCACCACCCACCTGCCCCCTACCTTTCCCCTCCCTCTCTCTCCCCCATTTCTCCTTCCCCTAGTACACGCACACACAAACACATGAAGATACATGTAGAAGTATACAGAACACACTGAGATGTGTAAAACTCCATTGAGTAATTTTATAGTGTAACCTAGGCCTTATGTGTTGACGTTGCTTGTTAGTTGTTTTTGTGTGCACGTGTGTTTTTTCATTCTCTACAAAAGGTTGGGTGTCATTATGCTGTCACGTTGCAGATTTGCTGGAGAACAAGGTACAGCCCGTGCTTACGCATTGACAGAAAAGAAGTGGTTAATTCTCGCCCTAGTTATCGACACACAGGCTTGTTTCAAGAACACGTTTTCAAGAGGTTTGCTAAGTATGATGGATGCTCATCGATCGATAAAATCTTCAAATAATGGTGCTGATCTTTGGGAGTCCAAGACCTCTTCACATACTTTTTAGTAGCCTTTAAAAAAAAAAAAAAATTTTCTTTGGGTTGCTGCTGAAAGGGTTGGACGTCATTTTTTTTTCTTTCTTTTGCATTTTGGGGACATTTTTGACTGAAAGTATTTCATTTTATGGTAGTGGGTATAAGGTGTGCCTATCGCAATAAAATAGTGACAGTACTTACTTGATCACAATAAAGCTCTTTTTCAGATCAAGACCCCCTTTGTCTAGTTCGTTGCAGATTTTGATTACCAAGTAAGTTGTTATTAAGCTTTTGTTTGCCAAGTGAGTCATTATAGACTTTGGTTGCCAAGTCAAGTAATCATAGACTTTATTATTTACCAGTTGACTTTGTTTACCAAGTAGTTATTGCCTTAAGACAAGTAAGTCGTCATTGACTTTTATTTTTCAATAAGTTTTCATAGCATTTGTTTACCAGTGCGAACTTTTTGCAGCAATGCCAGTAAACAATATTCATCATAATTTTTTTTTGTGGTGGGAGGGAGGGAGGGAGGGTTGGTTAACATTCCTGAAAAAGTGTTGATTTCAGTGGACAAAACAAATACTATTTGATTGTAACATTGACTCCTTTGTTTATTTCACCATTTTACTGCTGTGATCACTGTGCACGTTAGTAGTGTATGTGGCTTGTATGCATATGTGCTTGTGTTTATATAATCATGTGTGTTTGTGTACGTATGCTTGCGTGTCATGCCTTACTGGCAATGAAATTGAAAGTGAAATGTTGAAGAGGTTTGTAAATGAATATTTGAATGTGAATAAATAAATAAAATGATTAATATTGGTTGATAAATAAAAGGAAACTCTGATCTTACAGTAAAAAGACATCATTTTGTGAAGATAGGATTCAGGTCAAATCAGTTGTGCGCATTTGTGATTACATAAATCACTTTAAAAAAAAATCTCTTTGTCATAACAATCGCCACTTAACCCTAAATTCTTGCCCACGTCTTCTGAGATATTCATCAATTTATCTTTGTAAGTGATTGGTGTTCTGATCCTGTTGATTGGTTGATGCAATGTGATCGGTTGATTGATATTTAGAGGCATATTTGGTTGATTTAGGTCACAGTTATTGGACAGTTGTCTCCATTCACCCTTTAACTGTGTCTGTACATTTTGTGCTTTTTTTTAAATTTTAGACTCGCAGCAGTGCGAGTCTGTGTACTTAAATAAAAAAGTAGTTTAAATTTTTGTTTATTGGTGAAAGCAGATTTGCTTTATTAGTGACAGCATAGTAGATGAAATGCCAAGCACACCTGGAAGTTTAGTGGAGGGTGGGGTGAGCATTGAATACACTTACCGTTTTTATTCTGCACCTCCTCATAAGTATGCTTGATGCACAACTGATCTAGTTACCTGTTGATTTATAATCGTGATGATGATGATTGATGAAGATGATGACAACGACGATAAACATTTGTACAGCACACTTCGTCACTAGAGCTCACAGCGCTGTACAGCAAAGGTGAGGGTAAGAATGACGACGGCCAGCACTATGTCAACATTCAGTCAAGGTGTGATTTAGCTATATGAAAGAGTCCGTTATAAAGTTATAGTGGGATATTTTTTTTTTATATAGTTAATGGATTGGTTACTACTTACCTCACCTCACAAATATCAGAGATGTCTCGCTTACTAGTGTAGTATGGTGGTGTGTATAAACAGTAAATAAGGCAGTCAATTTAACGTTATATTCCTGCAAATCCGCCTAAAAGATTAATAGGCATTCACTACTTCCTTTGTTACCAAATGAATATCAATTTAGAAAACAAACTTTGTTTTGTTGACTCGGATGCGTGCAGCAATGCGAATAAACATTGACTGGAAAATGAAATGTTATAGATTTTGCAAATCTGCGCGAGATGAGCCCTGAACAGTCCAATTTGTTTTGTTTCTTTTGTTTTGGAGTTGTAGTTTAGTTGTAGAAGAGATTGAATGAGATGCAGTTAGTTGACAGACATCTGACACAATCCCAACTAAAGGCAGCTAAAAGCACTATGATGCCAAACCACAATGGATTTTGACCATATTTTTTATTTTATTTTACTTTGATATTATTATTATTATTATTAAAATTACTATTATTATTCTTAATATCACATTTATTATTTTTATTTTGAGTTTGGAAATTGAAATCAGGCATTCCAAGTAGAAAACTTTGTAGTGATAATGGACGAGGTACTTTTGCCTTCACTTTTATGAGTGTGTATGACTGATGATATTAAATGAGAAATTTTTATGTGCTGATAAAGCCAAGAAATCTTCAATATGAACTTGAGATAGCATCTGTGTTCAAATAAGAAAATACTCTTTGAATTCATACTACTATTATAATGATGGAGTGGATGTGGATATGCTGGACTGGTTGTGGAGTTTGTAGAATTCAAATGTGTGCACTTTTGCCGACATGGTCAGCACTGTGTGTACATAGCTTGTCAAAGTACTCTGTGTCAGCAATACCTGTTACATGCTTATTTGTTGAATTGATGATTGAATTAAAGATTTGTGTAGGGGAGTGAGTTATTATATTTGTACTCTCGCAATTGTTATTTGTTGATTTTTTTTGTGAAGCAGTGTGGAGTATGTCTTTGATGAAATGGCAGTGGTTTTTGCACTTGGTGATGATGATGAGGTTGATGATGATGATGATAGAGAACAAGTCTTGTTGAGCGCCAATCTCTGTGTGACGTGAACATGCTCACCTATCTGAAAAGGATTATGGGCTTAATAATAATAATAATACAGTACATTTGTATCGCGCGGTACCTCGCAAACGGTAAGGAATGCGAGCTCGCCGCGCTTGACAACACACGTGCAATCACACACACACACACACCTACACACACACACCTACACACACACAGACACACACACACACAGAACAGGTATACACTTATCGAATGGTTAAATAATTACAGTAAAAACATAGCCATGCAAAGCAAAAGATAATATGAATACCAAGAACCGAGCCGGTGCCGCCACCATCCATGAACAGATGACGTGACTTGGTAAAAGATTACATATGGGGATGGAAGGGAGGGAAAGAGTGAAAATTACTGAGTTTGCGTGTTAAAAAGGTGGGTCTTTAATTGGCGCTTGAAGGAAGAAAGTGATGGAGCATGTCGGAGTTGCATCGGTAGTGAGTTCCAGGCAGTTGCAGCAGAGAAAGAGAAAGAGCTTAGCGTGTACAAGCGGACATTGGATTGGGTTGCCGCATAGATTAGATTTCCTCAACAGTCTCTGAAATGTAGTGTGGAATGAGATTAACATCTCATCTTCACATAAATGTGCGCTCAATGCTAGGCTGAAAATCTGTGATTTGCCAAGTCGTTTCTTTGAAATGTGTTTCTTGTTTTGATAAACTATCAATTGAAGTTTTCATCGTCTGGTCTTGTTGAGTTTACTTGTTGAGTTTACTTGTCAAATTGTTTTTTTGTTTGTTAGTTTGTTTTCTTCTTCTTTTTTTGTTGATAAACTTTGAATTGAAAATTTTGCCCAGTTTTGATGGTTTTACATGTGAAGTTCGTTTCTTGCTTTGTTAAAACTTGAATGGAACATTGTGTCTGGTCTTGCTAATTATTAAAAATTGTATTGAAATTGCCTGTGCCAAATGTGATATTTTATAGGTGTTATTTACATGATGATAATCTTATAAACAGCCTCTTAATTTTTTTTATGGCTATCAGTGCCACTTCCAGTATCGCGATTTTGTTTTTTTTTTAATGAGTTTTGATCCCATTCATCTTGTTGTCATTTGTGGTTTCTTGATTGTTGGTGTACGTTGGTTTTGTACATGTATGTGTATACATGTTGCTGTGTGCACAGGTGTATGTATGTGCACACGTGTTTATTTATCCCCTATTTATTTATCTTAATAAATCATTTATTTGTATTGTAAAGACTTCCTTCATGGACTAGACTTAGTATTCTATCGATTGTAAGAGCAAGAAAAAGATTTAAATATTCCAAATAGTATGAACAGATTATTTTGGGTACCTTGTTCTTGTGCTTTCTGTGTTCAAGATTGACTTTCAGAGGTGCTTATTACAACCACCGGCGCTGAACTACTACCATTAATGTAATAAATGAATAACCAGTGACATGAGTGATACAATATGTAGATCAGCCATCATGGATGTCGCTGTCGAGGGCATTTGTTATGACAAACCAGCTATTACTTTGGAATGAATGTATTAAGTCTGAAACACATGAATCAATGACCGAGCGTTGAAAGCTATTTGCAGTGTTGAACAATTACTTTTACAGTTCTATTGGGGATTGGCATGGCTCTCTTCTGTATGTAAAATTGAATGTTCCTTTACAACCACAGCAAAGCGCCAGCAGCACGAAGAGGTTGGTCATCATGTCTGCTTTCCTTGCCGTTCATTGCTTTCAACACTCGAGTCTTTTATGCTTATATTTAATAAATTAAAATTAGTTAAACAATTACAAACATGATTGTTATGTAAGATATGTACTATGATGTATGTCACTCACTTACTGTAAATGTAATGTGACTCGGTTGTTTAGTAGTTATCCTGATGTATTGTTTTTTTTTCTTTTTCTTAAAGACATATGTGTGTTTTAGTGGCGTTGCTGACAAAGGGATTTACTTGTTTGTTTTTTTCTTGTGCGTATGTATGTGTGTGTGCGTGTGTTGTTGTTGTTGGTATTTTTGACTTTTTTATTGACTGTCTTGGGACCAGTTATATGTATTACAATGGCTTTCTGATGTGTATGATCAATATATAATATTATAACTTTTACATCTCATGGTTATTGCAATGGCTTTCTGATGTGTATGATCAATATATAATATTATAACTATTATATCTCATGGTTATTTTGTCCATTTGTATAAAATGGATTTTTGTTGGCAAGGTCAAAAAAGGCTTAAACTCTTTGGTCACAACTCAACTCGCCATGAAGCGTGTATTTGTAAAAAATTACAGCTCATGGTTGTTTTGTTCATTTGTATAAAACGGACTTTAGTTGGCAATGTCAAAAATGTTTAAACTTATTTTGGTCACAACTTGCCATGATAGGCGTATTTGTAATAAATTGCAGTATTAGTTACAGCTCATTTGTATAAAACAGACTTTAGTTGGCAATGTCAAAAAGGTTTAAACTTATTTTGGTCACAACTCGCCAAGTAAGACCACATAAATTAATACAGATAATACATACAAATAATAAATAAATACTAAATAATGCAGATAAGTTTTAGTATATTATGTTACATCTCATGTTTTTTTTGTCTAGTGCTTTGAATAAAACTGTCTCTTGTTGACGATGTCAACAAATCTTAGCAAATTGGTGACAACAGAATTGCAAGTGATACGCTTATTTGCTATAAATTGGCAACTTTGTTTTATATATATATATATATATATATATACACTTTTCTTTTTTTTTCCTTTATATTAATTTTATTTTATTTATTTATTTTTTTTTTACAATTGTTGTCGTTGTGTTGAGCTTATGTGCTTTGTAGCATATTGTGTGAAAAAATGTGTTCCATAGTAGATTAATGTAAATTTAATCGCTGTAGAAATACGATTGTTTGGAATATTTGGAATATGTGTCAGTGCTTTGTTCTTAGTAAGTGCGCTGTTTGGCAAGTAACTTACAAGTGTGTTCATATTTGAATCATGTGGTAGCCATTGTTACATTTATTTCTAATTTAACTTACAATTGATGCTGGGTATTTCAAAATAATTATGATGTGTATGTATCTGTGTGAAGCTAAGGTGCACATCTACTTTGTGGGAATATTTGTACACGTTCGTAATTAATGGAACTTATTTATTTATTTTGTATAATTGTTATTTAGTCAGTATGTTTTTGGGACTGGGTTTGCCTGTGGTTTTATTTCTGCTGGGGTATAGATGTATTTGAGTTTGTATGTGTGTCATTGTTTGTGCTGGTGCGAGCAAGTTGTGTACAGGTGTGTGCGCATAATGTGCATTTAATTTCGTTGTTGCCAGAGAAAACGAGAGCTGAGCGCCAGTCTAAAATAATAAATTTTAAAATGAACAAATCAAATAAATATGCGTGTGCTTGTGTTGTTGTCCCCCCCCCCCCTCCCTCAGCCCTTCCACCTTCCCCCCTCTCCTCTATGTATTTTTCTCAGTGTCTGTCTCTCTCTCAGACACATAGAATGGGACACCGCTCGCTGGCTCGTGCGAAGACCTTGTCATAGTCTGGTTAAACAGAAGATATATAGGGGATAATTAAGCTTTACAGGTTCAGCTACGCTGCATGTATGCTTCTCGACATGACATCGGCAGCTTTTGTAAAAATCATCTCTTCTGCAACTTAACCTCCTCCTCCTAATCATCATCATCATCCACATCATCAGTTCCTTTTCTCCTTCCTAATGGTGACCAGCTTTTTTGAAAACGAAAGTAAGCTCAATTGTACACGCTTTGAGGGTTTGTCATTGCTTCCGGACTGTATGTGTGTGTGTGTGTGTGTGCGTGTGTGTGTGTGTGTGTGTGTGTGTGTGTCTATGGGTGCAGTTATACAGGGGTAGAAAGGAGAGGTGGTGTGTGTGAGAATGGTAGATGCGTCTAAGGGAGCGGGTGGAACTACATGTAGCTCAATGACTAATATAAGGGGCGAGTCAAAATTACATATTAATTTCCGGTGTATTTGGTTTATGTTGTTGTTTTTCAAGTGTAAAGGTAATTTAAGGTCTGGAGAAGTACAAATTAAATCATTCAATCATAATCCTAGTTCTTGACTCGAAATCTCTATTGCCAATCACTCGGTTTGCCGTCTACTGTCTAGCTGTCTTTCTATGAAGCGCCATTTGTAAATTAAATGGTTATTATCATTATATCTATAGAACATACATTTTACCTGTATAAAAAATATGGTATAATTATAAAATGAATTATATACCTATAAAATACATTCTATAGCAATACAACACTTTTCCATTGGCAAAGGCAAAGGCAAAGGAAAGAACAAGAAGAACAAGAATGACGTTACAGACAAGTCTGAAAGTGACGTAATTGCCATCCGCGTCACAGAAATGCTTGTTCCTCTTTTGTCTGCCTGCCTGGAAAAGCTTTTGAAGAGGTACCTTGAAGAAGCTACCAGATCGCTCCATGATCAACAACAACAAACGATCAAAGAGCTGAAAAGGCAGAACCTTCTGCTGCAATATGATCTAGATAGGCAGGAACAATATTCACGGCGGGAGTCTGTCCGAATCACTGGTGTGCGGGAGGAAGAAGGTGAGGACACCGAGAAGAAGGTCATTGACATTTTTCAGTCTATAGGGTGTCCTGTCAAGCTTGAAGAGCTGTCTGTGCTGCATCGCAGTGGGCAGAAAGGTAAGGGCACCAAACCACGACCTATCCTCGTCAAGTTTGTGTCGAGGCGATCCAAGGCGGCGGTGATGAAGAAAAGAGCTGACCTTCGTCACAGTAGCTACAAAGGCGTCTACATAAACGACGACTTGACCCGGCTCCGCTCAAGGCTTCTAAATTACGCCAAGAAGCAGCCTGCCGTCGATAAAGTGTCTACAACGCCTGAAGGAAAGGTCCGCTGTCAGTTGAAGAAGAAGCCTGGGCAGGAGCGGGCAGATGTGGTCTTCCTGGATACGCCCGATGACCTCTTCCGGATTGGAGTGGACAATCTGGATTTCAATGCTCTGGGAATCCAGCATTGTGTCAGTAGTTAGGAACTCGATGGAGGTCTCAGAGGGTTGCGCTCTTCATCATCAGCTGCATCACTAACAGAACGTGTTTCACCAGCGTCGTTACCTGCACATTCTGTGTCGTCTTCTTCTTCACTTAGTGATATAAATACATGTACATTATCTCATCAAGCTGCAGTATGTGGTGTTCAGTTTTTACTGTTAAATGTTGGCGGTCTTAAAAGTCGTATGAAATATACAGAGTTTATTAATTTTGTGACTTCTTTTGACATCATTACATTGTTAGCAACAAAACTTGATGATCTGGATGTTTCATTTGTTCGGGAAACATTTGATTCTTTGGGATATGATATTATTTTTTCAAACAGGTGCAAGTTTTCTTATCATCGGTCAGGTGGAATTGCTGTTTTATACAAGAAAACTATCAGTGGCTTTGTTTCTTTGTGTCATGAAGGAAACAGTAGTAGTACATGTGTTCTTTGGTTTCAGCTTAATAAAACTTTATTTGGTTTTGAAAAAGATGTCTTAGCTGGAGCTGTATATATACCACCTGAAGGAAGCAGATATAGCAGCGTTGGGTTATTTGATGAAATAGATTCTTGTTTATTAGACTTGAAAGAAACCTGCAGATCGAACTATGATATTTTATTGTTTGGAGACTTTAATGCTTATACAAGAAAAAATGATGATTTCGTTGAAGATAATGTTTATATTGATGTGAATGACGCGTTCACATCCTTTTTTCATGATCATTCTATTTCAGCTAAACGTAGTTCGCAAGATGAACATAAGTTAAATAATTACGGATATAGACTTCTGGAGTTATGTAAATCGCACTCTTTGCTTATATTTAATGGGAGAGTGGGACGTGACAGAGGCATTGGTGCACTTACAAGTAGCTCAAGTTCTGTTATAGATTATTTTATTGGATCTTATGAACTTTTAAGCTTTGTTTCTGATCTGCATGTTGAATCATTTGATGCTTTATTTTCTGATGTCCACAATCCGGTTACATTGTCTTTTGAAATGAATGTTCAGCGTCAGCTTGACGACGTAATTCCAGTTTGTCAGAGTAAAATAAGTAGTGACAGTCAGTCTGAAAGAGTTAAGCGGTGGTCCAATGATAAATCAGAGTTGTTTAAAGAAGTATTATTACGTAATGACATAGACACGTTACTTGACTTTGTTGACGTATCCTCGGTTGGCGATGCAAACAAACAGCTAACAGCTATTTTGTTGAAGTCAGCTAAAGAAGCATTGGGAAGTGTCAAACTTAATAATTCTTTTGGGCAGCGTAGAATGAACAAACAAAAATGGTTTAATGAAGATTGTCGACAAAAGAGGAATGAATATTTTAAATTTAAACGAAAATTAAGACTAAAAGACAATTCAAGAAATAGATATAATTTTACGAAAATAAGTAAAGAATATAAAAACATTTTGAGGAAAAGTGCAAAGCAAATGAAAATTCAGTTGCAACAAGAATTAACACATTTAAGTACAACTAATCCCAAAGAATATTGGAAGCGAGTTAAAAGTTCATCAACAGCAGAATGTAGTATAGATATAAATACTTTATATGATCATTTTAAAAACTTAAATGTTGAAGTTAAGGGAGACGATGAAGACGAACAGAATGTAAGGTATGATGTTGATTTCGACACAGAATTTTTAAATGCATCAATTACTGTAGATGAAATTATAAAAGCAGTTAAAACCTTAAAAGTAGGGAAAGCAGCTGGTATTGATGAAGTTTACAATGAATACATTAAAGGAAGCATGCCAGAATTAGCACCTGTTTTTTGCAAATTATTTAATAAAGTACTCGAGTCTGGAGAAATACCTGAAGAATGGGTTATTGGTTTAATAAAGCTATTATATAAAGGTACAGGTAGTAAAGCTAATTGTGATAATTACAGAGGTATTACACTTTTAAGTTGTGTTGGTAAATTGTTCACAAGTATTTTAAATAACAGACTTACCGAGTTCGTAGAGAGCAATAGTATTTTGTTAAATAATCAGGCTGGTTTTAGACGAAATAACTCAACAATTGACCATGCTTTTGTTCTGAAAATGTTAATTGATATTTTTAAAAAACATAAAAAGAAATTATTCTGTGCTTTTATTGATTATAAAAAAGCATTTGATTCAGTCTGGAGACAGGGCTTATGGATGAAGCTAGTGAGTCAAAATATTAATGGGAAAGTTTTAAACGTTGTAATGAGCATGTACAGACAGATAAAATCTTGTGTCTTGTGTAACAGGAACAAGTCAGAATTTTTTGAAAGTTTTAGAGGGGTCAGACAAGAAGAAAATTTATCACCTTTATTATTTTCTTTGTATTTAAATGATTTAGAAGAATTTTTAATACATAACGGTTGTCAACCGGTCAACATTTTGACTAACAATATCACTAATGCTGAAAATATTGATACATACTTCAGTCTACTGGTTTTACTATATGCAGATGACACTATTATTCTATCAGAATCAAAAAGTGGGTTACAAAAAGCACTTGATGTTTTATTTCAGTATTGTTTCAAATGGAAACTAGAAGTTAATGTTTCAAAAACCAAAATAATAATTTTTAATTTGAACAGAAAAACAAAACATACTTTTACGTTTGGTTCTGAATGTATTGAAATTGTTGATTCTTTTAAATATTTAGGGATTGTTTTTACTAGAACAGGTACATTTTTTAAGGCCAAAAAAATGTTTATGATCATGCACTTCGAACAATATTTTCATTGTTACACAATGCAAGACGGCAAGAATTATCTATCAGTGTCACATTAGACCTATATCAAAAATTGGTTCTTCCAGTATTATTATATGGTTGTGAAATATGGGGATTTGAAAATATAGCTATATTAGAAAAGTTACAAATGAAGTTCCTTAAAATGTTGTTTCATTTGCATCGTTGTACGATGAATAATATGATTTTGGGAGAAACTGGTTTATTTCCCCTATCTGTTCATGTCAAATGTAGGATGATTCGATTTTGGACAGGTATTATTCAACCAACTTCTACTGCTAAATTTTCATGTCGAATGTATAAAAATATGCTATGCATCAATTGTGGTCAGCGTCTAATTTTTCCTCACAATGGTTAAATTATATTAAGATTATTCTGGAGGAGACTGGTTATGACTGTGTGTGGAAGACGCAACATTTTCAGAGTTCAGATTCGTTATGCAAAAATGTAGCCATCTCTTTAAAGAATAACTTTATACTGACATGGAAACAGTCTCTTGACGAAAGCAGCAAATGTTTTTTCTACAAAAGTGTTAAATTACAGTTTGGTCGTGAAAAGTATATATCTCAATTACCTGATATTTATATTCATACTTTGATAAAATTTCGCTGTTCAGATCATAAGTTACAAATAGAATTAGGAAGGCGGGAAGGTGTAACAAGGAAAGAAAGATTTTGTAAGGACTGCAATATGGGTTCAATTGGGGATGAATTTCACTTTATTTTTGAGTGTCCAAAACACAAGCATATTCGACAAATGTTTATATGTAGTAAATATTTATTGTGCAAGTCAATGTTTAACTTGTGTCATTTGTTTCGGGAAAAAAAACATGTGTTACTAAAATTGAGTAAATTTATAAAATTAGGAAAGGGCGTATACTAATAATATTAACAATATTAGCAAAATGTTATTGTTGTGAATGTTAAAGTGGAATGTTAGTAATGTTGCTGTTATTTTTATTATTTTTTTTAAATATTTTTTTAACAGCCGCTTTATGATTGTTATGCTTATGTTTTTGTATCCTCCACACCCCAAAAGGGGCGAATAATGGGATCAAATCTTGAATCTTGAATCTTATAGCTATAAAAGCAACATTTTTATAGCTACAGACTACATTTTACGATATACAAGAGATCATACACGAATCGTCACGCCGTTTGTAAATATTAAACACAAAAAAACCTATTTTATTTATAAACAAAACATTTTATAAGTAACCAATTTATTTTATCTATAAACAAAACATTTTATAAGTAACCAATTCATTTTACCTATAAACAAGTCATTGTATCTATAAACAAGTCATTTTATAGCAAAAACGATCTATAAAACTTCCTTTTATCTGTAAACACTTCATTTTATAGCAACAACGAGCACTTATATCTATAGAATACATTTTATAACACGTACAATGAATTGTACCTGTAGAATGCATTCGCGACAATTATTTTCCAGTCGGCGCCTTACAATAATTTTATACTAACTTTCTCATTGTATAACTGCTTCTCTCCCTTCGATTATTTTTATTTTGTAACGTTCTAAGCGACCCAAAGTTGCAAAGATGGTTGACGTTTTTTTTTTTATAATTAAAATTTACGTCCCCGGACTCATTAGGTACATTCAACCAATTCAACGAAAAAAGGACCCCCCCCCCCCCCCTCCTGCAGGTATGCGCTGGGCTCTCGCCTTTTCATGTGGAAGTGACGTTGCATAAGCTAAATTTAGATAGCTACGGCGCGTGTAGGGAATTCCCGCTAGGCCTCGATGTCAACAATCTCCAAGGTAACAGTTACGATGGAAGCTGGTTTGCCTTCGTGCTTATCGATAGTTTTTCAAGACGACCAAAAAATAATTGGAACAGTCGAGACTGACAATGATGTCGCTGATGTTTTATCAGCATTTCACTAGTATGGTCCTCGCCAATTTATATAGTACACTAGTATGGTCCTTGCCATGTTGAGTCGCTTAGAAGTTTACAAGTAGTCTACACGAGGATGGAGTTGCTTCCCTGGGATCAGCAATTCGAAAGTCAGTATAAAATTAATGTCATGCGCCGAATGTAAAATAATGCTCCGAATGCATTCTACAGGTAAAATGCATTGTATATATTATAACATTTATTTTATAGATATAAAAGCTCTTTGTTGTTATAAAATGAATTGTTTACCTATAAAATGAATTGTTTATGTATAAAATGTAGTGTTTAGAGATAAAATGAAGTGTTTAGAGATAAAATAGTTTTTCGGAATAATATTTACAAACGGCGTGATGATCGCGTATGATTTCTCTTGTATATTGTAAAATGTAGTCTGTAGTTATAAAAATGTTGTTTTTAGCTATAAAAAGTTTTGTATTGCTATTGAATATATTTTATAGACATAGAATTCATTTTATAAGTATACAATATCTTTTATACAGGTAAAATGTATGTTCTATAGATATAATGACAATAATGATTTAATTTACAAATGGCGCCTCATATCTTTCAAGGGAGAGAAACAATTTATGTAAAACACTGTGAATTAGGAGTTCTCTTTCACCTTCTACAAGATCTCAATAGTCACTGAAGAAGGGTGAACGTTTTGCAAGAGGGTGAACTTCTTATTCTTCTTCTCCTCTTCCTCCTCCTCTTGCTTGGGGTGAATGTATTTCAAGAGGGTGAACTTCTCCTCCTCATCCTCCTTGTTGTTGTTGTTCTTCTTCTTCTTCTTGTGAGTAATCTCAGTTAAAAGTAAATTCTAAGAGAAATTGTAATAAACGCACAGGCAGCCGAGTATTTTAACAACTATAAAATGTTCTGTTTGTTTAGAACAATGCTTTTTTGAGTCAACATAAGCAGTTCAACACTTCCCAGTTGTAATACGTCCTCTATTCCTGAGTTTATAAAGCCCACCTTGATGATCATGTTGTTATTGATGATGATAATGATAGAGATGATGATGTTGTTGATGATGATGACGATGTTGATGATGATGATTACAATGGCGACTACGGCGATAATGAGGGTGATAACTAACTAAATAAATAAACAAACGAGTTCTTCATCTCCACCGGAAGGTCTGTAGCCAAGCTGGACAGTAAGTATGTACGTCACGAGCGTGCAAGCAATTAGGGCGGCGCGCAGTAATTTGGCCACCGTCCCCCGCCAGCCAATCAGAGAGGCAAACAGGCGACGCGGCGGAGGGAGAAAAAGGAGCAATCCGTCTCCAACGGCCAGTCATTGTGGGGCTAATAGGCTAGATAAACCCAGCGAGACCGGCCTAGCTTCCAAAAGAGAATCCGCGGAATTATTCTCACAAGTAAAAGGGAAATCTTATTGCCGTACTACTTTTCTGTTGTATCCTTGCTTTTATTGCCGGACTACTTCCTGATGCGACCTTGTTTTTCAGCTCTCCTCAAATATCCTGTATAGTATGTATCAGACTCGGAGAGCTGTGGAGAAGAGTCGGCTATCAGACAGAATGCATGGGAGTGGTTATTTTTCTCCGTTTCTGGGCCATTAGAGTAGCACGGGGCAAAAGGCCCCCTTTAAGGAACAAATTTTATATATGTTCCTGTTTAAGCCACAGACAGCCCCAAATAGACGCAAACTATTGAGGCTTGCCTAGGCTACAAATGACCACAATCACTCCAGGAACGAGATAACAGGATGAGCACAATACCACAAAACCGAAAATTTATTTGTTGGCCTTTTTGCCCCACGCCTGGGGCAAAACGCCTTTTAGTGTGGGGCAAAATGCCTATTATGGGCCTTTTGCCCCACACCTAGAAGCGTCTTGCCCCTTAATTACAAACAACATAAATGAATTCAAAACTAAATAGTTTCAAGTTAAACTTAGTTCCATTGTCTGAATGAAGACCCGTCATGAATTCAGGAGCGCTACACAACTGGTTACGCTACTATACACCAGCTTGCGGCGGTGCGTCTTTAATCAGGGTTTCCACTATTCTCTTTCTCGGGAAAATGTACATTAGTGGCAAAAAGACTCCAGTTGCATTACAGGCACACACCAACGGTATTAAAACTCCGCACTCAGTGCTTGTGACTTTGCCGACTAGACGCACGTCCGTTGTCCCCTATACGCACTGTGTCCGGGGACGTAAATCTATCCACTGAACTGAACTGAACGCACGTACTTTGAAGCCATGATCTTGCCAGTTTCTGCACTGTTGTTAGTCCAGTTTCATCCATATTTCCCACCCTTGAGGAGCCCCCCTTGGGGATGCCGGGGGTTTCAGTATATATAGTATCCCCACTTTCTGGAAATTTAGTGCTTTAAATTCCCACTGTCGCTGTCTTTCTCCTTTGTTCTTTCACATTCCTACTCTGTTCTATCAATCTACTATACTATCTTTTTCTTACCTAGACCAGTCACCTACCTTTTTTCTTTAAATACTCTTCTGGGACAAAACTCTTCATTTGTGTGTGAGGTCTGTTGGATGAGCTTGGAAATATTGGACGCTTTCTTCCAGGTGGTCAATGGGGCTTTCTATGACGTTATTATTTGGCAATGCAGGCATTTTATATACATGTATGCAAATCCCGCATTCTGAGTCCATGTAGTCGTTTCTGTGTAGCCGAGCGGTGTATTTGACTCCCGTCTCTCGGCTACGACCTTGAGAACATTGCTCCACCCGAGCTGTTATTTTTATTTTATCCCTCAAAAGAGGGACATAAAAATATTTGCCCTGCAAGGCGGTGAAGCGTGGTCGGGAGTACCGGGTTGCCGGCTACTAGTGCCACGCACTCTACTGCAAGGTCGCTGCCACCGACCTGCATGAAATGCCTGCCGACAATGTGGTCCCGCTCGCCATCAAAAGCAGCAGGCGAATGGTCAGCCGGGGAGAACAAATGTCGTGTCGCCTTGTCCTGCGTAACCCAATGGCATACCCAAAGGAATCTGCAAAGCAGGAGCCACCACCCAAGGCTAGTCTAACCAAGAAAATCAAGGTAGACAATTTCTCTCCCAAGCCTCAACCAGTCGCCTCCCTTTCCGCTACACCTGTATGTCAACATGAGCCTTCAGCTGCCACTCTATCCTGGGAGAAAGGGTATTGTGGTATCTGCCGAAATTGAAAACCCCAGGTTCAGCCACTTCCTTGTCCCGATGTTGCTGAAGTGTATGTGACAGAATACCAAACTCTGCTGACTCGAATGAGGGGAACTCCATTGCTTCCAGTGCTGCTGACAAGTTGTCTTGGTCACACTTCCCTTTGTAAGTTCTCGTCATGCCTGTAGGCAATTTTAAAACGTTTCTGTCAGACTTAGTTTCAAATAAAACTGGGCAAAATAAATTGATTGATTGATTGTTGCTTTAGGTCCAGCAGACTCTTCCGAGCCAAATCAGGACCGGACCCCCGATCCGCATAAAAGATCTGCTGAAACAACTATAGTGGGAAAATTGAATGCCCTCCACCGGCCAGTCACTTTACAATAAAGACATCCCACGCAGGGGACGGCTGAGGCTTTACCCCAACTAATCAAACCCCCGGTTACAAAAACAAAATAGAATACAAACATCATTATAAATTATCAACAAAACACATACATATAAAATGCCTATATTGCTAAATAATAACATCATAGGAAGCCCTAGTGACCACCCTGCAGAAAGCGTCCAACATTTCCAAGCTGATCCAACAGACCCCATACAGAAACAAGGAGTCTTGTCCAGGAAGAGTTTTCAAGAAAAAAGGTAGGTCACTGATCTAGCGAAGAAGAAGATAGTATAGCAGATTGATAGGACAGAGCAGGAATGAGAAAGAGCAAATGAGAAAGACAGCGACAGTGGGAATTTAAAGCACTAAATTTCCAGAAAATGAGGGTACTATTTATACTGAAACCCCCGGCACTCCAACGGGGGGAAGTGTTGGCGCAGTGAATCGGTCATGCCTATAAAGGAAAGACAGGTTTTCAACTGGGGCTTTCACTTTTCCCTGTATAGGTTAGAACAATCTACAGTGGCAAGATTGCTCATGACCCCAAGGGGGGCAAAATAAATTATAAAATACAAATATGCACACATATTTAAGCAGCAGCCTATGTGAACTAGTCGGGTCTTCATTCAAAACAATAAGGGGGCAAGAAGCCTTGTATATGGGGCAAAAGGCCCAAGGTAGGCGTCTTACCCCGATACCACTATGGGCGTTTAGCCCCAGTCTGACTTACTGCTTACCTATAGAATGTAGTGGAAAAACCTTTAAGAATATTTTAGATCTAACAGCTCAGGCTGAAGGCTGACAGATCCCTCTAACAACGAAACAGGGAGACATTTTGTTTTATTTGCTATTTAGACGATGGCATCGAACTTGAAGGAAGTATACAATTATTCTAAACAAGGCGAATACAAACAAGTCGAACTGAAAAACTGGCCGTTTCGTCTGCTTCAATCCTCTTTGTGGCGTGCAAGTGTTCGTAGTGGGAGGAATCTTATAAAGCACGACGTAACTCGTTGCATCACGTGATCTCATAAATATTGGGGATGGGCGTTTGACCCCCAGTAGGCCTTTTGCCCTGTGCTACTCTATATATTGAAAACGTTTTGGGTTTGGGGTACGGGGTGTGCAGGGGAAGGAAGGGGGAGTGGCTGAATGTTCGGGTTTGTTTTTAGTCCAGCTGGGAGCTGAGACCAAATGGTTGAATGGAAGTTTGGCGCTACTTCTTTATATGAACTGATGTTTTATTCTATACTGACTGTTTTGTGAGAGTGCGACTGTCAATGATTGTTCTACACTGCGACACTAATTGTCCTTGCTGTTTGTTGGGGCAATAAAGATTCTTTCTGATTTTGATTCCGATATTCAACACGCAATGCGTTTTCATTTTTGGGATACATAAAATCTGCGATCAACATTGCTGAACCTTTCTTCGATTACCGTATTCTACGGATCCACCATTCATGCAGGAGAAATGGAATGGAGTGGATCAAACAACAACAACAACAACAACAATAGCCAAAACAACAACCAAAATAACAAGATGAGTGCAAGCTATTCAAATGTATTTCCATACACTCACACACAAAGCCAAGAAATAAACATTTTGAAAAGTGTTCATTTTGTTTTTGGCAGTGTTTGACTAAGGAAGCAAACTGAACATATGAAATGATGAACCACCAGATCAACTATCTGCAGTTTTTTTTTTTAAATAACAAATTTAAATTTAAAAATTGGCTGAGCCACTTTTAAGACACAGCGCAAGACCTGTGAAGAAACTGATGAAGCACAACGACCTTAACCTTTGATTAGGAAAGTTCAGATATGTATGATCTAAACGCAAAAATGATGGCACAGGAGGCAGCCACTAACCTAACTGAAGTTTTTATGAGGTTTAGTCAAAATCTGTTCAGTGGTTATTTTATTTTATTTTTAGATATGGCGTCTAGCAGACCGATAGAAGGACGGACGAACAGACCGACATTTGGCTCGTTTAGATTCCCGACTAATTCATTGTATTGCCAGATAATTTTGGAAATTAATTTTTTTAATAAAAAAATGACAACACAACACATATACGCACTTAATCACAACATTTTTTAAAAGTAAACAAAAACGTAGTTATTGCTAAATAAGAACATTGTCAAGAGTGCTCATTCATTTGAAACGATTGATCACTGCTTGAACTATCTTCCAAAAAGGACGCTATAAAAATCGGGTTTATTTTAGCCAATACTGAGGTACAAAAATCTGGCATTTGGCTTATTCTGATTCCCATTGACCATATCAACTTCCAGATATTATCTGGAAATACAGCAATGAGAAAAGAAGGAGGGGGGGGGAGAAGAGAAGAGAGAGAGGACTGGGGGGAGGGTTGAAGATAAGGGAGAACTAGAGCTGAATATGGATGAGAATATGAGGGGTAAGGGGGAAAGGAGTCTAAAACTATCACAGAGACCATAAACGCTCCACGAAAGAGGACAAACGACATTTTACAAAGCAAGAAGAGAAGGATCTCCAAAACAAGAAGACACACTATAATCTGTACGGATCGTCGCTAACTTCTAACCCCAAAACCAAACTCTTAAAGAATGTTGTCTGAGCTGAGCGGATGCCGATGGCGAATCCGCATGAAGGCTTTTCAGACGGCATTCTAGCAATTGTTAGGCTGATTTTTTTTGTGTGGATTTTTTATTATTTTGTGAGTGTGGAGAGTGGAGACTATATTTATGGCAATCCCAGAGTTTCAAAGGGCCTGCCGAGAGTGCGCATCTATTCTGCTCAGTAATTTCACTACGCAGCCTAAACTCGCACAGTCGTAGACACTCAAGAGTCTTCCTTGCTGATGGTAACCGGAAGTTCGAAGCTGCTGGACTACTTGTTAGCAAAAGAGATCAATCCGCCACTGAAGCAATGAAGTCCGTCCACCGTACGTGCGAAGAGGCTTATGATCAATTGAGGGAAAGAGATCAACAGTCTTTCATCTTTATTATTATTATTATTATTATTATTATTATTATTATTATTATTATTATTATTATTATTATTATTATTATTATTATTATTATTATTATTTTGTGTGTGTGTGTGGTGATTGAAGATCGGACGCTTTTAAAGATGTTTGAGGAACTAGTGTTCCAAACAAAAAAGTTCATTTCGGGTAATCACGTTTTCCATACACGTTTCACATTGGTGATTTGTTTATGAACGAACGAATCCGGGCAATGGGCCACATTCTGTATGATCTTGGAAAGGCAGAGCTTGTTCTGTTAGCATGAGACAGAGAGAGAGAGAGAGAGAGAGAGAGAGGGAGAGAGAGGGAGAGAGAGAGAGAGAGAGAGGGAGAGAGAGGGAGAGAGAGAGAGAGAGAGAGAGAGAGAGATGGTGTCGTGAATGGTGTATGGTTGGGGAGAAGAGGAGGGACTGTGATGACAGAGTTTAGGAATGGTGCCTTTGGTAGACACCGATGGTTTTGTTCAAAAGGCTTTAAAAGAGAGATAGGCCAAGAGAGAGAGAGAGAGAGAGAGATAGAGAGAGACACACACACACACACAAAAACACACACACACACACACACAGAAAGAGAGAGAGCGAGAGCGCACACACACACCCACACCGCGTAGCAGAAACTGGACGAGGCATATACGTCGTCTCTCCCTAAATCTCTGCCGCTGATCGTATAGCCTACCTATTACGCCGGGTGACGAAAGGTAGTTGGACTTACAGTCTCCACTTGTCTTCAGTTCGGGACAGGGAAATCGATTACGTAATACTTCAAGAAAATTTGCTGTCTGCCTTGGTCAGTCTTAGCTATGCAGTGTGTGTGTGTGTGTGTGGGTGTGTGCGTGTGTGCGTGAGAGAGAGAGAGAGGAGGGAGAGATGGTTTCGTGAATGGTGAAGGGGGGAGAGGTAGGGGCGGTGAAGACAGAGTGTTGAGGAATGGTGCCTTTGGTAGACACCGATGAATGAACATTGAGGTTTAACGTCTACACCCACCATTGGCGACATGGCAGACGGGGATAACCATCCAAGGGAAAGAGGGGTAGGGACCTGAATCAACACTGAACCATCAAATCAATCATACTGCTAAAACGGACAGTAAAAATTGCCACATTTTATATCGCCCACCACGAGATTCGAACCTGGGTCATCGGTGTGCCAGGCGAACGCTCTACCAATTGAGCTACGGCTGTAGGCATACACCGATGGTTTTGTTCGAAAGGCTTTAAAGGAAAAATAGGCCTAGGTAGAGAGAAAGAAAGAAAGAGAGAGAGAGAGAGAGAGAGAGAGAGAGAGAGAGAGAGAGAGAGAGAAACGGCCAGAAGTGGTAGGTAAGGTGTGGGTGTTGGGGAGGTAGGTGGACAAGAGTAAGGAGGTTGGAAAAGAAAAAAGAGGGGTAGGGGGTGAAGTTAAAAAAAAAATTCAAACTTTTTTTAAGAATCCGAGGCACCAAATAAGGCTCATCAGTCACATCGTCACCCACTCCACGCCTTATCCCTTCCAGAGCATTCTGGACAAAAAGGTTTAGCGCAGATGTGGCCAAAAAAAACTCAGACCGTAGTTAGCTTGCTCAGTGTGATTCCAAGGGGTATCGTTTAGCCTGAACGGCCGGTCCTGATTTGGCTCGGAAGAGTCCGCTGGACCTAAAGCAACAATCAATCAATCAAACATAGCCTGAACGGACGAACGAAGGAAACTACGACCGACAATACACGATTCCGGACATTCAGTTTGTTGATGCCATTTAACGTTTGTTTGTTTGTTTTCCATTGGATTGATTTGTGATTCGTCTAAAACCACACACATAAAATTAAATAAATAAGTGATAGGAAGTGATTTTAGACTAAATCCGAATATTTTCGGATGCCTTCGCTATAATTCTTGTCTGGTTGCGCCTGGTACTTATGAAACCCTGTTCCTCTCGCTATCCTCCACTTGTTGAGGCTGGTTGACACCAATGTCACAATAGGCTAGATAGACCCTGCACTAATGCTTCTCGCCTGAAATAGTTCAGCCTGCTGTAGCCTTTGTAAATTAATGTCGCTGCCTAGCAGACGACAGAAGTCAGGAATGTGCTAAGCACGTGTAAGCTAACTCTCGCTAGGGTAGGCAGTGACCTCATCCCGCTGACGTATAGCCGCCACCCCAGCTAGGAGGCGCTCAGGTCTCACGAGAGTTTCGCGGGCTTTAAGCTTGACCACTTCGTTAGGTAGTGCAATATAACCCAGACTCTAAAGCGTTGAGTTATTATGGAAGTTTTATTAGATCTTGAATCCGGCCTCGCAGGACCGTGTGCACACGAGCTGGTTGCTTGAGCTCTTCTTTCTTTCATGACGTCACTATGTAACTAATGATGTCTAATGATTATGACGTGGCATGCACTAGTTCTAGAAGTCGAACATGCATCTTTACATCTCCCTCTTTCAGTATAAAAAAATTATCAACAAGAACAAACATGTCAAATAGTAACTAATTAAACTTAGTTGGGAAAGCGGACAGGGGCTTTCACTATTCTGCCACTACGGGTAGTGCGGGGGCCAGGAAGCACAGGGGAAGGCGCACGGACTGGGGTGTCGCCGGACACAGGGTCAGGTCGGGACAGGATGTAAGACGGTGACAGTGCGGGACGCACGGGATCACCGGATAGAACATGACTCGCGGGCGCTTGCGCTTGAAGCGTCGGACCATTAAAGGACTTTCTTGGCAAAGGACGGTACGGACGAGGGCTAGAGCTTTGCTTGAAAGTAGCTGAGGGACGAATATGGCGACGGTTGCGTCTGAACACGCCAGCTGCATTCTTGATGAGGTAGGACCTCGGCGCACAGCGTTCAATCACAGTTGCTGGGCTTGACCACTGGCGCTCGTTGTCCAGCTTCTGTAGCACTTCTGTTCCCGGATTGACGACGGGCAAGTCGCGCGCTCCATGCCGCTTGTTAAAGTGCTGGCTGTTGTTTGCTTTTGCTTTCTGATCATTCGCCGCCACTCGAGACGTGTCTACCTTGCGCGGTTCTAGGTTGACAGGTACCGTTGTACGTAGCTTACGACCCATAAGCAATTCAGCCGGTGTAACAGGCCGGAATATACCCCTGGCTACTTTATACCCTGGGTATAATGTAGCCTAGGCGGGTTTAACCCCCTGGGTATAGATCAGCCTAGGCCAGGTCATACCCCTCGCGCCCGGAATATACCCCCGCCCCCCACCTAAAGAGATTTCACTCATGGGTTTGTTGTACATGACCGTTTGCGTGACCAACTCTCAGGTAACAACCTTTTGCTTGCGTGTAAAAAAAAACAAAAAACAAAAAAACACCTGAGTTAACTCAGCTAACAGCCTTTTTCTTGCCAAGTGTGTCATTTGCTCTCAGTTTGTCAAGCAGAATGGAACAGGATCAATACGAGCAGCTTTTAAATTTTTTTTTTTCAACAGAAGAAGTAAAAAAGTATCCAGAATACATTTATAACATCAAGAATGTGGCAGACAGGCGAAATGCCAAGCAGCGTTTTCGTCAGCTGGCAAAACCATATTCAGTTCATCAAGGAACGCTGGTGCACAACTCGAACGGGAGGATCACGGAGGTTTAACCAAGAAGCAGAGTGGATGCAGTGCTCAAGGCTGTACATGACAATCCTGCTACTGGAGGGCATTTTGGCCGTGATAAAACATTGTCAAAAGTTTCAGAACGGTTTTACTGGAAAGGAATGAAACAAGAGGTGACCAACTACATCAAGGCGTGCAAGACCTGTTTCGCAACCAACGCCAAGATTGCTCATGACGCCCCTCCTCTACATCCAGTACCAGTGCCACAGAAGGCCAGTTTATACGGGGGCATAGTCTGAGCTAGGCCAGTTTATACCCTGGGTATACTTGAGGCGGGGTATAATCTGGCCTGCTACACCGGGCTGAAATGCGACATCAAACCTTGAATTCCTTTCCCCATGAACCTGAAGCAGTGTTCCTCTTTGAGAAGCTACAGGTGGAAAACAACAATTTCCTCTATTCCAGGTGATATATTATATCTATAATTATAAAAATAAATCAGCCTGCTGAAGCACTAAAAAAAAACAACCCATGACTTGTGACATAGAGTTCTGCGTCCTACAAATCATCATCATCATCATCATCATCATCATCATCATCATCATCATCATCATCATCATCATCATCATCATCATCATCCTCCTCCTCCTCCTCAGCGAGCGTGTGGCCGTGTGGTTTAAAGCGGGACTAACTTGCCTTGTCCACAGGCTAGAAACCAATGGCGTCTGACAGGTGTGGGATCGATCCCGCCTCTGGGCGTTATATTTCTCCAAATATTATTTACGTTCGACTCGGGCAACATCATGGGGTTTTCTCTGGACACTCCGGGTTGCTCCCCCAGCAAATTTCAAAAACAACTAATAAGTTGGTAGGTTTGTCCGCACCACAGGCGGCGACTACGCCTTCCCTAGAGGAGGCGGCCCAGAATTTCCCGATAAAAAGTGACAATAAATTATTCAAATAAATCATCATCTTCATTATTATCATCATCACCACCATCATCATCATCTTCATCAAGATTGAAATTTGTTGTTTACTGCCACACCTGAGCCAAAACATGGCGACAAATCTCTGGAGCCTCGGCAACTCTGACTGTCTGACTGCAGTGCCGTGTGCAAAGGAGCGGGTAATAGAAATTTAGGACTGGAACGTGAACGAATCAATTCCGGCTATCAAACGCTCATCGTCAAGCCCCGCTACTCGCACCTAGCCCTGACAGTCACTTGTTATCTCCCTTGAGAAATCTTCTGGCGCCGGGGAAAAGTAAAGGCCGGATCCCTTTCGAATGGAGGAAAGGGGGAAAGCTAAAACGTCAGTAAGTGACCCCGAGGCACCATTTTGAATTGTGTGCGTGCATGCGTGTGCGTGTGTGTGTTGGGGGTGGGGGGTTCCGTAACAGTGCTTTACCGTAATATACAATCAACAGGCCTTGGGGGTTCGGGCACTGAATAGAATAGACCCAACGTTTCTCGGCGCGTCGTAAGAGGCGACTTGCAGGGGTAATGTCAGCACGACATCACCGGACGAAAGTCTCCAACAGAGAAGTCACCGGCCAGGGAGGAGGAAACTCACGTTAATATAGGTTCAGGGCTAAGGCGAGTCACACTATAATCGTGGATTTCGGTTGTGGTGAACAGCCTGGAGAGGATTGGGCCCCATCAGGTCTTTCTTGCCCAAGACACGCCATGATATGAATAGAACTGCTTGCCGTTGGGTGGATAACATTGATGGATTGGCTGGAGAGGAACAAGAACTTGAACAGCTGGTACACAAGCTTGACATCACCTCCAAAACATTTGGAATGCAAATAAGTGCAGAGAACACCAAAATGATTACCAACAACACCATTTGCATCAACAAGGACATCAAAGTCCAACGCCAATCCCTGAACACGAAGCGCAGCTTTAAATATTTAGGAACAATTGTATCAGACAATGGGTCCCGACGGGAAGTACCCCCAAGATAGCACAAACAACTGCTGCCCTGACAAGGTTGAAGCCCATTTGGAAAGACAGGACTATATCAGTCTACACTCCAAGGTAAACCTGTTGCGCTCCCTTGTCCTCTCCGTCTTCTTGCACTCTTGCGTCTTGCCAAATAAGTACCCTCACAGCAGACCTACAACAAAGAATACAACATTGAGATAAGGTGCTACAGAAGGCTTCTGGGCGTTCTTAAAACCCTGCACATTACATTACATTACATGATTATTGCATTAGGTCCAGCGGACTCTTCCGAGCCAAATCAGGACCGGACAACCCCTGATCCGCATAAAAGATCTGCCGAAACAATCCTTGTGGTAAAACTGAAAGCTCTCCACCAGCCAGTCACTTTACAATAAAGACATCCCACGCAGGGGACGCTAAAGCTGTACTCTAATTTATCGAACCCCCGTTTACAAAAACAAAATAGAATACAAACATCATTATAAATTATTAACAAAACACATACATATAAAATGCCTACATCTAAATAATAACATCATAGGAAGCCCTAGTGACCACCTGGCAGAAAGCGTCCAATATTCCCGAGCTGATCCAACAGACCTCATGCACAAATAAGGAGTCTTGTCCAGGAAGAGTTTTCAAGAAAAAAGGTAGGTGATTGGTCTAGCGAAGAAGAAGATAGCACAGCAGATTGATAGAACAGAGCAGGAATGAGAAAGAGCAAATGAGAAAGACAGCGACAGTGGGAATTTAAAGCACTAAATTTCCAGAAAGTGGGGATACTATTTATACTGAAACCCCCGGCACTCCAACGGGGATACCCTGCACAGTTCCAAACGACGAAGTCCGGCAGACCATTACACAAGCCATTATTGGACAACACGGTGACTCGCTCACAGTGATGAAGAAACGGAAACTCCGATGGTATGGCCACATCAAACAGTGCAGCAGGTCTTGCAAAAACCATCCTGCAAGGCACGGTGCTATGAGACAGAAGAAGACGGATATAGAAAAAGAGGTGGAAAATAACATTCGACAACTCTCACAGCAGACGTACAACAAAGAATGCAAAGCAAAGAGATGAGATGCTACAGAAGACTTCTGGGCATTTCCTATACCCAGCATATCACCAATGAGGAAGTCCGATAAACCATCACGCAAACCTTTGGACGCCACGATGACTTGTTCACAGTGGTGAAGAAACTGAAACTCCGATGGTTTGGCCATATAAAAAGGGGCCGGGTTATGAAAAACGCAACCAATGGTCGGACGACGTTCAGTTCGGACGCCTATGAAGTCAACCGAGCTGTGCCGCCTAGTGGGTGCGGGGTTTGAGCGTGCGACTTGGAAGTCGCTCAACCTATTCCATGTTTAGCACTATTCGTGCTATCAATCCCATCGCCTCGTGGCTTGCGCCTACTTTCTACTTTCGATTTTGATTTTGCTGCATAACATGGAAGAAACCATCGATCGGAATATTTAGTCAGACATTAAAATACGTCTGATCGAATTGTACAGTATGCAGAGACTAAGAGTCTTCTCAAGAAGAAAAAAAAAACCACGCAAACGATGTCTCCGACAACAGGAAAACCGCTTGATGGCTGTCCATCGCCCAACAAATCTCAATGTTGGGTGCTGCAGCACTTCGCATAAACATACCGTTGAAGAAAATACTTCGCGATATGTGAAGTCTAAAATAAATCATGAAACAAGTTTTGTACTAATTAATTACTATTACACAAACTATGAACAATAGCTTAACTCTCAACAACGAAGTTTATTGGCCAAATTGACATGAAACATGCACATGGAATATGTTGCGATGTGGCAGTAACATTCATAAAACATACATGCAAACACACGTTTACCAGCTAATAAAATACTGATCAAGCGTGCACACATACATACGCAAACAACAAATAGTAAAAATAAACAAGTAGGTGCCAGTGGATTATGACGTGACGTCAGTAACAGCATTATACATTTAACATTATAAGAAATTTAAAGCGAGAGCAGCCTCTGGAAAAAAAGAAGATCTAAAACGGTTTGTTCTGGTTTTGAGGGCTCTGAAGCGCCTGCCGGACGGGAGGAGCTCGAACAGATGGCCGGCTGGGTGTGAGGGGTCAGCTGTGATGTTTCTAGCTCTACGGACCAAGCGCGTGTTGTAGATCGAGGCGACAGATGGAAGTTCGCACCCGATAACTCTGGACGCGTGTTTTACGATGCGCTCAAGCTGCACTTTCTCCTCATCAGTGGCACCACCAAACCAGGTAGTGATGCCAAAGCAGAGGATGCTTTCGATCACTGCGCGATAGAACTGCGTCAGGACTTTTGCAGGCAACCTGAACTTCTTGAGTTGCCTCAAGAAGTGCAGGCGCTGTTGGCACTTTTTGATGATGGGGGTGGTGTTGTTTCCCCATGACAAGTCGTTCGAAATGACTGTGCCTAAAAATTTGAACTCTTCTACTTGTTCAACACTTTCATCGTTGATCACAAGTGGTGAAAGTTGATCTTTAATTCTCCGAAAATCGACAATCATTTCTTTTGTTTTTGAAACGTTGAGTTCGAGGTTGTTCTCTGAGCACCAGTCAACCAACCGTCCGACCTCATCCCGATAGGCGGTCTCGTCGTCTTTGCTAATCAGGCCCTCAATGGTGGTGTCGTCAGAAAATTTAATGACATGAACGGATGGAACATGTGACACACAATCATTTGTGAACAATGTAAAGAGAAGAGGGGAAAGGACACAACCCTGAGGTGCTCCAGTGTTCAAAATCCTGGAGTCAGACAACATCTTGCCCACCCTGACGACCTGGGGGCGATCCAGCAAAAAGTCTAAAAGCCAATGGCACACAGAAGGATGGACATTTAAGGTTAAAAGTTTATCAAACAGTTTGTGGGGTATGATGGTATTAAAAGCGGAACTAAAGTCCACAAAGAGCAGTCTAGCGTACGTACGCGCCTGCTCCAGATGCTGCAGTACGTGGTGAAGGCCCAGAGCGACTGCGTCCTCCACTGACCTGTTTGCACTATAGGCGAATTGGAGTGGATCACGTAGGTGACTCGTGCATGCCTTCAGGTAGGTGAGGACGAGTCGCTCAAAGACCTTCATCACAACTGAGGTCAAGGCCACAGGCCTGTAATCATTCAGTTGGGACACCTTGGGCTTCTTGGGGATGGGTACAACAACTGAGGACTTGAAACATCGGGGGACAGTATGTTGTTGAAGGGAAATGTTAAAAATGTCTGTAACATTGTGGAACGTATGTTTAAACTTTTATATCTGCTTGTTTTGATTCATTCTCTCTCTCTCTCTCTCTCTCTCTCTCTCTCTCTCTCTCTCTCTCTCTCTCTCTCTCTCTCTCTCTCTCTCTCTCTCTCTCTCTCTCTGTGCTTTTGTTTGATGACTGACTTTTACGAATTTCAGCGTCACAGATCCCGTTTGAAATTCACAGTGAGTGTTGAACCACAGGGAAAAAAAATTGGTATTTTTGATAAAAATCGATCAATTTATTAGTTTTGTGTGTCTAGCATGTATAGCATAAAGTTAATTCTAAAAAGTGTGTATATACAGAACAATCGTTTGTTTACATACCATAGAAGAGAAGCCGAAAATTGGGAGCTTAATGGCCGGTTTGAGCAACGCGTGTCCACAATATTAGCCTACCTTCTATCTATCTATCTATCTATCTATCTATCTATCTATCTATCTATCTATCTATCTATCTATCTATCTATCTATCTATCTATCTATCTATCTATCTATCTATCTATCTATCTATCTATCTATCTATCTATCTATCTATCTATCTATCTATCTATCTATCTATCTATCTATCTATCTATCTATCTATCTATCTATCTATCTATCTATCTATCTATCTATCTATCTATCTATCTATCTATCTATCTATCTATCTATCTATCTATCTATCTATCTATCTATCTATCTATCTATCTATCTATCTATCTATCTATCTATCTATCTATCTATCTATCTATCTATCTATCTATCTATCTATCTATCTATCTATCTATCTATCTATCTATCTATCTATCTATCTATCTATCTATCTATCTATCTATCTATCTATCTATCTATCTATCTATCTATCTATCTATCTATCTATCTATCTATCTATCTATCTATCTATCTGTCTGTCTATCTATATACCTACCTAATCTATCAATCCACCTACCTACCTAATCTATATCTATCTCTCTCTCTATCTATCTTACAATTAACGCAAATTCCCATGACATGTAAATTCATTGTCACGACACTATAAACAAACAAACAAACAAACAAAAAGCTAATCCTTGAAACCCAGGTCAGTTATGGACTGTGTATATATAATAGGGTTATACGTAACAACAAGAACAGACCTTGCAGAAAAAGAAAAGGAAGGTTCTTCTGTGTTCCAAATGAAGATTTCTCGTCAAGGTTGACAGCATCACTGCCTTATACCTTGACGGTAAGGTGATCACTGCTTTTTCTTCACTCTATATATATAGGAGGACCCTTGTTGGTTGTTGAGAACAAAGTGTGTGATAGCTGTTTCCACCATTGAAGGTCATCTGTGTCACTCTGCTGAAGTGGTGTATGGCTCCAGTCCAACATGTGTAGAAGTACGACGTTGTAGGAATCCTACATACAGAGAAATTTCTCCAAATTCTCATTCTAGTTTAAAAGGAAATAAGATATTTCCTCTATTAAATGAGACAAGATGAGTTGCTCCACGCCGTTTCTACAAGAAAGTGTCTGGCAGAACAACTGTTACAAGATTCCTAAGGTGACGCTGAGGGAATAAATAATAAGCTCCACACAGTGTTTACATTGGTCATAACGTGTCAGCATTCTTGTCCGCCTTTTTCATCGATGTCGTGAAAATTTGACAGTATAGATAAGTCGGTAAACAATCTTTCTCTTTCGCGATTTCTCCCCTATCCCCACGCAAATCCCCTCCCTTCTTTACTCTCTCTCTCTCTCTCTCTCTCTCTCTCTCTCTCTCTCTCTCTCACGCACACACAAGCTTACACACAACACACACACAAACACTCTCTCTCTCTCTCTCTGTCGCTCTCTCTCTCTCACACACACACACACGAGAAGAGAGAAAAGGAAAGTCTGTTACTTCTTCAGATGAGAGTATAAACCGAGGTCTCGCTTGTGCGTTCCACGCATTCCATCGCACGGACTTTGAAAAAAAAAGATCCTGACGCGCATGTCCTAAGACGGGTGAGTGCCAGTAACACCAGAACCGAGTCCCTCCTTCCCCATCTTCTTCCCCATCCCCGCCGCTCAGCATTGTATCAGCTGTTTGGGACGTCGGACGGTGCGCCGAAAGCGGCAAGTTGGCGACCAGGTGGCTTGAGTTAAATCCTGCATCGATCAGCCCAACGCCTTGAGCAGCCCCTGAGCTGGTAAAGCGCAATATATAGGAAAAATAAATATGAATGTAAGGTATTAGCGAAGTTAGTTTCCGGTTCTGGATTCATTATTCAAGAAAAGGAGGAGTTTTAATGTAAGGGTCTAAGTGGACAGGCTCTCCTCTTTAATAATAATTATGGGATGTTTGTTCATATTTGGGAGATGGATGGGTGGATGCGTATTGTGGGCTGATGGAGCGGGCGGTTTTGTGTGTATATATATATATAAGTGTGACGAACATGTTTGGTGTAGGGAGGATTCCGACTGGTCGGGGAAAGCAACAGCTAATGAGTATTGGCAGTCAGTGAACTCCCTTTGCTTGCTCTCTCCGCTTTTCTGACAGGAAGGAAGGAAAGATGCGACGTGCGCAGAGAGATTGAGAAGATCACACACACACACACAAACACACACCCACACACACACAACACACACACAACAAATACACATCCATCACTCGAACAGGTGGTGTAAAGGCAGGAAGATCGCTATTGGAAGACGGAAATAAAATCGAATTTTTATTTTTGAAATTTTTATATTGGTTGCGTCCAATACCATTATTGAAGGGAGGGAGGAAACCGGAGTGCCCGGAGAAAACCCTCGGTGATCTCAATAGTCTCGTACCTAAGTCACATACGTTCCCCTCTTGCGGGAATCGAACCCGCGACCTTTGGCATAGGAAACCGGCGACTAATCCACTGCGCCACGAGGCCACCCCTCGTTTAGTTGTATAGTACATGACAATTTGGCTTACCGCTGCACATTTTGTAACACCCCCCCCCCTCCCACACACACCCTTCCACCCCATATCCCCATTTTATCCTCCGAATATTATTATTATTATTATTATTATTATTATTATTATTATTATTATTATTATTATTATTATTATTATTATTATTATTAAAACGAGACCATGCCACCCCTCTACTCTGATCTCTTCATTGGCTCCCTGTTCGAGCTCGCATCTTGTACAAGCTCTCAACTATTGTTTTCAAATTCTTCACTGGTTCTGCCCCTTCATACTTTACTGACCTTCTCTCTGTCTACTCTCCTGCAAGACAACTCCGCTCTTCTTCTGATACAAGACTGCTTTCTATCCCCCGTGTTCACTCAAAGACCTATGGTGAACGATCTTTTTCTTTCTCTGCTGCAACTGCCTGGAACTCACTACCGATGCAACTCCGACATGCTCCATCACTTTCTTCCTTCAAGCGCCAATTAGAGACCCACCTTTTTAACATGCAAACTCAATAATTTTCACTCCTCCTCCCTTCCATCCCCATATGTAATCTTTTACCAAGTCACGTAATCTGTTCATGGATGGTGGCGACACCGGCTCGGTTCTTGGTATTCATATTATCTGTTGTTT
The DNA here is from genome assembly GCA_036898135.1 of Oncomelania hupensis. Taxonomy (NCBI): domain Eukaryota; kingdom Metazoa; phylum Mollusca; class Gastropoda; order Littorinimorpha; family Pomatiopsidae; genus Oncomelania; species Oncomelania hupensis. The sequence goes on along the minus strand of CM072517.1, from coordinate 46,176,553 downwards.
TGCATGGCCATGTTTTACTGTAATTATTTAACCATTATTTTGATAAGTGTATACCTGTTCTGTGTGTGTGTGTGTGTGTGGGTGTGTGTGGGTGGGTGTGTTGTTGTATAACGACAGAAATGAGAAACGGAATTTGCTTTTTCAGTCAAAAATGGGGTAATTTGCTCGTTCCTCATTTGTCTCGCGTTCCCCATTTGTTTCGAAGTACGTGGGAGTGCTTTTTTAGTGCATGGGAGTGCAGTTGTAGTGCATGAGAGTGTTTTACGTACAGAGGAGTGCACTATCCGGGACGGAGAAAATGCAGTCCATTTCGGAAGAAATTTGGAAGAAATGTCAACCTATTTCGTCCCCTATAGGAGACGAACTAGGTCAACTTTCTCGAAAAGGGGTAGGGTAAGGGCTAGTTGCAGTGCTGCAACTAGCCCTTACCCTAACCCTTTTCTCTTCAAAAATGCTTTTTTTCTGTCAAAAATGTGCTATCCGATTCCTACATTCTAAAATTACCTCGTTTGTCACCGCGCACAAGAATGTGTTTGTGTGTGTGTGTGTGTGTGTGTGTGTGGGTGTGTGTGTGTGTGTGTGTGTGGGTGTGTGTGTGTGTGTGTGATTGCACGTGTGTTGTCAAGCGCGGCGAGCTCGCTTTCCTTACCGTTTGCGAGGTACCGCGCAATACAAATGTACTGTATTATTATTATTATTATTATTATTATTATTATTATTATTATTATTATTATTATTATTATTATTATTATTATTATTATTAATTGATTGACCGACAGACGGATCTACATAATTAAAGAAAATAATTTGAAGATCATTTCTGTCCTGGCTCAGGCTGCTTGTTACACTTTGTTGAAAACAACAACCACCACCTACTAAATTCAAATATCGGCTATATTCAAATCTACCTTATTGGAAATTAACAGATCTTGTCGGAATTTCAGCGGTAGACGATAGGGGTTGGCTATACATCAAAACTAGGCTACGGGCTTCACTATAGTGATCTATGGGGCTTAAACGTGCCGGTACAACGTACGCATGTATTTGTTCCCTAGTTCGCTGTTTGATCAGCGGAGTAATTGGTCGGCAAACATCCATATAGTGCACGTGATTAATGTAGGGGTAAAATGTACAAGACGCCTCTATCTCTCTCTCTCTCTCTCTCTCTCTCTCTCTCTCTCTCTCTCTCTCTCTCTCTCTCTCTCTCTCTCTCTCTCTCTCTCTCTCTCCCCCCATCTCTCTATCTGTCTGTTTTTCTATCTGTCTCTCTCTTCTTGTTCTTCTTCTTCTCTTCTTCTCTTTCTCCCTCCTCTCCTGTTTTCCCCTCCACCCCCTACTATTTCGTTTCTTCTTCCTGTCTTTCTGTCTGTCTTGGTGACGACGGCGCCCCTACCATTCCGTTTCTTCTTCCTTTCTTTCTGCCTGTCTTGGTGACGACGACGATATTTAGGAAAGTAGTTCAAGTTTTTTTCTTCTTCTTTCCCCCCCCCCCCCCCCCCCCCCTGTCATTTCTGACTTGATCGTGGGTTCGATTCTCGAAGGGCGCGGAATAATTAACTTAGGTGTGAGGCTTATCAGGTCACCACCTACTCCTTCCGACGAGAGTATAAACCGAGGTCTAGTCGCAGCACTCCACCACCAGAGTGCCAGAAACACCAATGCACCCCGCCGGCACTAATGGTCCCTTTTCTCTCTCTCACCCCCCCCCCTCCCACCCATCCACCCCAACCTCACCGTAATGGGCTGGGTGGCTCTGCTTTTGCTACTGTCGCGCTTTCGCTGAGAAAGTAGATTGCCCGAATTGCGCCACTATGGGCGAAGCATAGACAATCCAAAATTCAAATATCCCAAAATTATCCCGTCACAGCTTTAAAACTGCAATGAGCTTACTTATGAACTAATTTATTTAAAATGAAATTATGCACATTATTAATTAATTGTATTATTTCTTTAATTTATTAATGTATTTTATTGGTTTCTTTCTGTTATTATTTACTCTGATTTTCTTGACGCAGGCCTGCCAATTTTGAAGATAAAAGGGAGGCAACTCTTCGGCGCTCCACTCTCTTTCTCTCCGCTTTTCTCACCTTTTCCCACCCTAAACAAACAAGTTGGGTGTAGTATCCGTTTCAAGCAGGGAACTATATTTGCTGGGGCGGAAGAACACATTAGTATGGCGCATCACGCCTGCTGAGAAATGGCCTGTCCCGTCTTCTTCGTCTGCATGGCGGAGAGATAACAGGCTACACAGGACAGTTTCTGTTTGCTTGTTATTTTAAATTTTTTTTTTAACCTTTTCTTCTTCAAATTTAAAATCGCCACAAAAAGCAACTTTTTTTTTTTAGCTTATACCAAAGCTCACGCAGGTCGTCGCTACATCACTTGGCAGCTTAAGATAATGTATTATCGATGACAGGCTAGGCGCCACGAAGCAGTTTGTTACAGGAAAAAGGTCACACTATCCAGCCTCGAGTTGACTAGGCAGAGCGCTACGTAAAACTAACGTAACTATTTTAGCGGAAAGTCTATGCCCACTGAGAGCGCTTTGTAGCGGTCTCGAAAGGTTGTTTGCGAAGAAAAAAAGATGGCGGACAGAGTGGTGGGTTTTCGATTTGCAATCAGCGATAAGTTCAATGGTGAAATAGCAAGGGAGGACTTTTTGTCATTCACAGTTTGCTAAGATTCGTGTACTTGTTATTTGACTGAAATACTTAGGTTTATGTGCACTTGACATGAAGTATTTATATTTCATAGTATTATTGTGTAAATCATTGCGCTTGACAGTAACTTTCACTTTCAGCCAATTTCACTTCGATTGGTTGTTTATGCAGCCAACATGGGTTGCGCCATATTAAAAGCGCTCGCTTATGGCAAAAGTTGCAGGTCGGGGCCGGGTAGCTCAGTTGGTAAGAGCGTCTTGCTAGTAACCGAAAGGTCGCTGGTTCGAATCCCGGATTGGTCAACGTGTGATCATATTATTTTCCCCTTCACCAACAACTGGCCCGCTGGTGTCAGTATAAATCGGTCCAGTAGTCACCTATATGCGAAAGTGTCGTGTGACTATAATCTACAAACAACGACAGCAAAAGTTGCCCAGAAGCTAAAATAGTTCGTGCGGAGCAATCGAAACGCTTTGTGGCGCTTTTTGTTTCTAGACAAATCGAGGCTGTTTGCCGACTCTTGTACGTAACAAATGACCAGTTACAAAAACTATGGCGGAAGGCTTTGTTCACGGCTTTTTCTTCTTCTTCTGTTGTTGATTTCTTGTTGTTGCTGTTGTGAACATAAGTCTCCTCCTTTGACGGTTTGTTTCCAAGAGAGCCAGGTACATTTCTTCCTGGCCTGCGTTGCGAAAAAGATAAAATGTGTTAATATGTGTGTATCTCTTTTAATATCTATTTTCTTGCAGTTTATCTCTCCTTTGTCTACCTGTGTAGCTAACCCTGTCACTCTCTCTTTCTGTGTGCGTTTGCTTATCTTCCCCTTCCCCATCATCCATCCTAACAACGCTCTCCCCCACACACCCCATCCTTCCACCTCGTCTTACTTTTTAATCAACATCATCATCATCGTCGTCGTCCTCCTAATACTTCTTTCTGTTCTCCCTCCCACCCCCCCTCTCTCTCTCCAACCTTTGCCTCTCCCTCGCTCACCACTAGAACTTACAGTGTTGCCTTGGGCTGAGCATTTAGGCATCTTCACGTGGCTATTGATCACCCTCTCCAGACCACAGCTGTCACAATTCTCACAGATTTTGCGTCCACAAATCGCGCTCTTCTCAAACGGGTCAATACTCAAACTTGTCCTCTTCTTCTTCTTCTTCTTCTTCTTCTTCTTTTGCCATAAAAAAAAAAAGACGGGACGGAAGTATATTGGTGCGGATTAACAAAAATAGCATCATCTCTCTCTCTCTCTCTCTCTCTCTCTCTCTCTCTCTCTCTCTCTCTCTCTCTCTCTCTCTCTCTCTCTCTCTCTCTCTCTCTCTCTCTCTCTCTCTTTGTGTCTGTCTCTGTCTGTCTGTCTGCCTGTCTCTGTATTTGTATCTGCCTACCTGTCTGTCTCTATCTGTCTGCCTGTCTGTCTCTCTCCTCTCTGCCTGTCTCTCTTCCTGCCAGTCTGTCTGTCTGTGCCTCTCTCTCTCTGTCTTTCTCTCTCTCTCTCTCTCTCTCTCTCTCTCTCTCTCTCTCTCTCTCTCTCTCTTTCGTTTTTTTTTAAAACTTAAAACTAAGTTCACCTTATATTAGCTGTTTTAATTAAGTTCGCCTCAGATTCAGGCTCTAGTTGTCTATATATCTATGTCTCTCTCTCTCTCTCTCTCTTTCTCTCTCTCTCTCTCTCTCTCTCTCTCTCTCTCTCTCTCTCTTTCTCTCTCTCTGTTTCACCCCTTGGGGTCATGAGCAATCTTGCCACTGTAGATTGTTCTAACCTATAAAGGGAAAAGTGAATGCCCCAGTTGAAAACCTGTCTTGACTTTGTAGGCATGACCAATTCACTGCGGCAACAGTACCCCCGTTGGGGAGCCGGGGGTTTCAGTATAAATAGTATCCCCACTTTCTGGAAATTTAGTGCTTTAAATTCCCACTGTCGCTGTCTTCCTCATTTACTCTTTCCCATTCCTGCTCTGTCCTATCACTCTGCTATACTATCTTCTTCTTCGCTAGATCAATGACCTACCTTTTTTCTTGCAAACTCTTCCTGGACAAGACTCCTTGTTTGTGTATGAGGTCTGTTGGATCAGCTTGGGAGTGTTGGACGCTTTCTGCCGGGTGGTCACTAGGGCTTCCTATGATGTTATTATTTAGCAATATAGGCATTTTATATGTATATGTTTTGTTGATAATTTATAATGATGTTTGTATTCTATTTTGTTTTTGTAACCGGGGGTTCGAGTAGTTGGGGTAAAGCCTCAGCCGTCCCCTGCGTGGGATGTCTTTATTGTTAAGTGACTGGCCGGTGGAGGGCATTCAATTTTCCCACTAGGGTTGTTTCAGCAGATCTTTTATGCGGATCGGGGGTTGTCCGGTCCTGATTTGGCTCGGAAGAGTCCGCTGGACCTAAAGCAAAAATCAATCAATCAATCAACTCTCTGTTTCTCTATTTTTCTTTAAAATATAAACTAAGTTCACCTTATATTAGCTGTTTTAATGAACTTCTACTCAGACTCATGTTCTAGTTGTCTATATATCTATATATCAAACAATTTGGTGAGACAAAAAATATAATTTTTATCCTAAATTTGCTGACCCTGTGACACTGACCTTGAAGTGGAATCGTTTATTCATTGATCAGGGGCGGATTATGGGGAGGTGGGAGTTGGGGGAAAGGGTGGAGATGGGTCAGGGGCATCAACATGGACATCAAAGTCCAAGGCCAATGTAGGCATTTTATATGTATGTGTTTGTTGATATTTTATAATGATGTTTGTATTCTATTTTGTTTTTGTTAACGGGGGTTCAAAAACTTAGAGTATAGCCTCAGCGTCCCCTGCGTGGGATGTCTTTATTGTAAAGTGACCGGCTGGTGGAGTGCCTTCAATGTCACCACTAGGGTTGTTTCGGCAGATCTTTTATGCTAATCAGGGGTGAGTCTTCTTTCAGCGAAGTTGTGGTCTTGATTTTGCGATCCTGATTCGGCTCTTTGCAGTCCGCTGGACCATGTAAGCAATGAATAACTAAAAAATGCCCAAAAGTCTTCTGTTGCGCCTCATCCCCATGCTTTGTATTCTTCGTTGTAGATCTGCTGTGAGGGTCCATGTTTCGCAAGCGCATATGAAGATTGAGATGACAAGGGAGCGCAGCAGCCTTACCTTGGAATGTAGACTGATGGTCCTGTCTTTCCAAATGGGCTTTAACCTTGTCAGGGCAGCAGTTGTTCGTAAAGATCAACGATGATGTTATTTTCATTCATTAATAGTCCATTACGACAATTGTTGCTAACTTTCAGTGAGGGTCTTCATGTCTAGATGTAGCTGTGGTGTCTCAAGACAATTGTTGACTATATTGATGACTATAAGACGTAGTGTACAATGGCGATAATGTCTTGGCCCGACCTCTCATTCTCACAAGGCCTTGAATAGATGATAACCCATAGTGATCATTAGAGGAGCTGCTTACGAACTGTCTGTTCTCGTAAGTCTTCCATCTCATACGTGCGAGGGGCAGCTCCACGCGTGCACCTCATGTTCTTCCCACATCTGATATGCCTTCTTTACTCACAGATATGTCTGAAGCCACGCCGGAAATGAACCTTGGAGACCGTTGTAACCGCTGTAAAAGAAGACCACGCTTGATCGTTTAACCGGCGTACTCCATCTTTCTCTGTCTTCACCAACTCTCATGGCTTCGCTCAGCGTCAAGACAGCACATTCTCAAATGTTGTCCTCCCACGTCTTTTTCGGTCTCCCTCTTCTTCTGCCTCCCTGCACCGATTATAAAATTATAATTGAACATATATTATGATTCCCAGCCTGATTCCTTGATGATTCTATGGCTACCCACCCACAGTCCCGACGACGATGGCGGACGCACTGCTCCGAGCAATCTCCGCATACGGAAGGCGGCCGCAGCTCCCAAGAGATTCGAACGTAGAAACCCTGACATAGAACGTATGTAAAACCGTAGAAAAATGTAGAACGCCTGAAACCGCATGTAGCACTACAATACTGTCTGACTCACAAAACTAGTGTCCTAGGTCTCCACGTGTCTCTTGGTCAAAACTGTCAGTCTGTCCCCTGTACTATGTCCCTATTTTTTCATCGAAAACCATTGTTATAGTTCGAGCAAGTAAACTGAGTTATCGTTTAGGAACACTTGAAAATTACAATAAATTAATGCATTACGAATGGTAATCCAGTAACCCTTGCAGATCAAAAATGCACAGTCAGCATAGGGGGAAGAGAAGTCTCCAATCTTAGTTTTGCGGATGACGTTGATGGATTGGCTGGAGAGGAACAAGAACTTGAACAGCTGGTACAGGGGCTTGACACCACCTCCAGAGCCTATGGAATGGAAATAAGTGCAGAGAGAACCAAAATGATGACCAACAACACCAATGGCATTAAAACGGATATCAAAGTCCAAGGACAATCCCTCAACACAGTGCATAGCTTCAAATATTTAGGAGCCATTGTATCAGACAATGGGTCCCGACAGGAAGTCCTCTCCAGGATCGCACAAACAACTTCTGCCCTGGCGAGGTTAAAGCCCATTTGGAAAGACAGGACCATCAGCCTATATTCCAAGGTCAGACTGCAGAGCTCCCTTGTCATCTCCATCTTCCTATATGCTTGCGAAACATGGACCCTCACCGCAAAAGTAGAAATTTCTTGAGCCGTATTACCAATATCTGTAGCAAAATCATTGGTAAAAAGGAGACGCCTCTGTGTGAATTATTTTTGAGGAGGGCCCTAGGCAAAGCCCATCAGCATCAAGGACGATTCCACCCATCCTCTCTCTTCGTGGTTTGAATTTCTACCTTCTGGGAAACGCCTCAGGAGCCTTAAGACCCGCACAGTACGTTACCGATCCAGTTTTCTCCCCTCTGCCGTGGCCTTGATCAACTCAAACACCCTGGCAATAAGCTGTGTCTGTGATTAGATAGAAACAGCCTCTTCTGTGAGATTTTATTTTACATTCTATTACATAAGTTACTATATAATTAACAGCGTGTGTGCGTGTGTGTGTGCATATATAATCGTATCCTACATGTTGTAGAGATTGTAAACAAATATTATACTATCTTTAATTTTTTACTTGTATTTTTTTGTTGGTTTATTTTAATGATCAAGTGCTTGTCATAGTTCCCAGATCTACAACGAAGAATACAAAGCATGGAGATGAGGTGCTACAGAAGACTTCTGGGCATTTCCTATACCCAGCACATCACCACGACGAAGTCCGACAGACCATCACACAAGCCATTGGACAACACGATGACCTTTTCACAGTGGTGAAAAAACGGAAACTCTGATGATATGGCCACGTCACCAGATCATCAGGTCTTGCAGAGACCATCCTGCAAGGCACAGTGCAAGGAGGTAGAAGCAGAGGAAGACCGAAAAAAAGGTGGGAGGACAACATTCGAGAATGGACTGGTTTGACACTGTCAGTAAAATGTTGGCTGTAACACAAGTTGTTTAATTTATAAAAGGTTTGAGTAAACGTACTCGAAAGACAGAAGTTCAAGTACTTCCGTATTTTTGTGATTGCAATTTTGCAGCGGGCAGTGAACGGCGACTTTCAAAACCAAATTATTGGATAAGACAACTGCAACTGATTAAATATTTTGTGACGTTATAAATGACGTCATTTTGATGACGAAATTACTTTAACGTTTTGAAAAATCAATCATTTGTGGTGGGTCGTAGGAAGCAAGAAGAAAAAAAAAGAAGTATGGGCAAAAATCCGAATGTTCCCGTTGTTCTTATCTTAGGTGAATTGTTGTATGTGCACCGGTGCTAAGAGTACTAGAATTGCACAGCTCAGTTCGGTGATGATGATACATTTAAAGCATGTGTGTGAGGGTGTGTGTGTGTGTGGGTGTGCGTGTGTGTGTGTGTGTGTGTGAGGGTGGATGTGTGTGTTTGTGTGTCTGATTTGTTTGTTTGTTTATTTCATTTAACGTCTATTCACCGAAGTGATTTTAGACAAGAAAATAAAAGGAAGGTGGGGGGGGGGGGGGGGGGGGGGAAAGGATATGCACTACATGGATGTGGGAAAGGAAATAACATTTAAACAAAATGGTACAATAACATAACATGAAATAAAATTAAATAAAATTTAAGTATTCAAACAATATTTTAAAACTCTTTAAAACAAATAAAAAATTACTATGGAACATGTCAAACTTGTGAAATGTTCATGTACAGAAAAGTCAATTTTGTGAGATTGTCATATACGAATCAGAATAAACTTGCAATTTTTATAACAAATGACCTACAGGACTATAAATTATAGATTTAGCGATGGTAATCCAATATTTACTATTTTTATTTTGAACATTATGAATGTTCTGTGGAATATATTGTGTTATTACCCTGCAATCATGAATGATATGATTTATAGTTAAATTTTCATTGCAAATGCAAACAATATCCTTGCAATACTTTGTCCTCCAAGAATTTAAAGCAAGACGATGTGCTAAAGAGGTTATTGCTCGAGGATACTGGGAATTATCACTATATATTATTTTTAACGGAAATTTATTTTTTATTTTCTTTTCGATTATACTATAAATTTCTTTTGTTGATAAGGGGATGTCAATATGGCTAACGTTGTGTTGATTGTTCGCCCCTTCTTTTGCTTTCCTGTCTGTGTGTCTGAGAGAAGGAGGATCTTTCGTTAGTAGACTTACGTTTTATGCCCGTACCAGAACTTGTCGGTCCGTACCACTTTTGTTATCAGTGATTTTCTTCAAATGTAGAGTTTATCATAATTAGAGATTTATTAAATCGATGCTTTTGAAAGCGTAGAATAGGTCATTGTGGTCTTATCATTTTGGATGAAAAAGACGTTATATCAAGGAACCAACCAACCTAGATCATTGATCAAACTGGAAGTCACTACAATCAAAATGATGAATCCGACAATTCTTCCCCTGCTGTGCTGCCTACAACTCGAAATTCAAAGAAGCCAAAGAAGTTACAAAGAGTAGAATTATTGGTAATTCCGTTGATATCAATAACTTTGTAATTAATCAAGAACGGAAGACACAGTTCGCGTTTTACCACCTCTATACACATTCTCGTCGAAGAATGAGGTAACATGGGTTGTGGACCGGCACCTCAGTTCTTGAATTTCTATGGTGTGATCAACCTTCGTCAGCAAAATGACTGATGCGACTGGAAAAAATTCAGAAAAATAGTGAGCAGAAGTGTGCGTTCATAAAAGTTAAAACGAATGAATGAATGAATAAATAAATAAATAATGAACACCGATATTATCTGTATTTATTTTAAAAAAAACAGAAATGATGCTTATTTTTCTTGATTTGATTTCTTCATTTTTGCTCGCCAGCGCGATGTATGTTGCGATAAAGATTTGAAATCATCCCGTGTTCTTAATGATGTTTGAACAATCCGTGAGTCTAGTGCATAGTGTGGGCTATTGTGTTTGTTTCTTGGCTTAGAATCAATGGCACTCATGCCGCCACTCACTTCCCACTTCCTCCGCCCCCACCATCTTCCTGTTTACTTCTCTCTCTCTCTCTCTCTCTCTCTCTCTCTCTCTCTCTCTCTCTCTCTCTCTCTCTCTCTCTCTCTTTCTCTCCTGCATAAAGGGAAAACAAGGGTAAGAGGAGATTTAAGAGAAATGAATAAGAACCTGAGGCTTTCTGTCGCCTATCTGAATCCTGGTTCAAACCACCAGTCGTGGAATCATCATGACTTTTTTATTTTATGATTGTCGATTCCCGTTTCTCTATATCTCTCTGTTTGAGTCTATTTCCCTCTGTCTAGTCTGTCTGTCTCTCTGTATATGTTTGTCTTTATTTCTCCTTTTATCTGTCTCTAACTCTGTCTTTCATGACTCTCTCTGTGTCTCTCTCTGTCTGTCTCTGTCTGTCTCTGTCTGTTTCTCTCTCTTCCTCTCTCTCATCTCTCTCTCTCTCACCTTTATCTTTTTTTCTCTCTCTCTCACTATTTCGCTCTCAAGGGCAGGATGTTTAAAAGCGCATGCAGCGCTTACTCTTTTACCCTAGAAAAAATAAATGTGTGATATTATTTTATCTCTCTCAAGAATTGTGTAGATGAATTTATAAATTGGGGTACATGGTGTAAATTGTTATAGCACAGTTTCCAGCTGAAAGACTCTTCACGTGCAAACACGTAGTCTCGAACTATTTATCTCTGTGTTTGTGTGTGTGTGTGTGTGTGTGTGTGTGTGTGTGTGTGTGTAGGTGGGTGTGTGTGTGCACGCGTTGTTTTTATTTTACTTTCTTCTTCTTTTTTTTTTTTTTTTTACTTGCACGTGACTTTTTTTTTCCCCCCTCCTCCAAACTGATTTTTTTTCTCTCATTGTTTTAGATTGCTGCAGGTATTTATTTACCTTTTAATCGACAGCTACTGTTTTGTGTAAAGTTTACTCTTGGGTGCATGTATCTGTTTCTCGTTAGTTAGTTCATTCATTTATTTCTCTATTACTTTTTTTTTGTTTCTTTGTTCGACGTTATTGCATTTTTTTTCTGTTATACTATAGTTATATGTTTGTTCTCTTTTCATTGTTAAAAAGATTAATTTATGTGCTCCTGTTTTTATTTTTTTATTTTTATTGCTTTGTACTTGTTCCTGTTCGCCAGACATTTCATTGTTGTCATTTGTCAAAGGGTAACACTCATTTAAGCTTTGCTTTTGTGTGCCCTTTATGTTCTCCATGCCTGGTTTACTTGTTTCGTGAATAAAATTATGTTTAAACCAAAGAGCACTAAAATGCTGACAGTCGAAATATTATCCACTCCATCCCATCCCTCTCCTTTTCTTCCACGCTTTTCTAAGACAATCTTCCTCATACCTCCGTTCTTTTCCCTAATTGAATGTGCCATTCAAAATGTCAAAGGCGTATGTTCACGACTGGACCAACATACGAGGTTGACTAACGTCCATAGGAAAAAGGCGACCCCAGGCAGGCCAGCAGAAGATGACCGTCTATCTGCTGCAGGCATCATGGGCCAGCAGTCGTTCCTTGCAATCCGTAGGACCCAATAAACAACGAATTTGATGTGATTTGATCAGGGTCCGGCACCAGAGCTCACAAGGCTGCCCTGAGACCAATTTGAGAGTCAATGCAACGGTTCTCTGTCCACTGACATCATCATAATAATGATAGCCCGCTGCGCCACCGTCCACTAACATCATAAAAATTATAGCCTTGGTCTCAAAGATAATCTCTAATACATATCAATGTCCTCCTCTCCTGCCTTGTTTGAAATGGAAACCCCTTTCCTGAATGCAACCTTTATGAGGCACTACTCGCATAGATCAAGTGCATCCCATTCTAAGCTATGGTTCTTGAGAGAAATCAAGATGATATAGAGAGAAGCAATGACACGCTGTCTTGCATCAGAGCAAAATCAAGATGCTCAGGACAAAAACAATTGCACACTGGTCGCTTAAAGTTGCTATTTTGGTGAACACAGAGAACACGCTAAGGTCACTAGGAACTGCAGCTCCAAGAACATCACTGCCCTCTTTTGTTTTGATAATGGCGTAATAAATATTATGCTACTACTAAATCTCATTCAAATTAGTTTTCACAGTAGAGAGTGGGGTTTGAAAGAACGAGGAGGAGGAGGAGGAGGAGGAAGAATTAAGAAGAAAAAAAATGGAGGGAGGAGGAGAAGGAGCAAACTACTTTGGAAAGAAGAGAAGAATGGAAAGAAGGAAAATAGGATGGAGAAGGGTTGAAGGTTGGAGGGGTAGATGGTGGACTATGTACAATCTATACGATAATGTACAATCTGTAGACCAATCAATCGCCGAGACATCTTTATGTGCTAAAAATAGATGTCCAATGGGAGAAGGCGGCGGGAAAAGAGTCCAGTAACGACCTCATGGCGAGAGTTTTATCGATAAAATTTGCTTCGTGAATTACCAAATTGGCTTCGGGAATAATCCTTGGAAGGGATCACATTTTGTTATTTTAGCCCACGCGGGATTTACGAGACAAAGGGAAGATAACAAGACCAGGGACAAAGCCCAAATAACTGAAAAGGCAGAATCAGAGGCCGAGGAGGTCTTATTTCTTTTTTTTCTCCTTTTTTTTAATGTCGATACATCGGCGAGTCTGGCGGAAGAGACGAAAATTAATAAGTTTCCTGCTGACCGCCGAACACAGAAAAAAAAGCTGCGAAAACTTCGAGGTTTTTGTAACAATTCTACCAACTTTTCAAAAGGATAGTTCACAAAATAGACAGATATGGACCCATCTATAAGCCATCTAGCCTTACTCATTGGCGAACTTCAAACTACTAATCGAACGCAGGGAATTTTCGATACTGGCTGATTTTTCTGCTGCTGCTGCGCTCCCTTGTCATCTCCATCTTCCTATATGCTTGCGAAACATGGATCCTTACACCAGACCTACAACGAAGAATACAAAGCATGAAGATGAGATGCTACAGAAGACTTCTGGGCATTTCCCATACCCAGCACATCATCAACGACGAAATCCGACAGACCATCACACAAGCCATTGGACAACACGATGACATGCTTACAGTGGTGAAGAAATGGAAACTCCGATGGTATGGCCACGTAATCAGAGCATCAGGCCTTGCAAAGACCATCCTGCAGGGCACGGTGCAAGGAGGCAGAAGGAGATTGAGACAGAAAAAGAGGTGGGAGGACAACATTCGAGAATGGACTGGCTTGACACTGAACGAAGCCATGAGGGTTGCTGAGGACAGAGAAAGATGGAGTATACTAAACAGTCATCCGTGGTGCCCCAAAGGCTTTCGAGTTACGGAATGGGATAGGATAGGACAGGATAGAGTTCCTTCTCGGTCTCTCCGCTCGTCTGCAGATGAAAGGATGTTCCGTGTACCAGAATACCACAGGGTGAGACACGGTGGTCGAGCCTTCAGTTCCTTCTCCGTTCAGACCTGGAACTCGCTACCTCGGTCCATCCGTCACAGTCCTTCACTAGCGTCTTTTAAAATGAACTTGAAGACGCATCTTTTTAGAGAGGCCTTTCTTAGGCGCCATGAGTGAGTGTTGTTTGTTATTTTTGGTGTTGGGATGTGTATGTGGTTGCGTGTTATTGACCAATGTACGCATGTTGTGTTTACATTTGTTTGTATAAAGCGCTTTGTGATTTTGGAAAGCGCTGTATAGAGTGCCTGTTATTATAAAGGCGGTACTGTGGACTTATGTAGCCTGCATGCGTGTTGAGCTGTTTGACTTCGATCCTATTTGCAGGCTGCATCTTTAGTAGCCTATTTCTTTGATGTTGTTTGTAGATTATAGTCACAGGACACTTTCGCATATAGGTGACTACTGGACCGATTTATACTGACACCAGCGGGCCAGTTGTTGGTAAAGGGGAAAATAATATGATCACACGTTGACCAATCCGGGATTCGAACCAGCGACCTTTCGGTTACTAGCAAGACGCTCTTACCAACTGAGCTACCCGGCCCCTTTTCTTTGAGCTGATAAATGCGTTTTATATAGGGGCGGTCTGGCGGCCCAGTTGCTTATAGACGGCGGTTTCCCATGCTGTGAGTCGCCGATTCAACTCCCGTAAAGGGGTAAACATATATGTGACTAAGGTCCGAGATTCTAGGTCATCGAGGGTGGTCCCCCCGTGTACTCATGTTTCCTCCCTCCCTTCAGTACTTATAGTTGACACACTCAATTTAAAATTTCAACAACAAAAGAAAAATCAACAACAACAACAACAGCAACAATAACAACAACAACAACAACAAAAATCGAGTTCTTTTCCGTTTGACAATAATAGCGATCACATTGCCTTTACACCTTTGAGTGATGGACATGTGTTTGCTTTGCATGTGAAATTGTACGGGTAAAACATATGAGCGTTTATGTTGGTACAGATCGCAGCGCTTTCAGTCTGATTGGTGATTTGAGGAAAAGCTCGTATATCGAATCCATTATTATTATTATTATTATTATTATTATTATTATTATTATTATTATTATTATTATTATTATTATTATTATTATTATTAGAGTTGACGAGATTGTTTTTGATTTTCTGTCCTTGTCATTCGTGGAGACGAGCGACGCACACAGCAAAGACAGCGTCTGAGTCCGGGATCAAAATTGTGTAATAAAACTTATAAAATGTTTAATTCACGCTAAGAGATTACTCTCTGGTTATGTGCACCCGGAAATTGTGTGTGTCCAGTTTTTGCGAAAATTGAATCTGAACTGTATTTTCAACCGTTGAAAAAGTCAACTATCTAAGCTAATAACAGTAACTGGATTATCTCTCTTAGAATAGAGATGCACAGGCACCCAACAGTTTAACGCAGCGGTTAGTTAACCAAGCGAGAGTATTTTATTTAATTTATTTCATGTCATCTTTCTTCTATAGCGCTTTTCCAGCTCAAGAGCTTCTCAAGGCGCTGACCGGAATAAGAAGATATAACTCCAGCCGCTCAAGGCTCCCACTTGCAGCCTTTGGGCGCATAGTCTGACGCCCAGGCGACTGATCACCACCCTGGGTTCTTGGGGAGGGAGATGAGGGGAGAGAAGCAGGGTATTGTGTGTCCATGGTTATTTTGGCCGACGCGTAATGACTGTTTCAAGGAGTCATTTGCTAGCCTCGCGCATAATCGAGGAACAGAATGTATGTTTAAACTGCTTACACGCTTACTGGAAAGCTTTTATCTCAGTAATTTGGAGTAATAAACTCTTCTATGATTATACTAGGTAGTGTCAAATGATATTGGATGCAGTCTAACATGTCAAAAAGTACAATTATATTTCTTTTCCGTTTTCTAATAGTGACTTGCCTCTTTGCACCACGTGTTTGAGTGATGAATGTTTATTGTTTTGTGTTGCATGTGGGCGTGTATGTTGTTACAGATCGCCGCTCTTTGAATTTGATTTAGGAATAAGGCCGCGTATAACATCCATTGTTAATAATAATAATAATAATAATAATAATAATAATAATAATAATAATAATAATAATAATAATTTTATTATTATTATTATTATTATTATTATTATTATTATTATTATTATTATTATTATTATTATTATTATTATTATTATTATTGTGTTGTTGTTTTGTTATTTTTATTAAAAGTTTGAGGGAAAAATTACCTAAAAATCACTGTAACTCAATCCAGACTGAAAGGTAAGACGAAACGTGTTCCAAAATCAATTTAGAAAGGTACATTATTATTCACAATCATTATTTTGTTTGAGCATTGAGGAATTAATGGTGTCAGTTCCTCTTCTTCAATAATATAATGAATATAGGTTTTGGCGACGTTTTCTCGGCAAACTCTCGTAACATAACAAGTTAGACGTTGAAAGCAATAATAATATAACAGTATCCCCATGTGTCGGGTGCTGTCTAGCAGAATTTGAATGTCTGATTCGACTCTCGAGACAGCTTACCTGGATTACAAGAGCAGTCGATCCCGAACGACGTTTTGGATATTATCACCCATAACATAAGCTAGTCGCATAGTAAAAACACCCCTTTGCACCTTTCAGGTCACGCAGACTTTAAGAAAGAGATTTACATTTTTCTTGACTTTAACTTTAACATGACTCAACTTGCAGACTGTTTACTGACTTGTAGTTGTACTTTGCAGACCATTGGCTTATCTGACCCACTCGACCCTGCACGTTTTTTTGGTTTTTTTAAAAGACTGCGGAACTCCTGAATATGCGTTATTCCTGCCAGACAGAACATGTCTCAGTTTTGTGCTTTAGTCGAGTAGCTTCGGTAATTTAGATCCAAAGTTTAACAGCTTTTTAGTAAGTGTAGCTAAAGTGGCCGCCCTTGGTTGTAATTGTCTTTGAAGTGACTTCCCCTGACGAAAGAATGGTGTGAAGTGGGCATCGTGGCTATGACTATTTAGTGCTCACACTAGTGGCCAAGTCCCGTTCTCTGTTCAGCGATGTATAGTTTGAAACAACAAGTAGTCTTGAACTAAACCTAAGACACACACCTTCGTGTGCAGATCCTTTGGAGCTAGAGTAACTGTTATTGTGCGTGGCTGTTGGTTTAAGGATGCTTTTTGCATCAGAACCCCTGGAGTGGTATGCGCTGAAAATAGCCACTCATTATCTACTGGCACTGAAAAAAACTTATTAAATCCCCCAAGACAAGAATTATTGGCCTCTTGCTGCAAGTGCCTGTACTTCTTATGCAGGTGTCTCTGCCAATATATTGTTGTGTCAGCGAGTTCCGAAATGCACGCTTCGCGATGGTATAGTGGCTAAAGTTACCCCTTACCCTACAACACACACAGATACACAAACACCACTACCATCTCCAAACCCTCCACACACGCACACACACACACAGAACCACCACCATTACTGCCACCGCAAACACACACACTCACACACTCAACCACCACCATCACTAATGCAGCACACAACACACACACACACGCACACACACACACACAATACCGCCACCACCACCACTCCTACCACACACACTCACACGTCCGCACGCACACGCACACATGCTCGTAACCATATACAAACCATTAAACGGCATATGCGTGCGCGCGGGTTTGTGTGAGTGAGTGTGAACCCAGGGTATGTGTTAAAATGAAGTTATTAACCTGACAGTGAGTGATCGATCTTTGGAATCGGAATTTGTTTGAATGGGCCGGAAGCTTGTTTCTAAACAGTGGCTTGTCATTTAAATCTGCCAATGTCAACACTCCCCTCCCCTTCCCAAAACATGCAAAGGCTGGGGGGGGGGGGGGGGGGGGATCGTTATAGCCTGTTTCCTACCATTATCAGTAGTTCCGCTGTCTTTTGTAAGGGAACATATTTGCTGCTCACACTGGATTACGATCAGTTCCTGTTCTAATGAGGTTGCATTGTGGGTTTGACTCTTCATCGCTTCCTACGCGATAATTCCTCGCTTTGTTTTCTATTGTGGTCATAAACCTAGTCTTAAATAGAACCCACCATCCCCGACCCCACCATCTTGGACTTTTACCGTTAACCATAATGCACCTGGAATCACTATTTATTTTATGAGAAATATAACGGATGAGTTATGCAGAATTTTGCACCGCGCGTATAATTTTGGGACGGGAATCGACGAGGGTAGGAACAAATGCATCTTTGAGAGAACGGAATCGCCACACAAATGAATGAACGGTCAAACAAAATGAACGAGTGACAAACACTTGAGGTATTTGAATATATGGACACGATCGTCTGTAATCCTTGACTTCTATTTGCTGACAGCACTCATCCTTTTCATTCTTTGGAGCGTCATTATCCACTTAATATCAGCTTATTGAGAACGCTCAACATTCTTCTTTCATGTACTATACATTGCCTCTGTCTCTTTCTATGTCTTTCTATATCTCTAGCTATCTTTATCTCTTCTCTCCGTTTCTCTTCTCTTTGTCTGTCTGTCTGTCTTCCTCTATCTCTCCCTCCCCACTCTGACCTCTCTGTCTGTCTGTCTGTCTGTCTGTCTATCTTTCTGTCTGTCTGTGACTTAGCACGTCAAAAGGCCTACTATTCAATCCTTGATTAACCCAGCTGTTAGTACTAAACTAAAGCCACGTGCTACACAACACGAAATATCTTCTGGCACCCGCTAATTTCAAAAAACACATTTTTTTGGTACCCAATATATATATATATATATATATATATATATATATATATATATATATATATATATATATATATATATATATATATATATATATATATATATATATATATATATATATTTTTTTTTTTTTTTTTTTGTGTGTGTGTCACCGCCAGCTCAGTTAGGTACTGAAAGACACCCTCACCCTTCTCCTCCCTCCCAATAGCCAGGGATATTTTAGGCCTAATAATAATGATTAAAGATTAACATGTGGCCGATACCTGTGTCCAGTCTCATCGTTTTACACACACTCACACACACACGCACACACACACACACATCAATAACTGATTATGCTACAGTAGCATGGATCCTAGCGTCCTGTATTATAAGACCCTTATCAATGTCACTGTCCAGTCTCAATGATTCCACTGCCCGGCAGCACTGTCCATCGAGTAATGTCACAGCGAGCTCGTCGATGCCTACGTTGGATGATCGATCTCCCGTTAATGACTAATGGCCAGCAGGCTGTCAGCGATCAGTGGATGGTCCGTTAAGTGGACAGTCAGTAGAAGTAAGTAGCCCGGAGTGGACAGTGTTTCTGGTCGGAGAACACTTGTAAACATCCCCGCCATGTCCCTCCCGTTAATAGTCAGTGTTGAAACAAAGTTAAGTGTCTTTGATCTTATGGCTATAGAAATTCACTGCCTCCTCCACATATGCTGACGGGATTCGAACATCGCAACGTAACAGATGAACCCCTAAATGACCCCAGACCTCTAAGTGCACGCGAGGGAACTTTGCACCAGTTAGGGTCCAGCACTTGTAATAATAATAATAATAATAATAATAATAATAATAATAATAATAATAATAATAATAATAATAATAATAATAATAATAATAATAATAATACAGTAAAACCTCCGTTTTGAGACCCTCTCTTAAACCACTTCCTCCAACATGCGACCGGAAAAAATTTCACCGATGCTTTGTACTATATAAACGACCTCTCTTCAACGACTACCTCTAAAACGCGACTTGCGACCTTCAAATAATTAAATTTTACGACCTAGCATCTGAAAAATTCAGATTCCAAAGCAGTACTATATTTGTGCGCTTGAAGAAAACAGTTTCGTTTACAACTTTTAACAGCAGACAATGCATCAAAGCAGCTTGAAATACTCTAAGGAGCTGACCAGGGGCCTGTCAGATCTTACCCACACCATGGCTGGTGTTCAAAATGACATACTAATAGAACATGCACGGGTGGGGAGATCATACAAACAAACAGAAATAACCGGTTTCTTTAAAACAACAACAACAACAACAACAACAACAACAACAACAGCAACAACAACAACAAACTATTCAATGAGTGAATAAAAATAATTACAACAATATTAATAAGGTTATCTTATAAATAGTTATAACTCCAAACATGCACTCAACACTTGCAAACACTTTTAAACAACTATCATACCAACATTATTTTTTTAATTTTGTAAATAATAAGGAACAGGAAGATATTGACTGTATTGGTTGTGAGATAGAGTTTAATCTATATTTCTGAAAGATGGTAGATGTTCCCTATACTTAATGGTATGTGTACTTTTTGTACATGTAATATTTTACTAAATTAATTTTCTAAATGTCTTTTTCGAAAATGTCCTACCTCCTTTTTAAGACCCCTCCAATTTAAGACCTCGTTTTAATGGCAATTTAAAGGTCGTAAAACGGAGGTTTTACTGTAATAATAATAATAATAATAATAATAATAATAATAATAATAATAATAATAATAATAATAATAATAATTATTATTATTATTATTATTATTATTATTATTATTATTATTATTATTATTATTATTATTATTATTATTATTATTATTATTGTTCCTATCACATCCTATCCTATCCTATCCCGTAACCCGGAGGTCGTAGGGGCACCAAAGATGATCGTTTAACCAGCATACTCCATCTTTCTCTGTCCTCAGCAGCCCTGATGACTTCGCTCAGTGTCAAACCAGTCCATTCTCGAATGTTGTCCTCCCACCTCTTTTTCGGTCTCCCTCTTCTTCTACCTCCTTGCACTGTGCCTTGCAGAATAGTCTTTGCAAGGCCTGATGATCTGGTGACGTGGCCATACCATCGGAGTTTCCGTTTCTTCACCACTGTGAGCAGGTCATTATTATTATTATTATTATTATTATTATTATTATTATTATTATTATTATTATTATTATTATTATTATTATTATTATTATTATTATTATTATTATGATTATTATATTTTGTGTATGTGTGTTTGTGTGCGTGTATGTCCAGCAGGTTGTTTTAGCCGATCAAGCAGGAATGCTACCAAAACAGGGTACAATTAGGGAATGGTCATTTTCTCAGTGATATTTACACATCAAATGTTGTATTTGATAAAAGTAAGTAGATTTATGAATGAAGTACAGGATTGAGGGGATAATCTGCCCTTTAAACTTGATTTTGTTCGTAGCGCAGCTTACAACACTGGTGTGCATAATTTACACACCTGTCTACATCATTTTTCGAAAAATTAAGAAGATGCGATTTCTCAATATTATCGGCTGTGCTATGCTGTTTTTGAGTGGAAAATATGTTGTTGTTTTTTTTAAATGGGGAAGATTTTTGCTTCCCAATTTTTTTTAAACTAACCCATTTATTACTACGATTATATGAAAAAATCCCCAGTTTTGCGGTTATGCATGTATAAACACACACCCCCACACACACACACGCACACACACACACACCCACACACGCGCGCACACACACACACACACACACGTGTATTACATTACATGGTAAAGCAATTGTCATCTCCTTCTTCCTATATGCTTGCGAAACATGGACCCTCACAGCAGATCTACAACGAAGAATACAAAGCATGGAGATGAGGGGCTACAGAAGACTTCTGGGCATTTCCTATACCCAACACATCACCAACGACGAAGTCCGACAGACCATCACACATGCCATTGGACAACACGATGACCTGCTCACAGTGGTGAAGAAACGGAAACTCCGATGGTATGGCCACGTCATAAGATCATCAGGTGTTGCAAAGACCATCCTGCAAGGGAGTAAAAGAAAAGGGAGACCGAAAAAGAGGTGGGAGGACAACATTCGAGAATGGACTGGTTTGACACTGAGCGAAACAATCAGGGTTGCTGAGGAAAGGGAAAGATGGAGTATGCTGGTTAAACGATCATCTGTGGTGCCCCTATGACCTCCGAGTTACGGGATAGGATAGGATAGGTAAAGCAATAACCATGTAATGTAATACACGTGTGTGTGTGTGTGTGCGCGCGCGCGTGTGTGTGTGTGTGTGTGTGTTGTGTCCAGCAGGTTGTTAATTAATGTTATTGGGGGAAGAATGGCTAAGATTAAACGTCGCGCCTGCTTCAGGCAGAGCGGCGATAAGGCTACAGGAATGCTAGCCTCTTGGACCAATCCTCGGTGAAAGCACTGAGGATTTAGTTACTGGCGAGACATGGAAGTTCTCCACCCTTTTGTTGCTATAGTAGCCTATAAGAGGACGATGAGACCAAAAGGGTGTGTAGACCACAAATGATATAGGCGTCTCGCCTAAAGATAAACATATAAATTGATGATGCATGAAGCAGCACAATAATCCAATCATAAGCGTTAGAGTTATTACTGTTTGTTTAACCGATATAGATTTGCCACCCCCTAACCCTCATCCCCACCTGTGACAAATGCAATATTGCCAATTCTGCCGGGGTCTAAAAAAAAGAAAGGCATGTCCATTTTTTAAATTAATTAATTAATTAATTTATTTTTATTTGTTTATTTTATTTTATTTTATTCATCTATTGATTTAGCAATGTAGGCATTTTAAATGTATGTGTTTTGTTAATATTTTATAATGATATAATGAAGTATGTATTCTATTTTGTTTTTGTAAACGGGGGATGAAAAATTAGAGTATAGACTCAGCGTCCCCTGCGTGGGATGCCTTTATTGTAAAGTGACTGGCTGGTGGAGTGCCTTCAGTGTTACCACTGGGGTTGTTTCGGCAGATCTTTTATGCGGATGAAGGGAGAGTCCTCTTTCAGCCAAGTTGTGGTCTTGATTTTGTGGTCCTGATTCGGCTCTTTGCAGTCCGCTGGGCCCTGTAAGCAATGAAGAACTAACTATCATCATCATCTTCATCATCATCATCCTCACCACAACCGTCGTCATCATCAACATCATCATCAGCAGCAGCAGTATCATCATCATCATCATCAGCAGCAGCAGCAGCAGCAGCACTGTTAGTGTTACCAAAAGACTATGTAAGGCACAATAAACTGTATTGACATAGCGCACATCCCAGTTAAAAAAAACTGCTCAAGGCGCTGGCCACTATCAGGTTTGGAACTTAAACCCACCCCAGGCATCAAATCAAATATAGATGTATCATACAATTAATAAAACAAAGCACCAAATCGTTTTACCACAATCAGAATCCCGGATCAACCATATCATTTGAGGATGGGAAAAAGACAGCATTGAGAAGGATTTCTTGGGCCCTATGCTTCCTTATGCTATCTGTCAACGGCTGCCATGCTATCATGAAGTAGATAGAAGACCGTAAAGTAAGAAAAAGAAGAAGAAGAGGATGATGATGATGACGACGATGATGACGATGATGATGACGATGCCGACGACGATGATGATAATAATGACGACGACGATGATGATGATTACGAACACGACGATGATGATGATTACGAACACGACGATGATGATGGTGATGATGATGACAGTGACGAGGATGATGATTTTAATGAAATAGAAGAAGAAGAAGAAGAATTAGAAGAAGAAGAAGAAGAAGAAGAAGAAGAAGAAGAAGAAGAAGAAGAAGAAGAAGAAGAAGGATTTCTTTCTAAAAGTGTCATGCCCATAAACACACTTGTAACCGCTTAAACACGCCTGTAAACCTGGAAAGTTCTCAACACGAAATATAGTTTACCTTCATATTCCTATCACCTCCACAGTGATACCTTATCATTCGCATACAGCACAAATATTTATGACATCTCGCGGCTGATGTAAGATGTTTTGAAAAAGGAAGAACGTGGAAGAGGACAAAAAAAGAGGGGGAAGAAAAAAAAGGAGGAGGAGGATGAAGAAGAGGAGGAGGGGTTCGAGGAAGAAGAAGAAGAAGAAGAAGAAACGAGGAAGAAGAAGAAGAAGAAGAAGAAGAAGAAGAAGAAGAAGAAGAAGAAGAAGAAGAAACGAGGAGGAGGAAGAAGAAGAAGAAGAAGAAGAAGAAGAAACGAGGAGGAGGAGGAAGAAGAAGAAGAAGAAGAAAAAGAAGAAGAAGAAACGAGGAGGAGGAGGAAGAAGAAGAAGAAGAAGAAGAAACGAGGAGGAGGAGGAGGAGGAGGAGGAGGAAGAAGAAGAAGAAGAAGAAACGAGGAGGAAGAAGAAGAAGAAGAAGAAACGAGGAGGAAGAAGAAGAAGAAGAAGAAGAAGAAGAAGAAGAAGAAGAAACTAGGAGGAGGAGGAGAAGGAGGAAGAAGAAGAAGAAGAAGAAGAAGAAGAAGAAGAAGAAGAAGAAGAAGAAGAAGAAGAAGAAGAAGAAGAAGAAACGAGGAGGAGGAGGAGGAAGAAGAAGAAGAAGAAGAAGAAGAAACGAGTAGGAGGAAGTAGAAGAAAAAGGAGGAGAAGAATGTGGTGATGGAGGAGGACGAGGAGGAAGGAGACGAAAAGTGGAAAAGAAAAGAATGGGCAGAAGGAGGAGAAGACAAAGAAAACAAAAGTTCTGAGTTTGCTTTCGAATGTTTATTTTTGTTGAGGCAGTGGGTGGGGATGGGAGTGGGGTTGGGGTTGGGATCCTGTCTGTCTGTCTGCCCGTTTGTTTGTCCATCTTAATCTCTTTTGTTTGTTCGTCCTATGCTCCTTCTGTGTCATCTCTGTTTGTCTATATATCTCTAAGTTTGCACCACTGCCGGTCTCTCTGTCTGTGTGTCTGTCTCTATGTCTGTCTGTGTGTGTCGGTCTCTATGTCTATGTGTGTCTGTCTCTCTGTCTGTGTGTGTGTGTTTGTCTCTATGTCTTTCTGTCCGTCTGTCTCTTCTTTTTTGCATTTTGTGTATTCTGTTCTCTTTGCTCTTTTTAAGCTCTTCCCAAAGAGAATGGGAAGTCCTTGACCTCCTTGCTTTCTCTCTCTCTCTCTCTCTCTCTCTCTCTCTCTCTCTCTCTCTCCCTCTCTCTCTCTCTCTCCCTCTCTCTCTCTCTCTTCTCTCTTTGTCTGCCCGTCTCTTTTTGTCTCTGTCTCTCTGCCTGTCTCTTTCAGTCTGTGTCTGTCTGTCTGCCTGTCTCCCTCTGCCTCTTTCCCTTACCCAGCCCCCACACCGTCTCTCTCTCTCTCTCTCTCTCTCTCTCTCTCTCTCTCTCTCTCCTATCTGTTCCTCCTTTTCCGTCCTTTCCCCAAGACATCCTCTTGAACCCGTCCTCTTTTCGGACTGGCAAAAAGAACCTGAGAGAGAAGGAAGAGCGATATTAATAGGAAGTGCACCGGCGCAGAAGATATTGATAGACTCTGTCCTTCTCGGGCTCAAGGAATGGGCGAAACACACACTCTGCGATCCCCTCAGTACACATCTTCATAGTCATCCTCACTGTCAGAGACCAAGCAAGCAGCTGTCAGGACATGACAACGGTATATGCATGGACGCTATACGTTCTTACCGCCCCAAAATACCCCGGACTGTTTTTGTGGTGTTTTAAAGTCGTCCTGAAATGTGTCAACGGATCAGACATTGAACGCCTACCCATGAGGATTAAATGAGGCGATCAAGGACGATTTGAAGAACTGGAATGCTCATTGAGATTATTAGTCAACCATATACCTGAAATTACACTAGCATGAGCTAACCTATTGTTACACTTTTTGTTGGTTTTTATCAGTAGTTGATTCAGCCCCAATGCTTGAATCCTAATAAGTGTAACTCGGATTCGTTTATCCACGCAATCTGTTTAATCAGCAACAAGGCAAGAGTCGTCGTATGAAGTTTTATAACTTTTTCCAGCATACATCAACAACTACATACAATGGCTTAATCGCGTTTCACTTTCTCTCTATCAAATGAAATAGTGCGGTACATAAAATAGTCTC
>CM072517.1:46136114-46146114 GCA_036898135.1 Oncomelania hupensis | reverse complement strand
AGCGCCATAGTGTGTCTTTCAATGGTATATCAGTAATCGAGTACTATGATCTTAGTAGCATAGCCTGGTATATCTTAGTAGAAGAGTCTGGTATGGCCACGTCACCAGATCATCAGGCCTGGCAAAGACCATTCTGCAAGGCACGGTGCAAGGAGGTAGAAGACGAGGAAGACCGAAAAAGAGGTGGGAGGACAACAATTCGAGAATGGACTGGTTTGACACTGAGCGAAGCCATCAAGGCTGCTGAGGACAGAGAAAGATGGAGTATGCTGGTTAAACGATCATCTGTGGTGCCCCTACGACCTCCGAGTCACGGGACAGGATAGGGATAGGATAGGATAGATAGCATAGTCTGTAGTGACTCAAATTCAGTTTAGCACTGCTAAAATCGTTGAGGTGGCATAACTGGTCAAATGGTCCATTTTACCTTGGTCAGTTTAGCACTGTTAATATTTACCGTGATACATAGTTATTCAGTTATTCGACTCAACTTGTTTAGAAATGTGGTCTGTAAAGAACTCAAAACTCAATTAAATGTCTTTCAGTGGTACATACTCGACTCATCATCATCATCATCTGAGTAATAGTCTGTAGCGATTCAAACTCGGCATAGTATCATTTGTTATTTTCGTGATAAATAAGTATTCAACTCAACATATTTAAAATAGCGACCAGTAGAGGACTCAAAACTCGATAGATCGATTGTCTTTTAATGGCACTTCTTCGACTAATCATGAGCTGTAACGTCTCAAACTCAATATAGCACTGTTTGTCCTTTTTTCGTGGTAAATAAGTATTAGACAACACATTTAGGATGGCGGTTTGTAGTTAACTCAAAACTCGGTAGATCGAGTGTCTGTTACTGGTACAGCATAGCGATAGTTTGTTTGCGTTCAAAAGGGCAGCGAAGACCTATTTTTTCACCAATGCATTCCGACTCGGTTTACTTCAGAACTGCTAATAGGCATTTTACATTTTGTTTTAAAAATCTGATAGCGGCCCCCCAATTTTTGGATCATTTTCTTTTCTCATGCATGTTTACTGACTTGCGGACGGCGCTAAACAGTACCACATCATCATCATCATCATCATCATCATCATCATTATCATTATCATCATCATCATCATCATCATCATCATCATCATCATCATCATCATCATCATCATCATCATCGTCGTCATCATCATCATCATCATCATCATCATCATCATCATCATCATCATCATCATCTTCATCATCATCATCATCATCATCATCATCATCATCATCATCATCATCATCATCATCATCATCATCATCATCGTCATCATCATTATTATAATCATGCATCTTCAACTCACCGTGATTTGTAGAGTCTCAAACTCCAAATAGCTTTATTTGTCTTTTCGTGGTAAATATTCAATTCAATTCAACTTGGATTGAGCAAATCTTTACTACCTGTTAATAATAATAATAATAATAATTACTGTATTTATAATGCGCTTATCTTATAATAATTATAACTCTAAGCGCGCACTCACAACTCACGCACGCATGTGCACGCTTTAGACAATGACACATGTAACAATTACGCAAAAAATACATTCACTCAAATATACTCATACCACAAACAGACCAGACACTATATGCAAGAGACAGCTGGCGATGGGGTGCGTAGTGAGGTCATAGTGTTAGAACTGCTTGAAAAGGTAAGTTTTGAGGGCAGACTGGAAGGAGGTGGGAGAGGGTTTCTGACGGAGAGAGAGTGGAAGAGTATTCCAGATGGATGGGCCGTAGAAAGAGAAGGAGCGGGACCCGAACGTGCTGAGTTTGGAGCGAGGAATGCGGAGGCGGAGAGGGTCGGAGGCAGAGCGAAGAGAGCGAGAGGGAATGTATGGGTGAAGTAAGTCAGGAGATAGAGAGGAGCGGAGTTGTTGAGGGACTTGTAGCAGAGAGACAAGGTCTTGTATTGAATGCGTTGGGAGATGGGAAGCCAGTGTAGGGCTTTGAGCAAGGGAGTGACGTGGTCAGATTTCTTCTTTCTGAGGACGAGGCGGGCAGTATTGTTTTGAACGCGTTGGAGAGGGAGAGTGGTGGAGCGGGGAAGGCCGGAAAGAAGGGAGTTGCAATAGTCGATGCGAGACAGGATGAGGGAGACAGCAAGTTTGGTGGCAGCTTCAGTGGTGAGGTATTTTCTGATCTGACTGATTCGACGGAGGTGGAAGTAGCCGGCCCGGGCGGTTGCAGAGACAAAGCTAGTCATTGAGAGAGAAGAGTCAAGGATAACGCCAAGGTTCTTGGCAGAGTCGGAGAGAGGGATAGAGGTACCGTCAAGCTGAAGATGGAGAGAGGAGGGGAGCTGAGGGAGTTTCTGGCGTGTGCCTACCAGCATGGCTTCCGTTTTGTCGTCGTTCAGTTTAAGTTTGTTTGCTGTCATCCAGTCCTTCACGTCTTCACAGCAGTCGGCCGTGCGAGTCAGGAGTGCCTGAATGTTGTCAGGTTTGTCTTTGTCTTGTAGTTGTGAGTCGTCAGCATAGAAGTGGTGGTTTATGTGATGAGACTGGATGATGTTGGTCAGAGGGGAGGTGTAGAGTGTAAAAAGGACCGGACCCAGGACAGATCCCTGAGGAACTCCGCAGGAGAGCCTAACTGGGTCAGAGGATATGCCATCGATGATAACGGACTGCCGTCTGTCGGAGAGGTAGGAAAGAAACCAGGAGTGAGCGGAGTCAGTGATGCCAAAGGAGTGTTGAAGGCGGTGGAGGAGGATAGAATGGTCAATAGTGTCGAAGGCGGCAGAGAGATCGAGTAGGGTAAGAAGGGAGATGTTGCCTGAGTCAGTTGAGAGAAGAAGATCGTTCAGAATATGTAAAAGGGCTGTTTCAGTGCTGTGGTGCTTGCGATAGGCAGACTGGAAGGGACTGAGGAGATTGTTGATGGTGAGGTGAGCGTTGAGCTGGTTGAGGACAACCTTTTCAAGTAGCTTAGACAGAAAAGAGAGATTGGAGACTGGGCGATAGTTTTTGAGGTCATTTGGGTCAAGGTTGTGTTTTTTGAGGAGAGGGCGAACGATGGCAGACTTGAAGATATCAGGAACGGAGCCAGTTTCTAGAGAGGTGTTGATGATATCGGTGATGAAAGGCAGAAGTTTTGGGAGACCGTCCAAATACAGGGAAGCTGGGAGGGGGTCTAGTTCACAGGTTTTGAGAGACATAGTCTTTATGATTTTGAGAACTTCTGCCTGAGAGAGAGAGCGGAAAAATGAGAGGGGGGTGCCTGTGAAGGGGGAGTCAGGACTTTCATACAGAGCCATTTATGTCGCAATGAAAAACGAATACAATCCTAGTTATAAGTATATCAAGGTTCTTCTAACCCGCTCTCAACTCAATTAGGGGCCGGGTAGCTCAGTTGGTAAGAGCGTCTTGATAGTAACCGAAAGGTCGCTGGTTCGAATCCCGGATTGGTCAACGTGTGATCATATTATTTTCCCCTTTACCAACAACTGGCCCGCTGGTGTCAGTATAAATCGGTCCAGTAGTCACCTATATGCGAAAGTGTCGTGTGACTATAATCTACAGACAACAACGCTCTCAACATTTTAATCACTTCAAAATACTACACCAAAACATAATATTTACATACCACACATTCATAAGTTAGTGTTTTTTTTTAAATTCTTATACATAAACACAAACGTAGACAAGTACAAATAAGCATTAGACTCAACATCTTTAGAATTGTGGTCTATAGTTAACTCAAAACTCACTAGATGTTGTATCTGTCA
Organism: Oncomelania hupensis; assembly: GCA_036898135.1. Classification (NCBI taxonomy): domain Eukaryota; kingdom Metazoa; phylum Mollusca; class Gastropoda; order Littorinimorpha; family Pomatiopsidae; genus Oncomelania; species Oncomelania hupensis. The sequence goes on along the minus strand of CM072517.1, from coordinate 46,142,350 downwards.
ATGGTAAACTCAAGTTCGACTCAATTAGCAGTGTTGGTCTTTTAAAGGATAATATTCAACTTAGCATGCAGGGAGTATTGGTTGTAGTCCATAGTGGACTTAAATCTCAGTGAGCAATAATTTGTCTTTAATTTAAAGTCTTTTTCTCAATGATCAAAATTTGGCTCAGCATGTTTTGAGTAAGTGACTCAAAACCTCAGTAAGCATTAATTTGCCACTGGAGTCTTTTATTTTCAGTGTTCAAAATTTGACTCAGGATGTTTGAGCAGGTATACTGGTCTGGTACGACTCGATACTCAATGAGCGAGGGGTTGCCTCTACTGTCCTTTCAAAAGTACACAAATTTGACTCGGCATGTTCTGATCTGCTGGTCTGTAAAGACTCAACTAAAAAAATACCTCAGTAAGCAATGATTTGCCTTTACCATCTATGTCATGCTTAGTCCGTATTTTGCTCATCATGATTTTGTAGAGTAGTCTGTAGCAATTGAAAAACCATGTCATCTATGAAAAGCGTGAGGGTTAGTTTGGTGGGTTAAGGTTAGGGCTAGAATTATAGCTTTTGGTTAATGTTAGGGTTAACAAAAGGGTATTTCCTTCCGTTAGTATTTGATTTAGCTGTAAATAAGTTTCATGTGGGTAGTTTTAGAAATCTGGAACTACTCAAAATTCAGCATGCGGCGATTAAAAAAAAAATTTAGTAGGGTGTTTTTTTTAGTGACCTAGTCATCATTCAATTTCAGATACTTTTTTTTTTTTTTTTTTACTGGCACGAAAACGATAACGCCAAATATAGGCTGATTAACCAAGTTTACACTTTGCTTTCATTTTCACTCAATGGGACAAAAAGATAAAGAGATTTGTGCGACTTGTAATAATAATAATAATAATAATAATAATAATAATAATAATAATAATAATCATAATAATAATAATAATAATAATAAGAAGAAGAAGAAGAAGAAGAAGAAGAAGAAGAAGAAGAAGAAGAAGAAGAAGAAGAAGCATTAACAACAACAACAACAACAACAACAACAATAATAATAATAATAATAATAATACTTCTCTTCTTCTTCTTCTTCTTCTTCTTCTTCTTCTTCTTCTTCTTCTTCTTCTTCTTCTTCTCCTCCTCCTCCTTCTTCTTCATCTTCTTCTCCTTCTTAGTAGTAGTAGTAGTAGTAGTAATAGTAGTAGTAGTAATAATAGTGGTAGTAATAGTAGTAATAGTATTCGACCTGTAATAACAACAGTAACAACAACAACAACAACAATAATAATAATAATAATAATAATAATAATAATAATAATAATAATAATAATAATAATAATAATAATAATAACAACAGCAACAACAACAACAACAACAATAATAATAATAATAACAATAATAATAATAATATTAATTTATTTATTGTTAATATTAATATTAATATTAATATTATTATTATTATTATTATTATTATTATTATTATTATTATTATTATTATTATTATTATTATTATTGCTAACAGGAATAAAATTAAAATAAATAATAATACAAATAAACTACCACTACTACTACTACTACTACTACTACTACTACTACTGCTGCTGCTGCTGCTGTCACTACTATTACTTGTAGTAGTAGTAGCAGTAGTAGTGAACTGTGTAATATTGATGGTCAAGGTGCTTTATTGGTTTAAGACGGTGGTTAAATTAAAGTCCATGTTTAAGACACGCCTTGCTCAGTGGGACTTTGTTTGGGATATTATTATTCGTCATCGTCACCCATGTCGGCGACATTCGGGCAGTGTGTTCTCCAGTGTTCCCTCCACACACAAAAAATGAGAGTCCTTTGGACTCCCAGGTATAACATTTTAAGAGTCCTTGTGGAAATTTTGAGAGTCCCCAAATCGGAAAAAGAAATGTAAAAACAAGTCCAAGCCTCACTTCTTTTTTTTTTTTTTTTTTTAACTTTGTTAAAGCGTCACATTAGTTATCATAATCATATAAAACCAAAAAATTAAAACATGTTTCTTTGGACGCTTTACTTCAGTTTGAGTTTCATCATTTATTTGTTTATCCTTGCTTTGGAGTTCCATATTTTCGATAATGACAGGATCTGTACTTGATGTTGCTGTGGATGAACGGGTTTTGGGCCCAGTCAACCAAGTCAGAAGTGACATGATCGTGTATGATAGAATCAAAGAATGGATTCACGAAGATGTCTTCTGTTCAGTGAATGGATTGCTTGGAGGAAGTTTACAATGCACGCGCATGCGAATTTTAAGGACGACAACTCCCGACACAATCTTTAATCGTCTGCATTGGCAGTCTTAGTGGGGTTCTTATTCTGATTATGCCGTGAATTAGTTCGCCACTCGTTGGTCGTAATTTTGACTTCAGCGATTCGAAAAAAAATGTGTACGTCTACAGGACGCACACATGCAAATTTTTCTGCGTCATTTTTCATATTTTGTGCGTAATTGACGCACTACTGTGCGTAATCGGGAACACTGGTTCTCAGCTTTAAAAGCGCGAAATTGAACGTACATGTTCGTTTGTGTGTATGTATATGCTACCTACAAGTTAATACTAATGTCACTAATAAGTGTTACGATGTTGAAATGAATGCATACGGCGTAGCTGAGATTAGCCGATGCGTACGTTCGTCTCAGCAAGGTCCTCCTGAAAATAATACTCAACAGGTTGAAACCCCAAGCTGAACAAATCATAGCTGAAGAACAAGCAGAATTCAGGGCAGGGCGAAGTACCACTGAACAGATTTTTAACCTCAGAAAAATCTGCGAGAAATACCTACAGCACCAACTCAAAGATTCAAGAAATACCTACAGCACCAACAACATCTATATCATGCGTTCGTAGACTTCAAGAAGGCGTTTGATCGAGTCTGGCATGCAGCTCTGTGGGCAACCATGAGAGTGTACAACATCAGCCCAAACATTATTGAAGTCATTCCCAAGTATCTCTTACATATAGCATCCATTATTATTATTATTATTATTATTATTATTATTATTATTATTATTATTATTATTATTATTATTATTATTGTTGTTGTTGTTGTTATTATTTGGCCATGCATGGTCGCAAGTTGTTGGTTGGTTTTTGTTGAAAAAGGTCTGCTATAATCAAACAAATCCCAGTTCCCCATGCATGCAGAATCTTTACTAATTGTATCCAATGGTGACTGTTACTGGATGGTTCAGGTAACCCGAGGATTTTCTCCTGGTACTCTGGTTTCCTCCATCTATTTCCTAATGGTATTGGAAGCAATATGAAAAATAAGAAATCAAAAAGGACATGTTTGTTTACTTTTTCCCGTCTTCTAACAGGGATTTGACTTCACACCGCATGTTTGAGTGCCGGATGTGTGTTTATTGTGTATGTGGGATTGCAAGGAAGGGTGCTGCACTCCCTTGTCATCTCCATCTTCCTATACGCTTGCGAAACATGGACCCTCACAGCAGTTCTACAACGAAGAATACAAAGCATGGAGAGGAGGTGCTACAGAAGACTTCTGGGCATTTCCTATACCCAGCACACCATCAATGACGAAGTCTGACAGACCATCACAGAAACCATTGGGCAACACGATGACATGCTCACAGTGGTGAAGAAACTCCGATGGAATGGCCACGTCACCAGAGCATCAGGCCTTGCAAAGACCATCCTGCAAGGCATGGTGCAAGGAGGCAGAAAAAGAGGCTGGAGGACAACATTCGAGGATGGACTGGTTTGACACTGAGCGAAACCATGAGGGTTACTGAGGACAGAGAAAAATGGAGTACGCTGGTTAAACGATCATTTTTGGTGCCCCAACGACTTTCGAGACACGGGATAGAATAGGATAATATAGGTTGTGTATAGCACATGTTGGGTACAGATCGCCGCGCTTTGAGTTTGATCTAGAAATAATGCGCTTATAGCTAGCACCTATTATTAATATTAATATTAATATTAATATTATTATTATTATTATTATTATTATTATTATTATTATTATTATTATTATTATTATTATTATTATTATTATGATGTAATGTTTTGCTTCCACCATATGACGAAAAGAACATCATTGTGGGCAGAATTCAAGAAGCCATTGACATCTTACTGTATAGTCCTGCAATAATACATGTAGATAGGCCTATAGCCCGTATAATTTACATGTCGGCAATTGGTAAACATTTTATCGTAATGTTTTTTTTTTGGATTTTTTTAATGGTTGCAGTTCAACTTTAAATTGTTAGATTCGATTGTATGTTTATTTGTGTTTGTTTTCTTTTTTGCTTTAAAATTGTTAGATTGGATAGTATGTTTAGGCTATATTTGCATGCGTGAGAATGAAGTGGTCATTAGTTTTTACTGTGTTAACCTCTCATACATAATGGAGTTGCCTTATATGAGCAGCATCCTTGCCTTTTCATGCACATTTGAAACACAAAGCAATGTACAACGTACAACCATTCTCACTTTCAACAACGTCACATTAGAATAAACAGACTACGGACCCCAGTAGTGGTCAAACAATAACATGTACGTGAAGAGACGTTAATATACAATAATTAATTGAATTGTATTGGTTTGTATTGATTCATTATTATTATTATCATTATTATTATTATTATTATTATTATTATTATTATTATTATTATTATTATTATTATTGGTGTTGTTGTTGTTGTTGTTGTTGTTGTTGTTGTTGTTTTCTTGTTAATATTCCCTCCGGGGGGTGCCGGAAGTTTATATATAAATAGTATCCCCACTTTCTGGAAAGTTAGGGCTTTAAATTCCCACTGTCGCTGTTTTTCTCATTTGTTCTTTATCGTTCCTGTTTTGTTCTATCAATCTGCTATACTATCTTCTTCTTCGCTAGACCAGTCACCTACCTTTTTTCTTAAAAACGCTTCCGGGACAAATTTAAACTCTTCATTTGTGTGTGAGGTCTGTTGTATCAGCTCGGGAATATTGGACGCTTTCTGCCAAATGGTTACTAGGGCTTCCTATGATATTATTATTTAGCAATATAGACATTTGATTTGTATGTGTTTTGTTCATATTTTATACTGATGTTTGAATTCTATTTTGTTTTTGTAAACTGGGGTTTGATAAATTATAGTATAGCCTCAGCGTCCCTTGCGTGGGATGCCTTTATTGTACAATGACCGGCTGGTGCAGTGCCTTCAGTGTTACCACTAGGATTGTTTCAGCAGATCTTTTATGCGGGTCAGGGGTAAATCCTCTTTCAGCCAAGTTGTGGTCTTGATTTTGTGGTCCTGATTCGGCTGTTTGCAGTCCGCTGGACCCTGTAAGCAATGATTTACTAACTTTAATTATTATTATTATTATTATTATTATTATTATTATTATTATTATTATTATTATTATTATTATTATTATTATTATTATTATTATTCGCTCTTGTCTTGCAGTAGCTTATCAAGGGTTGCAGTTTTCGCTAGCTTTGATGAAACTGAAATTTCCATCTTCCAAATTATGCGCCTACTGAATGCACAACAATGTACAGTAGCACATTAATTCTGTTTTATTTGTTTCTTTCTTTTATTTTAGTTCACGTTCTTCTTTCTTTGACTCTTTGTTTTTTCTTTCTTGTTTGCTTGTTGATTTGTTTATTTCCTTTTTTATTTTTTTATTTTTTTTATTTCTTTCCTTCATTCCTTCATTTTTTATCTTTTGACTTATCAGTGATCGTAGTTTTCGCTCTCGTTGCTGAGTCTGGCAGTCAACCTTGCCATTATACACACTCTCTGACCGCACGAAATATCTAGTGCATTCTCTCTGCCTTTCTTTTCAGTTTATCTTTCTGGCCGTCTTTCTCCGGCTCTTTCTTTTCCTTACGTTCCGTCTTTCTGTTTGTTACACTCATTCGATGTTGGTGTTTTTCTATCAGTAGTTGATTCAGCCCCGATGCTTGAGATCCTGATAGGTGTAACTCAGATTCTTTTATCCACGCAGCCCGTTCAATCATCCACAAGTCAGGAGTCGTCGTATGAAGTTTTCCACTTTTATTCAGCACACATCAACAACTGCATACAATCGCTCAATCGCTTTTCCACTCTCAACTTTTTACTTTCCAACTCACTATCAACAACAACAACAACAACAACCTTTTTTTGAAACAGTGCGGCACCTATATAGTCTCTTCATACTCCCGAACAATTTAGAACACGGTAGAATGACGCACTACAACCAATCAAATAAAACTTCGTCATCACT
>CM072517.1:46093614-46133614 GCA_036898135.1 Oncomelania hupensis | reverse complement strand
GAATGTTCGTCGCTTATGTATAGAGATGTGGAGCTATCACTGAGGGCTACTTGGCTTTCAGTGAGACGCTCTGCACAAACCGATTATTCAGGGTTGTGCAGAATTTCGTCTCTTATATTACAGACGAGCAGGCGAGCTATCCCGAGCTATCCCGAGCTATCCTGTGCACCCCACTCCACAGAAACGACTAGTTGGTTGAGGAGACTCTACCGCACAAGACGGAAAGAGATACCCGAAGAAACACCCTGTCAGACCCCACAGCGTGGCAAGGGAACCCAACTACACAACGACAAAGGTGTACCAGAAGCTACCTCACAGAAGGACTTCGACCGCACCATCAGAAAGTTAAGTGTAATCTCCGAAGGTGCACTTAAACTGATCATAGCAGGACCACAGTAGTCCAACTCTTCAGAAACTGTAAAACGGACCACAGTAGTCCAAATCTACATGAAATATTATAGCAAGTGCCCGAGGAAGATATAACAGCTGCCTAGACTATCAGCGATCGAACTCTTAGCAGTAACTGAGACTTTTTAAGTTAGATTAGTACTTAGAGAATCTTGTATAGAGTAGAAGAAATAAATGTGTGATTTTAACTGTTATCAAGTGGCTGGACTACATATGATTCATAGCCGTGTGAAAGCTAGTGTGACAGTATTCTTTTACCATTTTTGTATCTATTTCTGTACCCCAACCTTAACACAGAACGAGCTAAACAAATAAATTTATTAAAGTAATTCATAGGGTGACGTACTAGCAGTTCCCACCGAATAAACGTGAGGGTCCATAATTCCATTGTGCAGAGCCCATAAACCCCACGTGACACTTTAATTGGCGAGCCTAGCCAGGATCTGTGTATAATAGGAATTGGGTATAACCGGATCTAAGTACAATAAAATTAGATAACAGTAGAAGTAGAATAACTTAGAATAGTGTAAGGGTATAACATTGACTCAGTTTGGGTGCACTATTCTTTATTTAAAAACTTTTTTGCTTCAATTATTTTTGTGCCTGTATGTTGCATTGTTCTTTTGCAGGTTTTGCTTAAATAACTGTTGTATGCCATTTGACTCTTGTTTTATTCTAGTATTGATTACGAATTTGATTGTCTTTGCATTGTTGTTATTGACTTGCAATATTGCTAGTGTTTTGGTATTCCACGTGATTCAGAGGTTGTTCATAGACACGTTTGGCAATGTCGGACCCAGTGGCCTTGAGATTGCGCTTCAAGGAATTAGGGGAAGCTTTACACTTAGCAGGGGGAGACCTAATTGCGTATATCAATGCAGAGGTAGAGAAACAGGAGGCTAAGGCAGAGAGAGCAGCAGAGAGAGAGGCAAAGAAGTTAGAAGCGGAGAGAGAGGCGAAGAAATTAGAACTAGAGCAGAAGAAATTAGAGGCAGAGAGAGAAACGAGGAAATTAGAGCTAGAAGCAGAACAGAAGAAGGTAGCAGCAGAGAGAGATGCAGAAGTTAGGAGATGGGAGTATGAGCGGGCAGAAAAAGAAAAAGAGAGGGAAGAAAAGGAAAAAGAAAGACAGCATGAGTTAGAGCTAAGGAGATTGGGATCAGGAGCTTCAAGTTCTTCCTCAACCCCTCCCCACTCAGATCAGCTAGAGGTAGCATCCAACCCTGTACAAGGAATGTCATTTCCACTGGGAACATTCAATGAGAGAGAAGAAGGTTTAGATCTCTATCTGACTAGGTTTGAGCGTCTAGCAACAGAGTATAAACTAGATCCCACTCATTGGTCTTTTAAGCTTAGCCAAGGGCTTAGAGGAAAGGCTTATGACATCTACAGTAAGCTACTGACTGACAGAGTGACTGACTATCACAAAGTAAAAGAGGCACTCCTAACGGGATTCGAACTAACAGGAGAATGCTACCGGCAAAAGTTCCGCACCAATCGGAGAGTGAAAGGAGAGAGCTATGCGCAGTTCGCGGATCGGTTGTCCACAATGCTGGATAAGTGGATTAGCCAGTCAGCCACGGCTAAGACGTATGATGGACTGACAGAACTGTTAGTATGGGAACAGCTACGGGAAACCATGACCCCCGAGCTGAGGACATTCTCAGTAGAGCAGGGCGCGGAAAGACTGGAAGATCTGGTCAAGGTCGCAGATAGGTACGTGGCCGCACACGGAGAAGCCAAGAGCTTCAGGCGAGACCTAAAGCCTAACGGGAAAGAGGCACAGAAACGAAGCCCTAACCGGGAAGAGCGCACCGCGAATAAGCCGAATAACCCCAGACCTGGGCAAAATAAAGGACCCAACGCGGAATTCGGGAAAAGAGGTCCCGCAGAACAGAGACGGTATTGTTCGTTCTGCAACAGAAACAATCACTCCACCGCAGAATGTTTCAAGTTGGCCGCACAACGTAGGGAAGAGCGCGAAAGCCGGCCAGCGCACAGAGTTCTAACTCAAAGTAGCGGTAACAAGCCACACACGAGCGGAGATCACCCATCGGTGACAGACACGGTCAAGGTCAACGGAAAAGAAGCGAACTGTCTGTATGACACAGGTCTATCATACGACGCGATAGTTAGCGAATCTCTTGTATCGCGCGCGGACTTGACAGACAAGACAGTCGACTTACAAGGAGCAGACTTGACGAAACCGACGACTACTTGCCCAATAGCATGGATCGAAGTAGAGAGTAGGTACGTCACAGGACGAATCCAAGCAGCTGTTTTACAGAAACCCCTGTATAATCTAGTGCTAGGTTGTAGGTATGTGTTCTTAGGCACGCCCCCTAAAACTGTAGAGATAGCTGCAGTGCAAACCAGGGCCCAAGCTAAAACCCAACCACCCCAGCCCGAGCTCGCTCCGAATCCAGGACTCGAAGAGATCAAAACAGCACAGAAAGAAGACACCTCGATAGCGAAGTGCTTCCAGAAGCTACCCAAGGCGCACACACCCCCGCACAAGGGAGACTTCTACATGGAAGAGGGAGTTCTACATCGACAAGGAGATGGAGATCACACCCAACTAGTACTACCAGCCACCCTTCGAGCCCAAGTACTAGAATTAGGCCACAGCATGCCACTCAGCGGACACATGGGAATTGGAGCCACAGTGCAGAGAATCAGCGCACACTACTATTGGCCAGGAATCACAGAGGATGTCAAGCGCTACGTGAAATCTTGCCACCAATGTCAACGATATTCCCCGCGACATCACACCGTACCAGTTACCTTAGGACCATCAGTAGTAGTCGGCGTGCCATTCCAGCAAGTCTCAGTAGACATAGTAGGACCACTGCCCATGACCAAGAAGCGGAACAGATTTCTGCTCACACTCGTCGACGCATGTACGATGTGGTGCGAAGCAGTCCCGTTGCCAGCGATCGACACCAAGAAGATTGCAGATGCACTCATCGCCATCTTTACCAGAGTCGGATTCCCGGACAGCATTAGAACGGACAACGGATCTCAGTTCACCGGCCGCCTGATGCAAGACGTGTTCGAGTTGATACAAGTTCATCACATTCGCACACCACCATACCACCCCGCCAGCAACGGACAAGTAGAAAGACTGAATGGAACCCTTCTCACCATCCTCAGGAAAGTCGCCGACGACAATCCAGAAGCGTGGGACACCTACGTGAATGCGGCACTGTTCGCATATAGAGAAACGCCCCATGCAGCCACAGGCTACACCCCGTCAACCTTGCTATTCGGCAGACCTCTAGCAGGACCACTAGAAGCCCTACGCAGAAGTTGGACGGAAGCCAAGATAGACGACACACCAAGAGGTGCCACCAAGTACGTCGCAGACCTGCAGGAAACCCTCAAAGCAACGTGGAAGAAAGCTGGTGAAGCACTGAAGAAGGCAAGAGCCCGTCAGGCGAAGTACTACAACCGCCACGCTAAGGACCGAGAACTGCAAGTCGGCGATCAAGTGCTACTCTTACTTCCACGTGGAACCAACAAGCTGGACATCGCTTGGAGAGGACCGTACCGGGTGACTGCCAAGAAATCCAAGACAGTCTACCAAGTAGAGGTGAACGGGAGAGCCCGATACCACCACATCAATCTCCTCAAGAAATACACGGACCGACCAGCGACCCCCAGCACACACACATGGATGGCCATCGCCATCGCGGAAGAAGCTCATCCCCAACTACAACAGCATCGCCGTACCACTGACAAATGGAACCCGGAAAATCGCCCCGGACAAAGTTGTATGGACAGCCGAATGCGAGACAGCATTCCAAACACTCAAGGACAGAATGACATCGGCGCCAGTACTCCACCTACCCGATTTGACTCAGCCATTCGTTCTTCGCACCGACGCAAGCGACTTAGGCCTCGGAGCAGTACTGCTACAGCGCGACCCCAAGAATGCGGAGACGCTATTCCCCGTCGCCTACGCCAGCAGAAAATTGAGACCCGCCGAGACCCACTACGCCACGTCGGAGAAAGAATGTCTTGGACTAGTCTGGGCCATACAGAAATTCCAACTCTACCTGTATGGGACCCACTTCACAGTTCAGGTGGACCATCAACCACTATCGTTCCTGGCAGCCTCCAAGTCTTTGAACTCTCGCCTGATGCGATGGGCACTCACCCTTCAGGCATACTCATTCCAAATCGAGTACATCCCCGGCAAGGAAAACCACGGAGCCGACTACCTCAGTCGCCATCTCGTGGAGGACACAGCAGCTGTCGCCCACCCAACACAACTAAGGGCCACAGCACCAGAATTCGTCCCCGCCCAGTAATACCCTGTCACTAGTGTCCATAGCTACCTGGCACAGCATTGCAGCTCAGGTAGAGCAACTTAATTAGTTTGTAAATAGGACCCTAGGATAGTGCAGTGTTAAACTAGGCTCTGTAGTAGAAAAAGGTCGAATCCAGTAGTCATCGCCTTTTTTCAGTTGAGGGAGCCTGTCACGACTGGCTAGTTTTAACTCTGCTTGTTGACTATTTAGCCATGTGTAGTCTTTGTAACAGTAGAGAAGTTAGACTATTACACAGCAGCAAGTAAATTACACAACAGACCACACACAGCGAGCGAGCCACCCACATCGCAGTGAGTCAGCACTTGAGTTTTGAATCGGACCGTTTTAACCAATCAGAGCAGGCTCAGTGGGTAGAGCAGTTTGACTGTGTCAGATCTTAGCACAGTTTGAATCAGTCGTGTGTGAGACGAGGTAGAGTCAACATCTCCACAGCTAGGGAAATCTCTACACTCATAGACCAGGAAGCAGGACTTTGAAATCTTAGAATTCTCTCAAGTCATCACGGGCCTGAACTTGTCAAACAGGTAAATGAACACACTTCTGTTTCATCGTGATATGTTTATATTATTGTTGAAATTATGTTTGAAGAATTTGCTATGCATAAATGTGAATTGTTAATCCGAATTTGCGGGACCACTTGGAAGAGCCGAGCACGAGGCGAAACACGACCGGTTGCGCCGCCATGTTGTATCCCGTACGGAACCACTGTTGTTTAACTTATATGTATGTTTGCAGACCAGTGGCTGTACCACTGAATGTTTATATTATTATTAATTCTGTATGTGTATAGTTAGACACGATTGATATTTATGTATGTATAGGAATTTAGAGTGAGATTCCAGTGGAACCCGGAAGTAGCAGAATGTTCGTCGCTTATGTATAGAGATGTGGAGCTATCACTGAGGGCTACTTGGCTTTCAGTGAGACGCTCTGCACAAACCGATTATTCAGGGTTGTGCAGAATTTCGTCTCTTATATTACAGACGAGCAGGCGAGCTATCCCGAGCTATCCCGAGCTATCCTGTGCACCCCACTCCACAGAAACGACTAGTTGGTTGAGGAGACTCTACCGCACAAGACGGAAAGAGATACCCGAAGAAACACCCTGTCAGACCCCACAGCGTGGCAAGGGAACCCAACTACACAACGACAAAGGTGTACCAGAAGCTACCTCACAGAAGGACTTCGACCGCACCATCAGAAAGTTAAGTGTAATCTCCGAAGGTGCACTTAAACTGATCATAGCAGGACCACGGTAGTCCAACTCTTCAGAAACTGTAAAACGGACCACAGTTGTCCAAATCTACATGAAATATTATAGCAAGTGCCCGAGGAAGATATAACAGCTGCCTAGACTATCAGCGATCGAACTCTTAGCAGTAACTGAGACTTTTTAAGTTAGATTAGTACTTAGAGAATCTTGTATAGAGTAGAAGAAATAAATGTGTGATTTTAACTGTTATCAAGTGGCTGGACTACATATGATTCATAGCCGTGTGAAAGCTAGTGTGACAGTATTCTTTTACCATTTTTGTATCTATTTCTGTACCCCAACCTTAACACAGAACGAGCTAAACAAATAAATTTATTAAAGTAATTCATAGGGTGACGTACTAGCAGTTCCCACCGAATAAACGTGAGGGTCCATAATTCCATTGTGCAGAGCCCATAAACCCCACGTGACAATTATTATTATTATTATTATTATTATTATTATTATTATTAGAAGAAGAAGAAGAAGAAGAAGAAGAAGAAGAAGAAGAAGAAGAAGAAGAAGAAGAAGAAGAAGAAGAAGAAGAAGAAGAAGTTTACGTCAAGAAGTAGAAAACGAAACGGAGACTTTAAAACAGGGGAGACAATAGTTAGGATGCGATGGAGCTATACCAAGAGGTTGCTGTCAATCAGAGGAAAGGGAAGATGTGTTTTTGAGCTGAAGGCGAAAGTACAGGCTTAGTTTTTTTACCCCCACCCCCACCCCCACCCCCACCCTTACCCCAACTCTCTCATCTACACCCCACCAACCAAATACACCAATTCCCAAACACTCCCACACACACAATCTGAATTTCTTTCTCACCCATGCTCACACCCATTCCCAAACATTCCACTATCACAGTCACTCCAATATTCCAAGCACCCAAACAAACGGTCAATTCTCTCTCTCTCCCTCTCCCCCCCATCTCTATTGCACACAACAACAACAACAACAACAACAACACCAACCAACCACACACCTTTCCGCCCAACTTAATATCTTCTGCTCACGAAAGTAGCAGATGGACAGTTTAACTAAGCCATGTTTGGTTCTGTGTCTGAGTCTGGCTTTGTATTTTTAAGCCTCTGTCAGATTGGCCGTCTGTCTGTTTTAAGTTAAGACACTTTATTACCCAATGAATTCAAAATAAATAGGATTTTGTGTTGGTGATGCGTTAAAACATTCAGTCACTCTACAAAAAAGAAACATGCTTCCACTGGACATTAAGACATTGAGTGATCTAAGAGAAAAAGTTGTTTTAAGAAGTAAACCTAGCACGCCTAGACACAATAACACGCGCACACACAAACACACACACACACATACACAATTCTACTTGGGTATATACATTGAGGCATAAACATCACATAATGAGCTTTAAGACATCTAGGATTTGTGCAAAACTCGTGCTCTGTGAACAACGGAGGTCACTGGTATTAAGAGGACAGTCTCTCTGTCTGCATGCCTGTCTGGCTCTCTCTCCCCTTGTGTCTCCTCTTGTCTTCTCTCTCTCTTTCTCTCTGTCTTTATTGGTCTCTGTCTCTCTCTCGTTTCTTCTTCTCTTTCTTTCTCTCTGTCCTTATCTCTGTCTGTCGGCCTCCTTTTCTTTTCTCTTTGTCTTTTCTCGTTGTGTCTCTCTCGCTCGTACAGAGATAGAAACACACGCAACACACACACACATTACACCGAAAGTATTCACGGAATAAACAATACGTTTAGAAGGAGGAAAGACAGGAATAGAGAGACACACAGAGACAGAAACAGAGGATGAGATAGGGTGGAAAAGAGATAGAGGGGGAGCGAGAAAGCGCGAGAGACGCTTTGTAAATTCACTTGTTCATTAGGCCCCCATCACAATGATGGGCATCAGAGAGAGAAAGAAAGAGAGAGAGAGAGAGAGAGAGAGAGAGACAGAGAGACAGAGAGAGAGACAGAAAGAGAGAGACAGAGAGAGAGAAGTCGAAGTCGAAACCTTTAATACGATAATAGCATTAGATCCTATGGACATATCTTACAGCTAGTCCTTAATAAACAATTCAGAACAAACAAAATAATTAACATAAAATAATTTGGAACGAACATATACCTTAGCTACGGGGGAAGGAGGTGGAATCGCTAAGCATATTAATGCATTTTAATTCACATACTCTCACCCTTATCTCCCTCCCCGTCCCTCTACTCTTCCTTCCGCGTGCACACCCACACACAGACACATACACAACACACATATAATTTCACACATTCTCAGAAATTTGAATTGTCGCAAGGTATGGAAAAACAAAGAGGTATACAATCATCTTAAATATTAGAGCAAAGGGAGCTGAAATATTTATGGAGTCTTGTTTTAAAAGATGATAATAATGTACTTTTCTTGACCTCTTCTGGTAGAGAATTCCACACGCTTGAACCAGAATAGGACAGAGATGTTTTTAATATGTCTAAGCGTGGTCTTGGAAATGTCAAATTATGTCGGACAGATGAATAATAAGATGATTGTACATTAAAACGGCTTAATAGCTCTGCGGTGAATAGAATTCATTTTTTGAACAAGGCATCACTACAGTCGTTCCATATTGTTGATGCATAATCAATGTTAGGTTTGATATGAGCATTACAAAAAAAAAAGTTTTTTTAGCAATGTAATTATGATAGATTGAAGCTTAGACCGCATAAATACTTTTGTTGACAGTTTTACAAAGACTTTTCAATATTTGAGTTGGTTATTTATGATTATGATTATAAAAGTGTATGACTTTCAATCTGATATTTTTTTTAATCACTACTAAATCAAGAGAAAGCGGAGCCCGCTGATGCTTTTATCAAGTTGTTATAAACACAGCTTTTGATTTAGTTAGATTCTGTTACGTATGGTTTAATCTGCACTAGTCAGCAACATTGTTTAGGCTCCTTGTAAAAATGGCTGAATTTCAGCTATGTTACTGCCCTGATTTTGTAATGTTGTATCGTCGGCTAACATATGACACTCAACAGAATTATCTGAGAGATGTTATGTAAAGGTAAGTCGTTAATATAAATACAAAATAAAACAGGACCTAAAACAGATTCTTGAGGAACTATATGCTTGATATGGCCAACAGAGGAATTTGTACCATCGAGATGTACGAATTGCGTCCGTTGACTAAGATATGACTTTAAAAAAATCTTGAGAAACAGTTTACAGTTCAAACTTTTGGGGCAGTATGTAGTGATTAACGAGATCAAAGGCTTTGGAAAGATCCAGACAAAACCGCTCCTGACAACGTAGAGTTATTCATAGCAGAACGCCATTTGTTAGTTAAAAGAGCTAGTGCAGTGGAGCAAGAATGGTTACTATGAAAAGCAGATGGTAGAGAATGAAAAAGATCAAGATCCTTTATATATTTTGTTATGTGAGTGTGAATGTGAGGCTCTAGTATGTTTGAAAGTGTAGACTGCAGAGATATTGACCGATAGTTACTAAGATCAGAACTGACTTTTGATTTACTTTAGCTTATTTCAATGTGGTTGGAAATGTATTTTTAATAATGCATAAGTTGTAGTTGTAAGAAAGGGAATTCACAACATAAGGCAAAGAAAGTTTTAAGACCTTATTACTAATTTTATCAGGACCTTTTGACTTTTTATTTTTTAGTTTTGATATATATTTAGCAACTTCGTTTATAGCAATGGGTGCCATTTTAAAGGGTAAAGAGTTATTTGGCCAAAATGTAACGAGTCAATCTTAACAATTGCATTGTGAATATTTTGACTACTCCAATTTCATTACAGCAGTAGCGGCTGAAAGAAAGTGGTTATTGAAGGCATTAGCAGATAACTTGGATGGAATTTCATGATGAGTTGAAGATGAGCCCAGCCCTTAATAAAAGAATTTAGGGCTCGACATAGTTGAGAAATGTCTTTGTTATTTACTATTAGTTTTATTAAAATAATTTCTTTTGAAGTCACGAGAGAGAGAGAGAGAGAGAGAGAGAGAGAGAGAGAGAGAAAGAGAGAGAGAATAGCGCACGTAAACTTACCACAACGTAACAGTAAACCAGAGA
This sequence comes from Oncomelania hupensis, assembly GCA_036898135.1. Lineage (NCBI taxonomy): Eukaryota > Metazoa > Mollusca > Gastropoda > Littorinimorpha > Pomatiopsidae > Oncomelania > Oncomelania hupensis. The sequence continues at coordinate 46,123,577 of CM072517.1, read as the reverse complement.
AGATGCATCACAGGCACTAAAGAAGTCAATGTTTTAGTTATTTCTTGCTCTCGACAGTGGAATAGCCACAAGCTTGCCTGTTTTTTATGACAAGGAACAGTTTATCTAGCCATGTCCATCTTAATGCAGCAAGATACTTTAACCTGCACATCAACATTGCATTGCTAACAGGGCAGCCAGAGCTGACCATTTTCCTTTGAATGTTAAATACAAACATTATAAGTCATCGGCATCTTTCCATGGAATATGACATCATGTCCAACGAGAACTATTCAATGTTTCCACGAGCCGAAGGCGAGTGAAAATTTGAATCGATCGAGTAGGACGTGTCATATTCTACGCCAAGATGCCGATAACATTTAAGTATCGATATCATCAAATCAAAACATCAACGGAAAATTGGCCGAAACAATAAACACGGGATAGATAATTGTGATGAGCATGAGGAAAATGATGATGAAGAGGAGGAGGAAGAAGGGGAGGAGGATAATGATGCTCATGATGATGATGGTGTTAAGGCTGCTGCTGCTGCTGATGATGATAATAATGATGCCGCTGGTGTTGCTGCTGCTGCTGATGTTGGTGATGATGATGATGATGATGATGATGATGAGGAGGAGGAGGAGGAGGAGGAGGATAAAGGAGGAAAAGGTATCTCGTGTATGTCAGTTTGATAGCGGTCATTTCAGGTTATTTTTGGGTCTGGACAGGTGCTTTATGCGTGTTTAAATGCTAGCCTGTGCGAGTGTCATTATCGTTTTGGCTGTCTGATAACAGCGATAACAAACGGACGAGGCAGGGCAATGGTGGCATGCAAGGTGTGGCAAATGGATTTTTAAACCTGGCTCTACTCCATAATTTCCGGTTGCTTTTCGCCACAAGTTCGCGCTGAATATGTGTGATAACAACTTGAGGTTTTGTTATATACTAAGGAATGAATGAACGCTCGACCATTCACAATGAAGTTTTCTCTTGTATCGGTGTATTGGGTAGTGGGGAGCTGGAATGCTCTCCCAGTTAGCTTAACATTCGCTAAGAATGTTAACTCATTCAAGAACCTTCTGGATAGCAACCTCAAATTTATAGATGGGTTTTAAGGAAAATGACGATAACAGGTCATGTTTTGACGCGCACAAAATGTGTTGAAAGAAAAGGCGTGGGTTAGGCCGTGAGGCTCCAAAAAATAGCCCCTATCTACTACTACTACTACTACTACTACTACTACTACTACTACTACTACTACTACTACTACTACTACTACTACCTTTATATTTCGGAGATGTAGAAGTTGCTGATATGTGTTTATGTGTGTACACACTAACAAATTAAGAGGTGCATTTTTAGTTTAGCAATTTACAAAGTTATAGTTTAAATTCACGGTCCATCTACAGGCGACAAAGATATTTGATTATGTGATCTCTGCTACTCCTCATCCGTATTGATGGTATTAGAAGCAGTCAGTCTAAAAGTAAAATATTGATTTCCTTTCCGTCTTCTATTACAGTTCCCCCGTTGGGGTGCCGGGGGTTTCAGTATAAATATAATCCACACTTTCTGGAAATGTAATGCTTTAAATTCCCACTGTCACTGTCTTTCTCATTCGTTCTTTCTCATTCCTGCTCTGTTCTATCAATCTGCTATACTATCTTCTTCTTCGCTAGACCAGTCACCTACCTTTTTTCTTGAAAACTCTTCCGGGACAAGACGCCTTATTTGTGTGTGAGGTCTGTTGTATCAGCTTGGGAATATTGGACGCTTTCTGCCAGATGATCACTAGGGCTTCCTATGATGTTATTATTTAGCAATGTAGGCATTTTATATGTATGTGTTTTGTTGATAATTTATAATGATGTTTGCATTCTATTTTGTTTTTTTTAAACGGGGGTTCGATACATTAGAGTATAACCTCAGCGTCCCCTGCGTGGGATGTCTTTATTGTAAAGTGACTGGCTGGTGGAGAGCATTCAGTTTTACCACTAGGGTTGTTTCAGCAGATCTTTTATGCGGATCGGGGGTTGTCCGATCCTAATTTGGCTCGGAAGAGTCCGCTGGACCTAAAGCAATAATCATGTAATGTAATTTTCTATAACAGTGATCACGTTCAATTGCCGCGCTGTGTGATAGATAAAACTATAAAAATTCATTAATGGTAATAATAATAATAATAATAATAATAATAATAATAATAATAATAATAATAATAATAATAATAATAATAATTTTACTACTACTCCTACCACCATCACTTCTACTACTATTACTACTACTACTATTACTACTACTACTATTACTACTACTACTACGAATATTACAACTATTACTACTACTACTATTACTACTACTATTATTATTACTACTACTACTACTATTAAAAACTACTACTACTACTACTATTATTACTACTACTGTCATCCTCATCCTCCTCTTCCACCACCTCCTCCTTCTTTCTTTACTGCATTCGATGGTTTAAACTATTGGGGCAATCTAAAGTAGCACATAGTAAATACACTTTATAAGTAAGCATGATCTAGAGGCTTCGAGAAATAGAAGAAGGTTGGAAAGGAGAAGGGGGAAGTAGCAGGAATAATAATAATAATAATAATAATAATAATAATAATAATAATAATAATAATAATAATAATAATAATAATAAGAAGAAGAAGAAGAAGAAGAAGAAAAAGAAGGAGGAGGAGGAGGAGGAGGAAATGAAGGAGGAAGGGGAGGAGGAGGAGGAGGAGAAGAAGAAGAAGAAGAAGAAGAAGAAGAAGAAGAAGAAGAAGAAGAAGAAGAAGAAGAAGAAGAAGAAGAAGAAGAAGAAGAAGAAGAAGAAGAAGTAAAATTAGGAAGAGAAGAAGAAGAAAAGGAGGATGAGGAGAAAAAGAGGAAGAGGAAGAAGAAGAAGAAGAAGAAGAAGAAAGACGAGGAGGACCAGAAGGAGGAGGAGAAGGAAGAAAGGAAGAAAGGAAAATAATTATCGTTCACTATCTGCGAGGCTTCACGCCAATGTCGATCTGTTAATTAAGATGGAAGAAAGAGAAGAACAAAAGGGGAAAAAAAAGAGTTTAGAAGCTTCTCACTTCGAGAAGGGCTAAAGAAAGAAGCACATTCTAGCGCACTTGAAAAGAAAACAACAGTCAAAAGTCTAAAGTTTCCCGAGATAACATTCTTGACAGGGTGGGAGTAACCCTCGACAGTTCCTCTCTCGCAAAATAGTCAAGATTCCTCATGACGCAAACCGTTTATTTCGTCATAACAATGGCCGCCATTTTATGCGTGTGTCTGGCGAGATCTCAAGAGGAGATCCGTCACGAGAAACCTAGGAAATACTTTGTTTTGGTTTCTAAAAGAAAATTCCTGTGCAGGTCCTACTGGTCTGGTTTGCGCAGTGGAGCAACATTAGCCTACAAATTAAAGCATTTTATCGTAGTTTACCATGGTTTCGTATTGATTTCTGTTTAAATTCGTGATGCAACAAAATAGATATTTTGTCTCAGGACTAGAAGCATATGGAAAGTGTATTTTGTCAAAATCTGAGAAGGGTATTTTGTCTAACGCTTCTAAGTGTGTTTTGTCTAAAACTTACAAGCACCTGAGGAAAGTCGACTACCACGAAACATCTATCTAGTAACGTAAATATGCACAATTTAGGCCTAAAATTTATAGGATTGTAGTAGCTTTGGAATGAAATCTTTTAGTCCCATACAACTACGTCGCTTGCAAACATACACGCGCATACAATAACTTTTGCACAGATTTAGTATAAAATACAACAAAAACTCCTCAGTTGTAGAATGCTTTACATAATTAATTTTAGCAGCCGATTGTAATGAGTTCTTTTCGTTTCCTTCGTTTCTTTGGCCTGCGTTGCCGGATGAATTTCATAAACTGCGCACGAATGCTGAAACACTTATTATAGCCCCTTGCTTCCCGCCTATCGTCTACAAAAGCGTCTAACTACCGCAGCCACGTGGACTGATTACCGCAATGTATGGACTGATTACTGTAATGTATTGACTTATTACGGGAACGCGCCTGAAACGCGTTAGATCAGGCTCTGTTGGCAACACCTGGGGTTTGGGTACAAACTGTCGATGCCTTTTTACCCAACTGCATAAGAAAGAAACAGAAACCTTGGTAAAACAATCCGCTCCAGCCGAGTTTAAAAGACACTAAATAAATTGCGTACGGGCTGGGCTGGTCGTACCATCAACACAAGAACAAGAGCGAGAGCGGAGAGAGAGAGAGAGAGAGAGAGAGAGAGAGAGAGAGAGAGAGAGAGAGAGAGAGAAAGAGTGGCGGGGGGGGGGGGAGGGGGAAGGTGGAGGGGGAGGGGAGGATATCCCCACAAATACTTACTACGAGACAAACAACCAGAAGCCCTGAGGGACATTAAACTTGTTACAAGTTCTAAAACTATACACACTGACATATCTTTTATGACAGCAAAAATCTTCTCCAACATTGAAAATATTGGGATTTATGAAGAGAAAGAAAGATACAATAACGGGCAAAAGTGAATGTGTAGAGAGAATAAAATAGAATCTCTAGGTTTCCATGGAATCTTGTGAACGGTGTAACGATGTGTTCATTGATTCGTATATCGGTGTACTGCAATTGTCCTTAGCGGCTCACAGAGCTGCTGAAGGCAGCTGTTAATGCAGTGATAATGGCGACATTTTGTGGGGTGTGCATCGTACAGAAAACCAGCCTCTCTGATCTGCCACGTTAATGTTGCGTTACATTAAAAGAAGAAAAGTTGGGGATGGAAGAGAAAGAATTTGATGGGGGAGATGTAATGATTATGCAGTGGTCTGGATTAGCGCTTTTGGCAGAGCCCTGGTTTCATAATAATAATAATAATAATAATAATAATAATAATAATAATAATAATAATGATAATAATAATGACAATAATAGTATTGATAATAATGACTAATAATAATAATAATAATAATAATAATAATAATAATAATAATAATAATAATAATAATGATGATACTACTACTACTACTACTACTACTACTACTACTACTACTACTACTACTACTACTACTAGTACTACTACTACTACTAAAATCACAATTGTGAATGGACGCATCTACAAACATCACTACGTTCATAACTAAGTAAATAAAAAAAATTATTTCATTATCATCATCATTATCATCATCATTATCATCATCATTATCTTCATCTTTATCATCATCATCATAATTCATCATCATCATCATCATCATCATCATCATCATCATCATCATCATCATCTATAATCTCAATCTTCCGGAAAATGTTTCGCCTTAGCTTCTTGTATTTTATGAAACATTACTTTCATCCTTAAAAAAGATCTCTATCTTCTTATATCTTGAACTTTGGCCAGTGCATGAGAAATCGAACACGTAGCTCGTACTAGGTCTATGCATTACCTAAGATGTTTATGATTTAAACAAAAGAAATATTGTTATACACACGAATGAGATGTGTTAATAAACCAAACTGTGTGTAGTAATCTGATACAATATTATGCTACCCTCCTCACCCCCTCTCTATTGAATGTGTGTGAAGTGCTGTTGGAGTTCAGTTGAATTCGGTGTTGATTGTGAACATGATGGTATGTATGTGTGTAATACTTATTTTTATTATTTTTTAATTTCTATTATTTTTTTATATTAATTTATTTTTATTATTTATGTTTTAATAATTAATTTATAATAATTTTTTACAATTATTATTATTATTATTGTTATTATTTATTTATTTATTTATTTAACATTATTATTATTATTATTATTATTATTATTATTATTATTATTATTATTATTATTATTATTATTATTAATTTTATTATTATTATTATTATTATTATTATTAAATTTTTTTATTTTTTTTATTTTTTTAAAATTGTTATTACAGTCTGAACAAGAGCAACAGCAAGAATTCCTACCACACTGTGAAGCGGCTGACAAGTGTTAAACAGCCCAAGGTCTCCACGATCCAAAGGAAGTCGGGCATATACCTTACAGAAGAACAAGAAGTCTTGGATAGATGGACAGAGTATTGCTCTGACCTTTACAACCACACACCAAACGGAGACCCATCAGTTCTAGCATGTCCAGAGAAAAGAGAAGATGAAAAAATCCTCCCAATTCTCCGAGAAGAAGTTGAGCAGCAGTGCAGTCGCTGAAGAAAGGGAATTCAGCCGGAGTGGTCAAATCCTCGCGGAACTGCTTCAAGCAGAAGGAGGAGCGATGATTGACGCCCTCACCATTTTCTGTAACAAGATCTGGCAGAATGGGGAGTGGCCTACACCATGGTCCCAGTCACTTGTCATCAACCTTCCAAAAAATGTAACCTTCAAGAGTGTAAAAATTACCGCACCATCAGCCTCATCAGCCATCCCAGCAAGGTCCTCCTGAAAATAATACTCAGCAGGTTGAAACCCCAAGCTGAACAAACCAGCAGGACTCAGGGCAGGGCGAAGTACCACTGAACAGATTTTCAACCTCAGAATAATGTGCGAAAAATACCTACAGCATCAAAAACATCTATATCATGTGTTCGTAGACTTCAAAAAGGCGTTTGATCGAGTCTGGCATACAGCTCTGTGGGCAACCATGAGAGTGTACAACATCAGCCCTAACATTATTGAAGTTATCAAAAGCCTGTATGACAAGACTACCAGTGCAATCCTCCATAACAGCGCCATCGGAAACTGGTTCAGAACAACAATCGGTGTGCGTCAAGGATGCGTACTCTCTCCAACACTCTTCAACATCTTCATAGAGCGCATCATGTGAGATGCCCTTGCAGATCACGAAGGCACAGTAAGCATAGGTGGTGGAGCAATCTCCAATATCCGTTTTGCGGATGACATTGATGGATTGGCTGGAGAGGAACAAGAACTTGAACAGCTGGTACAGAGGCTTGACACCACATCCAGAGCCTATGGAATGGAAATAAGTGCAGAGAAGACCAAAATGATGACCAACAACACCAATAGCATCAAAACGGACATCAAAGTCCAAGGCCAATCCCTTAACACAGTGCATAGCTTCATATATTTAGGAGACATTGTATCAGACAACGGGTCCCGACAGGAAGTCCTCTCCAGGATCGCACAAACAATTGCTGCCCTGGCAAAGTTGAAGCCCATTTGGAAAGACGGGACCATCAATCTACATTTCAAGGTAAGGCTGCTGCGCTCCCTTGTCCTCTCCATCTCCCTATATGCTTGCGAAACATGGACCCTCACAGCAGATCTGCAATGAAGAATACAAAGCATGGAGATGAGGTGCTACAAAGACTTCTGGGCATTTCCTATACCCAGCACATCACCAACGACGAAGTCCAACAGACCATCACACAAGCCATAGTACAACACGATGACCTGCTCACAGTGGTGAAGAAACGGAAACTCCGGTGGTGTGGCCACATCACCAGATCCTCAGGCCTTGCAAAGACCACCCTGCAAGGCACAGTGCAAGGAGGTAGAAGAAGAGAGAGACCGAAAAAGATGTGGGAGGACAACATTCGAGAATGGACTGGCTTGACAATGACCGAAGCCACCAGGGTTGCTGAGGACAGAGAAAGATGGAATATGCTGGGTAAACGATCATCTGTGGTGCCCCAATGACCTCAGATATACGGGATAGGTTATGATGATGATGATGATTATTATTATTATTATTATTATTATTATTATTATTATTATTATTATTATTATTATTATTATTATTAATTTTTTATTTTATTATATATATATATATATATATATATATATATATATATATATATATATATATATATATATATATATATATATATATATATATATATATATATATAAAATAAAAAAATAAATTAATAATAATAATATTCTATTAGTTTAATAGAGAACGTGGCAATTTTTGTATTGCCAGATCCCCCTGATGGGCAAAAATTTGTAGTGTTAATGATTTAAAAAAAAGTATACATGGGGAAGCAAGAGTGAGCAGTGTCTGATGTTTTGACATTCTTTCGTCCGCCTTGGGTGGTTTGAACACACATTTTCTGTAATTAAAGATAAAAAAACGCAAGACTCCAGACTGCAAGACTCTTTTATGTTTTATGCCTTTTACTTGTCAAATGTTCATTTATTCGTTTAATTTTTATGTTTTGTTTCAGCCAGATTGGCGGAGAAGAATTGAGGAGGATTCTGGCCTGTATTTTATATAGTAGAACATCTCCCTCTTTTACACAGCACTTTGTCTGTCACCAACATCAATACTTTCTACGTTTGATGCCCAGCGACAACTTTAGATTCGCTTTAAGGCAGAAATGAAAAACTAAACTGCTTCTTTGAAATGGGAAGCAACACCTTAAGTGGCCAGGATTCTTTCAGGACTAAGATGGCTCTGGAATCACATCGAGGAGAGAGACGTTAAAGACAAGACAAGGAAAGTGTATAGTTGTCAATCAGCAGTGTTCTGATTTCATCTTCATTGTCTCGAAGAAAGGCAAGTATCGTGAACAAGTGGTTTATTGTTCTTTTTTTTTTTTAGCTCGAAAACTAAAAGCAAAAAAGGCTCCTTTTTTCTCTCCCAATATTTTTTTTAATCTTTTATTTTTAAGAGGCCGACTTTTCACCGTAAAATTGGCATTGTTATTACATTAAACAATGGCAAAGTGGGCTTTCGTTGCTCAAACTAACCGCGTACCGCTAATTTTGAATGTTCCATTGTGGTTCTGACAAGGAGTGATTTCCCCTGTATTAAACGGTACTATATCCCTGTGACCTTTGACCCTATGTCTGAGTGACCCACGCGGCTTGAAGGGGGTCGGGAGTAAGGTAGGGTGGATTTTGTCAACCTAAAACAAAAAACCTTACGAGCAATATTGAAAAAAACAAAAAATATTTTTTTTAAAAACAGGTTCTATCTCTTATGGACTTTGGGTGGCTGCTGTTTTTAGCTGCAGAATGCTGGTTGGCTAGACCAGAGCTGTTGCTATTAATATGCACAAAACAAAACAAAAATTGTATTCCTTAAAAAAAAAAAAAAAAACCAACCACTTCGAAAACATTTTTGTTTTTGTTTGTAAGCTTATTTTTTAAGTGGGGCAATACTCACTGTGAATGTTAAAAAGATCTGTCGAGAGGGAGTGGTCAATGTGGGGCTTCTTTAAAAGAAGATTTTCCAAGTCGGTTTACAATGTTTGCTTAGGTTTTTTTGTGTGTTTTTTTTTTTGTTTGGTGTTTTAAACTCCTGTCTCACTTAGGAAGAGTTTGCCCAAAATCATCAATTTGTAAAGAATTAAAAAATATATATATCTAAAAAAATAAAATAACGCTGAACCCATCTGACAGTGACAGCTGTACCACAGTATGACTCTTACTCTCAAGGCTTATTGACATGAGAAACTCGACGGGGGGAAAAAGCCATTTAAATGTATTTCCAGATATTCACAAACACATGCCCCTTCCCCCCCTCCCCCCTCTACCTCACCCTCCCCCCTCCCCCCTCCACCTCACTCTCCCCCCAAAAAAACTACAAAACATTAAGTAAATAAATAAAATTTGAAACAATCGCATTTTCAAAAGAGTTAATTTTCTTTGGCCGTGTTATGACACGGCTTCATGTAAACGACACAAACAACAAAACGTGGAATGATCGGCCACGATCTGAACTATTATGCAAATCTCAAAAAATTTACCAAATGGGGTGAGCCAATTTTTTTTTAGATAGAGAGCAAATTATTCTTATTCTTCTTATTTTTTTTCTTTATTATTTTTTTTCCGAAATGGTGAAGCGCAATGACCTTGACCTTTTGTAAAAGTGCGAATACCAATGAGGTAAAATGATTAGTAGTAAAACTGATGAATTTCGGTCCATTTATTCTGGAGATAATTTTTTTTAAAAAGTGTGTTTTATACCCCCCCAAAAAAAAGGTTATTTGGAGCGATGGTCCGATCGACTGAACTACTGACCGATTACCGGGCTCTGCTGAAGGATGCCCCATGATCTGAAGTACCCGTGTACCCAAACTCCACAAAATCAGTTACGCCGTTTTTGAGATATTAAGCTAAATGTGTTCAGCAAGCAAATGACTCCAGCGGTAGAGCAGATATGATGAGACAGGGGGTGAGGGTGGGTGGGTTGGGGGCGGGGCAGGTCACTTAACTAGATAATGTTCCTGTGACGATTGTTCAAAATCCGTTCAGTGGTGCTTGAAATATGGCTTCTAACGGACCGACAGACAAATCGACACTTGGCTCGTTTTGATTACCCTCCACCCCCACCCTCCCCATTACTCTCTCCCTCCCCCCCTCTCCCTTCACCTATTTCAAAGTATATGGAATTACAATGAGGAAGCTTTTTCGAAAAGAAGGATTTGGGTAAATTTTACTTGATAGCTTATGGGTATCTATCTGCCAGAGCAGCTTGATTAATTTAGGCTCTGCTGAATGCTATAGACTAACTGCTTGAATCAGAACCATAACGCTGTTGTTGTATCCATTTTTATTCATCAGGTTAACATAAGTTGTACTGATAACAGATAACTGTACCACAACGCAGAAAGACATTTTATATAAGATGCAGTAGCAGTTCTTCAACCCCGGCACGTAACGCACGTACGTATCGATCTTCTGAAACGATGTCAATGCTGTCGACAGGGGCTGTGGATTTGATGATGGTGGCCTTGAAATAACCGGGAGTTTGAGAGATTGCTAGGGCAAGCTTATACTGCCCATAGGCCTGAACCATAATTACAATGCCTAATGCTTGACAGATCTCTGACATGGACACTCATTTGAAAGCAGAAAGCAGGCATTGTTGTGTGCACAAAAATATAGAAGAAAAGAGCACAATAGTTTTGAACCTGTAAAAGAGATCTTGCTGTGGAACTCTTAAAGTACAGGAGGGATACCAACGCATCATCAGTGTTTTAGTTTTGATCACATTTATTGATCTGTTCGTCGCCTGTGCTGAATACAATAACAACGGTACCCACGGAAGAAGGGTCATTTGTTGCACGTGCTGATCGTTGTAAGAAGAAGAAGGAGGAGGAGGAGGAGGAGGTAGAAGAAGAGGAGGAAGAGGAAGAAGATACTTTGAAAACGTGATACTCGTAATAAATATTCAAGGTTGTTTGATCTTGTTATGTGAACAGGTTTGTCAGTATCTGAATTTTCCATAGATCTGTATGCAGATGTTACAAAGATTAAAAAAAACAACACGTTAATGTATAAATCACTTGCTTTCAACATTTTGTGGATACCACAACGTGCAACAGTGTGTTTTCTTTGATGAACAAAATCAATTTTTGCTAGAAAGTATAGATCTTCGTCTTTAATGATGTCATCGTAATCACGTCAAAAATAGTGACTTGTAACCGGATATCAATTTGGTGCACGGTGATTTCAGGAGAGTCTAAAATCTACGTCATTTTCGATTCGTGATTTATGTCAATGTGATCTTATACCGTTGTGATTACGTCAGCAACACCGTCCAGCACGCAATGATGGCGAAACGACTACGTCATTGGATAGTGACAGAAATGTCTACGTTATTCTCGTCTTCAGCGACCATGCTGTTTCTTCTTTTGACAGTTTTTATACCAGGTAAGTCGACTATGTGTAATTAATTTGTATAAAAACTGTTAGCGTTCGTTAAATTTTATTTCACTGCAATCGTTTGTGTCAGTCTATCAGTCAGTCTGTCTGTCTGTCAACCTGTCTCTCTTTTAATCTGTCTTCATATCATTCTGACGTATTCTCTCTCTCTCTCTCTCTCTCTCTCTCTCTCTCTCTCTCTCTCTCTCTCTCTCTCTCTCTCTCTCTCTCTCTCTCTCTCTCTCTCTCTCTCTCTCTCTCTCTCTTCGTCTCTCTGTCTTTGTCTGTTAGTCTCTCTCTCTTTCTCTCAATCTCTGTCTGTCTCTGTCTCTCTGTCTCTGTCTCTCTCTCTCTCTCTCTCTCTCTCTCTGAAATGTATGGAAATTAGCATAATTTATATACTACCTTGCGCACATTTTGATTGTAGGTTATTTATTCTTATTGTTTGTTGTTAAATATTTATGTTAATTGATTATTGTTCAGGTCAGATTGTAAAACTAACATTTTAGGGCTAAAACCTTTACGATTCAATTCACTCTGTCTCAATTTCTCTGTCTGTCTGTCTGTCTCTGTCTCTCTTTCTCTTTCATTTTAACAAGTACGTTAGAATCATTACAATCGAATACTAAAGTCATCAAAGCCAACATTGAACTTATACATTAATAACTATCTCTCTATTTGTCTCTCTGTCTCCCCCCCCCCCCCCCCCGCCCCACGCTCTCTCTCTCTCTCGTGATCACACACACACATGCACACACACACGCACACGCACACACAAACACCCCCCCCCCACACACACAACAACAACAATGGCACTGACATGTATCGATTGTTTTAAATCTTACCGCTACTTTTGGAAAGAGGTTAGTTTTTTTCTAAAAATTTATTTCATTTTTTCAGGCTGGGGGAGTGTGTGTGTGTGTGTGTGTGTGTAGGTGTGTGTGTGGGTGTGTACGTGCGTGTGTGCTTTTTTAATTGTTATTTTGGTTGTCGTTGTGGGTAAGTGGATGGAGGGGTATAGGGGCGCATACTCACTGTGAATTTCAAAATGGATATCATTATGTGATGCCGATACAATGTCATGTGTGATATTGGGACATCTTTCATTTGTGAGTTTGTTGGCGGGACAGTACAAAAAAAGGTTCAGGAGTGCTTTGTTTACCTACGCGCGTAACCACCACCACCACCACTACCTGCTGGCGTGACGTTGGCTACCTAATCAAAATGGTTCCACCACGAGTACTTTCTAGTTTTTCAATTAAGATTCTGAGTGTTTCATTGTAAATTATATGGCTGTAGGTTTCTAAAAAATTCAATGGAACAGTTATTATTACTTTTTTATACCAATGGGAGGTGTCCAAAAAGTGGCTACCTAAAACTATTTACGGGTTCTATTTAATGAAATTTATTTATTTTGATGTAAAAACTTAGGTGGTGTTTGTTTGGTTAAGAAATATCAAGAAATATATTTTGTATAAAATTTAGAATTGAAACACCACGTGTTTTTGGTGGTTTAAAAAAAAACAGAGTCAAGCGTATTACTTCCTCACACTGCCCATATGTCCAGATTTCAACACCAAGTTGCGTGAACTCGTTTTAACGATTGAAATGAAAAATAAATATCTAAACGTTAACCAAATGTAACCAAACTTGGCAGAAACATTGCCTGGAATGTTACTAAAGTGGTGAAGGAAAAATTTTGAAAATCCAATCAGTAATTTTAGTTTTATAGTGATTTTCTGGAACATTGTAAAAACCCGTGGCATAAGCCGAAAATGGCTACCTAAGAAAGTCAGTGACAGCGTCCTTAATTCAATTAAGTAGAATGCCATGTGCATATGAGCTAGTTACATTCGGCTTGATCATCATTAAAAACTTAACTTTGTTCATCGTGGCGGGAGAAATGTGGATTTGGGGTTTTTATATCCGATTTAGGTCACCATGTCCAGTTTGGAAAAGCACCACCGCGCTTATTTTGGTCAACATTTTTACAAAAAGTTAAAACTTTGACACCATGTACTCAAAAAACTTAAATTCGATACTATTTTTAATTATTGTAATGATCTATGGGCTTGGTGGCGAAGTATTATAATAAATGTATCAACCGTATTTTAGCTTAGGTAGCCAAGACAATCGGTGGCAGTCAAAATCAATCAATCGCAAAGCTGTGTGAAAACTTTCAGCAAATATACAAACATTGTAGGTAGGTATTTCAACGGTGCGTTGTTTGCAACCAAAAGTGTGTAAATAAGTCAAGCAGAACGGGTGTTATACTGCTTGGAATGTCCCCACCCCGAATAACTGTTCTCCGGACAAAGAGAGAAAGAGAGAGAATTAAATCTATCCCGATTGACGTCATAACTTTTTGCGTATTTATTCGCATTTTTCTCACCATGACGAACGATTGTTGTGTCAATCATTGTTCGAAGCGAAGTACTAGAGATCTTGGGATCCCTTACCATAGAATTCCGACGATTATATTCAATAGAGGCACCAACATACGCGAGCTGACAGCTAGGAGGAGAAGGCTTTGGATCGCCCAAATCAATCGAAAGAAGATCACAGACAAAACAGTGAAACCCTGGACAAGTGTGTGTTCACGCCACTTTGTGAAAGGTAAGCATTTTCAATAATTGTTCACATGCATTTTGTTATTGGTCTTACTAGGCCATTGCGAAGTTGCAGCTGCCCACTTTCACCGACAACCTGGCAGTAGTGAAATCTGCCATTTTTGAGCAGGTCGAGTGTTGGAGGGTTTTTAGATGACTTTTGCTCTGTTCTAAAAATTTCATAGATAGAATGTGCGTTTAGGCTTCGTGATTTAAATATAAAGACTGGGACTGTATTTGTTTGTTTTTTTCAAATTTCACGTTTACTTGAATACAAAAAAATATTTTAAAAAAAAACACCACACAAAACACCTGAGGAGAAACATTGTTTACCTTTAGAATCACAGAGGAAAGACTAGAGACGAGTAGAGTGCTTGTTTTGTTTATCATGCAAGTCAATATTTTAGTGTAGTTGTTATTACATTTTGACTTGATTTTGATGACAGGAAAACATGCGGAGTTCTATCAAGATGATAAGCCCAACTGGATCCCAACTTTGCACCTTGGCTACAACATTAAATGTGCATCCACTGATGTGGACCGTTTGAAAGGAAACAGAAGAGAGAGCAACAGAAACAAGGAAATGCCCACAACAGTATGTAATGAATATTTACTTTATGAAATATTTCATAGTTTATCTTCAAGTGTAAAGAAATTGTGTTTTTGAAACAATGCTGCCTTTCTAAAATGAAATTTTAATGTTTGTAAATCTAACATTGTCATGTATAATGTCATCGCCTTCGTATTTAGATATTTGATGTAGTCCATGAAATTATGCTTTTTGAAGGTAATGCAGTTGTTAGTAAGTGCACAGGAATGCAGTTTTCCAGGGAAGCATGCACCCAGATCCAGTGTTAATTTTTTTTCTCTCACCACAACCCGTTCCCACCACTTCATCATTATGAATCTCAATTAATCAGTATTAAACTACAGTTAAATAAACTGTCTTCAGTTTTCATTTTGGTTAATATAAAAAAAGCCACATCTTGTCTTATAGATGGAATGAACACTGATTGCCCAAAATAGGCATTTACTCATACTTTTGAGTAAAAAACAAAAGTGAAACATTTCAAGGCAGTATGATCACCTAAACATATAATGTGCTTGAAGTAAACAAATAGTTATGTGTATGTTATGGTTCTTATTTGTGCAGATTATGCTGAGGACGGTGAGAACACCACAGACAGTGACGCATCATTTTCCACTTTGTAAAGATTTGGACAATAAAGTTTACTGTTTACTGTTTACTGCATCTATGGGTGATCTTGGAGGGGACACTGATTTAGAACTGGGTGAAGAAGCTACTGATTTGAAACGAACTGTGGAGCAGGAAGTCCAGACTGATATTACCATTTCCTACCTGGAAGCCATGGAGTCTGAGCTTCAGACTCTAAGAACAGAAAACCTCACTCTTCGTATGAAACTGAATGCCAGCACTATGTCAGATGACTTTTTTAAAAAAGAAGATGGGTCTAGAGATGATGAGAAAGTGAAATATTACACAGGCCTACCATCTTTTTTGACTCTTGCTGCTCTGGTGTCATTCCTGATGCCTCATATTACTAGTGGGCCCAGATCTATCACAAGCAAATTTCAAGAAGTGTTAATTGTCCTCACTCAACTGAGGTTGAATCTGACTGTACAAGTCGTTGTTGATTTGTTTGGCATTTCTGACACTTCAGTGTCACACATATTTCTCAAGGTGCTGGCTGTCATATATATATATATATATATATATATATATATATATATATATATATATATATATATATATATATATATATATATATATATATATATATATATATATATATATATATATATATATATATATATATATATATTGGCTGATTGTGGGTTTAATATCCATGATAGTGTTGGACTGATGTGTGCTGAAGTTAAGATACCAGCGTTTACCAAAGGTACAAAAAGCAACTATCTGCTTTTGATGTAGAATCAACACGCAAAATAGCACATGTAAGCCACAGTAATGATTCATGTTGAAAGGGTGATTGGTAACATTGTTTAAAACTATGCCATTATTGATTCTACAATTCCAGTCACTATGTTGACTTGTGCAGAAGGTGCAACTGTGACCACGTTGGACCAAATTGTCACAGTGTGCTGTGCTCTGGTGAATATTTGTCCATCCGTTGTTCCTTTTGATTAGAGATGGGGTGAGAGAAACTTCCAACTAGGTAGTTTTGTTGACAATAACTATCATGGATATTAAGCCCACGATCAGGTAATTTTGTTCACCTAGATCATCAAGAAGCTTGGTTTTGTATCCTTCTTTCTTCTACCAACTAGGTAGTTTTGTTGACAATAACTATCAACTAGGAAGTTTTGTTGACAATAACTATCATGGAAGCTTGGTTTGGTATCCTTCTTGTTTTTATTATTATTACTTCCAACTAGGTAGTTTTGTTGACAATAACTAACATGGATATTAAACCCACGAACAGCTAATTGTGTTCTCCTAGATCATCATGAAGCTTGGTTTTGTATCCTTGTTGTCGTTATTATTATTAGTTTTATTAGTATTGTTATTATTATTGTTTTCATTGTTACCATATATTATTAGTTTTGTTGCTGCTGCTGTTGTATTAGTTTTAGTAGTTGTATTGTTATTATTATTTTTATAATTACTCTTATGATTACGATTATTTTTTATTATGATTATTATTATTATTATTATTATTATTATTATTATTATTATTATTATTATTATTATTATTATTATTATTATTAAATCACCATTGTCACCTTCATCAGGTTTTCACCAGTACTCAGTATTGTAATTTTAAAAAGATAGCTTTGCTGAAGTCATTAGTACTTTGTCGCACCTAGTTATTTCAGGAACCTAATAATATTATATTCTATTCCATTGTTGCTGTCGTTAGTGCAAGGTGTATGCAGACATGAATGGAGGGGTGGGTGCACGAGTAAGCATGTGTGTATATGTGTATATGGGTGTATGTGTGTGCATGGATGTATGTGTGAGTCAACGAGTTGAGTGGTAGGAAGGATGAAAAGTTTTCAAGTACGAGTGTATAGATACAGGAGTGAAGTGTTGTGGATGGCTAGGATGGGTCTAAGGCATGGAAGAATGGGTGGGTTTGAGTGGTTTTGTGTATTGTTGAATAATTATCTGTGTGTCTAATGTGTACGCATGGGTATATGACTGGATATCTGTTTAGGCATGTGTGCTGGTGGTGATAGATTTGTATTTCGGTATGGAAGTTGGGTATGATAATATATCAAATGTATTAATATTGTATGTCTATGTTTTTGATGTTATCTCTTTTCTTGCACTGCAAAACAAATATCCATGCCATGCGTTTGGACAATAAAGAATCTTGAAGTGATGTGAAGCTGTTTGAAAGTATTGTTTTACGTGGTGTGATCTCACATAAATGTCTGTTTATGCATTTCAGTATGTTATTGAACCCTATGAATGAAGGTCTTACTAAACCACCGCATTAAGTTACATTACAACATATTAAGCAACAGTTCAACATGTTTTACTAAGTTACGTTTCACATCCAGGTAGCATTTTAACAAAGTCACAGTTCCACAAAATAAAGTTACTTTCCGAATTTTGAGTTCGAGGTAACATTTCACAGTTATAAGTTACAGTTCTATCGTTATAAGTTACATTCCATGCTGAACTGTTACTTATAAGGTTTATAAGTTCCCGTGTGTGTGCACCAAAAAAAAAAGGTTACCCCTTGAAAACTATTGGGTTTTTTTTTCTCATAAAAATCAACGCACAGTCGGCATCACCTTATCTAAAATCGAATGCACACATTTCATTTTAAAAATCAAATTAACTGCTGCTTCCATTGGTATTCGTTGTTGAAGGTTATGAAGTGCATAGATAAATGATTAGACGTTTAAAGGGACATATAACACCAACATTGCTATCACATCAACAGAAGAGTTGTTCAGGTCACACTGTATCATTTCCCGTTAATGCTGTCGAACGTGCCAACACTTCAACAGTCGAAGTAAACAATACCAAGGACTACAAAGGTATTATGACCACTTACATTCGCTTATTTTTCTTTTACCTTGAAATTTGCACACTGCAAATCATCCATGAGTTATATATGTATTGTAATATTTGTCGGCTCTCCCAGAGTACAACTGAATTGTACTATAAAACTATGAACTAATGGCTGTAAGGTTATTTATTAGCTGGTCAATGTTTTTTAACAAATTGTTTCATGTCAATTTAACAACATAGCATATTAGGTAGCCATATCACCATCAAGTAACATTTCACGTAATAGGTAGCCGTGGTGGTGAACTGCTTAAGTCGCCATTCACAGGCAGGTAACCATTCACATTTAGGTCGCCTGTCGTAAAAATGGGTTCAAAATTAAGTAGCAGTTCACAAATATGGTTAAGTAGACATTCACATTATAGGTAGCCGTTCAAAATAGTAGGTAGCCAGTTCACAGTGATCGGCTACCTAAATGGTATTTAGGTCGCCAAACCTGTGGAAATAAAGGTTCACCACCACCACCACCACCACCACCACCACCATCATCATCATCATTATCATCATCATCATTATCACCATCATCATTATAACCATCATCATCATCATCATCATCATCATCATCATCATCATCATCATCATCATCATCTTTTTCATCGTTGATCCTTTTCCTCCTTATTCTTTTTTGGAAGATTCAGTCTTTTACTATTACCAATAAATAAACTACTACTACTACCATCACAACTAATTCTAATTCTACTACTACTACTACTACTACTACGACTACTACGACTACTACGACTACTACTACTACTGCTACTACTGCTACTACTACTACTACTACTACTACTACTACTACTACTACTACTACTACTACGACTACTACTACTACTACGACTGCTAGAATAATAATAAATTTTATTTTTATTTTAATCAGTTTATAGTCCCCTCTCTTCCCGATAAGGATTTTCAGAGAGGAGACTCTAAATAATAATAAATGCAAAACGATGGTATTTATATAGCGCTTTTTCACAAATCGAGAATCAGTTCAACGAGCAGAGAAAAACAGAAGCAAAATAAAGGGGAATGGAAGGGTGATAAAGGTGGTGGGGGTGGGGTGGGGGGGTTCATAAAGGAGAGTGGAATCAATTTTCTGTTGGCTAAAAATTATTGTGAAATAAACTGAACTTTAAAAAAAAATTGCTTTAATCAACCAAAATTAACTGAAATTGAGTTCGGTTTTCCTAATCAACCATCGTGTCGGCTTGAAGAGACAAAAGCGAGAAGAGAAAGAGTGGCGCTCATTTAAAGTGCACAACGCGTTGAACAATCAAAAGTCTGAAGGTTAAGAAGAAAAAGAAGAAGATCAGAAGAAGAAGAAAAAGAAGAAGAAGAAGAAGAAGAAGAAGAAAAAGAAGAAGAAGAAGAAGAAGAAGAAGAAGAAGAAGAAGAAGAAGAAGAAGAAGAAGAAGAAGAAGAAGAAGAAGAAATAGAAATAAGGGAATTCCAGGACTTCTCTAACGCGAAGAACGAACAAGAGAACTTAGACAACTTCTGTTTACACCGCAGCCGCGGCAAATGAGGAAAACGAGATGTTATTTTAAAGTGATTTTTCTTCCCCCTGCCTATCTTATCCCTTGCGTAAGACTATTTAGTTTGGGCGGGCGCTTAAC
The DNA here is from genome assembly GCA_036898135.1 of Oncomelania hupensis. Lineage (NCBI taxonomy): Eukaryota > Metazoa > Mollusca > Gastropoda > Littorinimorpha > Pomatiopsidae > Oncomelania > Oncomelania hupensis. The sequence goes on along the minus strand of CM072517.1, from coordinate 46,103,702 downwards.
TCTGTCTGTGGTTGGAATGATGGTTGGGGTGGTGGTTGAGTTCCTGTGTGGACTGTGTGTGTGTGTGTGTGTGTGTGTGTGTGTGTGTGTATTGGTAGGGGCGAGAGAGGGATAGGATGTTTTAGGGGGTCGGGGTTCTTTAAGGCAAAGCCATTGCACAGTCCAATCCTTGATAATGAGCCAGGTTATAAGTGTGTGTCTCTGAGGTCTTCCAGGAAAAAGTGATTGGTATTGTACATTCTCTCGTAGCATCTCTTCTTTAAAGCATCGTTGATGATGCCCGAACAATGAAGGTGGTGGTGGTGGTAGTGGTAGTGATGATGATGATGATGATGATGATGATGATGATGATGATGATGATGATAATGATGAAGAAAAAAAGAAGGCAACACAAAATATAACCAACAAAAACTATAAATAAAATAATTTATAAATAAAATAAAGCTAAATTTTGCATCGACTGATGCATTTTAAAAATCTGCGCAACCAGTGTGGAAGTTTAAATCTTTTTTTCCAAAACGATGGTGATGATGATGATGATGATGATGATGATGATGATGATGATGATGATGATGATGAGACGATGATGATAATGATGATAATGATGGTGATAATGATGATAATGATGATGATGATGATGATGATGATGATGATGATGATGATGATGATGATGATAATGACGATGACATTGAATGTGAGTCTGATGCCGTTGAAAATAAAATATTGTCAATTAAATAATACAGTAAAGTGAAGTCAAATCAAATTAAATCAAAATCAAACAAAGGACTAAAACAAAATAAAATAAAATAAAACTAAACTAAATTCATAAAATAAGAAAACAATAAATTAAAATAAAAGTAATAAAAGCTCAGTTAGGCTGAACCTTGATTCAAAGTCTATGACTGGTAGAAATGCGGGCATGTTGTAATTCGACAGGTAGGCTTCCAATGGCGAAAGACAATATTTAGTACTTTTAACCTTATGCATTATTTGAAACTAAATTAAACTAAAACTAAACAAAACGAAACTAATCCAGACTAAACCTAACTAAAATATTCTGTTACATAAACTTAAGTCACATCTGAGATATTTATTTATTGCTTATAGGGTCCAGCGGACTGCTAAGAGCCGAATCAGGACCATTCACATTCTGAGGCTGCCAATATCCTTTTGCAGACACCGCTTACAGAAATTTTATTAGTTCGTACCTGTTTACTCCGTCTAGACACAGCTAATAGACGTGGGAAGGGTACATGCACATACAGTTGTAGATGAAGATAAGATAAAGACGAAGATAACTGTAAAGATAAAGACGAATATGACGATAAAGATGAAGATGAGGAGGATTTCGCAAAGCTCATTATAGTCTTCACCTTGCACGACGAGAACATGGCTTGCGAGAGAATACAAACCAGAAAGAAGAGACTACGAACTAAGACAGAAATTTCAAAAATAAAAAGACACGACAATGAAACAATACAAAACAAAACACAAAGGGTAGAGTACATTATACCTTAATCAGGAGTGAGATAATACAAAGCAAAACAAACTAGACGGCTAGTCAATCACAACAACAACAACACGTTTTGCTCTACATCTTTTAAAAAAAAACAACTCCTTAACAGATATTGGTGATTTTTTGGTGTTACGTTTGAGACGCGCAAGATAGATCCGATCGTTTTGTTTTGCAAAGCATGCAATAACAGAGTGTATTTACCTTTGATTTGATTTTGCGTTGTTGTTAGAAGAAGCTTAGTACATGTATAATATTGATAATTTTCGTTGGTCGATATTATTGGAGAATTTTCTAGAATTACTTGTTTACTATCGATCGAAGCGTGTAGATAAATCTAGTGGTAGCTACGAGATTCTTTAAACCTAAATAAAGTTATATGACGTAAGAGAGTGCATAGTTCTGATGACGAATTTTATTCTGATTGGCTGATATTGCGTCACGCTAGAATGTTCGAATATTCTCTCGATTATAGAAAAACTATATAGGTGATGCCCTGTGTCAGAAAAGAAGTTGAGAGTTGAAAGAGTGAAAGTGAAAAAAGCGATTGAGCGATTGTCTGCAGTTGTTGATGTACGCTGAATAAAGTTGGAAAACTTCATACGACGACTCCTGCCTTGTTGCTGAGTGAACAGGTTGCGTGGATAAACGAATCTGAGTTACACTTATCAGGATTCAAGAACCGGGGCTGAATCAACTACTGATAAAAAAACCAACAACAATGTAACATTTGGCTTACAGGTACATCAAATCATGCAAAATCATTCATAGGCAGTGTGTCACAGCCGGTCCGTCGCTCCGAATTTATCACTTCATTGTTCAAAACACATTTTATTGCGTTTTCTTAAGAACGACGGAAACCGATTTTAAGTGATTTTACTATGCAGATACTTGAACTACAACACAGTCTTTGTTTAATTGACCTTTGATCTTTCTTCAAACTCAAGGTCGTTGAAGTCCATTACATTATAAAGACGTTTCGAGCTTTCTCTCAAAATTGGCTAAACTGATTTTAATCATAATCTGCTTGCACATAGTTCAAATAGAGTGGTCCACCATTCCATGTTCTCATTTTTGCTTCTTTTGGACAAAACCGAGTGACAACATCGTACGGAAAATGAACACTTTTGAAACTGCAGATTTTCATCAACGTATGTGTGAATGTCGGTACATATTTATATATCTGAATCGCTTTGCCATCTTTGTTCTCTATTTGCGCTTACATGTTGAAACTTCGTTTGGATAAATTCTGAATCCTGAGAATCCTATCCTATCCTATCCTGTCCCATAACCCGAAGGTCGTAGGGGCACCACAGATGATCGCTTAACCAGCATACTCCATCTTTCTCTGTCCTCAGCAGCCCTCATGGCTTCGCTCAGTGTCAAACCAGTCCATTCTCGAATGTTGTCCTCCCACCTCTTTTTCGGTCTCCCCCTTCTTCTACCTCCTTGCACTGTGCCTTGCAGAATGGTCTTTGCAAGGCCTGATGATCTGGTGACGTGGCCATACCATCGGAGTTTCCGTTTCTTCACCACTGTGAGCAGGTCATCGTGTTGTCCAATGGCTTGTGTGATGGTCTGTCGGACTTCAACGTTGGTGATGTGTTGGGTATAGGAAATGCACAGAAGTCTTCTGTAGCACCTCATCTCCATGCTTTGTATTCTTCGTTGGAGATCTGCTGTGAGGGTCCATGCTTCGCAAGCATATAGGAAGATGGAGATGACCAGAGATCGCAGCAGTCTTACTTTGGAATGTAGACTGATGGTTCTGTCTTTCCAAATGGGCTTCAACCTTGTCAGGGCAGCAGTTGTTTGTGCGATCCTGGAGAGGACTTCCTGTCGAGACCCATTGTCTGACACAATGGCTCCTAAATATTTGAAGCTGTGCACTGTGTTGAGGGATTGGCCTTGTACTTTGATGTCCGTGTTGATGCCATTGGTGTTGTTGGTCATCATTTTGGTCTTCTCTGCACTTATTTCCATTCCATAAGCTCTGGAGGTGGTGTCAAGCCTCTGTACAAGCTGTTCAAGTTCTTGTTCCTCTCCAGCCAATCCATCAATATCATCCGCAAAACGAAGATTGGAGATTGCTCTGCCCCCTATGCTGACTGTGCCTTCGTGATCTGCAAGAGCATCTGACATGATGCGCTCTAGGAAGATGTTGAAGAGTGTTGGAGAGAGTAGGCATCCTTGACGCACACCGATTGTTGTTCTGAACCAGTTCCCGATGACGCTGTTATGGAGGACTGCACTGGTAGCCTTGTCATACAGGCTTTTGATGACTTCTATGATTTTAGGGCTGATGTTGTACACTTTCATGGTTGCCCATAGAGCTGCATGCCAGACTCGGTCAAATGCCTTCTTGAAGTCTATGAACACATGATATAGATGTTGTTGGTGCTGTAGGTATTTCTCACAGATTATTCTGAGGTTGAAAATCTGTTCAGTGGTACTTCGCCCTGCCATGAATCCTGCTTGTTCTTCAGCTATGATTTGTTCAGCTTGTGGTTTCAACCTGTTGAGTATTATTTTCAGGAGGACCTTGCTGGGATGGCTGATGAGGCTGATGGTGCGGTAATTTTCACACTCCTGAAGGTTACCTTTTTTAGGAAGAGTGATGACAAGCGACTGGGTCCATGGTGTAGGCCATTCCCCACTCTGCCAGATCTTGTTACAGATAGTGTGAGAGCATCAGTCATCGCTTCTCCTCCTGCTTGTAGCAGTTCCGCTGGTATGTTGTCCACTCCCGCTGACTTCCCTTTCTTCAGCGATTGCACTGCTGCCTCAACTTCTTCCCGGAGAATTGGGAGGATTTCTTCTTCTTCTCTGCTCTCGGGACATGCTAGAACTGATGGGTCTCCATTTGGTGTATGGTTGTAAAGGTCAGAGCAGTACTCTGTCCATCTGTCCAAGACTTCTTGTTCTTCTGTAAGGCAAATGCCAGACTTGCTTTGGATAGTGGAGACTTTGGGCTGTTTAACACTTGTCAGCCGCTTCACAGTCTGGTAGGCCTTCTTGCTGTTGTTCTTGTTCAGATTGTTCTCTATTTCCTGGCATTGATCTTCTATCCAGTTCTCCTTTGCTGTGCGCATGCCTTTTCGGATGTCATTGTTGATTTTTCGGTAGACATCAGCTCCCTGTGAGGTGTTCTTTTTCTTTTTAACTCTCTTCGTTTATCACACAGATCCAAAAGTTCAGGTGTGATCCACGGCTTCTTCTTTGGTCGGTGCTTGCAAGGATCTCAGTGGCGGCATCTGTTACAGCTGAGTTGAAGGTATTGGTCATGGTGTTGACATCTACTTCGCCTGCCCCCAAAATAAGCAGTGGTGCAAATTTCCCTCCAATTGTGGCCTGAAATATTTTTGCCACCTCCGGGTCTTGCAGTTTGTCCAGGTCGAACTTCAGCCTAGTGCACTTTGCTGTATTTACTCTCTTCAAATGGAGCCGGAAAGACATCATCACGAGATCGTGGTCACTTCCAATGTCTGCTCCTGGAAAAGTGCGTGTCCTGCCAATGTTGATGCTTGATCTGAAGCGTTTCTTGACCATGATGTAGTCGATCTGGTTGTGATGTTCCCCGCCGGGACTGTGCCATGTCCATCGTCTGGATTTTTTGTGGAGACCAAGCGTGTTTGCCAGTACCAGATTGTTGTATCTGGCAAACTCCAATAGCCTCAGACCCCTGTCATTTGTCTCGTTGTTGCAGTGGGGTCCGCATGTGTCTCCCCAGTTGCGGTGCGCATCTTGGCCAACCTTGGCATTCCAGTCGCCTTGCACTATGACTATGTCCTTCTTCGGCACTTGGTCAAGGACCGCCTGTATATTTTCATCCTGAGAATAGAAAGAAGTAAGCCTATAACAACGAGTTCTTGGTATTTTTTTTAATGATGTGCGAGAGACAGAGAGAGACAGAGACAGAGAGACAGGGACAGAGACAGGGACAGAGGGACAGAGACAGGGACAGAGACAGGGACAGAGAGTGTCACATCCACTGTACACCCAATTGGGTACACCAATGTGTGCTAACCACACGAGGAACAACCCACCCGGAACTCTAACACAAACACTAGATGGAACAATTACAACAATGTTATTTACATAAAACAAAATAACCTATATATTTATATAACTAATTACCCCCCTCCCACCGTACCCACAATCACATTTAACTATAATGCAAATGAACTAGTAAACCAACAACATTAAGAAATGATTGAGATAATAGTTTCCTTTTAGTCTTTCTTGCTGCAGCCTAAATAACAACACAAGTGATTGTAGACCAGCAAATTATTGAACTAAATTGTACAAAGTGTTTTTTGATTGATTGATTGATTGTTGCTTTAGGTCCAGCGGACTCTTCCGAGCCAAATCAGGACCGGACAACCCCCGATCCGCATAAAAGATCTGCTGAAACAACCCTAGTGGTAAAACCGAAAGCTCTCCACCGGCCAGTCACTTTACAATAAAGACATCCCACGCAGGGGACGGCTGAGGCTTTACTCCAACTACTCGAATACCCGGTTACAAAAACAAAATAGAATACAAACATCATTATAAATTATCAACAAAACACATACATATAAAATGCCTATATTGCTAAATAATAACATCATAGGAAGCCCTAGTGACCACCCGGCAGAAAGCGTCCAATACTCCCAAGCTGATCCAACAGACCTCATACACAAACAAGGAGTCTTGTCCAGGAAGAGTTTTCAAGAAAAAAAGGTAGGTCATTGATCTAGCGAAGAAGAAGATAGTATAGCATAGTGATAGGATAGAGCAGGAATGGGAAAGAGCAAATGAGGAAGACAGCGACAGTGGGAATTTAAAGCACTAAATTTCCAGAAAGTGGGGATACTATTTATACTGAAACCCCCGGCACTCCAACGGGGGTACTGTTGCCGCAGTGAATCGGTCATGCCTATAAAGGAAAGACATGTTTTCAACTGGGGCTTTCCCTTTTCCCTTTATAGATTAGAACAATCTACAGTGGCAAGATTGCTCATGACCCCAAGGGGTAGTACAAAGTGTTAATTATACCCAAGAACCTAATAATATTGTAAACAGTAATAATAATAATATGTCTCAGTGGCTACAAATTTTACAGGATACTTGACTTTAAAAAATGCCACCAACTAAGTAAATATAATTTCTTGGAAAAGATAATAAAGTTGTCTTATTTTATCTTATCTATTTACACATGTGGCTTTAAACAACCGGCAACTGACATTCTTTATAGTTCCTTTTTTTGTTTTAGCAACTTTATGAGGAAATAATAAACACCTTTTCCTTTAACAGACTTTTAAAGTTAGTCTCGCGGGATGGCACCTTAACTACACGCCTGCCCTACTACCCATATAGGAGCAGTATTGACCAGTTTACGGCGACGAAGAAAAACTAACAAAACAAGGCACGTGTGTGGAAATTATATTATTTGCAAACGTAGCAGTAAATTTTAATTTATTTTTTCTCCCTGACGTTCAACCCTCTACAACAGGTTTAGAAACCCTATTGCCACAGGTTAAAAAAACCGGGCCGTGACAGAGAGCAAGAGCATAACCTTCAAAACGAGCTGTAACAGAAAATAAAGAGAAAAGAAAAAGGGAATCAGTGGTGGAAGGAACTGGTGGATATTTTGCCATGGACAAGGAGACTCATAGCATTTTGATCAAAGAAGTAGGAGAAAGGGTAGGAGGAGGAGGAGGAATTGAAAATGGTGGAGGTAATGGGGTTGGGAGCGGAGGGGGGGGGGGGGGGGCGATAAGGGTACGGGAATCGGGAGCAGTTCAGAAGGTTGGTAGGTAGAAAAAGGGGTTAGCGATGGACGTGGGGGAGGAAGGATGGAGTGGTGGGTGATAAGACATAAAAACTCATAATCATGGTCATGACGCAACGAGGAGGCGAAGTGAGAAAGTGAGCTGTTGAATTGAGTACGGAGGCACAAGGAGAGAGGACTAACGCAATTGCTGCTCCCTCACTGCTTCTCCTGAGGACACGAGCGAGCCCGTATCTGTTTAAGGCCGAATCATACTTGTCCACGATCGAGGGTAGAAATCGACCGAGGAGCCTCGATGAAATCTAAACAGAACAAAGATAGAGAGAGATAACAATTTTTTTTAACGAAAAACACGTGAGCCAGAAGAATTCCAGTCGCGGCGTCCCGAGTGAATACCAATTAATAAAATCTAAGTGCTCAGAATTTGGGTTAGATGTGTTTTAATGACGATATCACAATGTTATCTTAATCTTTCAAACTAGTGCATATAGTAGCAAAAGGGAAGTTAGGAACTCCACGCTTTGACCTCGCTCGCAGGGACCTATATCTTCCACAAAACAACCAACTTTTTAAAGGCCTTGGCCCTAGCAAGGTAAATTCTATCCGATGCGGCCATTGGCTGGCTAACTTTGTCTCGCGTCCCTTGATTGGCTTAACACGATTACCCATCCTCCTCTACCGTTCCTACCGCCATCAGCGCGCATGCGCCTATTTACTCTAACTTCCGGCGCGCGCGCTCACGTGCGAAATAGCCAACAAGCGTAAGACGGTGTGGTGGAGAAGTATTCAGTTCGTATCCAGATATTCTGCGGATTCCAGTTGATGGCAGTTCTGGGGTTCTTTTGATATATTCTTCAGTGGTAGAGTTGGGGGTCGGATAATGGTTGAGGTGTGGTAAGGCGCTGAGGGTGGGTGAAAGGTCTGTGTAGTGCTAGAAGTCTCCACACACTGCCACGGTTCACAAAAGCATCCAAGACTCTGAGGTTTGTGTTGATTTTTTTTTTCTCTCTCTCTCGGTTTGTACTGTTGTTGCGGCGAGGTTGATGTGGCAGATACTCAGTGTTGAAATCAAGAATCACGACCTCCGTTCACGCTTGGCGCTCGCGTTGATGACGACTCAATGACACCCTGATGAGCTCTCCCCTATTCTTCCCCCCCCCCCCGCCCACCAACACTTTCCCCACCCATTAACCGCTCCCCCAACCTCACTCATTGACACTCGTCATTAACTGTGTGCCAGTGTAAGATCAGAGAGACAGAGAAGAAAGAGCGAGCGAGAGAGAAAGCGAATAGAGTTAAGGACATACAACCAGGGAAAGAGAAAAGAAAGAAAGCAGAAAGAGCGAACGACACAGACAGACATAGAACAGATAGCGGGAGAGGCAAACAGGAACAAAGAAAAGAACGAAAGCGAGAAGACAGAGTGAGCGAGAGACATATAAGAGTCAGAGAGAGACAGACAAACAGGCTGTGTCACAAGAGGCTAGTTTTAGACACTGCAATAAGGCTTCTCGCCTCAAACATTCATCCTGCCTTAGCCTTTGTAACGAAAAGTCGATGCCTAGAAGACGACAAAAGTCAGTTGTGTGCTAAGCATGTGTAGGGAAATCTTCGCTAAGGTAGGCCTGACAGAGTCCAGCTGACCTATATCCGCCCCCCGCACGAGGGCGCTAGGGCTCACGGGATTTCGCGCGCTTTAGCTGCCACAGTTAAGGTAGAGCAGTCTTTGTCTAAAACCGAGCCCGAGAGGACGCACGCTGAAATCCCTCTCAGAAGACTACGCAGGTGACGGGTGAAATTCATTCATTGCAGTATAGCCATAACCTGACATTGTCGAAAAGGTAAATGATCAATCTTTTGTTTCACCATAATTATTGATATTATTGTTGGATTATGTTTGTGAAGTCTTGCCATGTTTTATACTTGTGCATGTTAGTAAAACTTTGCTTGACCACGTGGCTGAACCAAGCAGCCGGTTTCGACACCATAAGGTAGCCCCTACTACTGTTGTTTCTCACATTGATATTATTGCAGACTAGTGGCTGTACCGGGGAAGGTGTATATTATTAATTACTTCTCCCTGTGTTTGTTTTAGACATGATGTATATATATAGGAATTGTATTGGAGATTCCAGTGGACCACGGACTTAGAAGATTGTTCATCTCTTATCTGTATAAGTGGACGCGATCTCACTGAGGGCTGTTTCTGCCAATAGTGAGACGCTCTGCACACTCTTTGTAAGCAAGGCTTTGCAGAAACTCGTCTTATATTTTGCAGACGAGCAGGCTTGGTCCGAGGCAGGAGATAGACCACTGAGAGTCAACCCTGACATTCGGCCTGCACTTGAGCATCGAGCACCAGTCTGCGCTACGATAGCTCAATAGTCAACAAACGAGACCAGGCGACAACAACACCGCACCTCAACGATCAAGTTAAGTGCTCTAGAAAAAGTGCACGAACACTGATCTATAAAGGACTGTGCGGTAGTCCACTCTTCCTGAAAACCAACATTAGGCAAAACCAGAACAAAGCCCAGTGATGAGACAGTAGCAAATATCGAGAACAGTAGCAGAATATACCCACCAAAGAGCAAACTACTCAAAGTGAATCTTGGACTGTTAAGTTAATCCTAGCTGTATTACGTTTTGGACATTTAAGTTAATATATTGATTAGAGAATTAGATATAGAGTAGAGGAAATAAATGTGTGATATTTACTGTTAACACGTGGCTGGACTACCTATGTTTCATAGCCGTGCCAGAGTTAGTGTGTCAGTGAATCTATTACACTTTTCTCCC
>CM072517.1:46056114-46088614 GCA_036898135.1 Oncomelania hupensis | reverse complement strand
GCGAGCTCGATTTGGGGTACCATTCGCCCGGCTGGCGACTTGAAAATACCGCCAGTGGTAGAGATTGACCTGTATACGGACTTTTGACTTGCAATGTAAAACAAAACATCCGCGCCAACCGCTTCTGCACTCAGCACCGGAGACCCGTTCCAATGCATGCTAGGAAGTTAGGTAACGCTAGCAAAGCGAGGGATTTGCGAAGTAAAAATAGCCTTTTTTCGCGAGACCTTCTTCTTTCCCTCGCCGCGAAACGCTACTGCCCTGCGAGATCCTAGCCTTCTTGCTTCCTTGCGTGTATCGGAACGAGTCTCTGACTTCCTTGATGAGTCACGCGAGACTTGCCGTACTTTCGATACTCCCCATTCTCAGTCTTTTGTCAATCTCGAACGATGTGGCGCTTTTTAAGCGGTGTCTCGGAGCCTCCAGCAAAAAAAATAAAGTCCGAAGAAGGAAAAAAAACTGCTAAAGAAGGCACACCCAAGCTCCTTCAAGTTTTGGAACATTGATGAGGAGGATGTCGATGATGAATAAATTATACAGTGCTTGTTTTAAAAAAATGAAACAGTGTTGTTGTTGAAATTTATCTTGTTTATTAGCTGCAATAGTTATACAGTTTAAAAAAAATGACCGTGCTTTCAATCAAGGGGTCTGGCAACCTGAGAAATATTTTGGCAACTTCAACTTCCCAGGTTAGGAGCCCGGCTGGCTCCTTAGCCTGGCTTGCTAAATCTCAGCCCTGTAACGAACAGTTTAAAAGATTAGGATATGATTGAAACTTTTATCCGACTATAGTTTCAACTTCAACTTCTAAGCTATAGCTCTGTTTCTCTACCCAATAATTGTAACATTTACTAACGCCGTTTTTATTGCGTGAAAGCAACAGAGACAGAAATAGTGTTTGTTGTCAGACACGCAGGTAGCCGGAGCTTCGTAAACAAACAAGATAATCATAGAAGACCTTAATCGATTTCCCTGCGTTCTTCTTCTTCTTCTTCTTCTTCTTCTTCTTCTTCTTCTTCTTCTTCTTCTTCTTCTTCTTCTTCTTCTTCTTCTTCTTCTCCTTCTTCTTCTTCTTCTTCTTTCAGAAGAGCTTCTTCTTCTTCTTCTTCTTCTTCTTCTTCTTCTTCTTCTTCTTCTTCTTCTTCTTCTTCTTCTTCTTCTTCTTCTTCTTCTTCTTCTTTTTTCTTCTTCTTCTTCTTTCAATAGAGCTTCTTCTTCTTCTTCTTCTTCTTCTTCTTCTTCTTCTTCTTCTTCTTCTTCTTCTTCTTCTTCTTCTTCTTCTTCTTCTTCTTCTTCTTCTTCTTCCTCTGCTGCTGCTTTCTGTAGGTCAGCAGCAGAAGCCTGATGTGCAATTAGAGTGGTTTGCACCTTGATAGTGACTGGCGATCTAAATATTTGAAGCTATGCACCGTGTTGAGAGATTGGCTTTGGACTTTAATATCCGTGATGATGCCATTGGTGTTGTTGTTCATCATTTTGGTCTTCTCTGCACTTATTTCCATTCCAAAGGCTTTGAAGGTGGTGTCAAGCCTCTGTAACAGCTGTTCAAGTTCTTGTTCCTATCCAGCCAATCCATCAACGTCATCCGCAAAACAGAGGTTGGAGATTGCTCTACCTCTATGCTGACTGTGCCCTCGTGAGGTGCAAGGGCATCTGAAATGATGCGCTCCAGGAAGATGTTGAAGAGTGTTGGAGAGAGTAGGCTCCTTGACGCACACCGATTGTTGTTCTGAACCAGTTTCCGATATCACAGTTGTGGAGGACTGTACTGGTAGCCTTGTCATACAGGCTTTTGATGACTTCAATAATTTTAGGGCTGATATTGTACATTCTCATGGTTGCTCACACAGATGCATGCCAGACTCGGTCAAACGCTTTTTTGAAGTCTACAAACAGGTGATATATATGTTGTTGGTGCTGTAGATATTTCTCGCAGATTATTCTGGGGTTGAAAATCTGTTCAGTGATACTTCGCTCTGTCCTGAATCCTGCTTGTTCTTCAGCTATGATTTGTTCAGCCTGGGGTTTCAACCTGTTGAGTATTATTTTCAGGAGGACTTTGCTGGAATGGCTGATGAGGATGATGGTGCGGTAATTTTCACACTCCTTATGTTACCCTTTTTGGGAAGAGTGATGACAAGCGACTGGCTCCATGATGTAGGACACTCCCCACTCTGCCAGATCTTGTTATAAATAATGGTGAGGGCGTCAATCATCGCTTCTCCTCCTGCTTGAAGCAGTTCTGCTGATATGTTGTCCACTCCCGCTGACTTCCTCTTCCTCAGCGATTGCCCTGCTGCTTCAACTTCTTCTCGGAGAATTGGGAGGATTTCTTAGTCGTCTCTGTTCTGGGGACATGCTAGGACTGATGGGTCTCCATTTGGAGTGTGGTTGTAAAGGTCAGAGCGGTTCTCTGTCCATCTATCCAAGACTTCTTGTTCTTCTGTAAGGCACATGCCAGACTTGCTTTGGATCGTGGAGACTTTGGGTTGTTTAACACTTGTCAGCCGCTTCACGGTTCTGGTAGCCTTCTTGCTGTTGTTCTTTTTCAGACTGTTCTCTATTTCCTGGCATTCGATCTTCTGTCCAGTTTTCATTTGCTGTGCTCATGCCTTTTCGGATGTCATTGTTGATTTTTCGGTAGTCATCAGCACCTTGTGAGGTGTTCTTTTTCTTTTTAATCTCTTTTCGTTTGTCACACAGGTCCAAACATTTAGGTGTGATCCACGGTTTCTTCTTTGGGCGGTGCTTGCCAAGGGTCTCCGTGGCGGCATCTGTCACAGATGAGTTGAAGGGGGTCATGGGGTTGACATCTACTTCACCAACTCCCAGAATGAGCAGTGATGCAAATTCCCCTCCAATTGTGGCTTGGAATATTTCTGCCACCTCCGGGTCTAGCAGTTTGTCCAGATCAAACTTCAGTCTAGTGCACTTTGCTGTGTTTACTCTCTTCAATTGAAGCCGGAAAGACATCATCACCAGATCGTGGTCACTTCCGATGTCTGCTCCTGGAAAAGTGCGTGTCCTGCTAATGTTGACGCTTGATCTGAAACGTTTCTTGACCACGATGTAGTCAATCTGGTTGTGATGGTCGCCGTTGGGATTGTGCCATGTCCATCGTCTGGAATTTTGTAAGGACCAAGCGTGTTTGCCAGTATCAGATTGTTGTATATAGCAAACTCCATGAGTCTCAAACGTCTGTCATTTTTATCTAGTTGTTGCAGTGGGGTCCACATTTGTCTCCCCAGTTGTGGTACGCATCTTGGCCAACTTTGGCATTCCAGTCGCCTTGCACTATGATTATGTCCTTTCCCACAATACAACAGCAGTCAAGTCAGAAGTACATCGAGACAATACAGTTTCTCAAATCTTGAATGCATACATCACAACAAAACAATTTATCTAATGTGGTATGTTCTGTTAAAACAAGAACAACAACAGCAACAAACAAAAAACAACGAATAAATAAATAAGACAACAAAGTACTCTCCTTACAACATTTTCATTATTTGATGACAATAATGAAGAAATCCTAAATGCATTTGGGGTTTTATGTAATGATTTGGGTCAATATCTGCTTTACTTAAATCATCGCAATAGGGACAACAGAGTAAAAAAATACATTTAATTTCGTTTCGATTTGATAACATAATGTACACAGTTTGTTTTTTGGATTGTGCAAACGCAATATCTATTTAAAAACTTGAATAACCAACACAGAAATAGCAAAATCTCCACTTTGTCATCATATACTGACAATGTCTAATTATGCCGTGAAAACAAATACACCTGTTCACTCTAGGTGATATTGCCCCCCCCCCTCCCCCTCCCTAAAAAAAGAAACAAATAAAATAAATAAATAAATAAATAAATTTAAAAGAAAAGGAATAAAAATAAAATAAATAAATAAATAAATAAAATAAAATTATAACAATTTACCAATTGGTGTTTTTAAAATAATATGACGAAAGCTCTCGACTTAGCAAGTTATATAGTACCCTACGATAAAAGCCAACCAACCAACCAAACAATTAACTGTCTTCCTCTCATTTCATTTTTGCCACACATAACATGTAACACTTAAGACATTTTACTGTTACAATATGGGAGTAGAAGGGGGGGGGGAGAGACAGTGCTTTTCCGACAGTGCAACGCACTGAAAACCCCAAGTAAAATATTGATATTAAACAGTCTCATTGTGCCACCCCTGAGTTCAGTGAAAGGTACTTATGAGAAGTGGAAGCAGTACATACCACTGTGATCGTGATGTTTGTGGTGCGTCTGTGTCTACTAGCTAATCTGGTGTTCTTGAGGGAACTTCGGCAGCTGCTGTAGATCTTCTTACTGCAACGAGTTTTTATCTCGCAACAACATTTAGTCTGTTGTGTAAAAGGTGCCCATCAATATTGCACTCAGTTTTCGCTAGTCCATTGTCTGTCTGTCTTCGCGCTCTCTCCTTTACATTTTCTATTTGTCTGTCTGTTGTTTTTTTCCCATTCCCTTTCTCTTTTTTCGTTTGTAAGCATATGTCTGTGTTACGATCAAAACGCGCAAGATAATAATTACGAACATTTTGCTTTGCGTCCGACGCACACAATCACAGTATTTATGTCCTGTTGATGTGCTCCTATCTAAATTGATGCTAGAAAATCTTTGCATAATTATATTCGTTTGTTTATCGGTTGATATTGTTAGAGAGATTTTGTTTTCCAGTTTCTCTAGATTTATTTTTTTACCACCGAAGGAAGATTTGAGATCAATCTCGCAGCTGGCAAGTATATTCAAATCTCCGAACTTTGTAGACCATCCTATGAGGTGGCTCGAATGCATATTTCCTGTGTTATGATTGGTCATTCATTACTTTGATTTGGCGTTTGTGTATATGTATATGGTGTTAATGCATGAGGGGGAGGATGAAGGAGAAGAAGAGGACGAGCATGCGTGTATAAGTATTTCTATAGAGGTAAAGACAGCTGGCCTCTGTGTCGACACTCTATAATAAAGAATATACCAAGAAAAAACAAAGAAGATTATTTGCCTGTTTAGGAAATTACGCCATCAACAGATGGCCGAGTAACCCCTATCCGTCAACTTCCTCCCCACCCCCCACTCCCCCATCCCACCCCTGTCTTCTTTTCCACCTTCTCATCCTTCTGCACAGTCTATTCCCGCTTCGCAAATTGATTTTTATTTGACTGCGCTTGGCCTATCGCAGTAGCGTTCCGCCAAATTTGGAACACTGCAACAATAACAAGCAGTTTTATCGTCGAGGGAAGAAACCGTGACACGCATGCGCAGACAACCGGATGTAACGTTGCTTGTTATAAGAATGCTGGGAAGATAGGCACACTTCCGGTATTGCAAAACTTTCAGTTCCTTGAGTTCTTTTCCTCCCAGACTGAGTGTATCGTCTTATCATCATCTTGATTGTCGTCATCATCATCGTCATCGTCATCATCATCATCATCATCATCATCATCATCATCATCATCATCATCATCATCATCATTACCATTACTATCATCATCGTCGTCGTCATGAACAACGGTATGACAACATGGCAATATTATTGATCGTGACAAATTATTCGTGTGCTATACACAGCTATTTGATGTTGGCTATAATACCAGCCTTTGATATCGTCTGTTGCTGCAGTATTTTTTGTATGGCTAATCATTGTCTATAAATCAAGGGATTATCTTTGTTCGCACTAAGGTGTTACAGATAGTTCGTGGAGTGAAAAGCTCGTGTTTCATAGATCGCGAGTTGGGTTCTGGAGTAATATAACAGTTTCTGGCATTAAACTCGACTTTCGTCTCTGCTGGTTAGGCAACTTAATTCTTATGATTTGAAACAACAACAAAAAATGCTTACCCCAACCCCCTCCCCACCAAACCCCCGCCCCTAACCTCTCCTCTACTTCTCCGTCTGACAGTATGCTGGCCATGAACTGTTCATGTTATTGCTAATATCAGTATGAGGAATTATTTCATTGCATGGTGGGTAGGATCCAGGTGTAGCTGCAGGTTAATGTTGCTGGTCCTATGACGAGTGGGGGGCTTTTTGTCTCTTTATGTCCTGGGTGGCGTTGACCTGCAGCTGCTGTATTTTTTTTCGTCAGAGTTACTACCTGCCATAACAGTGACTGAGCCCGAATTTCATCCTACTTGGATGTCAAATATTGTTCAACATCGATTCACTATTTAATATAAAAATGTATTGTTGTATTTTTGTAAGAGAGAGAGAGAGAGAGAGAGAGAGAGAGAGAGAGAGAGAGAGAGAGAGAGAGAGAGGCAGAGAGACAGACAGACAGAGGCAGACAGAGAGACAGAGGTCGAAAGACAGATGAACAGGACATCGTGTTGTGGCAATCTTGATCACAGAGATAACATGACAAGCACTATGTCCAGCTAATACAAAATGACATATGGCAGAATTTACCAGACTAGCGATCATCGGGCATAGAACTTTCACGGTCACAGGCACAGGCACAGGCACAGGCAAAGGCACATGATGTTGATTTTTGAACACTAGTATAGCGCGTTTTCTCCATGCTATGTGTTACGTGTGAGACGCGCACGATAGTATGTGTGAGACGCGCACGATAGATCCGATCGTTTTGTATTGCAAAGCATTCAATAACAGAGTGTATTTACCTTTGATTTGATTTTGCATTGTTGTTAGAAGAAGCTTGGTATAATGTTGATAATTTTCGTTGGTCGATATTTTTGGAGAATTCTCTAGGGTTGCTTGTTTACTATCGATCGAAGCATCTAGATAGATCCACTAGAAGCTGAGATATTCTTTTAGGGTAAAGAAAGTTGTATGACGTAAGACAGTGATGACGAAGTTTATTCTGATTGGTTATAATTGCGTCACGCTCGAACATTCGAACGTTCTCTCCAGTATAGAGAGACTATTATATGTACCGCACTGTTTCAGTTGAGAGTAGAGAAAGTGTAAAAAGCGATTGAGCGATTGTATGCAGTTGTTGATGTACGCTGAATAAAGTTGGAAAACTTCATACGACGACTCCTGCCTTATTGCTGAGTGAACAGTTGCGTTGATAAACGAATCCGAGTTACACTTATCAGGATTCAAGCATCGGGGCTGAATCAACTACTGATTTAAAAAGACAACAACGAGTGTAACACTATGATAGAATGCTCAGTGCGCTCAGAAAAAAAATTAATGACAGAAAAAATGGGAAGAGGGAGAGAAGAAAAAAAGCCAAGTGACGAATCCCACGTGCGCCTAAAGCGTAGATTGTATTTCCTATTCGCTGGTCTGAATAGCCAGGCAAATAGGTTTTAGCGCATGCAGCAGCTGTGTATATTTTAAATAAAGGCTATTGACACGAACGTTGTCGTGCGGCTAAGACTGTTGTAAGTATTGGCACGGGCGAGACTGCTGATAGCCGCTGCACTGCTCCTCGCTAGGGACCGGCGGCGTTATTCGCACGGCGAACTGCTAGTTCCAGCGCTGAACACTTCGCTGTGTTAAATGAAGCAGATTTTTCCCCCATGCAAGAAAGGTGCTCTCTCAAAGAGAGAAAGGAGAGGTTTTACAAAGTGGAGGGGCGGAGGTAGGGTAGAAATGGTGGGGGTGGGGTGGATGACGAGAAGAGAGGAAGTGGGGATGTATATAGCTCAGATGGTAGAGCTTAGAACTTGTCTTTGAAATGCTGTAGATATGAATTCCAAGACCACTGGGCATTACAATTGAAATGAAATAAAATCTCCTTTTACTCTATGCTTGCTGTACTTTTTTTTGGCGTCATTCCGGACAATGCATCTTGCTTAATATTTAAAAGGGAAAGATTTATTTCATTTTATTTCTTAATCGTTCCTATACAGCGCTTTTCCAACTCAAGAACTGCTTAAGTATCTGGCTGATACAAGATATAACTAAACCCCCCGAGGCGCCAACTTGCTCTCTATAAAGATATCTGACCGCATGTTCCAGGTCTAATATCTCTCCATTGGCTCCCTACCAATGACTGTGTAATTTACAATCTACCAAAGATGCATTCGTGGAGAGTTAACCCAAATAAATAAATTAACAACTTTATATAGGTCTCATCACAACATCCTTAAATTCTAAAAGAAAACCACACTTTTAACTCAGGGAACAGGCCGAACGTGAGGTTAGCATTTAGCAAGTAGGACCTTTAGCTATTAGAAACTAAAGTATCCAACGTGGACATTGCTGAACCGCAGTGTTGGCGTGGCCACTATATATTATGGGGTAATTTCCGTTACGCTGTCACGGCCATTTAGGGATGTGGCCATTACAAGCTGTGTTAAACTTCTGCGCCAAAAGTAAACTGGCATTTTAAACCGCAGTTAAACCAATTTTATTTAAACCACCGCAGGCATTATGATAGTTTCGCCTTCAGTTTGTGCTTGATTATCCTTGTTTCATTAGGTAATTTGCTTAAAGCCTTTTAAATTTTTTTATAATTATGTAGTTTATTTTAAAGTTCAAACCTATTTTCTCCGCCCCCAATGCAATTTTACCTTCTGTATATAATTATTGTGATGTGCTGACTCGTTGAAGTATACTGAAACCTGCATGAATTCCTTCATGATGACGATGACGTATCCCGACAATAAATTCTCCATGGCCTTTGAGGATATACTGTGGCACACGGTAGGAGGGGAAATAAAAATGTGAGAAGAATAAAGTATTGCATTGTATATATTATTTTGATTTGTATTGTATTGTATTGTATTGTATTGTATTGCATTTTATTGTATTATATTTACGATATTGAACTGGAAAAAAAGGCATTTTGCTGGAGGAAGGAATATTGCTTACTTCAGTTTATTTTAATTACCTTTTTTGTTCCTTTTGCTCCTATTCGTTCCTTCATTCTTTCTTTTCTTCTTCTTCTTCTTCTTCTTCTTCTTCTTCTTCTTCTTCTTCTTCTTCTTCTTCTTCTTCTTCTTCTTCTTCTTCTTCTTCTTATTCTTCTTCTTCTTTATCGTCATCATCATCATCATCATCATCATCATCATCATCATCATCATCATCATCATCATCATCATCATCATCATCATCATCATCATCATCTTCTTCTTCTTCTTCATCGTCATCATCATCATCGTCATCATCATCATCATCATCATGATCTTCTTCTTCTTCTTCTTCTTCTTCTTCTTCTTCTTCTTCTTCTTCTTCTTCTTCTTCTTCTTCTTCTAGTTCGTCTTCTTCTTCTTCTTCTTCATTCTCATCATCATCATCATCATCATCATCATCATCATCATCATCATCATCATCATCATCATCATCATCATCATCATCATCATCTTCATCATCATCATCATCATCATCATCATCATCATCATCATCATCATCATCATCTTCTTCTTCTTCTTCTTCTTCTTCTTCTTTTTCTATTCTCGAACCATTTATTTACAGTTTTTAACACGTTCTACCATATTTCTTTCTTTTTCTGTTACAAGACAAAAAAACAAGCTTTCTCGTTGATTTAATTAATTATTGTTCTTGAGAATCGGAAGACATTCAAGTCTATGCGGCGTTATGTTCGATTTATTTATAGCTCTCTCTGTCTCTCTCTCATCCCCCGCCCTACATCCATAGTGTCTCTCTCTATCTCTTTTTTCCTCTTTCTCCCATCTCTTAATGCAACCGCCAGTTGTATTTTTCTGGGCTAGTTGGTGTCTGTTTAAAATCGAGTTTATATATTATTTTCTTCTTCCTCTATACTTTTATTCAAATCTATAACCCTCTCTCTTATCTCTCTCTCTCACTCACTCTCGCACTCCCTCTCTCTCTCTCTCTTATGTCTCTCTCTGTCTCTGTTCACTATTCGCGTATCGCTAATCTTTTAATGTTTTATGAACATGACAACCGGATTTGACTTATGCAAGTTCATCCATCATCATCATCATCATCATCATCATCACATCATCATCTCATCCATCATCATCATCCATATCATCATCATCATCACCATCATCTTATCATCATCATCATCATCATCATCACCATCATCATTATCATCATCATCATCATCATCATCATCAACAACAACAACAACAATAGCCACAATAACGTCATCAGCAGCACCAGCATCATCATTATCATCATCATCATCATCATGCTACATCTCTTTTTTCCTCCTCCTCCTCAACACCATCACCATTCCATCTTCATCCCACATCTCACCTTCCAGTTGTTCGTTCACTCGATTGTTGGTTGTCTGTGGAAGATCTCAGATTCTCAAACGATCCCGGTGGACGCCTTCAAGACAAAAGCCTCGACAGATGAGTGGGTGATGAGAGGCATGCCCATTGGCAACCTGAGATTTTAGCCCATCTCGAGATTCTTTTTTTTTTTAATCCTCAGAATTAACTGAGATTACTTTGATTTAGTCGTGAATCCGGATAAGCCAATTGTCGGGCGGTCTGTCTGTCGGTCGTTCAGTTGCACCTGAGATTTCAGTCCATTTGTGATTTTTTTAAAATATATTCACGGAATTCACTGAGAATACTTTGGTTTAGTCGTAAGTCAGAACGGATCAAATGTCTGTCTGTCGGTCGCTCGGTCGTTCCGTTGCACGCCATAATTATGTAAAGAACCGCTGAACATATTATGTCCAAAATTTTATATGAACATTAACAGGGCTACTGGCTAGCATCCGGTGACATAGTCCGTGGCCCAGTATAGGTTGATGAGGGCAATCGGTTGCTAAAACGCGTTTCCTGCTATCTCTCAACAACTGCTGAGCCGATGTTGATTGCAACTGGTCAGCTTCGGGCCAGTTTTCCCGTTGTTTGTAGATTATAGTCACACGACACTTTCGCATATAGGTGACTACTGGACCGATTTATACTGACACCAGCGGGCCAGTTGTTGGTAAAGGGGAAAATAATATGATCACACGTTGACCAATCCGGGATTCGAACCAGCGACCTTTCGGTTACTAGCAAGACGCTCTTACCAACTGAGCTACCCGGCCCCTCGAAGTTTTCCCGTAGCAGTCCGTCGGCAGTTATGTCAGTTGGGTGATCGGTTAGTAAGTTTATAATTTTTCAGTTTTTAACAATTTTTTTTTCTCCTTCTGTTTATCTCATAAAAATTATTGCCCCAATATAGATGTTTTTGTTATTATGCAGATGCTTTAACCATTGATCAGCATTTCATTATATCATTTTGCTTTTTCTAAAAGATCAAGGTCACCTGGTTAAGGTTAGTCATTTTCTAAACGAGTTTTTGCGCTTTGCTTCAGATTTAAAGGAACCGAATTTTTGAACATTTTTTAGCTGAAAGATCTATAGTTCAAAGATTGGTTTAATCAATGAATGCCTGTATGTAGGAACAAGATTCTGTTAAATAACTAAATGTATTTAACTGCGTATTGGTGTATTTGTATCGGAATGCATGTGTGTGGCTCGCCATCTTGTATATCTCTTTCTCCGCATTGCACACTTTAGCCAATCTCATGAGATTTGTATCTCCTTTCTTCACCAAATCGCAATTGAATGATTGGCTCAGGCCGATTAAAAAAAAAACTGCCACCCTGCTATTCTAATATCAAGGTAATGATGATGGTGTGTGGGTTTCACGAAAGAGAGAGAGAGAGAAAGAGAGAGAGAGAGAGAGAGAGAGAGAGAGAGAGGTCAAAGTCGAAACCTTTAATAGGATAATAGCATTAGGCCCTATGGACCTGTCTTACAGCTTAGAGAGAGAGACAGACAGACAGACAGACAGTCAGACAGACAGAGAGAGAGATGGTCCTGGAAAGCAAATGGGGTGTAGTCCTCTATTCCGTCTAAAACAGAAATACGCAGACAGATGAAGTTAATTGAAACTATATAACAGTTGTATAATTTTAAAACTACTGTTACAATGTGAGTTGAAAAACTCAGACGTTCCCTCAAACAAAAAATGTCCTCAGTTCCTATTGTAATAACTAATAAACAATGGTTTCACGATGTGAAACTGTAGGGATCTCTTGATAAAAGAGAAGTGTGGCAGGAGAGGAACCAGATAGAAACAGTCCCCACGTTTCCTGGCTACAATTAGTATCAAGAACTGGATGGATCAGAAACTAACGTTCTATTCCGAAGAGAATAATTCCAAAACTTCAGAGTTTGCATGCAGTCTATCTAGGTAGTTTTAAAAAAAAATGTCTGTGGTTGTTTCCCCGCCTCTCCCACAGGCTTTAAACTATAGTGCAAATGCTCCTGTTCCAGAATGCCCCCCCCCCCCTTTTTACTGCCCCCCCCCCCTCACCCATCTCCTACTCTATGTCCTCACCCCTCACCTTTTCTCCCACAGGCACTGAATTCCTTGTGCAAATGGTCCTGTTCTATGATGTATACCCGTACTATACATGTCTCCATTCCTCACCTTTTTCCCCACAGGTGTTAATTAATTGTATGCCATTCCCCGGCTTGCATGCAGCACCCTCTGTCCATACTCCCCTAACCCTTTTCGCTTCCGGTTCCATTACCCAAGGGGGCTTCATCCTCATTGCATCGTTGAAGGTTTGAGCGTAGAAAAGGTGTGACTTGGACGCGGAGACCTGAGATCAGTATTTCTGAACCGATTTGCCCTGTCGTCCCCATACACGATGTGCGTTGAAGTACTGAAAGATAAATTTTGCTCTCGTTCTTCGTTCTTCTTCATTCTTCCTTTTTCTTCTGGGATGGCCTGAGGCCGCAGTTGGTGAGTCGCTGGTTTCCTACGCCGAAGTCTACCTAAAATTTAAACAACAAAACATTCTGATTTCCTTTCCGTCTTCTCATAGCGATCTGCCTTTTCATCACATATTCCAGTGATGAAAGTGTGTTTGTTGTGTATGAAGGAGTGTCTGCAACATGTGAGCTCGTATGTTGGTTACAGATCGCCGCGCTGTGAGTCTGAGTTAGGAATAAGTCGCGTATGGCATCCAGTCTTCTTCTTCTTCTTCTTCTTCTTCTTCTTCTTCTTCTTCTTCTTCTTCTTCTTCTTCTTCTTCTTCTTCTTCTTCTTCTTCTTCTTCACCTTCGCCGTCGTCGTCGTCGTTTTCGTCTTCGTCGGCTCCGCCTCCTCCTACTCCTCGTCTTGTTTACCATCCCATTTGTTCTGCTCAAACTCTCTTTCGATTTGTATTTTGTTAACATTTTTATCTCTCATATGTCTGAAAAGGCTTGAGAGCAATAAATAATGAGGACCAAGAGCACTGGGGCTGTGTTGTTGATGTTCTATTCCTTATGGACGTTGTCTTGAGAGAGAGAGAGAGAGAGAGAGAGAGAGAGAGAGAGAGAGAGAGAGAGAGAGAGAGAGGGGGGGGGGATTCAGTATTTGGGATATGTTTTTCTTTTCGTTTTCCTTTCGTTGTTTTGGAGGAGAACTTCAGATGAATGGGATTTTGAATGAGCAATCTTTTCCTCTTCAAAACCTCCTTCCATCCTGGGTAATAAAGAGCGCTCAGTTGGGATTTAAAAAAAAAAAAAAAGTAAATGGCGGGAGGATGGGGATTCTTAGGCGTTTTATTGAATAAATACAAAATAGGTTTATTTCATTGCGAGCACGTGAACTCTTGTGATAAAATAACAACATATTCAAATGAATATAAATTACCAAAATGCAAAGAAGGAAATTTTACTTTACATTCCATATTCGAAAGCTTACAGAAGTAACGAAATTCGTTGCAAAATACAACAACAATTAATTACACACTAGATAGAAGACTACGAAACTCTACGCTAGAAAATATACAAGACAACAAATTAAATACACATTACAGCACAAAAAGCAAAACGAGATATGCCAGAGAGAGAGAGAGAGAGAGAGAGAGAGAGAGAGAGAGAGAGAGAGAGAGAGAGAGAGAGAGAGAGAGAGAGAGAGAGAGAGAGAGAGAGAGAGAGAGAGACAGAGACAGAGACAGAGACAGAGACAGAGAGACAAGGAGACAGAGACAGACAGAAAGAGAGGTCAAAATGAATGTGAGGATACAGAGCATGATTTTGGATTAACTTAGCCCTCCTCCTTATTTTATTGCTTCTCCTCCTTCTCCTCATCTGCCTTCCCCTCCTCCTCCTTTCTCACCTCATCGTCGTTGTGCAAAAGAAGACGAGAACAACGAAGAAGAAACTTCAGCGATAACAAAGCTCAAAGAGTTTGCAAGTGTCCCTCAAGGCGGTCAAAGTGAAGAGATGATGATAGAGTTTCGAACAGCAGGACTTTTCTGCACATGTTTGCTGGTCTTCGCTTTGATCTGAAAGACCGACAGCCTGTGATGAAACCCCCTCTCAGTTTGAAAAGAAATCCACAAACCCACACCCGGTACCCAAACCTTTCTACATGAATTGTTCTCTAGATGAAGCACCCCCTCAAGTTGAAAAACCCTTTTCTATCTGAAAACTTTTTCAGTTTGAAAACACCTTTCTATATGACTTTTTTTTACAGTTTGAAAACCCATATCTATATGAAAACTTTTCTAAATGAAGCCCTTCAGTTGGAATGTTTTGTATATGAAGCTTTCTATATGAATTTTGTTTCTTCTTGTTTGAAAACCCTTTCTATGTGAACCCCTTGTCAGTACGATAAACTTTTTATATATGAAGCGCACTCTCAGCTAAACCCTTGATATATGAAACCTCTTCTCAGTTTGATAAACTCTCTTTCTGTATGAAGCATCCTCTCCGTTTAATAAACCATTTTATATAAATTATGAAGCACCCATTCAGTTTAAAAAACGTCTTTCCATGTGAAAGGAATTCTCAGTGTAGAAAACGTGTATTTTTTTCTTTCTCACATTGGAGATAGTGTAGGACGAAAAAATAGTATAAGCAAAAAATAATAAAACATAATTCGATGATGGAATTACATTTAAATATTAGGGAGAGAAAGGGGGAGGGGAGAGAGAGTAAGTGAGAGAGAGAGGGAGAGAGAGAGGGCATGTGTCAATCTCGCCTAGAGAGAGTGGACAAGGATGCGGGTTGTGGAAATGGGTAGGGTGTGTGTTTATGTATGTATGTATGTGTGTGTGTGTGCGCGCGTGTGTGTGTGTGTGTATGTAGTGTACGCTTTATTCTGTGAAAATATTTTTTTTAAGTTTACTGACAGAAATGCATGGGTTAGGGGTGTGTGTGTGGGTGTGTGTGTGTGTGTGTAAGGTGTGTGGAAGTGCAGTGAGCGGACTTGTGGGAGCATGCCATTATATTTCTGTCTATTTCTATGCATTCCTTGTTTTTCTATGGCGGCATTATCGGAATCAGAACATATTCATTTCCTGCCTAAGATTGTTTATACTGGCGAATCGATTTTGAAAAAAAAAGGTATATGAAATAGAATAATGACAAAGAAAATGGCATTACTCCCAACATCTGCTTCCCCTTTCATCATCATCATCATCATCATCATCATCATCATCATCATCATCATCATCATCATCATCATCATCATCATCATCATCATCTTCTTCTTCTTCTTCTTCTTCTTCTTCTTCTTCTTCTTCTTCTCCTTACCCCCTCCCGTAAGGGTGCCGGGGGTTTCTGTATAAATAGTATCACCACTTTCTGCAAATGTAGTGATTTAAATTCCCACTGTCGCTGTCTTTCTCATTTGTTTTTTTTTTCTCATGCCTACACTGTTCTATCAATCTACTATACTATCTTCTCCTTCGCTAGACCAGTCACCTAACTTTTATTTTCTAAAAAATCTCTTCCGGGACAAAACTCCTCATTTGTGTGTGAGGTCTGTTGTATCAGCTTGGGAATATGGGACGCTTTCTGCCAAATGGTCACTAGGGCTTCCTATGATATTATTATTTAGCAATGTAGGCATTTTATATGTATGCGTTTTGTTGATATTTTATAATGATGTTGGTATTCTTTTTTTTTGGTAAACGGGGGTTCGATAAAAGTTTATTTCTTTAATTGTACTAATCCCCTTCCTAAAGACAACAGAATTTTCATTTTGCACAATATTTTAGGAATCGCCCGAATGTCGTTAAATTAAAGCATCTAATGAACTCTAAGTCGAAACGCAAACTAATGAATTTAAGTCGTTTTTATTGCAATCATATTATCGCGTTTTCGAGTAGTCCCGCATTGTTTTTTTTCCCAAGTGCGTCAATACTGTTTGGTGGTCATGTGTGTGTGCTTTACTGTTTTTGCATTCTTGTGATTGCTATTTTATTTTTATTATGTTTTTTTCTTCTATCTGGCATCTTTATGCGCTTGTCGTGTGTGTGTGTGTTTCATTGAGTGCATATTTACGAGGTGTGTACGAATTAAAAATAGTTGATTTGCTGTCTTTTCATTCAGCAGCCAATATGTTATTGTTATTGTTTGCAGTTAGATGCAAATGTCTTTTTTATGTTTATGTTGTAGTAATATAGTGCCGTTCTTGCTGTTTTATGCATATATTGTGTATCCCTATCCCCATTTATCCCTTGTCTGGCTATACGGCCCACCCCTGGGCTAGGAGCCTAATTTAATATTGACTGTTGTATTTGTTTAATAAAAGGACAAATTCCAAAGTTCCAAGTATAGCCTCAGCGTCCCCTGAGCGGTATGTCTTTATTGTAGTGACCGGCTGTTACCACTGGGATTGTTTCAGCAGATCTTTTATGCGGATCAGGGGTGAGTCCTCTTTCAGCCAAGTTGTGGTTTTGATTTTGTGGTCCTGATTCGGCTCTTTGCAGTCTTCTGAACCCTGTAAGCAATGAATAACTAACAACTTCTTATTTTTCTTCTTCTTCTTCTTCTGTCTCTCTCCTTTTCTCCTCCTTTTATTTGTTGCTCCCTTTCCTTTCCATCGCTCTTTTTCTGCAACACACTGGACTGTCAACATTTGCACAAACAGATGCGCCTCACCGGAGTCTTTGGGAAGGTGCAAGAGTGTATTTTAACTAAACTTAAATTACTTTTGGACCCATTATTTTCCTCACTCGGCTTTACTCGTGTCAAAGCTCTTTACTGCCTTGAGATCTTGTGAGGGAAGATGACTTTCCAGTTGTCCATATTTTGCTGAGAATCTTTATACCCATAACCCATAAGCATCCAAACTCTTTCAGCATCAGTCTGATTTATTTTAAAAATCGCTCTCAAAGAGCGCTTTTTATTTTTTAAAATCGATCTTAAATAGCGCTTTTTGAACTCAAGAACTGCTATAGGCGCTGGTCGATAAAGGCTTTAACTCAAGCGGCACGAGGCGCCTGCTTGCAGTTTTCGGGCGCGCATCGTCTGTCTGAAGTAAGTGGTGTGTTTTGTAGCCAACTGCAGTCTAGTTAGTTAGTTAGTTATTCATTGCTTAAAGGGTCAAGCGGACTCCAAATACCCGAATCAGGACTACAAAATCAAGACCATAACTTGGCTGAAAGAGGACTCACCCCTGATCCGAATAAAAGATCTGCCGAAACAACCCTATTGGTAACACTGAAGGCACTCCACCAGCCGGTCACTTTACAATAAAGACATCCCAAGCAGGGAAGAGTACGCTGGTTAAATGATCACCTGTGGTGCCCAAACGATCTTCGAGTTTAGGGATAGGATAGGATATGAGTGTGTTCAAAACGTCTTACTATAATTATGTTGCTCCGACATTTATTAATAAAAACATTTGTAATGAAATAAACATGTAATGTGTTCAAAACTCTTACTAAAGTTGAGGTGCCCCGGAATTTTCTTGCTTTAGACCGAAAACGAAAGACATTTATAAACGTAGCGATAAAAAGAAAAGAAAAAAAAACACGCGTGATGGTGTGTGTGGGGCTACTGTAGGCACTGGGCCATGGTGTGTTTAGCTGGCAGCAGTTGTAGACACAGTGTGTGCGAGAGGATCTAGAAGGGCTTCCTCAAGAACGCAACCTTGGGGACAAAGTGCTTAAGGATCGCTCTTCTAGTGATGAGTAGGGTGAAAGTAAAAAGAGTACGTTTAGAACATGGCATACGATGTACAGTTATATATATATATATATATATATATATATATATATATATATATATATATATATATATATATATATATATATATATATAGTTATATATAGTTATATATATATAGTTATATATATAACTATATATATATATATATAACTATATAACTATATATATATAACTATATATAGTTATATATAGTTATAACTATATATATAGTTATATATATAGTTATATATAATTATAGTTATATATATGATTAGAGGTTATTGGACGAGGGCACGCAGTTATACATTTTGTTTTGTAATATGGCATGCATTGGTGCTTTGTGTGGCCTTACCACCATCTGAGATTTCCTGAAATTTAAACAAAGACACACGCACACACGCACGCACACACACACGCACTCCCTCTCACACACACCATTTCTTTCCTCAGAAATCCCCCAAAATTGCGCATGAGAGTTGACATAACAGCTGTCAGTTTTAAAATCTATCCTACCTAAGGTTATTCTGTCCTCTATACCGTTGTGCTATAGAGGATCTTCTACCCAACTTGTCTCAGGCCCCTTGCAGTTTCTTAAACTTGGCACTAGAAAACTTACATCCACCCACGACAAAACAGGACCAAATGAAATAAGTCCAGACTAAAGCGGTAAGGTGGCCGGTAGATACACTCTTTGGCTTATAATCTGAGAATAAAGCTGTATTGTATTGTATTGTATTGTATTGTATTGTATTGTATTGTATTGTATTGTATTGTATTGTATCGTGATGCTTCTTCGTCTTTCCTTCTTCTTCTGCTTCTTCTGTTTTTAGCATATGTCAATCCAGTACATCGGGCAACAATCCAGTTAAATGTCAGTCTTACTCATATTTAAAAAAAAACACTTATTAGCTCAGAGAGATGCTTGAGGCGTTGTGTTGTATTGTATTGTATTACATTTTATTGCACTGCATTGCAGTGTATTTGTATTGTATTCTGTTATATTGTAGGCCTATTTGTACACTAGTGATTCGCTTGAACGACAGAGCCGTACTTTGTTCTACGCCTTTATAGTTGTTCGTCATGGGCTAATGCTGTGTAATGTGCACTTAGCACTGATGCATCCATGTCAATATCAGCGCGAGAAAGCGCGATCGAGTCTCTCTATACCTCACTATGCCGACCTTTAGCGGACGGAATCAAACCCCTTTTTTCTTCCCCAAATGCAAATAACGGTTAAAACGCTGTGTGGCAAAAATTTGTGAGATGCGGTGCTCTGGTCTGAAGACGACAAGGAGGTAGGGAGGATGAAGAGAGAAAGAGGAAAAGGCCGTAAAAGGGGAGGATTATGGTGTCCGGATTGCGCCAGCAATGTCCTTTGAGAATATGAGAGACGCCAAGAAGAAGAAGAAGAAGAAGAAGAAGAAGAAGAAGAAGAAGAAGAAGAAGAAGAAGAAGAAGATGATGATAATGATGATGATGATGATGATGATGATGATGGATGATGATGATGATGATGATGATTACGAAATCTATTGGTTATCGCTACTGCGAAAGCTGAATTGCTTCAGACCGATGAGCCCCAATTTTCATACTACTACTACTACTACTACTACTACTACTACTACTACTACTACTACTACTACTACTACTACCACTACTACTACTACTACTGCTACTACTACTACTACTACTACACATTTGTACGGCGCACTTCCTCACTAGAGCGCATAGCGCTTACAGAAGAACAATAAATAAACAAATATTAATTAATTAATTAATTATTAATTTATTAATTAAATAATAATAATAATAATAATAATAATAATAATAATAATAATAATAATAATAATAATAATAATAATAATAATAATAATAATAATAATAATAATAAATATATAAATGATTAAACGAAGCGAGAGCAAAACATGACATACCAAATCAGAACATTCACATAAGCTCTCCACTCTTCAATGCCACGCTCTCGCTTCGCCTGAAGCAATTTCCCACTAACAAGGCCAAACCAAGGACAAGGCTTCCTACAAGATACTTCACGCCGAGCAGCGGGGGCATGCTTGTCCAGTACCGCCCGAAGTGCAGTGTTGTACTGGTCAGCACCGCAGTCCTCAAGCTGAGCAAGCTCTGTCTGCAGGTCCTACCTGAACACTACTCTGTCAATAGCGCGGACGTTGCAAATCACGCGATGCACAGGATTGGGGGCAGGGATGACCATGATGATCTGTGAAACAACACAGAAGTAGTCAGATTCAAGGGCAGAGTAACCTCGGAAGAAAGATGCACACCATCAGAGGGCCTCGCAATCACAAGGTTTATGGTGTGGTCATGCATTTGGGTGGCCTCAGTGACGGTCTGTTTAAGATCAAACATATTAATTGTGTTCTAAAAACCTAACAGTGCTGCTATCGTGTAAAGAAGCGACATTAAAATTAAAATCACCAAGCAGACATAAATTGACATTAATTCAATTACAATTATCTAAAGTCAGGAAACTGATCAAAGAACATTGTCTCTATATGTTTGTTCTTACATGTAAGTGTGGGCCAAGGACGACACACACAGACACATAAAGTGCAACACACTGTGTGTAGAGGTCAGAGAAACTTGCAACAGTTCAAAAGTAAGGAACTTTGAAGTAAATATCAAACGTTTGGCTAGGCTCTCCTTGTAAATGACAACAATACGGCAGCCACGACAACCTGAGAGCCAAAGAAACGACTTCATGGCATATCCATTGGGTGTCAGATCAGCACAGAGTGCTTCGTCGCCACGGGCCTTTAACCAAGTCTCAACAATGAACATCATGTCCAGGTCCTCGTCAACAACGAAAGCAGAAATATCAGTTCTCTTTTCACCACAGTTAGATCCTATCGACTCTGCATTAAACGATGCAACCTTAAGACCATTCCATTGTTCACGAACAGGGGACGAAGAAACAAAGGGACTGTAGATCAGATTGTCGGTGTTGAGTGCTACAGTAGACATCCCCGTCCAGTGGTACTGGAGACAAGCAATGAGGAATAATCAACAGTACAACAACAACAACAACTACTACTACTACTACTACTACTACTACGACTACTACTACTACGACTACTACTACTACGACTACTACTACTGCTACTTTTTCTTCTTCTCCTCCTCTTCTTCCTCTTCCTTCTTCTTCTTCTTAAAAAAGTAAATGTCATTTTTGGACTATTTAGGACTCATCTCGCACAGATTTGCAAAACTCTTTTAGTTTTTTACATTATATTTTGTTTTGTTTTTTGAGTGGGGAGATGGGGTGGATATATAGACCCACATCGCTATGGATGTGATTAAAAGAAAAAAAATGCATTATATATATATATTTAAATAAACGGTATAGTAAGGATAAAAAGTATTTTTCTGCTGATCCTTTTGTCGTCAAAAACAGAGGAAAGAAAGTGGAAGAACTGACAAGACAGAGACTTGAATGGGAAGCCGTGTGTAGCAATGACGAGTACGCATCGAATGTGATGCCAGAGACAAGAAACGGTATTCCGAAAAAGAGTCAAACAATAGCTACAGGAATAGCGGCGGCAGGAATAGCTCAGTGGTCAGAGCGCACGACTTGTGTCGGGCGACGTGGGTTCGAATCCAGACTTCAGCAAACTATTGTGTGATTGCAGGATAAGCTTATTAGTGGCCAGCTCTCTGAGCTTGTAAGTGCGCTATATAAGACCAATCTCTTTCTATTTTTCTTTTACATGTACGAAAGATTTAGTTCAGAAATGCATTAAAACCACAGATTTTATGATTAACTAGAAACAAGTATAACCTATTCGTCTATGAATTTAATTAAATCATATTAATCCATTTGCAGTTTTTTCAAAAATAAAATGTGTATTAAAGATTGACAGTATTTTTCGGTTCCTTTTGTCATCAAACAAGAGGAAAAGAATTGGAAGAACTGGCAATAAGCAAAGACTATCTACAACTGTTACTGTGGTGTTGTTGTTGTGAAAACTGTGCAATGTTGTGGGTCTTTATATGTCTGGAGATGTATTTATGTGTGTGTATGTGTGTGTGTGTGTGTGTGTGTGTGTGTGTGTGTGTGTCTGTGTTAATTTTTCAAAGGGTTCTGTTTTATGATTTCGCTTAGCATGTGAGGACCATGTCTATGCATGAGTTGCGTGTGTTGTACGCCTGTGGTTGGTTGTGCGTGTGGCGTTTGGTTTGTGATGGTGTGTAGGTGGGAGTGTAAAGCGCAAGTAGGTTAGTGGTGTGAGATAGCAGTTATTTTATTATATTTTATGTGTTACCCTATTTATTTGTTTGTACATGTCATGCTTTTAAAGATATTCTACATTTTACGTATACAATGTTTGTGCGGCCGAAAGGCAAATTTCTATGGACATTTCAAAGACGAATAAAGTCTCAGTCTCTTCTTCTTCTTCTTCTTCTTCTTCTTCTTCTTCTTCTTCTTCTTCTTCTTCTTCTTCCTCTTCTTCTTCTTCTTCTTCTTCTTCTTCTTCTTCTTCTTCTTCTTCTTCTTCTTCTTCTTCTTTTCCTCCTCCTCCTTCTCTTTCTTCTCGTCGTCCTCCTCTTTCTTCTTCTCCTCCTGTTCCTCCTCCTCCTTCTTCTTTTTCTTCTTCTTCTCCTCCTCCTTCTTTTTCTTCTCCTTCTTCTGAGCAGTTAGCAAACATAATAATACGAGCCTGGCACACACGACATGGCTAACACTCATCAAGGAAAATGAACAATGACGCCTGAACATTCAAAACACCAATAAGGCACTTGACTTCAAACACTAGAGGTGCAAACCGTCCGCCATTTTGTGACGCCATCTTGTCTTCGGAACGTGCAAACCACTCATGGGTAGACAATCCGGCGAGCAGGGGAAAATATATTCGGGTTAAGCTGAGCATGTGTCTTAATTTGATCAGGTTTTGGCGTCTTGTTGTTGTTGTTCTTGTTGTTGCTGCTGTTGTTATTGTACATCTTCATCATCATCCTCATCATCCTCATCATCCTCATCATCATCATCATCATCATCATCATCATCATCATCATCATTATCTTCTTCTTCTTCTTCTTCTTCTTCTTCTTCTTCTTCTTCTTCTTCTTCTTCTTCTTCTTTTGTTCTTGTTGTTGCTGCTGTTGTTATTGTACATCATCATCATCATCATCATCATCATCATCATCATCATCATCATCATCATCATCATCATCATCATCTTCTTCTTCTTCTTCTTCTTCTGCTTCTTTTGCCAGATTTTCTACCAAAACTAAGTATCTCAGTTTCAAGAATTGATCCCTTTAAAACCAATCTAACCTATTCGGGTTTCAGTTTATGGATTAACATTTCAGAAGTTCTTCGCAGTGTAGTCACCTAAATGCGCATCCTTTGCCTGATATAGGTAAAAATACGCAAACAGGAACTAAACTACTACTACTATTACTACTACTACTACTACTACTACTACTACTACTACTACTACTACTACTACTTCTACTACTACTACTACTACTACTACTACTACTACTACTACTACTACTACTACTACTACTACAGGATCCTATCACTCGCGTTTTCTTCAATCGAATCCAAAGCGCGGCGATTTAAAAAAATCGCTATTACAGGAGTTGAAATAGAAAAAAACCCGTTTATATTTGAATTTTTTGACAAATTTAGATTGACTGCATCCTATTCACACTTTTCTGCTATCCTATGCACCAACGGGAATCCCCTCTATGAAAAATACTTCCGTTTTTTTTTCTCCGCGTGTTTTAGTGAGTTATTTCCAAATATTCAAGAATAATAACATGTGTCACTGGCCACCTGTATCGTACCCTCACATATTTTTATTTTTTTTTGCTGCAGTTTATTATCCCTTTCTATCGCCAGTGGCGCGCCTAAACCCTACCTACCTAACATTATTAAATTTTTGAAAAATATTCGGAAAAACATAACGCCCAGATGCTGGCTCGAACCCACACCTGTCAGGCACCATTGGTTTCTGGCTTGTGGACAAGGCAAGTTAGTCCCGCCTTAGCCCACTTGGCCACAACGCTAGCCTAACATAGTCAGTTACTTCGTGTTTTGTGAAGGTTGCGACGGCGAAGCTATGGAAAACTACAAGAGTTTTCAGGTCCTGTTTCACTTTCTGTCGATGATCGACGCACCTCCGAAGTCGCCACAAATACAGGCCTCTACGATTGTTTTTTGCATTCTTTCACTGAGCATGTACTTCCTCCACCGTTTTTATACTTATCCCACTCGTTTTCTGGCTCTAACAATCGTCGTTTTCGGCAATTTGCCATATTTAAAAGTCACGCATCAAGCTTTGATAAAAGCAAAACAAGCCAAACCGGAACTTGGTTTCATATAACCTCGTTTTAATTTATAATGGCGATACCCACGAGTTTTTATGAGAGGTGCCGGAAAGTTGTGAATACCATTATTGAAGGGATTGAGGAAACAGGAGTAGCCGGAGAAAACCCTCAGTGTTCTAAAAGGTCTCTTACTTAGGTTCACGTAAATTCGTCTAAATTAAATGTAGGAGTCGTGTCATTTTTGTATTATTTATGCGACAACATAGAGTCGTGCTCCTATGGCGCACACATGTGTTACAACATATTGTATATGCACATTCTACGTTTTACTATATTTGCTTAGGAACTGTAACTATGTTCTTGAAAGTATTTTTAGGTCCTGTACATATTTTGTTACGTCAGATAATTTGTTCCATTCTTAATCTATCATCATCATCATCATCATCATCATCATCATCATCATTGTCACGTGGGGTTTATGGGCTCTGCACAATGGAATTATGGACCCTCACGTTTATTCGGTGGGAACTGCTAGTAAGTCACCCTATGAACTACTTTAATAAATTTATTTGTTTAGCTCGTTCTGTGTTAAGGTTGGGGTACAGAAATAGATAGACAAATGGCAAAAGATTACTGTCACACTAGCTTTCACACGGCTATGAATCATAAGTAGTCCAGCCACTTGATAACAGTTAAAATCACACATTTATTTCTTCTACTCTATACAAGGTTCTCTAAGTACTAATCTAACTTAAGAAGTCTCTTTCAATGCTAATAGTTCGATCGCTGATAGTCTAGGCAGCTGTTTTTTCTTCCTCGGGCACTGGCTATTATATTTTATGTAGATTTGGACTACTGTGGTCCGTTTTACAGTTTCTGAAGAGTTGGACTACTGTGGTCCTGTTCTGATCAGTTTAAGTGCACCTTCGTTTTTGCACTTAACTTTCTGATGGTGCGGTCGAAGTCCTTCTGTGAGGTAGCTTCTGGTCCACCTTTGTCGTTGTGTAGTTGGGTTCCCTTGCCACGCTGTGGGGTCTGACAGGGTGTTTTACAGGGTAGCCCTTTCCGTCTTGTGCGGTAGAGGATCCTCAACCAACTAGTCGTTTCTGTGGAGTGGGGTGCACAGGATAGCTCGGGATAGCTCGGGATAGCTCGCCTGCTCGTCTGTAATATAAGAGACGAAATTCTGCACAACCCTGAATAATCGGTTTGTGCAGAGCGTCTCACTGAAAGCCAAGTAGCCCTCAGTGATAGCTCCACATCTCTATACATAAGCGACGAACATTCTGCTACTTCCGGGTTCCACTGGAATCTCACTCTAAATTCCTATACATACATAAATATCAATCGTGTCTAACTATACACATACAGAATTAATAATAATATAAACATTCAGTGGTACAGCCACTGGTCTGCAAACATACATATAAGTTAAACAACAGTGGTTCCGTACGGGATACAACATGGCGGCGCAACCGGTCGTGTTTCGCCTCGTGGTCGGCTCTTCCACGTGGTACGGCAAATTCGGATTAACAATTCACATTTATGCATAGCAAATTCCACAAACATAATTTCAACAATAATATAAATATCACGATGAAACAGAAGGGTGTTCATTTACCTGTTTGACAAGTTCAGGCCCGTGATGACTTGAGAGAATTCTAAGATTCTAAGTCCTGCTTCCTGGTCTATGAGTGTAGAGATTTCTCTAGCTGTGGAGATGTTGACTCTACCTCGTCTCACACACGACTGACCAAACTGTGTTAGGCTCTGACACAGTCAAAACTGCTCTACCCACTTAGCCTGCTCTGATTGGTTAAAACGGTCCGATTCAAAGCTCAAGTGCTGACTCACTGCGCTAGCGTGGGTCGGGCTCGCGGTGTGTGGTCTGCTGTGTAAACTTAATTGCTGCTGTGTAATTTACTGACTCTCTACTGTTACAAGACTACACATGGCTAAATAGTCAACAATGTGCAGAGTTAAAACTAGCCAGTTCGTGACAGGCTCCCTCAACTGAAAAAAGGCGATGACTACTGGATTCGACCTTTTTCTACTACAGAGCCTAGTTTAACACTGCACTATCCTAGGGTCCTATTTACAAACTAAGTAAGTTGCTCTACCTGAGCTGCAATGCTGTGCCAGGTAGCTATGGACACTAGTGACAGGGTTTTACTGGGCGGGGACGAATTCTGGTGCTGTGGCCCTTAGTTGTGTTGGGTGGGCGACAGCTGCTGTGTCCTCCACGAGATGGCGACTGAGGTAGTCGGCTCCGTGGTTCTCTTTGCCGGGGATGTACTCGATTTGGAATGAGTACGCCTGAAGGGTGAGTGCCCATCTCATCAGGCGAGAGTTCAAAGACTTGGAGGCTGCCAGGAACGATAGTGGTTGGTGGTCCACCTGAACTGTGAAGTGGGTCCCATACAGGTAGAGTTGGAATTTCTGTATGGCCCAGACTAGTCCAAGACATTCTTTCTCCGACGTGGCGTAGTGGGTCTCGGCGGGTCTCAATTTTCTGCTGGCGTAGGCGACAGGGAATAGCGTCTCTGCATTCTTGGGGTCGCGCTGTAGCAGTACTGCTCCGAGGCCTAAGTCGCTTGCGTCGGTGCGAAGAACGAATGGCTGAGTCAAATCGGGTAGGTGGAGTACTGGCGCCGATGTCATTCTGTCCTTGAGTGTTTGGAATGCTGTCTCGCATTCGGCTGTCCATACTACTTTGTCCGGGCGATTTTCCGGGTTCCATTTGTCAGTGGTACGGCGATGCTGTTGTAGTTGGGGATGAACTTCTTCCGCGATGGCGATGGCCATCCATGTGTGTGTGCTGGGGGTCGCTGGTCGGTCCGTGTATTTCTTGAGGAGATTGATGTGGTGGTATCGGGCTCTCCCGTTCACCTCTACTTGGTAGACTGTCTTGGATTTCTTGGCAGTCACCCGGTACGGTCCTCTCCAAGCGATGTCCAGCTTGTTGGTTCCACTTGGAAGTAAGAGTAGCACTTGATCGCCGACTTGCAGTTCTCTGTCCTTCGCGTGGCGGTTGTAGTACTTCGCCTGACGGGCTCTTGCCTTCTTCAGTGCTTCACCAGCTTTCTTCCACGTTGCTTTGAGGGTTTCCTGCAGGTCTGCGACGTACTTGGTGGCACCTCTTGGTGTGTCGTCTATCTTGGCTTCCGTCCAACTTCTGCGTAGGGCTTCTAGCGGTCCTGCTAGAGGTCTGCCGAATAGCAATGTTGACGGGGTGTAGCCTGTGGCTGCATGGGGCGTTTCTCGGTATGCGAACAGTGCCGCATTCACGTAGGTGTCCCACGCTTCTGGATTGTCGTCGGCGACTTTCCTGAGGATGGTGAGAAGGGTTCCATTCAGTCTTTCTACTTGTCCGTTGCTGGCTGGGTGGTATGGTGGTGTGCGAATGTGATGAACTTGTATCAACTCGAACACGTCTTGCATCAGGCGGCCGGTGAACTGAGATCCGTTGTCCGTTCTAATGCTGTCCGGGAATCCGACTCTGGTAAAGATGGCGATGAGTGCATCTGCAATCTTCTTGGTGTCGATCGTGGCAACGGGACTGCTTCGCACCACATCGTACATGCGTCGACGAGTGTGAGTAGAAATCTGTTCCGCTTCTTGGTCATGGGCAGTGGTCCTACTATGTCTACTGAGACTTGTTGGAATGGCACGCCGACTACTACCGATGGTCCTAAGGTAACTGGTACGGTGTGATGTCGCGGGGAATATCGTTGACATTGGTGGCAAGATTTCACGTAGCGCTTGACATCCTCCGTGATTCCTGGCCAATAGTAGTGTGCGCTGATTCTCTGCACTGTGGCTCCAATTCCCATGTGTCCGCTGAGTGGCATGCTGTGGCCTAATTCTAGTACTTGGGCTCGAAGGGTGGCTGGTAGTACTAGTTGGGTGTGATCTCCATCTCCTTGTCGATGTAGAACTCCCTCTTCCATGTAGAAGTCTCAATTGTGCGGGGGTGTGTGCGCCTTGGGTAGCTTCTGGAAGCACTTCGCTATCGAGGTGTCTTCTTTCTGTGCTGTTTTGATCTCTTCGAGTCCTGGATTCGGAGCGAACTCGGGCTGGGGTGGTTGGGTTTTAGCTTGGGCCCTGGTTTGCACTGCAGCTATCTCTACAGTTTTGGGGGGCGTGCCTAAGAACACATACCTACATCCTAGCACTAGATCATACAGGGGTTTCTGTAAAACAGCTGCTTGGATTCTTCCTGTGACGTACCTACTCTCTACTTCGATCCAAGCTATTGGGCAAGTAGTCGTCGGTTTCGTCAAGTCTGCTCCTTGTAAGTCGACTGTCTTGTCTGTCAAGTCCGCGCGCGATACGAGAGATTCGCTAACTATCGCGTCGTATGATAGACCTGTGTCATACAGACAGTTCGCTTCTTTTCCGTTGACCTTGACCGTGTCTGTCACCGATGGGTGATCTCCGATTGTGTGTGGCTTGTTACCGCTACTTTGAGTTAGAACTCTGTGCGCTGGCCGGCTTTCGCGCTCTTCCCTACGTTGTGCGGCCAACTTGAAACATTCTGCGGTGGCGTGATTGTTTCTGTTGCAGAACGAACAATACCGTCTCTGTTCTGCGGGACCTCTTTTCCCGAATTCCGCGTTGGGTCCTTTATTTTGCCCAGGTCTGGGGTTATTCGGCTTATTCGCGGTGCGCTCTTCCCGGTTAGGGCTTCGTTTCTGTGCCTCTTTCCCGTTAGGCTTTAGGTCTCGCCTGAAGCTCTTGGCTTCTCCGTGTGCGGCCACGTACCTATCTGCGACCTTGACCAGATCTTCCAGTCTTTCCGCGCCCTGCTCTACTGAGAACGTTCTCAGCTCGGGGGTCATGGTTTCCCGTAGCTGTTCCCATACTAACAGTTCTGTCAGTCCATCATACGTCTTAGCCGTGGCTGACTGGCTAATCCACTTATCCAGCGTTGTGGACAACCGATCCGCGAACTGCGCATAGCTCTCTCCTTTCACTCTCCGATTGGTGCGGAACTTTTGCCGGTAGCATTCTCCTGTCAGTTCGAATCCCGTTAGGAGTGCCTCTTTTACTTTGTGATAGTCAGTCACTCTGTCAGTCGGTAGCTTACTGTATATGTCATAAGCCTTTCCTCTAAGCCCTTGGCTAAGCTTAAAAGACCAATGAGTGGGATCTAGTTTGTACTCTGTTGCTAGACGCTCAAACCTAGTCAGATAGAGATCTAGACCTTCTTCTCTCTCATTGAATGTTCCCAGTGGAAATGACATTCCTTGTACAGGGTTGGGTGCTACCTCTAGCTGATCTGAGTGGGGAGGGGTTGAGGAAGAACTTGAAGCTCCTGATCCCAATCTTCTTAGCTCTAACTCATGCTGTCTTTCTTTTTCCTTTTCTTCCCGCTCTTTTTCTTTTTCTGCCCGCTCATACTCCCATCTCCTAACTTCTGCATCTCTCTCTGCTGCTAATGCTGCCTTCTTTTGTTCTACTTCTAACTCTGCTTTCTTTTGCTCTGCTTCTAAGGCTAGTTTCTTCGCCTCCCTTTCTGCTGCTCTCTCTGCCTTAGCCTCCTGTTTCTCTACCTCTGCATTGATATACGCAATTAGGTCTCCCCCTGCTAAGTGTAAAGCTTCCCCTAATTCCTTGAAACGCAATCTCAAGGCCACTGGGTCCGACATTGCCAAACGTGTCTATGAACACCCTCTGAATCAAGTGGAATACCAAAACACTAGCAATATTGCAATTCAATAAAAACAATGCAAAGACCATAAAATTCGTAATCAATAATAGAATAAAACAAGAGTCAAATGGCATACAACAGTTATTTAAGCAAAACCTGCAAAAGAACAATGCAACATACAGGCACAAAAATATTTGAAGCAAAAAAGTTTTTAACTAAAGAATAGTGCACCCAAACTGATTAGTCCTTGTTACCACTATTCTAAGTTATTCTACTACTCCTACTGTTATCTAATTTTATTGTACTTAGATCCGGTTATACCCAATTCCTATTATACACAGATCCTAGCTAGGCTCGCCAATTAAAGTGTCACGTGGGGTTTATGGCTCTGCACAATGGAATTATGGACCCTCACGTTTATTCGGTGGGAACTGCTAGTAAGTCACCCTATGAACTACTTTAATAAATTTATTTTTAGCTCGTTCTGTGTTAAGGTTGGGGTACAGAAATAGATAGACAAATGGCAAAAGATTACTGTCACACTAGCTTTCACACGGCTATGAATCATAAGTAGTCCAGCCACTTGATAACAGTTAAAATCACACATTTATTTCTTCTACTCTATACAAGGTTCTCTAAGTACTAATCTAACTTAAGAAGTCTCTTTCAATGCTAATAGTTCGATCGCTGATAGTCTAGGCAGCTGTTTTTTCTTCCTCGGGCACTGGCTATTATATTTTATGTAGATTTGGACTACTGTGGTCCGTTTTACAGTTTCTGAAGAGTTGGACTACTGTGGTCCTGTTCTGATCAGTTTAAGTGCACCTTCGTTTTTGCACTTAACTTTCTGATGGTGCGGTCGAAGTCCTTCTGTGAGGTAGCTTCTGGTCCACCTTTGTCGTTGTGTAGTTGGGTTCCCTTGCCACGCTGTGGGGTCTGACAGGGTGTTTTACAGGGTAGCCCTTTCCGTCTTGTGCGGTAGAGGATCCTCAACCAACTAGTCGTTTCTGTGGAGTGGGGTGCACAGGATAGCTCGGGATAGCTCGGGATAGCTCGCCTGCTCGTCTGTAATATAAGAGACGAAATTCTGCACAACCCTGAATAATCGGTTTGTGCAGAGCGTCTCACTGAAAGCCAAGTAGCCCTCAGTGATAGCTCCACATCTCTATACATAAGCGACGAACATTCTGCTACTTCCGGGTTCCCCTGGAATCTCACTCTAAATTCCTATACATACATAAATATAAATCGTGTCTAACTATACACATACAGAATTAAGAATAATATAAACATTCAGTGGTACAGCCACTGGTCTGCAAACATACATATAAGTTAAACAACAGTGGTTCCGTACGGGATACAACATGGCGGCGCAACCGGTCGTGTTTCGCCTCGTGGTAGGCTCTTCACGTGGTCCCGCAAATTCGGATTAACAATTCACATTTATGCATAGCAAATTCCACAAACATAATTTTTCAACAATAATATAAACATATCACGATGAAACAGAAGGGTGTTCATTTACCTGTTTGACAAGTTCAGGCCCGTGATGACTTGAGAGAATTCTAAGATTCCTAAGTCCTGCTTCCTGGTCTATGAGTGTAGAGATTTCTCTAGCTGTGGAGATGTTGACTCTACCTCGTCTCACACACGACTGATTCAAACTGTGTTAGGCTCTGACACAGTCAAAACTGCTCTACCCACTTAGCCTGCTCTGATTGGTTAAAACGGTCCGATTCAAAGCTCAAGTGCTGACTCACTGCGCTAGCGTGGGTCGGGCTCGCGGTGTGTGGTCTGCTGTGTAAACTTAATTGCTGCTGTGTTATATACTGACTCTCTAAGGGTACAATGACTACACATGCTAAATAGTAAATGTGCAGAGTTAAAGCTAGCCAGTTCGTGACAATCATCATCATCATCATCATCATCATCATCATCATCACCATCATCATCATCATTCATCATCATCTCCCTTTCTCTCTCCCCCTCTCTGTCTCTGTCTCTCTATTGATCTAGATCAGGAACAAGGTCCTGATACCAGTATGTGGTAGGTGGCTGTACACAAACGGTATCTATGGTAAACACTTCGGCTGAGTATAAAAGACCCCAACTGGAAGGCTTTGTTTACGAGGGGCCGGGTAGCTCAGTTGGTAAGAGCGTCTTGCTAGTAACCGAAAGGTCGCTGGTTCGAATCCCGGATTGGTCAACGTGTGATCATATTATTTTCCCCTTTACCAACAACTGGCCCGCTGGTGTCAGTATAAATCGGTCCAGTAGTCACCTATATGCGAAAGTGTCGTGTGACTATAATCTACAAACAACAGCTTTGTTTACTCTACCCCTAACATTCGCATTGTTATTACATGAAACCATGATGAAGTAGGTTTTCGCTGATCAGATCCAACTTTGAACTTTTTATTTTGGTTCTAACAGGGAGTGATTTCCCCTGTTTTAACGGTACATCAATGACCATAGCCGTGTGACCTTTGACCCTATTTCTGAGTGAACCACGCGGCCTGAAGAATGAGTTTTTGGTGTCTGGAGTAGGGTAGGGTCTGTTTCATCAACATGAAATGGAAACTCTTACGAGCAATTTGTTTTACGGGTTCTGTCTTTTTCCGGCTTTGGTAGCTGCCATTTCTAGCTC
>CM072517.1:45943614-46053614 GCA_036898135.1 Oncomelania hupensis | reverse complement strand
ATGTCTCTCTCTCTCTCTCTCTCTCTCTCTCTCTCTCTCTCTCTCTCTCTCTCTCGATTAATTTGTTTCCTAAATATGTAAAATTTTTGTTGCTGTGTACTTTGCTTTTAACTAATTAAACCTCTTAAGATTGTTTCATTGCTATTGTCTCCTAAATAAGATTGGCTTTTAATGTTTCTAGCCGTTTACTATAGTAGTAGTGGTGGTATATATATAGTTGTAGCAGTAATGGTGGTTGTGTTTTTTGTTTCGTATTTTTTTTTGTATTTGTTGTAATAAACGTTTTTTTTTGTTTTTTGTTGTTTTTTTTTATGTTGTCGTTGTTATCTTATTCGGTCTGATTGTAAGAATAGGCTCATGTCTTAACTTTTAAAATAAAGTTCTGAAGTCTGAAGTCTGAAGTCTCTCTCTCTCTCCTCCTCTC
This sequence comes from Oncomelania hupensis, assembly GCA_036898135.1. Classification (NCBI taxonomy): domain Eukaryota; kingdom Metazoa; phylum Mollusca; class Gastropoda; order Littorinimorpha; family Pomatiopsidae; genus Oncomelania; species Oncomelania hupensis. Next base: position 46,053,190 of record CM072517.1, on the reverse strand, counting down.
TCTCTCTCTCTCTCTCTCTCTCTCTCTCTCTCTCTCTCTCTCTCTCTCTCTCTCTCTCTGTACATCCCGCTGACACCACTGCGTTGGGTCAGGCACATATAATTTCAGATTTTGGGCTTGTATATGTATTTTCAGGACGGTACGTCTATAGCAGACGACCTTTGGACTAGTCGGACTCGATGTTTAGATTGAACTTTTGCAAATATTAGGTATCCTCCCCCCCCACACACACACACAAATGTGTGAATATATAAGCTAAAAAAATAATCATCTTATGTGGTAGATTAGACGTTTTATAAGTTGTTTTTGTGTGTGTGCGCAGATTTTGATTTTGACCTCAGACGCACTTTAATGTTTGTTCACCCGCAGACTTCGGAACTTGGGTCTGGACGCTCTCTACCCACTGAGCTTTATCAAGCACCCAAGAGTTTGACGTGCCTTTTGACCACCATTATCTGATAAAGTGAAAATATATAAATTATTATTTACATTCCTGTCTTGCCAAATCTTGCAATGTTTGGAATGGGGTGGGGGGTGGGGGGGCCTCCCGTTTGAAAGTATCTGTGTGTCATTTGCAAGCGCCTGTATCTGTGAAAATAAACAAACGCTGATACACCACAGTGCACAGCGTCACGTAGATGTAATTTTTGTACAAGAGGGAGACTTATGGTGGTGGTGGTGGTGGTGGAGGTGGTGATGAGAGTGCCGGTAGTAGAGGTGGTGGTGATGGTGGCGGTGGTGAGGATGACGATGATGATGATGATGACGATGATGATGATAACGACGATGATGATGATGACGACGATGGTGATGCTAAGGATGTGCATATCATCACGTAGATGTAATAATGTACAGACAGAGACTATAGTGATGGTGATAATGGCGGTGCTGAAAATGACGACGATGATGATATTAACTTTGCTGCAGCTGATACTGCTGATGATGACGATGATGAATTCCACTTGTAAAAACAACAGTTAAGTGCTCAGGCAAGAATATCTGTTAATCCCTGGCACGATTAAATTAGTATAGTATACATAGTTACAGTTCAGAACTTTACTGCTATGATGATATTAAATAAAAAAAAAAATTTTAAGATCGCCTCATTTGTCTATGCGATGAAAGGGTGAGGTATGCGTTTTGGGGTAAGGAGAATCTAACACCGACAAGTTTGGCCACTAGGCATTAACCAATATTTAAAGCTTGCATGTGAAACATGGTAGTATAACGTTGATAATAAAAGAGATTATAATGCTTTTAGGTCTATCCCCTGCTGTCTGGCTAGCACCAAGCTCATATTGTTTCTGCTTCTGTCAGACACTGGTCAATTCCAAATTTAGTGTGTACTGATTTCAGCTCAATTGAACAAAGAAATAACAGCACACATACAAACACACAGATCAGTAAAACCCCACCACCTTTTGAAGAGTTAGGCATTGAGAGAGAGAGAGATAGAAAGAGAGAGAGAGAGAGAGAGAGAGAGAGAGAGAGAGAGAGAGAGAGAGAAGGGGAGGGGGTAAGTGGTATTACTGCAGTCCATGTCTAGTGTTTTGGCTACTCATCATCCACTTACTGTTATTAAGTTATATTTTATTTTTACTTTATTATTTTTGTTATAGCCTAATTGAAAACAATTGGCTATTGTTATGTTTATAACATGTTTAGGTAACAAAGATAACTGGTGAACTTTGCAATACAACATGTGTTAGACAAAAAATAAAGGAGAGAGAGAGAGAGAGAGAGAGAGAGAGAGAGAGAGAGAGAGAGAGAGAGAGAGAGAGAGAGAGAGAGAGAGAGAGAGAGAGAGAGAGATGCGTAGATCGAATTATAATAATACATCCCTTTAATGCCTGCAATTATGGCATTTTCTCCCCCAATCATGTCAATTATGGTGTCAAAATACCACGGCTTGTCTTCGGGGGGTCCACCACCAGTAGGCGTACGCCTCTGCTTGCTGCCATACTTTATAGCAGACGATTTGAACTCGAACCATTTCCGTTTCACTTTGTCGCAAGGTCGGCTCATCCCTCCTCGAGCATTCACATTGGAGGTGATCTCCAGCCATAACTGTTTTTTTTAATGCGACGAATCGGGCGTTAGGGAGCCAAACAACTGCTCATAATGGTTCGCCACAAGCTGTACTAGGCATCGAATTTCTGCGTCGATCCAGTTTTCTCCTCGCTTTCTTTTTTTTTTTCACTTGCAATGTTAACATTTTCTTCTCTCGGCCGTTTTGCATCCATCTTTCAGCTTTCTTCAAACGGAAGTAAATATTGAAGAATTATAGCCACGGTAAACCGACGTTCACGATTTCTGATTGGCTAAGGCCAACTGCTGAGGGGAATCCTCGAGACTGGCTAAAAATGTCTCTGTGTGTCATACTTATGAATCGCTCATAGCTATGACTGGCGCTACGGGCGCTCATGCACACAAAGTAAATAGCTGCTTAAGACCGCCCATAGCTATGGGCAATTTTGGAGATATGGGCAAAATTTATGTACGACTTTTATGTAAGCTTCATGCACACCACCCCAGAACTTTACTGCTAAAATTTTTTTAAGATCGCCTCATTTGTCTATGCGATGAAAGGGTGAGGTATGCGTTTTGGGGTAAGGAGAATCTAACACCTGTATCCTTACTGCACCTGCATCCTTACCACTACTAGCACCTGTACCGTTTACTATTATTTTTACCAACACTGGCATAAATTTCCCTGCTTGCCATGTCTGGAGGAGTACATATCGGTCTGGTTTCCTGGCTACACTGATCATTGACATGCTCTGTACGCCATACTGTTAACAAACAGTTCGTTTGGAAACACTTCCACTACTGCCTATTGTGCTTTTCTGTAGCGGGGTTTCAGTAGTCAAGTACAAAACCGTTATCTTCAAGTATAGGATCAACAGTGTTTGGTCAAATACTGCTAAAGAGTGAAGTACAAGTTACTAATTATAAAGGCGTCAGTATTGTTAACATCATATTAATTTTAATGAGAAACAAATGAATAAGCACACTAAAAGACTGCCAGTTTGGACAGTACAATACAATACAAAATTTTGAGCTAAGCTCTTGCTCGGGCAGACAAAAGACAGAACAATACTTCCCAACAAATCTAGGACACCCCCTCCCCCCCAAAAAAAAATAAATAAATAAAATAAATAAATTAATTAATTAATTTAAAAAAATAAATATAATAATAATAATAATAATAATAATAATAATAATAATAATAATAATAATAATAATAATAATAATAATAATAATAATAAAATAATAATAAATAAATAAATAAATCAAAAGAATCAATGTATCCATTTGTTTCTTATTATTGTAAAATTTGAATGTTAGCAGCTGTCTGCTTTTGCTCCAGTGTTAATGTTGAAGATGACAACTGACGATTTCTTTGGTCATTCCATTGTTCTGCTTCTTTGTTGCACAAGGTAAAGCTGCTATAGGCTACTTTCCCGTAAACCTTCCCGCCTCCCCTCATATCCTCTACCTTTCTCTACCCTAACCCCCTAAAACCAGCTGCTGTATCAACTCATCAGATTAACACAAGTTGCATCACCCAAAACACATCAACACTTCAATCAGCAATAAGGTCAGAATGATGCCAAATGCAACGCAGTGCAGTGCAACGATAGTTGAAGGTTTAAGTTTAGTTTAGTTATCAGTACAACTTATGTTAATCTGATGAATAAAAATTGATGCAACAACAACAACAAGTTTAGTTCCTATACCAATCGGTGTAATTAGTTCCAGAGCGAAGCTGGGGAAATATTGGTGTTTTTGTTGTTGTTATGTTTACCTTCCTCGGGCCAGTGAGAATGACACTGTTTCCAGCAGCACCTCATAATTATGTTCACGGAGGGTACCATACTCTCGGAAAACGTTTTCAAAGCCTGTGCATGTAGGCAACCTAATTCCTTTGAATTGAGCTGACTTCAAACTGAGAACGGGATTGAAAGGTTTACATTATTTGTAGGCAACTTCAGGAAGAATTTTTTTTTTCACCAGAGGTTTTCTTGTCGGCAACTTCAAGGAGAGAGTTTTCAAAAGGTAGTCATGTCGGCAATTTGAAGCAAGTTTTCCAAAGTTTGAAGATGGCGACAAATTTAGGAAGAACCATATGTCGGCACCAGAAGGGAAACTTTTCTGTAAATATATATATATCTATATATATCTATATATACCTATCTATATCTATATATATCTATCTATATCTATATCTATATCTATATCTATCTATCTATATATATATATATATATATATATATATATATATATATATATATATATATATATATATATATATATTTTTTTTTAAGTTTAAACAATTCGCCAACTTCATTTAAAATGTTCTGGCTCGTTTTTTCTTCCACAGTTTAAATATCGGCACTTGAAAGAGAAAGTTGCACATATCGTCTAAAGATCGGAAATTATTTTTCAAAGTTTAAATAAATCGGCAAATACAATGAAGATATTTTATTTAAAGTTTGAACATGTCGGCAACTTTAGGAAGAACGTTGCACGTGTTGGCAACAGATGGAACATATTATTCCAATTTGAAAAATATATTCTCTCTCTCTCTCTCTCTCTCTCTCTCTCTCTCTCTCTCTCTCTCTCTCTCTCTCTCTCTCTCTCTCTCTCTCTCTCTCTCTCTCAGCTTTTAAATGTATCTCGGGATGCGATATGTTTTTCCCACATCACGTTTGAGGGATACCGTAAATGGAACGTCTTCAGATCTAAACCGTACAGAGTTGTTACCTCCCTTTTGTGCTCTTCAGTGTCTTCACACGCCATAGTTTGCTAAAACAAGCTTAGATAATAGTTTTCTGTTTAATGTGTTTGTACATTTGTGTCATTGTATGTGTACAAATATTATGTAAGCTTATATCTATATAATTATATATATTATTAATGGGCGTATGCTTATCATTATTTGGATATGAGCCAATATATGAATCTTAGGTATCATTGCAAGAGTCAGGCATGTGTGTGTGTGGGTACAGGAGAGAGAGAGAGAGAGAGAGAGAGAGAGAGAGAGAGAGAGAGAGAGTTTGTGATTGTTATGCAACAAAAAATATGGGGTAGTTTGTAATTATAACCTCTAACTCATCACTTAGTTTAATGGATCCATTTTAATCGTCCTTCTATAGTTGGATGTGACTGTTCCTTGTGTGTATATCATGTGAATTTGCTAATGCTGTTACTGTAATTGCTAATTTTTTTAAAGAATAAAGTTGTGTTGTATCTATTTCAATTCTTGTTTAAGTGTTTTCAAAAAACATATTGTAGATTTCGTATTTGTTTAATGTATTTTCTGTTACTGTTCACTGTAAATGATTTTAAATTTATTGTTTCATCTAATTTTTTTAATAACCAGGTTTTGATTGTCTGCCAGACATATAACAAAACCCTTACATGAGTCAAAAACCTGGTACCAGTTTTCAATTAAATGAAAAGGACAGGCGCTTGAAAAATAGTACCACTTACAAGATAATGTTTAGAGTTAAATATATAATAAACCAGGTAACAACAATAATCAAAACTAACATCAACCACATTGCTAACTAATAACACAATGATAATGTCTTGCTGACAACAAATACTTATAGTACTAGAAAGAGATTAAAAAAGCACCAGTATAAATGAGTATGCCTATATACTACAGAGGCGGATGGCGTTTACAAATTCACACAATCCAATTTAATAAAGTCCTGACTAGTGGCATGCATTTGAAATATAGTACCACTTACAAGTTTAAGTTAAGAGTTAAATAAATAAATTAATAAAGAACAAGCTGACAACGATCAAAACTATCTAACATCAAAGATTCAATCACAGGCCTAACTAGCAACACAATGACAAGGTCTGGCTGACAACGAATACTAGTACTAGGAATAAAATAATAGATTATCAGTATTGAATAGGCTGATTAATACTGCTCTATTTTAGTATTTACACTAACGAACAACACAATGTTGTCATGCTGACAACAAATACTAGTACTAGAAATAGAATAATAGACTATTACTGTATCAGTATTGAATAGGTCTACTAGTACTACTCTACTTACACTATTACAGTACTGAAGAAACAAAAAATATTAAATTAATACTAATAAATAATAATAGTACTTACTTTACCTTAACATAAGCCTTTTAATATTATTATAACTAATTCAGAATAATGATTATATGAAAGTGCACGTTCAGCTTTGGGCTAGATATTTTACATGATATGTTGTTATATAGATGTTGGCTTAAGCTTAGGCCTACTCAGTGAACTACTCTTCTTCATATGAAAAATAAGAAAAAACGACAATTGTGGTATTTTTCTCACTCAGTAAACTATTTTTCTTCATATGAAAAATAAGAACAAACTAAACAATTCACAGAACGTATAACAAAGCAATTCACAATGCCTATATTACAAAGCTGTCTGAAGCGATGAAGGCGGTAGGGTAGGCCTAATTAGAAAATGTCGCACCAACCACAGGCTGTGAAGTCTGTAGGCCTCGCCTCAATTACATACTATACATAGAAGGTCCACCACTTGTTGAACATCCGGTTTACGACTGACCCCCCAAAAACGCCTTTCCTACCTTTTATGTCCACTTCAAACTCAAACGGAGGGGTCAGACGAATCACAAACACTCATAGCAACACATTCGTATCACTTCCAACGATGTCGGCTCCAAATTCACTGCGAATTTGTTAAAAAAAACGCAGTCACATAAGCTGGTTCGAATTTTGACACGACGCCGCGAGTCGATCCCAATGTGTATAGCAACTGCTTTACGACCTTTCATTGGTCGCCTAAGAATACGCGCTGTTAGGCCTAATGAAGGGCAGACCACTCTAGCGATTATAAAGTCTCCAACGATCATTTTGTTGTTATCACTGAGTAGTCCGCCCTTCATTAGGCCTAACAGAGAGTATTCTTAGGCGACCAATGAAAGGTCATAAAGTAGTTGCTATATTGGGATCGACTCGCGGCGTCGTGTCAAAATTCGAACCAGCTTTTGTGACTGCGTTTTTTTTTAACAAATTCGCAGTGAATTTGGAGCCGACATCGTTGGAAGTGATACGAATGTGTTGCTATGAGTGTTTGTGATTCGTCTGACCCCTCCGTTTGAGTTTGAAGTGGACATAAAAGGTAGGAAAGGCGTTTTTGGGGGGTCAGTCGTAAACCGGATGTTCAACAAGTGGTGGACCTTCTATGTATAGTATGTAATTGAGGCGAGGTGTTACACTCTGTTTGATGTTGGTGTTTTCTATCAGTATCTGATTCAGCCCCGATGCTTGAATTCCTGATAGTTGTGTAACTCAGATTCGTTTATCCACGCAACCCGTCCAAACAGCGTACAAGTCACAAAGTCGACGTATGAAGTTTTCCACTTTTATTCAGCACACACCAACAACTGCATACAATTCTCAACTCAACTCAACAACTTTCACAGCAACTCTTCAAATCACTATCAACAACTTTACTCTCCCAACAGCAACTCGGCACACGATTAAATAACCCCTCTCTCTTCCGGAAGAATTTCGAATAATGTAGAAATGACGCACTGCCACCAATCGAATAAAAGATCGTCATCACTGACTTACGTCATACATTATTATTTCTCCTTCTGGAACGACCTCTTGCTTCGACATGTATCGGGAAATTTCTATAGAAAGTAAACACTCAGATCCAGAAACTTCTACAGTAATATCGACCAAAGCAAATTATCAACGTTATGCAAAGCCTCTCCTAACAACAATGCAAACTCAAATCAAAGGTAAATAAACTCCATTATTGAATACTTTGCAAATCGAAACGATTAGATCTATCGTACACGCTTCCGATATACTTTCGTTCGCGTTTCAACGTAACATAACCCCCCACTCAAGAAGAAATTTACCCAATTTCTTTCAACAACGTTGAAACGTAATGCACAAACAATGTACAGAATTAAAACTTACTTCAGACTGTCTCATTTACTGTCAATGTTCTCAGTTTATATACACAGAGTCCATGTTTTTCATCCGCAAGTCTTTCTGGATACTGTCAATGTTCTTCACTCACACACTCTGCTGAGGAAGTCCGCACCAACATTGTCCGATCCTTTGATAGATTCTACTCGCATGTTAAAGTTCTGCAAGTACATAGCCCATCTCATGATCCGACTGTTCACAAACTTGGCAGAGTTCAAGTAAGTTAGCGGCTTGTGATCAGTCTGTAGCACGAACTTCACTCCTTGAAGGTACAGTTCGAACTTCCGGATTCCCCATATGATGGCAAGGCACTCTTTCTCCATGATCGAGTAATTTTTCTCAGCCCTGGACAGCTTCTTGCTGGCGTAACTGACCGGAAATAGTTTCCCTTCGTGTTCTTGCATCAGTATGGCGCCGATGCCTTCGTCCGCTGCGTCTGTTCTTAAGACGAATTCTTTGGAAGTGTCAGGCAGTCGTAGCACCGGATCCTTCGAAAGGAGGTCGCGCACAGTCTGGTATGCCCTCTCCTGAGACGGTCCCCACTGCACTTGGTTTGGACAGCCTTTCCGCACCAGGTCCGACAAGGGTGCTGTGATGGCGGAGTAGTTTGGTACAAACTCCCTGTAGTATCCAGCCAACCCCAGGAAAGATCGCACCTGCTTCTTGGTTTGGGGACGTGGAGCGTTCAGAATCTTGGTGACGTTTTCTAGTAGAAGCCCCTTTTGTCCTTCTTTCAGCGAATGGCCGATAAAGTCTACGTTGTCAGTCCCCAGAATGCACTTACTGGGTCTCACGGTCAGGTTGGCTTCTGTGAGACGGTGAAACAGCTCCCTCAAGGTCTGCAGATGCTCTTTCCAGGTGCGGGTGTGGACTAGCAGGTCGTCCCAGTAACACACGACGTTGTCCATCCCTTTGAGCATCTTCCTCATTCCTCTCTTCAGGGTAGCTCCGCTGTTGACCATGCCAAAGGGCATCCTTAGGCACTCGTACGTCCCATCAGGAGTTATGAAAGCAGTCTTTGGTATGTCCTGTTGACGCACGGGGACTTGCCAATAACCCTTGCTGAGGTCAATCTTTGAGAAGATTTTACTCCCCGATAGTTGGCGGAAGAGGTCTGCTGCGGTAGGCATCGGCTCAGGGTCGAAGACGGTGATCTTATTAACCTTCCTGTAGTCGATGCATACTCGGTTGCTCCCGTCCTTCTTCTTCACGACCACGACAGGGGATGCGTAAGGGGAACTGGACTCCCTAATGATGCCCATCTTCAGCATCTCATCGATGTCTTTCTTCAAGGATTCACGGGCCTTGAAAGGGATCGGGAAGGGCTTGGATCGAACAGGGATATTCGAAGTGAGGTGGACTTCGTGTTCGACCAAAGTTGTAGAGCCAGGGACATCGCTGAAGTTGTGGGGAATCTCGCCCATAAGGTCCTTGAGCTCCAACTTTTGACCTTCCGTCAAGCTCGGTCCTAGCTTAACATCATCGATGCCTTCTTTGCTGTGGAAGTCTCCCAGTTCCAACAGTTCTTCGCTGTCAAAGCTGTCGTCAGTCACAGCTGCTGTGGCTGCGTGCACAGTCTCTGATGGCCTTTCCACGTACAGCTTAAGGAGGTTGGCGTGGTATATCTTGGAATGCTGGCCGACCTTCACCTTATAGTCGTTGATTCCCACCACGGTCTCCACTTCGTACGGGCCTTTCCACTGCATCAGCAACTTATTGTGATCGGTAGGTAGCAGCACCAGCACTTTGTTGCCAGGTTTGAACTTCCTGTTCACAGCCCTACGGTCATAGTAGTGCTTTCCACAGTCTTGGGACTTCTTCAGGTTTTCTCTGGCTATCTCGAGAGTCTGCTCCAGCTTCTCCCGTAGCTCAAACACGTACTGGTAGCTGTTCTTCACCTCTGGGGTGTCTACTTCTTTCGTCCACAGTTCTTTTAGGATGTGCATCGGCCCTCGGATGGTTCTTCCGTACAGCAGCTCGAACGGAGAAAAGCCGGTGGACTCCTGCGGTACTTCTCTGTAGGCGAAAAGTAAGGCGTTGATGTAGCGATGCCATTGTCTGGGCTGCTCGCTGCACAGTTTCTTCAGGGTGGACTTCAGCGTAGCATTGAACTTTTCGACAAGCCCGTTGCACATCGGATGGTAGGGTGTCGTAGTTAAATGCCGGATGCTCAGCAGTCTGTTGACCTCCTTCATACAGTCAGAGACGAACTGTGTCCCGAGGTCTGTCAGAATTTCTTCAGGCACTCCAAGTCTGCTGAACATGTCCACCAGTGCCTCTGCTACAGTTTCAGTGTCAATCTTCTTCAGTGGCACTGCTTCTGGGTACCGAGTCGCATAGTCTACTAAAGTCAGTACCCATCGATGACCTTCTTCACTCGGAGGTCTTATTTCGCCGATTAAATCTAAGGCCACCCTCTTGAAAGGTCGGTCGATCAAAGGCATTCTCTGCATTGGCACTTTAGGGACCCTTCCTCGAGGTATGGTCTTCTGGCAAATGTCACATGATCGACAGAAACGGCTGACGTCCGCATGAAGTCCTGGCCAGTAGAACACCGCCTGGATTCTATCCGACGTCTTCTTGATACCCAGGTGACCTCCTATGATTGAGTCATGCGCTACTTCCATCACCTGGCGCCTTAGGGGTAACGGTACCAAGACTTGACGTAGTGGTTTCCCTCCGTTGACTCTCGGGTGCTGGAAGATTCGGCACAGGATCTTGGCCTTCACCTCAAAATAGACCGTACCACTGCCTTTGGTCACGTGGTCTTGGCGGTTCCTGTACTTGTTTAAAGTGCTATCAGCTTCCTGGAGCTGGATCAGCTTATCTCTGTCCACGATGGCAGCTTTGGAGTTGTCGGCGACCTTCAGTGGCGTAGACATCTTGTCTCTCTTGGCCTGGGCCCTGGTAGTAACAGCACTGACGATCTCTGGTCGGCAGGGCTGAGCCGGAGTAACCACATTGTCCCGTAGCAGCTCTGTAAGGTCTCCATCGGGAAACGGCAATGGATCCTCCTCCACAACTTCGACGCGTTGAGTTGAGGCAGGACTCCACTCTGGATCGGGGTCGTCGGGTCGTCTCGCGCCGTCGATATTCCCGATCATCAAATCGTATAGCGGCTTCTTCAGGCAAACCGCTTCGACTTCGCCTATGTAGAAAGGAGTGCTGACTTGAATCTTTGCAACTGGCGCTCTCACACATTTGCTGTCGGCCATGAGTGTCCATTTAGAATCGCCAGTGAATTGTTCTTTAGCGATTAGGTCTTCTCTGACGATGACCCCACTGCAGCCAGAGTCTCTTAAGACAGTCACTTCATGATTTCCGACGCGTCCCTTGGAAACAGGCATGTTCTGGACGGTCACAGCTGCGCTGGCGACGACGGGGATGGATTTCCTGTTGGCAAGGAGGAGTTGGCCATCAGTCATGCACTCTTGCACGTCCGCAGGGGTAGCTGTGCGCTCGGTCTCACTCGGAAGAATGACGCTCCCGCCGCACACTTGATGGTCAGATCTACTGTTTTGCCGTTGATTGGAGAAACGTCTCTGTCGGTTGCCCACCGCTGCATTGTCCGTACTGCCCCGCTGTCCGCTACTTTTGTTTTGAGGACAGTTAGCTGCTCTGTGGTCTGTAGCGTTGCAGGTGAAACAGCCTCTTGACTGCCCTTCCCTGGGAGGTGGCGTGGAGTCCGTCTGTCTCTGGCTCGTCTGGCTCCCTTGGATCTGGTTCCCATGGTTTCCAGTCTTCTGAAAATGTTTCGTCGCGCTGGGTGGCCCCAGGGTTTTCCCATGAGCGATAAGATATCTTTCAGCAGCCTCAGTCACATCTTTAAGCGTCTGCAGCTTTTGTTCTTCTAAGTGGGTCGCTAGGTCCTTGTGACAGGCATTGAGAAATTGTTCCTTCACGATCAGGTCATGGAGACTGTCGTAAGACTTCATTTCGCCTGATAACTCCACCCACTTGTGTAGATATGACGACAGGCGCTCCACAAACTGCTTTGGCGTCTCGTCTGACTTAGGCCGGCATTCACGGAAGCGTTTACGGTAGCCCTTCTCTGTAAAGTTGTAGCACTGCAACAGGGCCTCTTTCAAGACGTCGTAGTTTTTGGCGTCATCGTTCGACAGTCTGGTGTAAACTTCGAGAGCTTGCCCCGTCAGAAGTGCACTCAATCGAATTGCCCAGTCTTGAGGTTGCCAGTTAGAGCTTTCAGCGAACCTTTCGAATCTCGCCAGATAACTGTCAATCTGGTCCTTCCCGTCGACGAAAGCTGGCAATTTTGGAGCCGTGTTGTCACTGATAACTTGTGGCGCATTCTGCTGTTGCTGGATACGCGCCATTTCTAGCTGGAACTCAAGACGCTTCAGCTCGAATTCTCTGTCTTTTTCTTGCCGCTGCTGTTCAATTTCTAGACGCTTCTGTTCTAATTCTATTTCTTTTTCTAGACGCTTCTCTTCCAATTCTCGTTCTTCACGGCGACGCTGCTCTTCTAATTCTCGTTCTTCACGGCGACGCTGCTCTTCTCTTTCTTCACGCAATATTCTCTCCTGGCATTTGACGTACTCCGTCAGCTGTTTGCCTTTTAGATTTAGTTCAACCCCTTTCTGCCAGAAGTCAGCCATCTTGATGCTTCTGGAAAGTTCTTTTCTAGAAGGTTCTTTTCTGGAAAGTTCTTTTTCTAGAAAGTTCTTGACTGTAGAGTTCTTTTTCTGGAAAGTTCTTGACTGTGCTGTACCTTTCTAGACTGTTCTAGAACAGCACGCTTTCTGCAGTAGCGCTGATGCTTGTCACTAGTCGCCTTCGCTGACGCAGGCCCCGCTGTCCTCGTCGTATGCGACGCTGCACCACGCTGGTGTTGATGTATACGCTCCTGTGCTGAAGTATACGCGACGTCCGCTCGCCGCTCTCTGTAACACTGGCGATGTAGCTCCGAGACTGTCCCTCGACGTAGTCTTACGGCAGCTACGTAGTCCCGCTCTGTTGTTCGCTCACGAAGCAACTCTTCGGCGACTACACGCCCTTGCAGTCAACCTGAATCTATCGGATGTAGTCCCAGTATGTTGGCCCCTCTCGACGCAACTCGTTGGCGGCTACCCTCGATGACTGCCTCTCGTAACGTTGACTCGCTTGTTGTAGCAGTTGAACCCTTGGCTATGGCGTGAATCGCGGCTTGACCCCCAAAATGTTACACTCTGTTTGATGTTGGTGTTTTCTATCAGTATCTGATTCAGCCCCGATGCTTGAATTCCTGATAGTTGTGTAACTCAGATTCGTTTATCCACGCAACCCGTCCAAACAGCGTACAAGTCACAAAGTCGACGTATGAAGTTTTCCACTTTTATTCAGCACACACCAACAACTGCATACAATTCTCAACTCAACTCAACAACTTTCACAGCAACTCTTCAAATCACTATCAACAACTTTACTCTCCCAACAGCAACTCGGCACACGATTAAATAACCTCTCTCTCTTCCGGAAGAATTTCGAATAATGTAGAAATGACGCACTGCCACCAATCGAATAAAAGATCGTCATCACTGACTTACGTCATACATTATTATTTCTCCTTCTGGAACGACCTCTTGCTTCGACATGTATCGGGAAATTTCTATAGAAAGTAAACACTCAGATCCAGAAACTTCTACAGTAATATCGACCAAAGCAAATTATCAACGTTATGCAAAGCCTCTCCTAACAACAATGCAAACTCAAACCAAAGGTAAATAAACTCCATTATTGAATACTTTGCAAATCGAAACGATTAGATCTATCGTACACGCTTCCGATATACTTTCGTTCGCGTTTCAACGTAACACGAGGCCTACAGACTTCACAGCCTGTGCACCAACTAGCGTGGAGCAAACTAATCTTTGGCGTGTGAAGACACTGAAGAGCACGAAAAGGTAGGTAACAACTATGTACGGTTTAGGTCTGAAGTCGTTCCATTTACGGTATCCCTCAGACGTGATATGGGGAAAAAAAATCGCAACCGGGATGGGGAGAAGGGATCTAGTTTTGTCCTTCAACATTTTGGCACTTGAAAGTAAAACGGCGTACATGTCGGCAACAACAGATAAAGGGTATAATAATGGTTGGACGTGACTACGGCCCCACCTGGTAGCGCCGGTTGCTGATAAAAGTAGCAGTGATGGTGGTTTTAGCACCTACTAAAAACACCCCAGTTCACTGACACTTTGCGTCTGCTGCTTTTTCCAGATATGCACATGAGGAGAAGGTGAGAGAAGAAAAGAGGAGAAATGGAAGGAGAAGGAGGAGAGAGAAAGAGAAGAAGAGAAAGAAGAAGGGGAGTGGAAAGAGCGTGAGAGAGAGAGAGATGAAGAAGATGCAATATAATACAGTACCATACATTCCAAATCAACACAACAGAAATTGTATTACCCCAAATGGGATTACAGCAGGCGCAGAATCACATGTTAAGTTCATATACATTAAGAATACACAATAATGTGTTTTCATCAACATCGCACTCATTGTAAACATTATTTGAACTCTCTTTCTCTCTCACATCCACATATACCAACACGAAGAAGTAGAAGATGAAGAAGAAGCAGAATGTGAAGAAGAAGTAGAAGATGAAGAAGAAGAAGTAGAAGTAGAAGATGAAGTAGAAGATGAAGAAAACGTAGAAAAAAATGAAGAAGTAGAAGATGAAGAGAGAGAGAGAGAGAGACAGACAGACAGACAGACAGACAGAAAGGGAGGAATGAGTGGTAGAATAGCAGTGGTCATTGTGGTTGTGATGGAAGGTCTAGCATATTTAAATCCACAATACAAATAACAACAACAACAACAACAACAACAACAACCCCACAAATGTTTACCTAGCAAATCAGATATAACTTATATAAGAGGCTATGGGGTGTGTCCGGGTTTTGACAAATGAGGACAACAGCTTTGGGGTAATGAAAAAGTGCTGTTGGAGAAGTGCTTGGGGGAGACAGGTAAATAATAAGGTAATAACACTCCCTTTAACCACTCGTGACACTCAGACATCAAAGCAGCTGATAGTGATATGCCGCCTGTGCCTATACTCTCAATCCACACATGTAACACTTCACTATGGCCACACTGTGCAGTTAGTTACTGTTTACTGGCCTATGCCTATACCCTCAATCCACACTTGTAATACTTCACTATGGTCAGACTATGCAGTTGAGTTATGTATTCTTTTTTTTTCTGGCTATACCCTGCAGCTACCTTCTTCAGTTAGTGATATGCCTACCTTCTCCCCATTCTATACATGACACACTTCACTCTGTCCACACTATGCAGGTAGTTACCTATTGTACTTTTGTTTGTTTGTTTTAACTGACCATACCTTGCAGCTAGCTTCCTTCTTCAGATAGTGATTATGCTTACACACTCGACTCTCAAACCATACTTGTTACGCTTCTCTTTGGTTACACTATGTAGTTACCTACCGTACCTTTTAACTGGCCATATCTTGCAGCTACATTCTTCAGAACATTTCGGAAATGTAGTTTGGCTTGCAGAGGGGGGAAAAATTATTCATAATTCATTTCTCTGGGCAATCGGTCTCTCTCTCACCGTCTGTGTTTGTTGGTTTCTGTCTGTCGGTCTATCTCTGTCTGTCTCTCTCTCACTGTCTCTCTCTGTCTGTCTGTCTCTCTTTCACTGTCTCTGTCTGTCTTACTTTCTCTCTCTCTCTTTCTCTCTCTCTCTCTCTCTCTCTCTCTCTCTCTCTCTCTCTCATATTATAAGTGTGTACATTCTAAATTGTGGATGCATGCTGGAATTTTGTTGCAAATAGAGTTGTATAAAATTTATAATTATTAGCATGAGTTAGAATGAATTACTCTGGGACAAATTGTAAGATTAGGCTTAAAACTAACAATTTCCATCCTCCTTATTTGTAAATAACATGTCTGCAACTGGATCTTTCTGTCCTCTCTCTAACTATCTCTGTCTCTGTCTCTGTCTCTCTCTGTCTCTCTCTCTCTCTGAGACCTGAACTGAACTGAACTGCTTCTTCTTCATCTGCGTCATCCCTGGAAGAGAACCATTTGAAAGCCCATCAATACAGTGAAAAGATGGCAGGTTTGGCCGTAGCTGATATAAAAAGTGTCGCAGCACGGGTTGGAAGTGACGATTTACTACCAGTATAGAACGATTTGGGCTCTATAATACAATTACTATATATCTACCACCAGAACCGATGTGTCTGTTTTATCACAGAACATAACTATTTTACCGTCAATACATAACTTTTTTACCAGTACGTAACCGTTGTTAGTACATTTACCACCAGTACATATAAGTTATACTGTATACACCAAAGTAGCTATTTACCAATAAAACTATTTATTACCAGTCAGCCGAATTATTTACCTCCACAATTCTTTACTGCAGTACATGTTGATTCATCCGGACGTTGATGATAACTACCTTGACAGCTTTAGCGCCACCTAGCAGAACCCACCAAGAAGCGCTGTATTGCTTTCCCTTAGATGATGCTTCGTGGGATTTGCCTTTCTTCCTCACTATGACTACTAGTAGATGAAAGTAATTCCCTTGTAATTTTATGAATACAATAAAGAGTTTGATTCTGATTCTGATTCAGTTCTTGTTATGATCGTTTTCCTTCCTTTTGATTGTCTGTCTGTCTATCTCTGTCACTCTCTCTCTCTCTCTCCTTTTCTCTCGCTATCTTCCCTTTTCTTATATAAATATTTTGCCTACTTGATCTTTCAAATCTCTCTGAATCTACCGTCTTTCGTTCTCTTCTTTTCTCCCACCTACTTTCTCCTCGTTTTGTTCTTGCCTGTCTGTCAAAGTCCAACCTCCCCCTAAGTCGACTCAATGAGCTAATAATCTGAACATATTTCGGGAACTCCTTGCCCTCTGACTCTGTTCATACAGTAGTCGACATTGCCAGCGGGAGCGCGAGGGCTGATGGAATTTATTTCCAATCATTCCTGCCGCCAATGGGAGACCCTTTGTATTACCCCGTGTACAGATCTCCGTGTGGAGATTAGAGACTCCAAGTGAACAGAGCAAGACTCTGCCTAGGTCTATCTGTTTGTCTGCCTGTCGTGCCCAACCAGCAGCCAATGCGAGACCGCTCGCGAGACCCTTCATATCACCCTTTAGTACAGATCTCCAAGTGGAGATAGAAGACTGGAAGACTAAAATCAAATAAGCAAACGGTGAGATTCCACACTCTGTCTGTGTCCCTCTCTCCTAAAATTATCGTCAATGTAAAATGTTGCTATAAACCTCTAAAGTCTGTATCTGTCTCTTTCTGTCTGTTTTTCTCTGTCTGTCTGTCTGATTCACCATCTCTCTCGCTTTCTCTCTCTCTCACCCACTGTGTCATAATAAGTTTGTAGGTATTCACCCATCTAGAGCTGTGCAAGAAGTCTATCAGAATTCCTGGGTATTGTGCAGGTGTTGATGAAATAGAGAAAACAAAAACAAAACGAGTGAACGACCGGATAACACTCGCCCCCCCCCCCCCAAATTATTTTATTAAAAAATTAAAACCTGAGGTTTAATACATGTTCAGTGGGAAAAATTGATGTAGGTCACCAGATATGCCTACCACAAAAGCAGACCTGAAGCAAAGGCAATAGCAGACTACAAGATAAGTAGCAGAAAATACATAGTAAATTACACAAAGGGGGGGGGGGGAGGGGGGGAGTAAAGGAAAAGACAAAATGTTTTAAGTAATATAAGGGTCGATATATTCAAAATTATTTTTCTTGCATCCATTTTTTAAATTCTAAAAACAGGTCTGGTACTCTATCGTTTACATCCACGCAGCAAAACGTTATGTACAGCACACGTAAAAAATGGCTTACAGTACTCTTATGCTCCTAAAGTGTCGATTAGTGATGAGGTTGTGTAGTACAGATTTTTAAAACTTTCTTTTGAATGCACGGTTTGAGTTTAAAAAAAAAGGTGTTAATAATAGACAATGATAATAATAAAAGTTTCCGCTCAAAAACAAAATCTTGCTACTAGTGAAAACTTTCCTATCTCACTACTGTAATTCTCTGTTCACTAGTGTCATTCGTGCCCTGTGCCCTGCAGGTATGCTGGGTAAGCTTGTCAAGTCGGTATTCCGGTTCCGGGACGAGCCTACTTAGTGCCTCTCCACCGCAGAAGAGCGCCACATGATGACGTTACTCTTACACACTCCCCCAGGCGAGAACTGGAATAGCGAGGACTCTCGAGGGTATCATAGACGGTATTCTGTTTGTGCTATAGTATGATTGTAGTGCCTATTTTTGTGCTGGTATGCTGTTAGTAGCGCTTATGTGGAGTAGTAGCTTTTTTCAATAGATGACAGTCATTAGGTCTACAGCAACGCGCGCACCCTTCTAGCTGGAATGTTTTCTTGAATTCGTTTCTGAGAATGTTCTCGTTCCGGTTTCAATTTTTTTAAACCACCTGTGGCCTCCAGACATTGTTGAGTATCTGTCTATGCTTCTATCTCGCTTTGTCTCGCTGTCGCTGTCGTCATCATCATCATCATCATCATCATCATCATCATCATCATCATCATCATCATCATCATCATCATCATCATCATCATCATCACCATCATCATCATCGTCATCATCATTATCATCATCGTCTTCGTTGTTGTCGCCGTAAACGTCATCATTATCATCATCAGCCACCATTATCTTCTCCTAGTTCTCCTTTTGTCGTCTTCCTCTTGCTCCTCAGAGAGAGAGGGAGAGAGAGAGAGAGAGAGAGAGAGAGAGAGAGAGAGAGAGAGAGAGATGAGAGAATGAGAGAGACAGAAACAAAGAGACAGAAAGGAGAGTGAGAGTGCGAGCGAGAGAGAGAGAGAGAGAGAGAGAGAGAGAGAGAGAGAGAGAGAGAGAGAGAGTTGTCCAAGTGAAGATCCAGGGGTTGTGTTTTGGAATGGAAAGTGTCGAGATTGATGAACTGCCTATAAAGCTAGCGAGTCACATGACCCTCCATCAGGGAATCCACCACCGATGTTATGTTATTAGTTTATAGTCCCCTCTCTTCCCAATAAGGATTTTCCACCACCGACCTGGAACATTTCTTTAAATTGATCCTTGTTGGATCTCGTTAAAAGCGAGCGAACGAGCGAGCGAGCGAGAGAGAGAGAGAGAGAGAGAGAGAGAGAGAGATGTACGCATGTACGTTCGCGGGATAATACACCTCCCTGGGGTTGCGAAGATCGACGGATCCCTAGGGCCAGAAGTGTGACTGTGCAATATGTAGCGGTGGCACATGGTGGTAATTTTAAGAAGTAGTTTATGACGCTTGGCTTGTTTTATACAAATGTGAATGAACTTGCTGTTGGCAGTGGATTTTTATTTTACATTTTATGTATTTTATTAATTTAAATGACGTCTGTCTGTTCTTTTAGTCTATCTCTCTCTACCTGATTCCCCCTCCCACTCCCCATTTCCCCTTTCATTTTCTTGATATTTTGTCTTCTTGTTGTAGTTCTGGTTCTCGCTCGTCTTTACCCAGAAGGGAGTTAAAATCAATTTGCTGTCTGCTATGTCTTTGATTTTTTATATTTGGATTCGATGCGTCACCCATGCGGGTGAAATTTGGGTTGCCTAATTTTCAGCAAAAGCACTACAGCCTCACACAAGAACAGCGCCACCCAGGACAGGGGAGAGAGGGGGGGGGGGGGGTAAAGGACCTAGAGTTGCATGCTGGGTGTATTGGTGTTTCTTCTGGCTGTCACCGACCTAAGACAAGCGAGTCATGATCTTTAAAGGTGGAATATGCATGTGTACACATTCTCGACCTTGGTTTAGACTCTCATTTTCATGTATTTAATTTAAATAAATGAAAATGAGAGTATCTAATAAATGAAAATGAGAGTATAAACCGAGGTCGAGAATTTGTACACATGCATATTCCACCGCACGAACTTTAAAAGATCCTGACTCACATGTCTTAGATCATCTCATCCGAAGGGGTAGGTGACCTGTTTTAAATTGTGACTATTCTGTATTCATGGCTTGCTTTTGATCTATAATATGATTCTTATTTTAATCTTCCTTATAATTTATGGAATGCATATTTTTGTATACTTAAATTCGTCTTTCCGTGATTTGATTTTTCTCTCTCGGTGTTTTCATTTGTTTCTGTTCCTCTTAGTGTATAAAGGAGTTTATTGGCTTTTTTTAAGGCCACTATTTCTCTATCTCTCTTCTCTCTGTTTGTCTGTCTCTCAATCTTTCTCTCTCTCACTCTCTTCTCCCCACCCCCACACTAATCCCTACCTCTCTCCTTCTTCCCACTCTCGTCTAGCACCTCTTCAATCTTTGCGCGTGTGAATGAGCGCCGTCTAGTGGCAGGTGAAGTGTTATGGAGACGGATGAAGACAAAAGGGGCGCGAACTTACCGAGTGTTTTTCATCATCGATTACACACGACCAGCGTCGCGCCGGGTCAACATGAATAAATAACAGCCACAGGCGGGTCAACATGAATAAATAATAGCTGAGGGCGCCAACAACCAATCACTGCTCAGCCTTTGTATTAAAGCTTCGCGCGATCATGATCGTCCAATCTCATCTCAATGAATAAATGTCCCACCGCCGTAGCTCAAGTGGTAGAGCGTTCACCTGGCACACCGATGACCCAGGTTCGAATCCCGTGGTGGGTGAAATAAAAAGAGTTCATTTTTCACGGTCCATTTTAGCATTGTGATCGTTCTGGTGGTTCAGTGTGTATTAGTTCTCTACCCTTTGTTTCCTGGGAGGGTTATCTCCATGCCAATGGTAAGTGTAGACGTTAAACATCAATGTTCTTCTGAATGATTGAGAGCTAGAGAATAAGTATACTCACTGAGCGTAGTGTTCACAACACAAAAAACTTGCCTCGATAAATGAACGATAAGTAGGCCTGGCCTACACCACACTGATTGTGATGATTACGTAAGTATAAATTTAATTATCAACAATTAAATGAAAAATACGCACTAAACGTAAAGGTTGCATAACTATTAACACAAACCAGCCTCAAGCGTGTATGGAAAGTATACACTCCGAGTTTGATGGTTGACGTAATACGAACTTTCCACATTCAAGCCCGTTGCCCAAAGAGGTCATTCGCGAGTAAAAGGAGGACGCAATGTTGCGATTTTTAGAAGACGTCAGCTTTTGACAAAGGCGCGAGTTGAAGAACAGCCCAGTTAAAATGGGCCAGAAGTGGCAGTTTATAATCAGGCGTATATTCTAACTAGCGTCGATTTATACCCAAGTTTACTTCTAGACCAGGTACATATTAATTTATTCTGGCACGGTAGTACTCTAGATCGCTTGACAGGAAACAAGAAAACCACACTGACGACACGATAACAATTATTATACGACCATTGTGATATCACGGTAAAAAGACATTTACGTTGACTTCACGGTAAGACATTTATCTTGAGGTCACGGTAAAAAACCCGTCACAACAATGCTATGTATCTAAAGACACAAAATTTTTTGTGCCTGCCACTTACTTCACACAATGAGAGATTACCACCATTCCCGCGTTCTGTGGCCAACATTGCTTAGTTGGACAACGATTAAGTATTCTGGTCTTGTTCTGTTCTTCTCATTATTGATTATTCCCCTTTCTACATTTCTAAATCTCTCGCAAAGTGTCTAAGATTATCCAAAAAAGAATGCATTTAAACCACAGGCGACCGAATATGAATGTGAGAGATGTCCGAATCCTAATAGCGTCGCTCTCTATATTACAGTATATACTAGATATAATAAATAGTACATACGAGCGCCTGTGATGTAGCTGTAGTCTGGAAAACCGAGGTGAATGCACAAAAAGCGTAGGTTAGGACATCAGCTTGTGAGTTTTCTCGGCAGCTATAGCTCCGTGGTTCAGGGTGCAAGACTTGTATAGAACAGAGCAGAACAGAAAAATGCAGTACCATTTCAACCTGTAGGCTATAATAATCACATAGATTAATACAAAAAATCTAACCCTTTTCCCTGGTATGATTACATAAGATTCATGAAGGAAAGAAATTGTTTTCAGTTCAGTTATTTCAAAACATTGCATAATGGTCTTCAAAAAATTACAAACCATGTTCAGTTAGTTTGTTAGTTAGTCATTGTTTAAAGATTCCAGCGGACTGCACAGAACCGAATCAGGACCACAACTTGGTTGAAAGAGGGCTCACCCCTAGATCCTGATCCGTATAAAAGATTTGTTAAACCAGCCCTAATGAGAACACGGAAGGCGGTCACTTTACAATTAAGGCATCCCATGCATGGAAAGCTGAGGTTGTACTCTATTTTTTTTAAAGTGGTCCTGATTTGGCTCGGAAGAGTCCGCTGGACCTAAAGCAATAACCATGTAATGTAATTTATCGAACACAAGAACAAAAAAAGAATATAAACATCATTATTAAATATTAACAAAACACATACATATAAAATGCCTACATTAGTAAGTGTTAATACCATAGAAAGTCCTAGTAACATTTGGCAGAAAGCGTCCAATATCCCCAAGCTGACCCAACAGACCCCATACACAAATGAGGAGTCTTGGGAGAGTTTTCAAGAAAAAAGGTAGGTGACTGGTCTAACGAAGAAGATAGTAGATTGAGAGAACAGATTAGGAACAAGAAAGAACATATGAGAATGAGAAAAAGTGGAAATTTAAAGCACTAAATTTCAACACAGTTGGAATATTATTTATACAGAAAACCCAAACAGGGATAATCATCTTCAGGGTCGCCTTCGTCGAAAGCGGTGACGAGAAGGAAGTCATATATATGTGTATATATATATATATATATATATATATATATATATATATATATATATATATATATATATATATATATATATATATATATATATATATAACAGAATGGAGATAATCGCGATAGTAAAGCCAGATGAATTGCATAGCGCGACTTTGGTCGTGACAAGCAGCTTGTCCTACAGTATCTAGATTCAAGATTCATGATACATTTATTAAGAAGGAGAAAGAGAAGAAGAAAAACAAGAAGAACAAGAAGAAGACAAAGAGAAACTATAACAACCTAATCTTTACGCTTGTACGCCCAGAACATGAAATTATGGTTCATACTGGCTGAAAATAGAAAATAGCGTTAACCAGAAAACTTAATTTACTTAACACCATTACAGACATCAGCACGTTTTGTGGTGGATCCCGCGGTTTCCCCTTTCACAGTTGCGTAGGATTAATTTCCGGTCTCTCTCGGCATTTTCCGGTCTCTCACGGCATTTTCCGGACTCTCTCGGCACTTTCCGGACTTTCTCGGCACTCTTCAGCTCATCTTTCTCATCTTTCTCTTAGAACTTTGAAAACTGGCGCTGTGCTTGTTTATTTTTATTTTTTTTAAAATTTTTATTTTGTGACGAACTGATACTCCTCAAGAAGATTTCGTAGTTTTGTAGAGCTGTATTTTTTTTGTGCGTAACATTTATATGTTTCCGAGCTGCTGCAAACGTGATGTTTTGCTACCAAACTACGTGAGTACCGTAAATTTGGATAGTTGTAGAGGTAAAGAAAGATTTACATTGTTTCTGGTTCAGTGTTCAGTTCAATTCAATTCAATTCAATGCCCTTCAATTCAGTTCACCTATTTTATTTAAAGTCTGGTAACGGATTATTAAGCGTTTTGGAGAAAAGATAAAAATCAATCTTAATTTGAGGGTGGTGTCGGATAGCGCAGTTGTTGGAGCACTCGCTACTGTGTCGCAAGTTAAGCACCGTCCAGTGCGGTTAGCACTTGGATGGGTGACAGCAAAACGTGACGCGACAAATAACAACGCCCCCAGTTGACTCAACTGTGACTGAGTACCTACTCTCTTAAGGGTGGGGAAGGTAAAGCAGCGAGGGAGAGAGATGGGCATCACCCTCATTACGCTGGCCCAAGACAAGTGTGATCTCCAACATCACCCTCCCCTACGGCCACAAAACTATGGGACTACCACCACCACCAATCTTAATTTTCTTCATGAAGAAACAAGAGCGTGGTACACCGTCATTATTATTATTATTATTATTATTATTATTATTATTATTATTATTATTATTATTATTATTATTATTATTATTATTATTATTATTATTATTATTATTATTACGGACCAGTCCAAGCATCGTCGAAATAATATCGGTTTGCTATGAAGTGCCACGAAGAAAAGTGCGCAATGCAAGGATCCAAACCCAAAGTTCATGGAAATGTCCATTGCTGTTCATTATAGAGAGTGTATTAATAACACGACATAAAACGGAGGCGTGCAACAACGCATTTCAGCAATCTGCAGTACAGAATCTGTAGAAATGTAAGCTTGTGGTCATTCTCTAATAGTGTGCAATGGTATTTTAAACGTCGACGTGGGATGCTACATTTCAAAATATCGTAGAAATGATAACCAGATTGCGAGATAGTTTGTTTCAATATTTAAAAAGCCCCAAGTTCGAAGGCTTTGTTTACTGTTGGCAAAAAGGAGTTTACCCTAACATTGGCATTGTTATTACATTAAACAATGATATAAAGCGGGCTTCCGATGCTCAGACCAACCGATAAAGGTTGAATTTTCCATTTCGGTTCTGACAGGCAGTGATTTCCCCTGATTTAACGGTACCTTGACACAAAAGCGTGTGACCTTTGACCCTATTTCTGCATGAACCACGCGGCTTGAAGAATGCGTCTTTGGTTTTCTGGGGTAATGTAGTGTCTGTTTTTATCAACCTAAAACGAGAAACTTTACAATATAATTTTTTTACGGGTTCTGTCTCTTACCGGCATTGGTAGCTGCTATTTTTAGCTCCGCAATGTTGGTTGGCTAGCCAACGGCTGTGGCTATTATTAGGCCCAAACACTACGGAATTTATTCATTAAAAATACCTATGGGTTCCAAAGAGTTATTTTTTCTTTCCGTCTTCCAATAGCGATCTCCCTGCCTTTACACCACCTGTTTGAGTGATGTATGTGTGTTTGTTGTGTGTGTGTGTGAGGGTGGGTGAGACAGGTGAGCGTATATGTTGGTACAGATCGCCGTGCTTTGAGCCTGATTGATTTGGGGAAAGGCGGGTATATAGCATCCTGTATTATTATTTTTGTTGTTGTTGTAAGCTTGTTCTTTTTTTGAATTTAGTGGGGTCCACATTTCTACGAACTTTGGACTGCATAATACCTTGGTCTTTAAGGGATGAGGGATTGACAGTGATGAGGCCGTGGTCACAGTGGGCTCATTAAAGACCTTGGTGTTATGCAGTCCAAAGTTCGCAGAAATGTGGTCGGTTTGCGAGATGGACAGCCTTTTTGAAAATGGTTAGTCCCTTTGAACGTCTTCTGGTCTTTGAATGGAGCGTGAAAGGATATCTTGGCATAACATATACTTCTAAATTTATTATGTGCGTAGGCGAAACATTTTAATATATAAACTGGAGGATTTTTTAAATTGCTTGTTAAAATAAAGAACTCAGAACTTGACATTCATTTGCCAGTCGGGCAAGTAGACAGGACAATTTGCCTGCCGTACAATTCTTCTTATCTCAGGTTCTGTAAAAATGGATCTAACTTAAAAATTAAAAAAAGTAGATAACTCATAGCTCCACATTATAGTGTGCATATTCGGGCAAGTAGAAACAAAATTCACCTGCCCGACGATCCTGTTTATCCCGTGTATAACAACATTGAAGCAGAATATTTCATTGCCTATATATCAGACGGGCAGGCTCTTCAACAAGCCTTTCCGACAGCCATTTTCAGTCAGGGTTTAATTTCCTCTTAATTTAGAACTATTTCCCAATCCTACGCTTCCATTCCCTCCCCCCCACTCCCACTCTCCAGTGTACACACTCTCGAACCTCTCTCTCTCCTTCCCGTATCTCCACTCATCTCCATTCCACCCTCCCCCCCCACCTTCCTGCTTCACTACCAGCGCACAGTAAAGTCACAGAGTGTACCTAGGCCGTTTCTGTAATACATTTTTTTGGGCTCCTCTCTTCCATTCTGACCATCAGACAACATATTATTTCAGTCACTTTTTGATGTAAAATACTTTGTAAGTATATTATTTCCCCGCCAGACGGATTGAAAAATCCTATTATCACAACATGTTAGACGTTCTTCCTTCACCGTATCACTCACACATGGGCAGGTTTCCAGCTCAGCAACGCACGTCTCCACAGCCTTCGATCATTTCATTTCACAGAAAAATGATAGCGTTGAATGAATGTCTGAATAGTTGTACTAGGTAAAGTAAAGGGTCGACTTACATGTAACAACGAATGAGCGTTGAAGGAAGGACTTTCAGGAGTGGATGATGACACGATGATCAATCTCTTTAATTCTGTTTAGCCGAGTTCTGCAGGGAGAACACTGCAGCCGAGTGCTAAAATTGAATAGTGGAAAATGACGGCTAATAGATGCCGACGGCGGTCAGTACTGTGAAGGATGACTGCCTAACATACCGGTAACGTGATTTTGATGCTAAGGTAGAGAACCGTGCTACTACTCTTTCGGATGAGACCTAATCTGTGCACACACATGTTTAATGATCCTGACGCCCACGTCCTAAACTAATGAGTGGCAGATAAGCATAAACACGTGGCGATGCTCTGCGGCTGTCATAGGTTTCTCTGAGAAAGCAACCCGAATTTTGCTGCTGGGGTGACAAACATGACCCCAAAACTAGGACGCTTATCGCTATGAGGGCAGTGGGGCACGTGTGTCCCCTTTGAAAAAGGTTGATAATAGCCTACTCCTCTCCAGTTGATTCGTGTATGACTGCTCTAATGGGAAAGACGGTATTGCTTCCTATGGCCTTCAAGCTTCATTAGTCCGAGAAATGATCCAATAGCGACCAATGTCTCATCTTTCGCGCTTGACTAGCGCACACGTCCAGCAAGACAGAAAGGTACTACCACTATAGGCAAGACATAGA
Organism: Oncomelania hupensis; assembly: GCA_036898135.1. Classification (NCBI taxonomy): domain Eukaryota; kingdom Metazoa; phylum Mollusca; class Gastropoda; order Littorinimorpha; family Pomatiopsidae; genus Oncomelania; species Oncomelania hupensis. Next base: position 46,026,277 of record CM072517.1, on the reverse strand, counting down.
CTATAATAAATAGAAAAAGAAAGAAAGAAAGGCCGACAGAAAGCCAGACAGACAGACAAGGTGGACAAAAAGCCATATTGAAAGACAAAACCTTTTCACGATGATTAATTATTGTGTACTGGTGATTTTTAGTGCTAATTAGTGATGTAATGGCGGTCGTATTCTGATTATATAAATTTACGTGCAACTCGGTTTTCATAAAGCAATACCTTAGAACTCTAGGGCGCTTTGAACTTAGTGGAGTAAGTGGCGGAAAAAAACATTTGAATGTTGAACGGTAACATTTCGGCAGCGGTTCGCATTTTCAAAGTGATGGATTGGAGAGAACAATTATAATAAAATAATAATAAATCAAAACTTCGGTCTGAACTGGATTAATTCATTCCTTCGGTAGCCTGTAAGTTCTATATTTATTCTACGTATCTGAAAAGGGCCAGTTCTAAATTATGTACTTTGCAATATGGTTTCTTCCAGTGACACAACTCAAAACCTGTCTCTTAACACGGTCCTTACGGTTCTTACTTGGAAATGGAACGATGAGTTACATGATGGCAAACAGATAATCCAAACCGCTAGACTCGTTTGTCTTGAATATAAAGGGATGCTGCCACCAATGCTGCGTTGGCGTGTTGGAGCGCGCACGCACACATAGACGCACACACATACATACACGCACACGCACTACAAACACCCCTCTCCCCCCAGACACACAAGTACAGATACACTACACACTCAAACACACACACACATAAGTACGCAAACACGAAAGCAGACACAGGTTGACAGACACACTCACTCACTGCCGCGCGCACTCAAGTACACAAACAGACAGACACACAAGCACACAGACAAACAAATAAACACACACACACACACACACTCTTTACGCACGCACACGCGTAAATACAAACATGCACACATCTACACAAGCACACAGACAATTACTAGAGATAGGCACATACACACTCACTCACACACAACTACGTACACACATACACACACAAGCTCACACACATACACCCACACACCCACACACAATCGCACACATACACACACAATCACACACATACACACACACGCACACTCACACATATCTGTAATGATGTAGACTATGACTTTAGTGATGAGAGAAGAGGAGTTGTGATGGTAGGGGGGAGCGGGGGAAGGAGGATCAATGCTAGGGAATTTGGGGTGGTAGATCTGGGATAGTCGAAAAGTATGTATAACATCACTTTTGGAAAGTGATATCTTTTAGGTCATCGTCTGCTTGCCAAAGTACAGCACAAGACGGAATCCTTACAGAGGGGAAAAACTATGGAAAGACATTCAGTTATGACCTCCTCCACCCCACCCCCACCACCATCCTCCCTGCCATGCCCTCTCCCCTTTCCCTTTCCTTCCCCTCCAACCTTCTACCTTCTCCCCCCTCTGCTTCCCCCATTCCTCATCGCAATACAACCAGTTGCACCAAACATTTAAGCTGACTTTTGTACCTAGATGAACTATCAGTATGTTCCAACGTTGTACGCTTTGAACTGTTTTGTATCTAGGGGTAAGCGCCTTATACGTAATCTTCTTACGACTACCAAAAGAGCATTTGCTAGTCTGTTTGTCTGTCTGTCTGTTTCTGTCTGTCTGTCTGTGTCTGTTTCTGTCTGTCCGTCTCTCCCTGCCTGTCTCCCTCCTTGCCTGCCTGTCTCTCGCTACCTCTGTCTCTTTCTGTCGGGCGGGGACATTGAGAGAAAGAGAGAGAGAGAGAGAGAGAGAGAGAGAGAGAGAGAGAGAGAGAGAGAGAGAAACGTGGTGGGCGGAGTAGGTGATGGTGGGAAGGTGGGGGGGGGGGATCCTTCATACATAAATAGAACCAAAATGTAATCCGTTATGATTATTTCATAGATCTATTTTGTTTTCTTCGAATCTGTTGAACACTTTTTTGCAATTCTTCAAGCATCTTTATCGTGTTCAAATATGGTTTAACCCTTTCAAGACCAGAGGGCCACAACTGTTTGTGGACTGTCAAACCCAGTCTTCTAGTCCACAATTTAGTTTTAAAACTAATTTGATGATTGGCCTTAAAGGGTTATATGAAAGAAGCCTAACCCCAAACCAAATCAAACCAAACAAACAAATAAAGGTAATAAATATAAATAAGTGTAAATAAATTTGTTTTAAATATTTCGTTTTGTATTTGATTTGCTGTTGTTGGGTTTTATTTAACAGCTTTATTGTTTTATCATTTTGATGAAAAAAGACATGAAAACAACTGAACTGAAAATAAACAAAAGCTGACCATTACAGGTCACTATTTTATATAATTATCAATCAATCAATCGTTCAATTTATTGTCTTTTCACAACAACGTGGAATCAGACAAGAAATAATTCTAAACCTTAATTAATGTAAGCAAACAGTAAAACAGTAAAATGTACAACAGTGAGTACAATTGAGTTGTCATTATGCCTTGCACAATGTCATGTACAACGGCACTTAAGATTTCCAGAAGGTCACTTTCTACAAAAAGTATGCCTTTTTGTAAATGCAGAGGTCTTAAAATTGGACAATCTAGTATCAAATGACCAATTGCAATTTCATTTGAGCAATTCGTCATTTGATACTAGATTGTCCAATTTTATATATCGTTTATTCAAACAATGGTGATTTTAGATAGACATGCAAACTCCCTCGTTAGCTCATTCCATCTTAATTATTAAACACGCTAAACACTACAACAACAACAACAACAACAACAACAACAACAACTACTACTACTACTACTACTACTACTACTACTACTACTACTACTACTATTACTACTACTACTACTACTACTACTACTACTACTACTACTACTACACATGATAACAACAATAATAATAATAATATAAAAACTTTAAATCGCTCTTATTTCAAGGTAAATTGCGATTGTATAAAACAGAAGGGTAGGCGCCTTCTAAATATTATTTGTAGGCTTATGTCCTACCAAAGATCATGTAGCCCCGCTGGCCTCACTGTTCTGTATATTATGCTATTTTATATATATATATATATATATATATATATATATATATATATATATATATATATATATATATATATATATATATATATATATATATATATATATATATATATATATATATATATATATATATATATATATATATATATATGTATATATATATATATGTATATATTTTATAATGAGATTTTTATAATGAGATTTTATAGCTATATTAGTATTTAACCTGTTTTTAAAAAAATTTATATGTTTGATATGTATGTTAATCTATTATTTGCTAACAATTTGTAATTTGTGAAGTTGTCAACCACAGCGAGTGCGTGTTTTATTATATGTAATGTTGTGGTATATAAATAAACAATTATTATTATTATTATTATTAGGTTTAAACTAGCTGTGTGCAAATACTTGAGATCTAATTTTCAGATCCCTTAAAGCACATAACCATTAAACTTTGCATTACATTCTCTATCAGAATTATATAAACTTTATTTTTGATTTATGTAGCAGCTTTGAAGGGGAGCACGATGTTTAGAATAGCGCGAGTCATATCACTGCGCTGTAATAGGCCAAGCCTCAACGGATATCGTCATTTGGTTTGAAAACAAACTGACCGGCCAGTGTAGCGTGTAGCATAAAGGATCCTTCCTTTTTAACACATAATGAGAACCAAATTTTGAATGACGCTATAGCAAAGATTCTACATTATACCACCTTAAATGTGATAGTTTCCGACGGCTTAGTTCACTCTGTTACGTTGGAGACGCGTGCGATAGTAGGCTTGCGTGTGTGACGCGCGCGATAGATGCGATCGTTTTGTTTTGCTAAGCATGCAATAATAGAGTGTATTTATCTTTGATTTGATTTTGCGTTGTTATTAGAAGAAGCATTGTATAACGTTGGTAAATTTAGTTGGTCGATATTATTTGAGAATTTTCTAGAGTTGGTTGTTTACTATCGATCGAAGCGTATGGATAATTCTAGTGGTAACTATAGAAGCTTCCATCCCAAATAAGGTTGTATGACGTCAGACAGTGATGATGAAATTTGTTTTGATTGGTTGTTGTGTTTCATGCGGGGGTATTCTCGCCTGTTCTGGAGTATGTAGAGACTATATAAGTGCCGCAGTGTTTCAAAATAAAAGAGAGTTGAAAGCAGAGAGAGTTGTTGTGATTGAATTGTAAAGTTGATAGTTGAGAATTGTAGAGTGGAAAAAGCGAATGAGCGATTGTATGCAGTTGTTGATGTATGCTGAATAAAGTTGGAAAATCGCATACGACGACTCCAGCCTTGTTGATGGTTGAACGGGTTGCGTGGATAAACGAATCTGAGTTACACCTATCAGGAGGATTCAAGCATTGGGGCTGAATCAACTACTGATACACTCTCTACCAGAAGACGCTAACATTAAACATTTGATTATAGGGACGCGCAAATCAGAAGGAAAACATAAAGGCAAATTTGTGAGAAGATTCCAGACTTGTTGCTGATGTTTTAAGTGTTTTCTAATTTAGTCCGTCTTAGTCTAAAACAATAATAGTAACCATGCCATATTATATATCGTTGGAAAGAGGAGATGTTCTTTCTTTGTCATTATTATTATCGTTTATAATTGTAATAAATTAAAGAGTTATTTTGAGTTTATAGTCCTTATACCCTTAAGAGTATCAACCCTCTCTTAAATCGCCTATTATCAGAGCTTATTCTAGGGCGCGGGATCACGCTCAAAAAGTTTTTTTCCTCAAAGAAATTCGATGAGCGCGTTCGCGATCCCGCTGAGATTGGAAATATCCCGCTACATGCCTTGATCGAAGCGGGCTTTACTGTGAAGTTTCTGTCGTCTGCTAGGGCGTAGCGGAAACTGGAGTTAAACGGAAGTTGCTCTCTTGTATATGCGATGTGTCTCAAATTTTCATTGGCCGATGCTATTCTTTTTGACCAATCACCTTTCTTCTGAGTGTGGCATCGATGAACCTGACCGGTTGGAACTGGTTTACAATCAGAATCAGAATGGCTTCGAAAAAGCGCACGCTTTTCGACTTCGAATTCAGTGGAGGAACTGTGAAGAAAACAGTCACACTGTTTTCCCATGACTGATCTTCTAAAATAGCAGAGCTTTTATGCAACAGTTGTGAAAGCAAGGTTACAGATACCAGTTTGTGATATATTTTGTCTGCGATTTGTGTGTACTTACTGTTTGGAGAGAATGCGACACTTGACTGTTTCACAGTTTATCCGGGAACATCACGGGAGAAAACAGATATGGATATTTGTTTGTGTGTACACCCTATATATGCCGAGAAGACGCCCCCACTGTTTTGGTCAGAGGGGGGCCTAACCCCCCCCCCTTTTTTCAAGGAAGGGGGGCCTGCCCCCACTTCTTCAAAATCCTAGAAGCTCTGATTATTATTTGTATTTCGCAGTGGATAGGTCCGATATTGATATATCAGAAGAAATGTATTTCCGCGTTTACGCTGATATATACTTTATATATTATTCATTATTCGTTTACGCATTGTGCTTAAGGTAAAGATTAGCCACTAGCACAAAATTAGTCAGAGAGGCAAAAGTCACGTGCCGCGTACGCGCGCAGTAACATCGCTTTCGGTACGGTGACAGTCCAACATTAAAGCGGGGTCGCGGTTAGTTTCGAGAGACGCGTCAGTGTCCTGGGACATTAATCTAGACAACGAACGAGTTTCGAGAAGCATTTCCAAAGATGATACTACCACTCGACCGCTGCGAAGCTGTTCTCTCCACGAGTACTGCCTTTACTCTCTTATTTGCCTGAATATGACGTTCTTCGAATAAAGATAAACTTTCAATGGTCATCAACGGACTGGCGTTCGGGAGAGGGAGAGAGAGAATGTGTGAATGCAACTTCTTCACCCTACTTCCTCCAAGTTCTCTTTCAAACACTACCACCCCACCGTCCATCCACCACAATAATAATATATAATATAAACTATTAAAAGTCTTTGATACTATTACTACTACTACTATTACTACTACTACTGCTACTACTACTATTACCACTGCTACTACTACTACTACTGCTGCTGCTGCTGCTGCTTCTGCTGCTGCTGCTGATGATGATGATCAACCATAGCGTGCTTACAAGAACAAAATAACGCTTGTTACATTTTCAGTCAGTAAGTTTCAATCCCCATTCGCCGTCCAAGAAAGAGACTGCTTTTCTGTGCCCTGCATTGCTTTTCACTTTCAGCCTTGAAAGAGTGAAGCTTTCTTCAACGTTTAATTCAATTAGCCAATGTGGCGCCATCATAATTCTGTCTGAAGCTGTTTAGGACGTCAGCGCGTTTTTTTGTTCGCAGACACAGCACACGGCAACACATCTTTGATGAACATTTTACTTGACAACATTGAAATACGTTGACTGGAATGGAAGGGGTCGAGGTGAAGGGGATGGGGGAGATAGAGAAAGAAGAGGAGGAAGTGAAGAAGAAGAAAAAAAGAAGAATGAAGAGGATTAAAAGGATGAAAAGGAGGAGGAGAAGAAGAAGAGACAGCGGAGGAGAAGACGGGGGAGAAAAGAAGAAAAGAAAGGAGCAGACGAAGAAGAAGATGAAGAAGAAGAGGGGGATAAAGAGGAGGAGAAGAAAGAGGAGGAGGAGGAGGAAGAAGAAGAAGATACAAGAGAGAAAAAAATCGTTGAGGAACCATTTCATTTAACATTATTAAATTGTTGGACGGGAAAATGGAGTCCTAAGATTGTGTGTGAGTGTGTGTGTGTATGACTGGAGCGAATGTGTGTGTGCGTGTGTGTGATTGTGTGTGTGCGTGTGGGGCGTGGGGCGTGGGGGGTGAAAGGGTGATAAACATGCAATTCCTATGATTACACATTCATGGGTCCAACTGGCCAAAAGTAAAAAAATTGAAAGGCCGGGGTCCAGGGGCCGCCTAGGCCCCGGCGAGGTCCAGGGGTAGCGCCCCTTTGAGGGGCCCAGGGTGGCAAAGTCCCCCCGGAAAAAAAACGACATTTTAGCATTTGAAGAGTTCATTTTCAAATAGATTTAAAAGGCTCTCTTTCAATCTGAACAAAAGAAACAGTGTCACGTTTGTTAGGAAAAAAAGGTAAAAAAAAATATTTCATTTTAAAAGACAAAATGTTGCTTAAAAATGTTACTAAATTTAAAACTACATACAGTATCTCAACTACATCTAAACTGCTAAATGCTGTTGGCAGAATTATTCAAGCAGCCTAGTCCTTTTATTTATGAAGTTTCTTATGTCACTGGATGCTTGCAGGGCAGCTCTCTTGCCACCCTTAGGATAAGTTTTTCTAGAAGCTGAAGCACTCTGGGCATTGCTGTTTCTAGAGGCATCAGCAGTACTGTTGGCAGATGTAGCACCAACACTGTTCGCAAATGTAGCAGCAGTACTGTTGGCAGGTGTAGCACCAACACTGTTAGCAAATGTAGCAGCAGTACTGTTAGTGTTGGCCAGATGTACACAGACATTGTTAGCAAATGTAGCAGCAGTACTGTTGGCAGATGTAGCACCAACATTGTTAGCAAATGTAGCAGCAGTACTGTTGGCAGATGTAGCACCAACACTTCGCATTGAATCAAATTGTGCGGCAAAATATCTACGGGGTTTACACAATTGCACAGCACGGGCTGTTTCCGTTTCCTGTCAGCAAAGAAAGATTGTCTTCTTTTTTTTAAAGAGTGTTTTCCGTACTCTTCTCAGTTTTTCTATATTACGTTTTTTTAATTTTTTTTTCAAATATACGGAATTTACGTTTTAATAGATCTTTAAAATACGGTTTCCGTCTGGAAACGGAAAAAGTTGGACCCCTGCACATTCCATGCGTGTGATTTGGTTGTGTGTAACCCAGACGTAAATTGTTACAGTAACATTCTCTTTTCCAAACTAGAACCATTATTCTGGAATTGTAATTGAACTCATGCATGCCTGTACTTGGGAAAGTTACATTTAGTGTCGCTATACTTCCCAATCTACCAATCTAAGAGAGGAGGAGGAGGAGGAGGAGGATAAGTGAGAAAGACAGAAAGAGAGGGGGAGGGGAGTAATAAAATAAGCGACACCATACTAAGCGGCATACCACGTTATAGGTGTAAACTTTTTTCTTTGTAAATTCAGTTTTTGCTTGTGATGTGCAAAAACATAACTTGAAAAGTACAAATCAGCCAACTGGGGAGAATTTTTAAAAAAAATCAAAATGACAAATGAAATGTTCTTCAAAGATTTTCATCACTTTTTGCTTTATCCTTCCTTTACTTAACCTTGTCTTGTTTTGCTCGTACTACCCGTTATCCACCCCACCCCCGCCCCCTTTTACTTTCTTCTTCTTCTTCTTCTTCTTCTTCTTCTTCTTCTTCTTCTTCTTTCCCATAGCATCGCGAGAGTGAAGAAGTCAAGATCGATCAACTTCGTATAACGCAGTGAGTGATTCCAAAGCAAAGCTACCGTGAGATGTCAAAGTACAACTACCCTATAGTTTGTATCACCTCCTCATTGTGGTCGATCGACGTGGTTTCTTAAAACTTCCTTGATGATGATGATGATGATGATGATGATGATGATGATGATGATGATGATGATGATGATGATGATGATGATGATGATGATGATGTAGACCTTGCAGTGCGCAGAACTCCGTGTTACAAGGTCATGCTCAGTGCGCACATTCATCGCCCAAGGCATAAAAAGAAGAAAACAAATTGAGCTTCTGAAACAGGTCTTGAGTTTTTAGTCCCTTCCTGAAGCTGGACTAGTTTGATTTTGTCCTCGAACTACACAAACGTCTCCAGCAGATCTGTCCTGCCAGCTGTCACTCCCCGTCTCTGTGTGTATTGTGCCCCTTTAGTAAACCTGACTTTTCCTTTGTCTGCACAGAAGAAGAGATTGCGCCAGCGTATTTGTGAGGGTATGACTGTGTTTGTGTTCAATACAATTAAATTCAGTTCAGTTCAATTCAATCATTTATTTGAACGCCTGTTCACATTAGACCATACGGTCATTCTCACGCATGGACTCACCCCATCCCCCCACACACTACCCCCCACACACACATACCCACCTACACACACACCCACACAAACACACACACACACTACCCTACACACCCGCACACATATACACACACACTCTATAATCAAATCTAAACATCTTAAAGTTGAACTATAAACATAAAAGTTACATTACTACAATTCCTATCCTATCCCGTAACTCAAAAGTCATTGGGGTACAACAGATGATCATTTAACCAGCGTATTCCGTCTTTCTCTGTCCTCAGCAGTCTTCATGGCTTCACTCAGTATCAAGCAAGTCCATTCTCGAATGTTGTCTTCCCACCTCTTTTTCTGTCTCCTTCTTCTTTTGCCTCCTTGCACTGTGTCTTGCAGGATAGTCTTTGCAAGGCTTGATGCTATGGTGATGTGCCGTGCCATCGGAGTTTCCGACATTGACTACAATTAAAGTTGACCAAATGCAGACCTGTCCTATCCTATCCCGTAACTCGAAAGTCGTTGGGGCACCATACAGATGATCGTTAAACCAGCGTATTCCATCTTTTTCTGTACTCAGCAACCCTGTGTCAAGCTTCAATGTTGTCCTCCCACCTCTTTTTCTGTCTCCCCCCTTCTTCTGCCTCCTTGCACCGTGCGTTGCAGATATATAAATTTCACGGGCAATATCCATTATTGCCGGGCTGTGCTACAAAATGTCAGTGGATTCTTGACTATTTAGGTCGACACTTTTTTCTTTATATACCAGAACCAAACGAGGACATTGTGTGCCAAAAATTTAATGTTATTTTATCAATTATTGTACATATATGTCAGTGTGTATGTATGTTTGTGTACGTGTGTGCGTGTGTTTGATTGTGTGTGGGTGTGTGCGCGTGTCAACACCAGCAGGAACTCGTTTGACTTATGCCAACAAGTCTCTTAGACTTGTCTCGTCTTGTCCTGACTTGACTGACTTGCCAACTCTCTCTTCTAGCGAGCCAAGTGCGAGAAAATTTAATTTAGCATTAATCCGATCCCCGCTTTGTCCAATAACTGCCCGCCCACAGCGCCTTCGTCCATCCAGGACTTGGTGATGGAATTGTTCCGCCTTTGCGGTTTTTGTTGTTTTGTTCTTATTAATAATATATACAGCGACTTCTGAAGCTTCCAATGTTCTGATTGCGTCGGCTCTTTTTACTCACTGTGATTGAAGCCATCCAGACAATGGCTGATTTAAAAATGTATATAGAACTGGATTACAACACATCCCAACACAACACAGTACAGTACAATACAGCTAGCCTAAAAAAATTAATTTGTGAACAGACAAATTAATGCAATGCAATGCAATCCAATCCAGTTAAATACAAAACAATGCAATACAATACAATAAATGCATTGCAGTACAATACAATACAATACAATTGCAGGAATTACATACTGCCGTTTGTTGGCATTAATAAAATACAAGAAGGGAAGGTACACTGAGAAATAGGTAGTCTTACTTAGGAAAATAGGGAGTAGAATAATGACAGCAAATCTCTTGAGAGTGAATAGAGTGATGATAACAAAATGTCTATAATACTCTTTTCAACGAGAGTAAAAATGAGGTATAGCTGTGCACGCAAGCTTTCAGTCACACGTACCGCACTTTAAAGATCCTGACGCTCATGCTGTACACGAGTGAGTGCCAGAAACACAACTAAGATCATACCCTGCAAGCACTACGTCATATTCCCTCTCATCTTCAGTGGCACTATTCTGCAGCTGTGGTGCTTTCGCGGAGATGGCAACCCGTATTCCAGCTCGCAGGTGTGACCGATATCCTCCCCGAATCCAAAAAACATCGAAATCCAATGAAGAATCCGGTATTTTAGTAGTGTCGATAGTTCGACTATAGATTTTTTTGCTGTGGTAGTTCTGACGGAGTGCGAAATTCAGCGCGGATTGTATACTTTATAGCATGCCTCCAGTGGTTCTGTATGTGCTGGTTCTTCATACTGTACAACCCCTTTACTGGCCAAACGTCGCACCGTCGACATGTTGGGGGGTGAGGGTGGGGGGGGGAGAAGGGGAGGTAGAAGAGGTGAGGGGGTCTGAGTCTAGCCTAGTCCGCTATAGAGATCTATAATATAGAGCCGTAAGGGTAGTAATAGAGACGACCAACTTCTTATAACAAAAGGGGGCGGGAAGGGGTGGTGGTGGGACGGTGTGGAGGGGTAAGTAAGTAAGAGTGAAGGTGGGTGGTTGGGGGATGAGGCGAGAGAGGTGGGGGGGGGAAGGAGAAAGAAAGTAATTCTTCTTATATGATGCTGTTACTGTACCACAGGGAGCGGCGGATGGCGCTAGAAAGAAAACAATTAAGCTCAAACCCAGAGCAGCTCGTAAAGCCCGCGCACATTTAAACGCTCTTGGACCAATGCGCCCCTGTCTATCTATTGAATTATGCACACGTCTGTTGTATTTATTGAGCTATCTATCGCCCTATATATGTAGCCTATATGTCTGTTTTATTTATTGAACCTGTCACATATAGGAAGTACATACTTGTCTTACTGACAGAATGATAAACGGGTTCTTGAACGTACCTATCTGCGATTTACAACGTTACCGGCCATGTGATCTGAGAAATCAATAGTCCCATCGCCACCAGCACATAATAATTGAACAGACGTTAAATAAAGTGATTGAATTGAATTACATTGAATTGAATAAATACTGACAGGCCGGTTTTCTCTAAACAGGAGACATTGACGCTAGCTAAGTGTCAGAGATATGCCAAACAGCCTCTGAAACTCAGATTAGGGCGAGCGTCACTTTCGGGCTTACTGCCTATATAACTTTACATTAACAGGCCGATAGCGGCAAAAAGGTTTATTGTAGTTTTATCTCTGAAAAGCATTCTTCGCATCGCAACATATATAAATAATTGTATATTATCTCTGAAAATCATTCTCCGCATCGCAACAAATATAAATTATTGTAAATTATCTATGAAAATCGTTCTTCCCTTCTTGGGGTGTCGGATAGTGCAGTGGTTGGAGCACTCGCTACTGTGTCGAAAGTGAAGCACCGTCCGGTGCGGTTAGCACTTGGATGGGTGACCGCTAGTGAAGCGACAAACAACAACGCCCCCAGTTGACTCAACTGTGATTGAGTACCTACTCTCTTGAGGGTGGGGAAGGTAAAGCAGCGAGGGAGAGAGTTGGGCATCACCCTCATTACGCTGGCCCAAGATAAGTGTGATCTCCAACATCACGCTCCCCTACGGCCACAAGGCTATGGGACTACCTTTACCTTTTTTTTTACCTTCGCAGCAACAAAACATTGTTGTAAATTATCTCTGAAAAGCATTCTTCCCATCGCAACAAATATAAATAATTATAAATTATGTCTGAAAATCATTCTCAACAATTCGCAACAATTATAAATTATTGTAAATTATTTCAGAAAATCGTTCTTCCCTTCGCAACAAAAATAAATTATTGTAAATTATCTCTGAAAACCAATCTTCGCATCGCAACAAATAGAAATTATTGTAAATTATCTCTGAAAATCATTCCTCGCATCGTAACAAATATAAATTATTGTAAATTATCTCTGAAAATCATTCTTCGCATCGCAACATGAACAAATATAAATTATTGTAAATTATTTTTAATAATCATTCTCCGCATCGCAACAAATATAAATTATTGTAAATTATTTCTGAAAATCATTCTTCGCGTCGCAATTAATATAAAGTATTGTAAATGATCTCTGAAAATCATTATTCGCATTGCAAGAAATATAAATTATTGTACATTACCTCTGAAAATCATTCTTCGCATCGCAACAAATATAAATTATGGTAAATTATCTCTGAAAATCTGCTTTCTTGGCATCGGCACAAATAAACACACGTAGGTTGTCTCCGTCTGAAGATCACTCTTCGCCTTTCCACAATAAAAATTATTTTTTTTACATCTGGGCCATATCTTCGATCGTTTCTGTCCATCTTTTTTTTATTTTCTTCCCTTGAGTTCCTTATCCCATGCTAAGCTGCAGAATCTACCGAGAATGAAAGCGACACGGTCTCGGGATTCCAGGAGAACTTCATACGGGTCTCATTTTTCATTGGCTGCCTCTGATCCTTTCCTGCGGGGCTGTCTGCTGCATGTCATATCGCGTCACTTCCGCTGCCCTTGGTTGACCTTCACGTTTGCTTTTTGTGACTGATGACTGACTGCCTGTCTACTGCCGGCCTTTTGTTGGTTTATGAATTTCTGTTCTTACTTCTTTCTTCCTCGCTCTCTTTTTTTTTCTTCATCGCTCTTTTTTTTTCTTCTCGCTCCTCTTCCCTAAACCTTTTTTTCCTTTTCTGTTAGTTTCTTTTTCTAAATTCTGTTCTTTGTTTTATCTTTTTTTCCTTCTTTTTCTTGTTTTGTTTAGTTGTTTTTTTAATTTTTTTTTGGCTTTGTTTTATTTTAATTTCTTTTTTTTTCTCTTCAGTTTCTTTTCTTTCATCTCTATTTCTTCTTCTTCGTCTTTCTTTCATTCTATCTTTCTTTCTTTTCTTTTTTTCCCCCTTTATTCTTCTTGTAAACAAAAATGGGTAGAAAGAGGTTTTGCCTTGCTTTCTGTTTGTTGTTACAAGCCTCAAGGGCAAGAAGTGAGAAAGCACGCCCTGTGCTTTACTCTTTTACCGTTGTTAACTAATTTTTAAATCTTATCTTATCTTATCTTATCGTATCGTAACTTATCGTATCGTATAATATCTTATCTTTTCTTACCTGTCTTTTATTTCCTCCCCCCCCCCACCTAATTCTTCTTTCTCCCCTTCTATTATATCCTTTCATATATAGCTTATCTGCTTTTTATATTTTTAACAGTCCTTCTTTCTTTCTTTCTTTCTTTCTTTCATTCTTTCTTTCTTTCTTTCTTTCTTTCTTTCTTTCTTTCTTTCTTTCTTTCTTTCTTTCTATCTTTCTTCTTTCTTTCTTTTTTTCGTTCTTCCTTCCTTTCTTCTTTTCTTTCTGTCTTCCATTTTTTTCTGTTTGTCTTACTTGTTTTTATACTTCTTTCTTTACTTGAAAAAAAGAAGTTCCTTCTTCTCAACATCGCCTTTCTTGCTTTCTTTCTGCTTGTCCTGTTTTTCTGTAAGTTTTTCTGCCTATCGTTTTTCTTTCTTTCTCTTTCTGTCTGTTTTTTAAGTTACTGTCCTTCTTTCTTTCTTTCTTTCTTTCTTTCTTTCTTTCTTTCTTTCTTTCTTTCTTTCTTTCTTTCTGTTGGTCTGTCTGTCTGTTTGTCTTTCTTTCTTCATCAGTTACGTAATTCTTTCTTTCTTTCTTTCTTTCTTTCTTTCTTTCTTTCTTTCTTTCTTTCTTTCTTTCTTTCTTTCTTTGTCTTCCTCTTATTTCGTTCTTTCTGTGCAGGTTCTTTTCTTTCATGCCTTTGTTTGTCGACTCCTTTTTTGTTGCTCATTCTCTTCTTGTTCTCTTCTTAATTTGCCATCTGTTATATTAAATTTCTTTTTCGCTCATGCTTGTTTTGTTTTTTCTCCTCAAAGCTTTTCTTGTTATTCTTTGATTGCTCGTGTTGCTCGTCTTACTAATCTTGTTCTTGTTCTTCGTGATCTTCTTGTTGTTCTTGTTCTTCATCTTTTTGTTCTTGTTCTTGTTCCTCCTCCTCCTCCTCGTCATTATTTTCTTCTTCTTCTTCTTCTTCTTCTTCTTCTTCTTCTTCTTCTTCTTCTTCTTCTTCTTCTTCTTCTTCTTCTTCTTCTTCTTCTTCTTCTTCTTCTGCTTCTTCCTCCTGAAATTTGTGGAAAACGAAACATCAGAGAAAACTGCAAAGCTGGATAATCCGAAAATGTACAGTTACACAAGATTTTAGGTAATCGTGTGTATGTGTGTACGTGTGTATGTGTATTTGTGTATTTGTGAGTATGTATTTGTATGTGTATGTGTGCGTGCGTATGGGTTCACTGTCTCTGTGAGTACTGTGCACCTTAGTTACACTGACTTTGACTTTGCACGTCCTCCCCACTCCCTCCCATTATGGTACCGGGGTTTTCCGTATAAATAGTGTTCCCACTTTGTAGAAATGTAGTGCTTTAAATTATCACTATTTCTGTCATTCCTAATTGTTCGTTTTCGTTTCTAATCTGTTCTATCAATCTACTATCTTCTTCGCTAGACCAGTCCTATCCTATCCTATCCTGTCCCATAACCCGAAGGTCGTAGGGGCACCACAGATGATCGTTTAACCAGCATACTCCATCTTTCTCTGTCCTCAGCAGCCCTCATGGCTTCGCTCAGTGTCAAACCAGTCCATTCTCGAATGTTGTCCTCCCACCTCTTTTTCGGTCTCCCCCTTCTTCTACCTCCTTGCACTGTGCCTTGCAGAATGGTCTTTGCAAGGCCTGATGATCTGGTGACGTGGCCATACCATCGGAGTTTCCGTTTCTTCACCACTGTGAGCAAGTCATCGTGTTGTCCAATGGCTTGTGTGATGGTCTGTCGGACTTCGTCGTTGGTGATGTGTTGGGTATAGGAAATGCACAGAAGTCTTCTGTAGCACCTCATCTCCATGCTTTGTATTCTTCGTTGGAGATCTGCTGTGAGGGTCCATGCTTCGCAAGCATATAGGAAGATGGAGATGACCAGAGAGCGCAGCAGTCTTACTTTGGAATGTAGACTGATGGTTCTGTCTTTCCAAATGGGCTTCAACCTTGTCAGGGCAGCAGTTGTTTGTGCGATCCTGGAGAGGACTTCCTGTTGAGACCCATTGTCTGACACAATGGCTCCTAAATATTTGAAGCCAGTCACCTAGCTTTTTTCTTGATAAGTCCCAAAACTCCTCATTTGTGTATGGGGTCTGTTGGGTCAGCTTGGGGATATTGGACGTTTCTGCCAAATGGTCAGTAGGGCTTTCTGGGGTATTATTATTTAGCAATGTAGGCATTTTATATGTAAGTGTTTTATTAATATTTTATAATGATGTTTATATTCTACTTTGGTTTTGTAAACGGGGGTTCGATAAATTAAAATACAGCCTCAGCGTCCCCTGCATGGAATGCCTTTATTGTAAAGTGACCAGCTGGTGGAATGCCTTCAGTGTTACGATTAGGGTTGTTTTAACAGATCTTTTTAACGGATCGGGGGTGAGTCCTCTTTGAACCAAGTTGTGGTCCTGATTTGGCTCTTTGCAGTCCGCTGGATTCTATAAACAATTACTGACTAACTAACTAACTATGTCTGCACAGGAGAAAAACAGAGAGAGAGAGAGAAATGGAGAGAGATAGAGAGAGATAGTGGGGGGAGGGGGGGGGGGCGGGAGAGATAGATTGTGCTTGCGTATTTGTGGAGAGAGTATGTGTGTGCCAGTGTCTGTGCGAACGGGCATGCGGCGCGCGATTGGGTATTGGTGATTGAGACACACAAATAACAAAATATCATATGTTAGAACTGTTACTCAAGCTTATTGTTTGTACGCCTGTTATGTTTGGATAAAAATTGCATTGTTTAGCGTCTTTCAACCCTAAACTCTCTACCCCCCTTCTGCTCCATTCCAACCTCCATCATTACCTCCATCACCATCATGATACACGTCATGTTTCGTCAATTTCAATCAAACACGATCTTAAAGTTAAAAAACAACAACAACAACACCGAATGCTGTCAGCCTTCCCTGGATTCAGTTTCATCTCGTTACCACAGCAACCCGATGTAGATTATATAAATATAATCTCGGGAAAGACTGTGATAATTCCATTAGATGGCGACCCGAGGATTGGGATGTAAACTCTCAGATTGCAACCCTTGTACCAGAAATAATCTTCTTATTATATTATTATTTTTTTATGCACGCAGTGATTGCAAGATTATACATCAGGC
Organism: Oncomelania hupensis; assembly: GCA_036898135.1. NCBI lineage: Eukaryota > Metazoa > Mollusca > Gastropoda > Littorinimorpha > Pomatiopsidae > Oncomelania > Oncomelania hupensis. The sequence goes on along the minus strand of CM072517.1, from coordinate 46,009,385 downwards.
GCCACACGTAATTAAAAATATGGATGGATTAAGAAGAAAATTTCATAAACCTAATAATATAATATACTCCTCTAAATACACTTTTTTGTATTTTCACCAAAAATGCTCATAGACTATAAGAAAGGATACAGAACAAATGAAAACAGAACCCGCCTTCGAACATATTAATTTTTTTTATTTAATCAATCTTATTTAGCGCTTCTCCAGCTCTTGAGCGGCTCGAGGCGCTGGTCGACAGCCCCGTTTTGTTTTTATGCATATATTGTGTATCCCTATCCCCATTTATCCCTTGTCTGGCTAAACGGCCCACCCCTGGGCTAGGAGCCTAATTTAATATTGACTGTTGTATTGTTTGTTTAATAAAAGGACAAAGTTCCAAAGTTCCAAGTTCCAAGAAAGCACCCCAAAACGTTTCGATTGCTCGCTACGAACTAGTTTTGCTTCTTTAGCCATAAGCGAGTGCTTTTAAAATGACGCAGCACATGTTGACTGCACAACAGCCAATCACAGTGAAGTTGGCTGAAAGTGAAAGTTACTGTCAATCGCACTGATTACACAACAATACTATCAAATATAAAAACTAATTCATACTGATTGCACGTAACAAGTACACAAGTCTTACCAGACTGTATATGACAAAAAGTCCCCCTTGCTATTTCACCATTGAACACATCGCCATTCACAAATCGAAAGCCAACCACACTGGCCGCCATCTTTTTCTCTTGGCAAACAACCTTTAGGGACCGCTGCAGAGCGCTTTCCGCGGGCATAGGGTTGCGCAGACTTTCCGTCAAAAGAGTTACGTAGCGTTACGTAGCGCTCTGCTTAGGCACTTGGGGCAGAATCTAACCCAAGCCGCCCGAGGCGCCCACCTGCAACTTTTGTGGGCATAGTCTGACGCCAAGACTACTAAGCACAATCCAGGGCGACCGGGGATGGGGAAAAGGGACCTAGTGCGTGCTGGGTGTATTTGTGTAACCGGCACTCAGCTGTGTAGGACGTGAGCGTCAGGATCTTTAAAATCCATTTAAAATATTTATTTATTTATTTATTTATTTATTTATTAATTATTATTATTATTATTATTATTATTATTATTATTATTATTATTATTATTATTATTATTATTATTATTATTATTATTATTATTATTATTATTATTATTATTATTATTATTATTATTATTATTATTAATTTTTTACTGTAGGCCGTCAGTGGGGTCTGAAGCACTACCTGTACATGCTGCAAGGTTTATCACCTAGCCTGGATTTGAGTACACTGCGTACACACTGAGCCAACTGCACTCTCCAGGTTTACAGTTGTTTGAATGGGAAACACCAAACACCGTCAACACATCAGTTATGAGCTACACACTGTAACAGCAACGACCCCAACGACAACAGCAGCAACAACTTCGAAATCCGCAGCAACAGCTACACTAGCAGCCAAAACATTAGCGACAACCATAAGAGCAAACTACACGACCACAACAGTAGCACCAAAGACTTCAACAGCCGCTGCAGCAACGTCATTAGCAGCAACACCAGCAGCACACCCGCCATCATCAAGAACAGCGCAGCAGCAGCAGTAACAAACAACTACAACAGCACAACCACTAGCACCATCATCATCATCAACAAATAACAACAACAACAACAACAACAACAACAACAACAACACACTCTTGTTATTTTTTGGTGGTTTTTAAGGAAATTGTTCCTGGATAACAATGTAAGGCGCGTTTTACTTCGCGCTCAGTTTCTTATACAGCCATGCTACTTGTTGTCACGTGAGGGCGAAACTGACCGACCTGCCGTTGATGAAGATGAACTAGGGTCAAGGGAGAAAATAAACCTGTCATTTTTCATTATCTAATGGACTCGATAATCTCTCTTTCTGTCAGAGGAAAAGAAACCTGCATCCGGGCACGTTCCGATCACATCACGTGATGGCGCTTCTGTCACATGACCCCGATCCTATCAGATGATGTAAGGGGTTGTCTGTTGTTCAATTCTGACGGAGGCGTGCTTGCAACGGCGGCGGTCGTCTTGCAGTAGAACGCGTGCAAGAGATTATTGGCGCGGTGTCGGGTTCCTTCGCGCGTTTAGCTGTAAATGAGCTACACATTCACCGCTAACTAAAAGTAAACGCTCTCCTAACTACCACCCAACCTCACCTCCACCCTCCCTTCTAAATCACATGTTTTAACAAATTCTTCCATTGTACCCCATCCTCCTCTTCCTCCTCCTCCTCCTCCTCCTCCTCCTAATCTTCATCATCATCATCATCATCATCATCATCATCATCATCATCATCATCATCATCATCATCATCATCATTTCTATCTCCCGTCATCCTTCTTCCACTCTCCATCCTTCAGTGGTGCCAAAATTTACAAGTGTTGTAAGGCAGCATGCTGAGTCGAGTGTACGCACGTAAAAGAAGCCGGTCTTCTTCTTCTTCTATTCCACTACTTTTTTTTCCTCCTCCTCGTCCTCGTCTTATTTTTATTCGCCTCCTCCTCTTCTTCTTCTTCTTCTTCTTCTTCTTCTTCTTCTTCTTCTTCTTCTTCTTCTTCTTCTTCTTCTTCTTCTTTTTCTTCTTCTTCTCCTCCATCTCCTCCACTTCCTATTCCTCTCTTCGCTTCACTCACGAAAATCTCGGCGTTTATCTGCGATGACCTTTCACCTCATAATATGACGCGCCACCGCCAATTTCACCATCTGCAACTTTGAAGATGGATGCCGAGTTCAAAACAATAGACGTAGTGCATTTGTCTTCATCATTTTAATGGCCGCATTACACATTGTGATCTGCGGGCATGCTTGAAGGTCGGTCAATGCATGGGTGTACCAATGAGATGATCACCGGGGAACCAATGAAAAACAAACATTTTGAACGCTGTGGAAGAAAGGTGAAGGGAATACACAAACATCGACTTCACATGCACCTAATAAACATCATTCAACACACCTCACTCGCAGATGCTGAGTATCTCTCTCTCTCACACACACTCACAAGTGCACACACACACACCCACACCCACACACACTCACACACGCACTCACACTGGGGGTCAGAGCCACGAAATTACGATCTAAAACAAAACACACGTATGCATCATGGTGATGATGCTTAAAGATATAAAACTATGCACCAAATCCACAAAAGCATGTCTCGCCCTGATTTTCATAGGAAACTAAAAACCAAACAAATACACAAGTCTGCCTCGCATCGATTCTTATAAACATGAATAATTTGAAACAGTATGATGATGATGATGATGATGATGATGATGATGATGATGATGATGATGATGTCCACTTGTATGGCGCACATATCCATGCTTGCAGCATGGTCAGGGCGCAGGGGGTTGGGGGAAAAGTGTGAAGAAAAACAACAAATATCTAACTACTCTAACTGCTCTAACACTGATCTAACTGCTCTATGTACATACTCAAAAGAGTCAAAAAGGATGTGCCTTCCAACGCCTCTTGAAAGAGTCAAGTGTCTCTACCACTCTTAAGTCTTGGGGGAGAGCGTTCCACAACGCTGGGCCACAAGTGGGAGAAGGAGCGGTGACCCAAGCGCCTCTTTCTGTGACCATACACACTTGGAACGGACAACATAAACTGGGAAGCGGAGCGAAGGCGCCTTGAGGGTTTCTGGGTAGGGACAATGTATCTCAGGTACCGGGGAGAGGTGGGGTCATGGACACACTTTTAGCACAGGGAGAAGACTTTGTGGTCGAATCTCCTCTTGACTTGGCAGCCAGTGAAGTTGTCGGAGAAACGGGGTGATATGGTCGGTCTTCTTGCTGCGGGTGACAATCCTGGCGGCCCTGTTCTGAACACGTTGGAGACGGTCAAGCTGATTGTCAGGAAGGCCCCACAGACAACTGCTAGAATAGTTTGTCCTGGATATTATATCACCAAGGCTACGGCAATGATGGTAGAAGCCTTGTTTGTGAGAACACCTCGCAGTTTACCAAGAGGGCGGAGATAGAAGTAGCCCCCTTAACCACGGCACCAACGTGATCCTCCATTGTTAGGTTTGCATCGATCATGATGCCGAGGTCTCTGACAGTGGACGAGAGGGGGAGATGTGTGTTTGCTGTGTGTGTGAGATTAGTTCAAACATGTGAACATGTATGATGTTCCATTAAAGATCGCCGCGTTGTGAGCCTGGTTAGTAATTTGGGTAAAAGTGCGAATATAGCATCCAATCTTCTTCTTCTTCTTCTTTGTTGTTGTTGTTGTTGTTGTTGTTGTTGTTGTTGTTGTTGTTGTTGTTGTTGTTCTTCTTCTTCTTCTTCTTCTTCTTCTTCTTCTTCTTCTTCTTCTTCTTCTTCTTCTTCTTCTTCTTCTTCTTCTTCTCCTTCTTCTTGTTCTTCTCCTTCTTCTTGTTATTCTTCTTTTTCTTGTTTTGTTGTTGTTGTTGTTGTTGTTCTTGTTCTCCTTCTTCTTTTCCTTTTCTTCTTCTTCTTCTTCTTCTTCTTCTTCTTCTTCTTCTTCTTCTTCTTCTTCTTCTTCTTCTTCTTCTTCTTCTTCTTCTTCTTCTTCTTCTTCTTTATTTTTCCTCCTCCGTCTTCCTCTTGTCACATTCCCCTATCCTCATTTTATCTTATTATTTTCCTCCTATCTCCTTCGTCTTTTGTCTCTCTGTTTCTGTCTCTCATAAACCATATATCTCAACCCACCACACACGTACTCGCACACACACCCACACACACACCCACGAACACACACACTGGTCTGTGAGAAAATATTGCAAAGACGTTTGTTTTTAATACGTTTTAAAAAAAATCTCAAATAATAGAGAATAAAATATATTCCCAATACATGGACAGTAAGCTTATAATTATCATCACACCACAACTTGGCTGAAACCCTTCCATTATAAAACCAAATACTGCTTAAGATTCGTCCTATCATTGGACTCGGCAGATAAACCCTTACAATATCTTCAAAAGTACTGGAAATGTAGGATAGTTGAGAAACTGATTTATTTCCCTAAAGAATAAAGGAGGCAGATTTGGACCAGATTTGAACACTGTGTTGTGAGAAATTTATTAAAAGGGTCATAAGGATAAAGGTCCGACCTTTACACTTTAGGGTTCGACCTTTACACTTTAGGGTTCGACCTTTACACTTTAAGGTTCGACCTTTACACTTTAGGGTTCGACTTTTACACTTAAGGGTTCGACCTTTAAACGCTGCACTACCTCTGTCCCTTTCTCGTTCATGCACCTTCATCGCGAAGAAGGCTGCCGTTGCACACCTCTCCCCCACCCAATACCCTCTCTGTTCCTTCTCTCCCGCTCCCTCCCTCCCCTCCACACACACAAAGCGCCCCGTTTGGGCAAAGAAATTGCTCGAAAAGAGAGAATCTAGTTTGCATAATATCGACCATCATCTCCTTTCTTGATTCCAAAAACAGCTTAGGAAGGAATTAATAAAAAAATAAAAATTGGAATAAAATGGTCCATCGAACGAAGAAAGGTTGAACGGATGAATGGATGAATCGAAGAAGAAAGAGGAGAAAAAAAAGTTTGTTAAAGCTAGGGAAGAAGAAAAGGAAAACCCGGTATTAAAAGAACAGAGGGAGGCGTTTAGCCCTGTGGGTAGCACGTATTGGTCAACAGGGTCGTGTCCTTTACTATTGTTAGGTCGTTGCCATTCAAAACATGACAAAGAGTTGACTCTTCTTAGAAACATCAGGTACCGGGGTATAGTGTGGGAGTGACCGCAGGGAAAAAGTGTTTGCGGGAGGGGGGGGAAGGGGGCGGTGAGGGGGAGGGAAAGAGGAAGATAGCCGGGGAGGAAATGGGCTAGAGGAGGAGGGGAAAGACTGGGGAGGAAAAGACCGAGGAGAGGGGGCGGGGAAGGGGGGCGGGGGGGATGAATGTCCGGGAAGGAAGTGAACCCAAACTCTCCAGTTCAGCATTCTACCACTCAGCCATATTTATTTTTCATCATCAATCATTATCCTCATCATCAACATCATCGTCGTCATCATAATCGTCATCATCATCCATCATCATTATTATCATCATCATTATTCTCTCCGTATAATTTTTTCTAACTAAACCAATTTCTCCTCCTCCTCCTCATTCTTCTCCTCTTCATCCTCCTCCTAATCATCATCATCGTCATTCTCATCCTCACCCCATTTCTTGTAACTACTCTTACACGAAAGAGTTTTTCCGTTATGAAAATGAAATGAAGGATTGTCAATCTGATGCGCTGCACACATTGCCGTTACTTTTTTTCCCCCCTGCTGGCCTAATGCAGATTTTACAGGGATGTTGTGAAAATGGAAAGCCAATATTGAAGTGCAGGAGGCATTATCTTGATCTATCTTAATTCGTGGAAACAGGAAGGTTGGTGGCGATATTTGAGTTATTTATATTATAAACCCGCAATTTTAGCTTTTCTAGATAGATATGGGGATCTCTCTCTCTTTCTCTCTCTCTCTCTCTCTCTCTCTCTCTCTCTCTCTCTCTCTCTCTCTCTCTCTCTCTCTGTCTCTCTCTGTCTATGTCTATCTCTGTCTGTCTCTGCCTGTCGGTCTCTGTCTCGTTCTATCTCTCAGCAGTGCAGTCACTAAATAAACATCCTTTAGAAACCATCTTTTACAAGACATTAAAATTAGTTCATTTGCTATTTAGAAAAAAGTTCTATATTCATAACTTTCATTAGATTGTTTTACATAACTTGTGTGAGTGTGTGTTTATGTGTATGTGTGTGTGTGTGTGTGTGTGTGCATTGGTGGGTGCGCGTGCGAGCAGATCTTGATTATATTGTTATATTATGATGTCATTGTTCTGAAGTTATTTTGTTATATTAATTGTTATTGTTACAAATATAACCCATTGTCAACACACAACGTACGTAGCGTTTCGTGAAAGAGAGAGAGGGAGAGGAAGAGGGGGGAAAAAGAGAGAGAGAGTGAGAGAGAGACAGTGTGTGTGTGTTTGCGAGTGTTGGTGAGTGTGTGTGTGTGTGTGTGTGTGGGTGTGGGTGTGTGGGTGTTCGTGCGTGATCCATTCCATCCTTGAGGAATGTCCATAAACCTTATTACAAACAATTGGAAGAGTGTTTTTGTGAGAAAATGTGATAATAACATCCCAAATGAGGTTGAGTACATGCTGTGGTGAAAATTGCGGTGCTCATTGTCTCAATGAACTCGGTAGCGATATTTTGCTTCTCTTTTTTTCCTACAGGCTTTACGGTAACCAGAACCAAACAACTAAATCGAGCTGGTTTCTGAACGAAGCAGTATAGTACGCTACCGCGATATCCAAAGAGTAGCCATTAAGACCGTAGTGTCCTCGTTCGTGCGAGGGTTACCGGTGAACACACACTTTAACGTTGACGCGTGCAAAAACTGTATGCAGACAGATGACAGTTCAGTATAATACCTTGTGACAGGTAACTTAGGCATATTGCTTGGCTTGTCCAGTTGCAGTTGTGTGTTGTGTGTGTTTGTGTGTGCGTGCGAGTGTGTCTTGTAGGATTGTTTTAGTTTATAGTTTCATGGCTATAACCATTAATGTACCGCGGTTTTTAACTGAGGTAAAAAGTAGCAGGACATATTGAGAGGAGAGGGATTTTGTGGGTGGGTGTGGAGAGGGGGGAGAGGAGGGAGGGGGAGGGTGGAAGGGGAATAACTATGAATAACTGTTTTAGTTCCTACTTTCGTGGCTGTGATGGTCAGTGTGGGTGGGTGTCCTGCATGAATCATGTTTTGGTTTATAATTTCCTACCTATATAATCATGTTTTAGTTTATAATTTCGTAGCTATATACTCAGCAGTGTGATCCATATTTTCGTATATTGTTTAGTTCCCAGTTTTGTGGCTGTGTGTGGCGTCGTGCAGGGATGTGGACCTGCAGTTTCATGATGTTTTGCTAGTGTAGTTTCAATTTGGTCCCATTCTGCCTCTTTGTTGTTCTAGTCCCTCTTTTTATCCCCTATCCAGCGTGATGAGCTTTTGAGGTCGTAATCCCTTTCTCGCTGTTGATGCAGTTATTTCTTCTTTCCACACTTACTCCACCATCTACACCTCCCATCTTCAACCCCCCCCTCCCCCTCCCACACACACGCTCACACACGCACACACACACGCACACACACACATACACGATATCTCCGTGTTCTTTTCTCGATCTTCTACCCTGCTGTCGTCTCTCAAAGATTGCTCTCCTCTCTATGCCACACGTTTAATTCTCTTTATAGTCTTCTGTCATCTTTCTCTCAGTTTGTCTGTCCGTTCTTAGGCTAAAATCACTTCGGGGAATAGGCGTTAAATTAAATAAACAAACAAACAAACATTAACCGTCCGTATCTGTCTGTTGGATATCTGTCTCTCTGTTGTTGTTTTTTTTTGGTCTGTCTGCGTACCTCTCTGTCTCTGCATCTTTCTATTTTTTTATGTTTTTAGGTTGTTTCTCTCTCTCTCTGTCTCTCTCTGTCTCTCTCTCTCTGTCTGTCTCTCTCTGTCTGTCTGTCTGTCTCTCTCTCTCTCTCTCTCTCTCTCTCTCTCTCTCTCTCTCTTTCTCTCTGTTTTTCACTCTCTCCTAACCTCCACGTTTATTCAATTCACTCTCGTCCCCTGTCGTCCTCCTCTGTTCTTTTTTTTTTTTTAAAATTTCCCCTCTTTCTCATAGTTATTCCCCTTCCCTCCCCCCTCCCTTCTCTCCCCTCTTCACGCCTACCCACAAAATCCTTCTCCTCTCAATGTGTCCTGCAACGTTTTACCTCAGTTATAACTTATTTGCTATCAAGCTAAAGATAAAGCTATCGAAAGGTTGGAATAAATACAAGTAGGCTTAAGCGTGGTGTTTGGAAATTACAAGACCAATGGTTAGGGTGTTGATAATTTTATGCTATCCAGTGTATAACTAACTATGATCAAAACACGTAGGAACACATAAAATGGAAGGGCGAAGGTTGATGATGATGATGATGATGATGATGATGATGATGATGATGATGATGATGATGATGATGATGATGATGATGATGATGATGACGACGACGAAGTCTTGGGTGGCCTGGGTTGTATCCCGTTTTCCGGCTAGCGTCTTGAACAGCTTGTTGAGTTGGTAACGGCGCTATGTAAAACCGATTCATTTCATTTTAAATAATGATTATGATGATGATGATGTTGGTGGTGATGGCGATGATGATGGTGATGATGATGGTGATGATGATGATGAGGAGGAGGATGATGATGATAATGATGATGACGACGACGATGACGTTTATTTCTGATAATCATTCTTCCGCTGGTTTTGCAACTGCAACTGCTATTGGTGTTGCTGCTGCTGATGGTGGTGGTGGCGCTGTGCTGCTGCTGCTGCTGATTATGATGATGATGATTGTCGCGAGAGGCTAGTTCAACCCAGCACTAAGGCTTCAAGCCTCCGACGTTCAGCCTGCGTTGACCTATGTAAGTTTCGTCGCTGACTAGCAGACGACCGAAGTTAGGTTGTGCTCAGCATGTGTAGGCTACAGTTTCACTAAGATAAGCCGTGACCTCATCCAGCTGACCAATCATTCGCAACCCCAGGCCACTAGGTGGCTTTACTATTCTCGTAGTCTCGCACGATAGCAGACCCCTGCGGGAGGATAGTTAATCTTTATCTGAACAACACGGTAGAAGGACGCACGTTGTAAAATCTCTCTCGGAAAGACTAAAGCAGGTGACGGGTGAAAATCATTCATCGCAGTATAGCCAGAGCCTGACATTGTCAAGAAGACGAGCAGGCATCTTGGTCCACGGCAGGGAAGAAATCCCACAAAGAGGCAACCCTGACACGTGGCCTGCAACCTTGAGCAGCAAGAGCATTGGGCTCCACTAGCTCAGTAGTCAACTACCAAGAAGAAGAGACAACAACACCGCACATCGACAATAAAGTCCTCCGAAACCGTGCACAAACACTGATCTGCGATAGTCTACTCGCCCAGAAAAACGAAAACTAGGACAGAAAGAACTCATAGCACAATGATGAGACAGTAACAAATATCGAGAACAGTAGCTGCATAGACCCATCAAGGAGCGAAGTACTCGAAATGAAATTTGGACATTTAAGTTAGTGTAGAGAGTAGAAGATTTTGCATAGAGTAAATAAATGTGTGATATTTACTGTTAACAAGTGGCTGGACTACCTATGTGTCATTACCGTGCGAGAGCTAGTGTGTCAGTGAATCTTTTACCATTTTCTCCCTATCTCTATAATTCTATCCGCACACAGACCGAGCCAAACATATAAATGTATTAAGATTAGTCATAGGGTGATTATACTAGCCGATTCCCGCAGACAAAGACGAGTGGGTAATAGCATTCCATTGTGCAGAGCCCAGTAACAATAGACCCACCGTCACAATTATAATAATATTTCTAATTAGCACAAATCCACGATGGCAGCATGTTCATAGTTATAGCGCCCAACCGCACATTAAAATATTGGAAGAAATAAAAATATATAATCGCAAATCAGCTTGGTTCGAAACAATAAATGGGCGAGCTGAGAAATATTAATAATAGATGGAGGGAATGAGGGGTCGGGAGAGGGTAATGGACGGATGTCAAGTCGGAAAGAAATCCAGGGGGGGAGGGGGGGAGGGGGGTAGAGAAGGAGAGAGAGAGAGAGGAGGGGGCAGAAAAAGGGGGAGTGAAAACCCGGGTAAAAGAAAAAAGAGAGAGAGAGAGAGAGAGAGAGAGATAGAGAGAGAGAGAGAGAGAGAGAGAGAGGGCGGGGGGGGGGGGGGGGGGGGGGGCAGAAAAAGGGGGAGATTAAGACTTTGAGGATCGAAGAGTTGTTGGGATTCCAGATTGCCTCACTGTCCATGGCTCTTGCGATTTCTACACGAGATATCGACTTTCCAACCCCGCTCTCCCATTCTTTCTCATGTCAGCAGCACATTAGAACTGTTTGCCTTTCAATTCCTTCCGAGAGTTTAGTTTGGGGTTTGGAATATTTGGGTTTGGTATATAGTGGTACATGTACATTGAAAACGTCCAGCCTGTTTTTTGTTTTTTTTCTCCTGTTGTAAAGTAGCACATTAAAACTGTTCGACATTCAATGTTTTCACTGTTTAGTTTGGTTTTAGAATATTTGGGTTTGGACTTTTGTTTCGATTTTCCAGCTAGCCTCCTCAGTGTTCTTTGTCTCGTCAGGAACGCCTTAGTAAGCGTACTGGTTTGAGCCGTAAATGATTTGGGTTTGAAATAACTTGGTTGTTTGTTGTTTGTTTGTTTTGTAGATTATAGTCACACGACACTTTCGCATATAGGTGACTACTGGACCGATTTATACTGACACCAGCGGGCCAGTTGTTGGTAAAGGGGAAAATAATATGATCACACATTGACCAATCCGGGATTCGAACTAGCGACCTTTCGGTTACTAGCAAGACGCTCTTACCAACTGAGCTACCCGGCCCCTTAACTTGGTTTCGCTATCCGGTCCTTTTTATTCGTTCTCTTGTCAATGGTAACAGTATAAATGTTGTGTTTTTCATTGATTTCACTCTTACATTTGGGTTAGGGTATTTATTGTTTTGAGGGATGGTGGCGCAAAGTTGTGCATTTCGGTCATCACCTCTTCTTCTTTTTATTGTTGTTGTTCTTCTTCTAGGAATAAAGCTGATTCGTTAAAAATGTTATGATGATATGAAAGCGTTTGAACTATGTAGATAAAAACTGTCCTTCGAAGAAAACTCCTTTAGTGGGCTAAGATGGTAATAGGTAAAAGATATGCAGGCGAATCATCTTGTTGTTGTTATTGTTCTTGTGATTGTTGCTCTTCTTCTTCTTCTTCTTCTTCTTCTTCTTCTTCTTCTTCTTCTTCTTCTTCTTCTTCTTCTTTTCTTTTTCTCCTACTCTTTCTCTTGTTTTGTTGTTGTTGTCCTTCCTCCTCCTCCTCCTCCTCCTCCTCCTTCTTCTTCTTCTTCTTCTTCTTTCTTTTCTCCTACTCTTTCTCTTGTTTTGTTGTTGTTGTCCTTCCTCCTCCTCCTCCTCCTCCTTCTTCTTCTTCTTCTTCTTCTTCTTCTTCTTCTTCTTCTTCTTCTTCTTCTTCTTCTTCTTCTTCTTCTTTTCCTTCTTCTTTTCTTCTTTTCTTCTTCTCTTCTTCTTCTTCTTCTTCTTCTTCTTCTTCTTCTTCTTCTTCTCCTTCTCCTTCTTCTTCTTCTTCTTCTTCTTCTTCTTTCTCATTCTCTTCTTTCTCTTCTCCTACTCTTTCTCTTGTTTTGTTGTTGTTGTCCTCCTTCTTCTTCTCCTCCTCCTCCTTCTTCTTCTCCTTCTTCTTCTTCTTCTTCTTCTTCTTTCTAATTCAGTCTGGCAACCACGATGGTAAAATGGAGATCATTGACGTCGTTCTAGAAGTAAACGGTGCCAAGACACACTTTGGTTTGGTGTTTAAACTAACATTTGCCTTTTGGTAACGAAAGTGTTACCTGTTCCTTGCTGGAGAAAGAAAGCTAATTATCCTGCTCTCGAATGTGGACAATAAGTGCAACATGCAGGCTTTCAATTCCACGTGCTTCTTCATGATTCACGGAGCTCACCTGTAATACCAATTCATTCAAAAAAGACTGGTTCTTCTTATGCGGTTCGACCTCTGCCAAAGATCTCATCAGATGAAGGAGGGACTGGAATGCTTAAACTATACTGAGTGCAGTCTATAATGCATTACATGGATACTCATAAAGACACCGTGGAGAAGTTCACATGAGGAAGAAATCAGTCGCAAATCATTCCTGCTGGAATGTACTGCATAGACTAAAACGACAAGAAGACCTTTGGACTGCTCCGTGCAGCAGACTCCTGGTGTTCCAACCACCAAGCTGATCTTATGTACAAACATTTTTAATGCTTTATTGCTAAGTCCGCACCGAGTGCAGAAGCGCATATCGCCGCGCTTTGAGTTCGATTGAAGAAAAAGCGCGTGACCGCATCATGTAGTATTGCCACAATAGCAATTATACACAGCATTGAATATATAGTAACCACGATCAGGACATCTCGGAACACCAAGGCGACAATTAAAAACCAACAACACGCATACTCTCTCACTCACACGAACGCGCGCGCGCACACACACACGCGCAAACACTTACACACACACACGCTTCCACACACACACACACACACACCCGCACACACACACACACTCACGCCCACACACAAACACACACCCCCTCCAAGTTCGTTTTAGTTTGACGATGGAGCGATGTTGACAGTTGGGCCGTGGTGTTGTTCATCAAGACGTAGATTTTGGAGGTGAGGTTGACTACCAAGGTATGGTCCATGCATGGTGTTTGACTTCGAAGTTCCCTCTTGTCCTAGATAGCGGTGCACACATTTTCTGGGTTCTTGATGACAGTGTGAATTTGAAAGGCAGGAGTTTTCAATTCAAGTCAATTCAATTCAATCCAGTTCAATAATGTATTTTAACGTGTTGTTCACGTTCTTGTAATGTTTGTTTTTTGTTTTTTGTTTTCTCAGGAGCTTGGTTATATTTATTTTTAAGACATAATAACACAAAAGAACCTGGTTACAAAAAGATAGTCCAAGTATAAACAGCAGATCGTCCATGTAATGTTAGAACATACACTCTTTCTTACCAATGGACGTATCTACAACCACACCAATCAAAGTTAACACTTTAAAGTTGAACCACAACCGTAAAGGAACACTTCAAAGGTTTACCATGGAGGACAGGCGTGAATTTATGAAATGACGTTTACTTTTGTTAATGATGACGGGTTGTACTGGAAATGTCAATAAATTACAAAACAAACGTTGAGTACGAAGCTTTGGTAGTTCATCTTGTCCTATGTAGTTCTTCAGAGCTGTTTTGGTGAAGTAGGAAACGGTTCGTAACCGAACACTGTATAATAGTCACGTAGTAAAGGAACACTAATTCAATGTTCCAAATGAAGATTTCACGTTTACAGAAATTCTTGTTGACGGTCCTTTTTGGGAGGGCAAGCTTGGATTTAGGAGCTGATCCATGCACGTTTTGTTTGCGCGTTGTTCTTGTGTTATTTTGTTTTGGTGAATGTTGTTCGCTCTTGTCCTGGTTAGCGGTGTTAAATGTACACAGCGACTTTGTGACGGTATTTGCTGGGAGGGCAGGCACAACGTTGTCCTCATGGGTGGTTAGAACATCTGACCAGAAAAAAAGAGAAATTATCCTCATATGGGTGGTTAGGGCATCTTACAAGAAAAAAAAAAGAGGAATTATCCTCATGGGTGGTTAGGGCATCTCACAAGAAAACGAAAAAAAAAAGGTGGTTAGGGCATCTTACAAGAAAAAAAGAAAGAGAACAAAAATACTCTCAGAAACCTAAAACGTGAAAGACCAGGAAAAACGTAAGTCCTGTGGGAATACAACTTCCATCTCTATGTCACTAATTGAGTCCACAAGGCCCTGTCTATATTGACACATCCACTGCCGCATCTGCTCTTTGTCTCTCTCTCTCTCTGTCTCTGCCCCCACCGCTCTCTCTTCCTCCCTCGGTGGTGATGCAACACATAATTATCAATGGGGGAGGCCTCGTGGCGCTGTGGGTTAGTCGCTGGTTTCCTATGCCAAAGGTCGCGGGTTCGATTCCCGCAAGGGGCGAACTTATGGAGCGTGTGTATGTTGGTACAGATCTCCGCGTTTTGAACTTGAGTTCATGGAAACTCATAGAAATTTTAATAAAGTGGGAAAACGTTTTTTTCGATTTTATTTTCTTCATCTTCTGGACCTACTGACCAAATCAAATGTTGTGAAGAGATCGGTGAAGGAGAAGAAGGAAGACCTTGACATTCATAGGAACATCGATGCCAAACTCAAAACAAATTAACAATGTAAAAACTTCACAAAAGAAACAAAGAAAAAAAAAAGGCAACAAAATAATAAATTAAAAAAATTAATAATAAAACGAATGGACTTGAGGTATTTGTAGAATGTTTGTGTGTGCGTGAGTGTGCGTGTGTGTGTTTGTGTGTGTGTGTGTGTGTGTGTGTGTGTAAGTGTTTGTGTTTGACCGGTCCTGATTTGGCTCGGAAGAGTCCGCTGGACCTAAAGCAATAATCATGTAATGTAATCTTTGTGTGTGAGTGTGTATACAGAGCGGTACACCTGTCCTCGTAAAACAATGTGAGCATGGAAAAGTCATTGAAATCTATTCTCAAAACTCTGAAGAAAAATCTTTTTTAAGCGGACGACCGCGCGCTTGATTATACATGACCGTTCACACGCACACACGGACACACGCATACACGCGTGCGCGTATTCACAAGCACACGCACATACACAGACATACACGCACGCACACACAGACAAACACTCAAATACAAACACACATACACACATGAACGTACGTGCGATGTGTGTTGACACAAGGAGAAAAATACATGTACATGTGCTCGCATATTTCCCGTCATTCGTCATTTTTATGAGGTGTCGTTTTGGCAAATTCCCATGGCGAGGATAACTTCACCACAGCCGCTGCCACACGTTTTGGCTATACTCCCAAGGAGAGGGGCACGAAGAGGTGTTCATTCCTTATTTGGGGAAGAGGAAGGAGGATGAGGAGGAAGAGGACAGACTAATATAAAGAAACAAAGAAAGAAAGAAAGAAAAAAATAAGAAGAATAAGAAAGAAAGAAAGTACGAAAGAAAGAAAGAATGAAAGAATGAAAGGAAGAAAGAAAATACTGCGAAGTAGAAGCACGACCCTTAGGAGGAGGAAGACGAGGAAAATTAGAAGAAGAAGAAGAAGAAGAAGAAGAAGAAGAAGAAGAAGAACAACAACAACAACAACAACAACAACAACAACAAGGAAAATTAGAAGAAGAAGAACAACAACAACAACAACAACAACAACAAAAACAACAACAAGAAAAACAAGAAGAAGAACAAGAAGAAGAAGAACAAGAGAATAAGAAGAAGCAGAAAAAGAAGAACAAGAACAAGAATAAGAAGAAGAACAAGAAGAACAAGAAGAAGGACAAGAAGAACAGGAAGAAGAAGCGAATAAGAAGAAGCAGATGAAGAAGCAGTAGAAGAAGAAGAAGAAGAAGAAGAAGAAGAAGAAGATGATGATGATGATGATGATGATGATGATGATGATGATGATGATGATGATGATGATGATGATGATGATGATGATGATGATGATGATGATGATGATGAAGAAGAAGAAGAAGAAGAAGAAGAAACTTCTAGGGAGAAGGAAACAAATGAGGATTAGTTTAACCGGTATCAGGGTGACCAATTAGAGGTCATCTTGCATAATTGGGCTATTTTCTAAACAAAGCAGTCACTAGATGTGAGGAGTGTGTGAACTTTTGAAAAGAATTTGACGTTTTCTTGTGGGGAGAGATGTTCACTGCCAAACAATAAGGCACAAGTGGGTTCGTTTTTTTGGTTTTTTAAAAGTAAAGGTCTAATTGATTAATTGTTTGTGCACGTACAGTGCCGAATATAGGACGCAAAAAAATGTATGTGTGTTTTTGTGAATGTTTGTGCGTAGGTGCGTGCATGTGTGTTTGTCTGTCTGTCTGTGTGGATGTGTGTATATGCGAGCACTCGTCCGCACGACAGTGTTTATGTGCTAGCGTATGTTTGTATTTTCTTATTTCTTATCAGTCTCCTCACAACCCCAAAAATAAACGGTATCCAGGGAACAGACAAGTCCGGATAGATGACAATAATAATAATAATAATAATAATAATAATAATAATAATAATAATAATAATAATAATAATAATAATAATAACAATAATAATAATAATAATAATAATAATAATAATAATAATAATAATAATAATAATAAGAAGAAGAAGAAGAAGAAGAAGAAGAATAATAAGAATAATAATAAGAATAATAATAACAACAATAATAACTTTTTCGGAAAGCGCAAATCCAAACAGATGACAATAATAATAATAATAATAATAATAATAATAATAATAATAATAATAATAATAATAATAATAATAACTTTTTCGGAAAGCGCAAATCCAAACAAAGGATTTAATCTTAAGCGAACGCACGCATTTTACACGAACGCGCGTACTCGTAAGGCTACATGCAACATCTCTCTCCCCACACGAAAACGCCAAATTCTTTTCAAAAGTTCACATGCACACATTCCTCCTATCTAGTAACCGCATCGTTTAGAAAATTGTCCGATTATGCAAGATCATATAAGCAACATGAAAACCTTTCTCTTTCAGCAGCACTTTACATAATTTACATTCTTACTTCATTTAGTATTCTTGTTGTGTGTGTGTGAGAGAGTGTGTGTTTTGTGTGCGTGCGTTTGTATGCTGTCTAGTATTATATATATATAAAACATGAATGTATGATAGATGAATGTAGGTGTGTGCGCGCCTATTTCCGCAGGGTAGGCGCCTTACAAATGCTAATTATTGTTATTATTATTATTATTATTATTATTATTATTATTATTATTATTATTATTATATACGCTTCGGATATGGCATATAAAAACATTTCCTCCCTTTATATTGTATTCTTATTTCGCCTTCTCTGCTTTATTCTTATTCCGACTTCTCTGCAAACCATGAAAGGCTTGAAAAGGCGTATGCACTACAACCTCTAACACGAGAAGAAAGAAAGGAAGAAAGAAAGGTGTACCACTTTCATTCCTAAATGAAGAAAGAAAAGTTCTGTCGCCCAATGTACAAAGTCTGCTTTCGCCATCCCAACGTCATCAGAGCGCGCCTAATTTTTTTTTCCACATCGAGGCAGCCTAGGTCCGGGTCGTGATCACGTGAACTCACGTGACATGTCTCCCATAGTAACCAGGCAGAGAAGCATACAGATGTCCACCCAGCCTATCAGGGGCTGTGCGATGTCGTATAGAAAGAGACAGACAGTGAGATGCCAATTATAGTCGAGGTTGTTGACAAGATTCTCTATATAGACGTCAAGATGGTGCGGCCAGTAACATGAATGTAGGTAGGACAGGGGAGGGAAGGAAAGGAGAGGGAGAGAGAGAGAGAGAGAGAGAGAGAGAGAGAGAGAGAGAGTTTAAAAACATGAAGTGTACCGATTGTGTGTGTACGTAGTGTAGTCTTCTGTTTTAAAAGAATCAGCCTCTCTCACACACACAAACTTGACACACTGACTTAGTGTTGTACATGTACAGTACACGGACATCCAGACATTCACTCACACAAACACGTGTGGTTACACAAACACACACGCACACACACACATAATGTACATTGCAGAGTCTGTGTTTGTGTAAATCTCTCTCTCTTCTCTCTCTCCTTTTTGTGTTTGTGTGTGTGAGAGATGCTGATTCTTTTAAAACAGAAGACTACACTACGTACACGTACACACACAATCGGTACACTTCATGTTTTTAAACTCTCTCTCTCTCTCTCTCTCTCTCTCTCTCTCTCTCTCTCTCTCTCTCTCTCTCTCTCTCTCTCTCTCTTTCACCCTCTCTCACTTTCTCTCTAACCCACTCTCTCTCACTCTCCCTCACTCTCTCACTCTCTCTCTCTCCCTCCGTCGTTTATCTTTTAGCAAGTCGTTGTGGAAGAAAGTGCGGAGGTTCTTACAGTTCCATCAATCTCCAGAGACCCAGACTGAGCAATGTAAGAAAGCCTGTTGCCCCTGGGGTTGTGCAAAGCTGCCGACTTGCCTGTGCGGACTGACAGACAGGTTTTAAGACATTGCCAGATTTCACACACACAACACACACATACACACACACACACACACAAACACACCCCCACACACACCCACACACACACACACACACACACACACACACCCACACACACACACACACACACACACACACAAATATACATCTTTAATAATAATTATGATGAAATACACACACGCACACACATACACGCACACCCCACACGCACACACACACACACACACATGCACGCACACACCCACACCCACACACGCACACAAATATACATCTTTTAACAATGATTATGATGAATTCACACACGCACACACGTACACGCACACCCCAACACACACACACACACCCACACACACACACACACAGAGTTTCGAGAAGTAGAAGTAGAAAGGATTAAGTATTGTATTTTCACGTAGTCCTTGATACTCTGAATGACGTAACACACGTAGCTCATCAGTCTTACTGCACGACCTTTGGGAGGTATAGAGAGAGAGCAAGGGTAGTAATTCCCTTTGGTTGAGCCCCTATAGCGGTTTAAATAACACCCTTTTCATTTCCAAAGCGAAAAGAAAACGAGGAATGTCGAGCCTAAGGGAGACAAACAGTTTGTGGGAAAACACAAGAAAAAGGTGCTTCGCCTAAAGAGTTGGGAATGGAGTCAACTGACAAGATCTGGGATAATTATAATCCTTGTTAGGTTCTGCCCTCCGGGGAATGCGGAAAACGATAGGAAAGATCTGCCTCCCCTTTTCTGCTACCATTGGTTTGCGTGTGTGGATTTGTGCCATAGATTTCATTTCATTTCATTTCATAATTGTTGCTTTAGGTCCAGCGGACTCTTCCGAGCCAAATCAGGACCGGACAACCCCCAATCCGCATAAAAGATCTGCCGAAACAACCCTAGTGGGAAAACTGAATGCCCTTCACCAGCCAGTCACTTTACAATAAAGACATACCACGCAGGGGACGGCTGAGGCTTCATCCCATCTTATCGAACCCCCGTTTACAAAAACAAAATAGAATACAAACATCATTATAAATTATCAACAAAACACATACATATAAAATGCCTACATTGCTAAATAATAACATCATAGGAAGCCCTAGTGACCACCTGGCAGAAAGTGTCCAATATTCCCAAGCTGATCCAACAGACCTCATACACAAAGAAGGAGTCTTGTCCCGGAAGAGTTTTCAAGAAAAAGGGTAGGAGACTGGTCTAGCGAAGAAGACGATAGTATAGCAGATTGATAGAACAGAGCAGGAATAAGAAAGAGCAAATGAGAAAGACAGCGACAGTGGGAATTTAAAGCACTAAATTTCCAGAAAGTGGGGATACTATTTATACTGAAACCCCCGGCACCCCAACGGGGGTGAGTGCCATAGATACAGATGGCAAGTTCGCTAACACGCCTGAATATTGGATTGGCTCAGGCAACGACTTTTACCCTGGATCAAGAGGGGTCTTCCCTGTTGGAGGAACCTTTAATAACCCTAACCCTGTTGCATTATTATGTTGACGCCAGCTTCGGCCCATGTGGCCATCTCCTTGTCTAAATAGCCATTCTACTTCTTGTAATAATTGTCAATACCTATCATGGAAATAAATCATCCTCGGCTCATGCACACACACAAACCAAGGAAGAATGAATGAAGAGGAGTGTAAAAGACAAAATTCCAAATCGATCGAAACGATTCATGTAATGTGTATGCAGATGCTTTTGTTTGTTTGTTTGTTTGTTTGTTTATTGGCCTGAGCACGAATATCCGTCAACACTGTAGCGGTTCTACTGTGTTATTTTAGCGTTTTTGTTTGTGTAACTGTATAAGAGTTGGAATCTCCCTTTTTCTCATAGCGGTAACCCCTCATTTTAAAACAGCTTAGGTAGAAGCAGTATTCTCTTTTCTCCAAAATTGTCACGCCTAATTACCGGGTGATGACAAAAGTAAGATGCAAAGACCAGTGACGCTATTCTTGGAGGGGGTTGAGAGAATGGGTGGGGGGGAGGGGGGTGGAGAGAAGGAAAGGATGATGCGGGGAGTATGGGGGGAGAATGTGGGTGGGATGTGGGTGTCACGTGGGGTTTAGTTGTTACTGGGCTCTGCACAATGGAATGCTGTAACCCTCACGCTTTATTCGATGGGAACTGCTAGTTAGTCACCCTGTGAATTACTTTAATAAATTTATTTGTTTAGCTCGGTCTGTGTTAAGGCTGGGGTACAGAAATAGATAGAAAAATGGTAAAAGATCACTGTCACACTAGCTTTCACACGGCTATGAATCATATGTAGTCCAGCCACTTGATAACAGTTAAAATCACACATTTATTTCTTCTACTCTATACAAGATCTTGGATGTGCTAATATACCTTAAAATGTCATAAGTCAATGCAAATAATTCGATCGCTGATAGTCTAGGCAGCTGTTATGTCTTCATCGGGCACTGGCTACTAGATTTCATGAAGATTGGACTACTGTGGTCCGTTTTACTACAGTTCTGAAGAGTGGACTACTGTGGTCCTTTTGCTATCAGTTTGGGTGCACTTCTTCCGCGTCACTTAACTGCAGTGTGGTGTGTTTGAAGTCCTTCGTTGAGGTAGCTTCTGGTACACGATGTGTCGTCGTGTAGTTTGGTCCCTTGCCACGCTGTGGGGTCTTGCAGGGGGTTTTCCAGGGTTGCTCCCTCAGTCTTGTGCTGTAGGGGCTAAACAGCCAACTTGGTTTTCCTGTGGAGTTGGGCGCACGGGATAGCTCGCCTGCTCGTCTGTAATATACGAGACGAAATTCTGCACAACCCTGAATAATCGGTTTGTGCAGAGCGTCTCACTGAAAGCCAAAGTAGCCCTCAGTGATAGCTCCACATCTCTATACATAAGCGACGAACATTCTGCTACGTCCGTGGTCCACTGGAATCTCAACTCTAATTTTTTATACATACATAAATATAAATCGTGGCTCACTACACACATACAGAATTAATAATAATATAAACATTCACGGGTCTGCAAACATACATATAGGTTCAACTACAGTGGTTCTGTCAGGTATACAACATGGCGGCGCAACCGGTCGTGTTTCGCCACGTGGTCACGGAAATTCGGATTAACAATTCACATCTATGCATAGCAAATTCTACAAACATAATTTCAACAATAATATAAATATATCACGATGAAACAGAAGTATGTTCATTTACCTGTTTGACAAAGTCAGGCTCGTGGCTACTTGAGTGAATTCTAAAATTCACAAGTCCTGTTTCCTGGTCTATGAGTGAAGATAGTTCTCTGCTCCGGTCTAGCTGTGTAGACTTCGGTATCTTTCATAGCACTGACTTAAGCTATGCTAAGTTTTGACCCAGTCAGAACCGGCTCTAACCGCTCTGCCTGAGTCCCATTGGTTAAAACTTTCAGATTCAAGGCACACAGTGCTGACGTCACTAACTGCCTGCGTCAAGCTCGCAGTGTGTGTACCTCCTATACTCTCATCGTATGCTGTGTAATACACTAACTTTCTAAGGTTACAATGACTAAACAGGGCTAAATAGTAAATAGGCAGGGTAAAACTAGTAATCTCGTCACAGGCTCCCTCAAATGAAAAAAGGCGATGACTACTGGATTCGACCTTTTTCTACTACAAAGCCTAGTTTAACACTGCACTATCCTAGGGTCCTATTTACAAACTGGTTAAGTTGCTCTACCTGCGCTGCAATGCTATGCCAGGTAGCTATGGACACTAGTGACAGGGGTTTACTTGGCGGGGACGAATTCTGGTGCTGTGGCCCTTAGTTGTGTTGGGTGGGCGACAGCTGCTGTGTCCTCCACGAGATGGCGACTGAGGTAGTCGGCTCCGTGGTTCTCTTTGCCGGGTATGTACTCGATTTGGAATGAGTATGCCTGAAGGGTGAGTGCCCATCGCATCAGGCGAGAGTTCAAGGATTTGGAGGCTGCCAGGAACGATAGTGGTTGGTGGTCCACCTGAACTGTGAAGTGTGTCCTATACAGGTAGAGTTGAAACTTCTGTATGGCCAAGACTAGTCCAAGGCATTCTTTCTCCGACGTGGCGTAGTGGGTCTCGGCGGGTCTCAATTTTCTGCTGGCGTAGGCGACAGGGAATAGCGTCTCTGCATTCTTGGGGTCGCGCTGTAGCAGTACTGCTCCGAGTCCTAAGTCACTGGCGTCGGTGCGAAGAACGAAGGGCTGAGTCAAATCGGGTAGGTGGAGTACTGGCGCCGATGTCATTTTGTCCTTGAGTGTTTGGAATGCTGTCTCGCATTCGGCTGTCCATACGACTTTGTCCGGGGCGATTTTCCGGGTTCCATTTGTCAGTGGCACGGCGATGCTGTTGTAGTTGGGGATGAACTTCTGATAGAAGCCGCAGAGCCCTAGAAACGACTGCACTTCCTTCTTTGTCTTGGGCCTAGGAGCGTCGAGTAGGCGTTTCACGGTCTTTTCTACCGGTCGCAGGCTTCCTTGACTTATGGTGTGTCCCAGAAATTCTAGCTCTGTGAATCCAATCTGACATTTGGTGGGTCTTGCCGTCAATCCAGTGTCTCTGAGGCGGGCGAGTAGTTGTTGTAGGAGCGTGACATGTTCCTCCCATGTAGGTGTTGCGATGAGGATGTCGTCCATAAACGAGTGTAGGTGCTCGCTGCTCAGGGGTGCCAGGAGTTTTCGCATCATGGCGCTGAAGATGCTGGGTGCGTTGTGGAGTCCGAATGGAAGTACGTTGAACTCAAAGTGTCCTTCCATAGTGCTAAACGCTAGGTACTTTCGGACTTGTGGTTGTACTGGTATCTGATAGTATCCTTTGCTGAGGTCGATACGTGAGAAGTACTTCGCTCGCTGTAGCTTGGCAAATAGGTCTGTCTGGTCCGGGAGTGGCTCTGGCTGGAACTGCGTTACCGCATTCAGGAGTCTGAAGTCGATGCACAGTCGATGCTCTCCGTTGGGTTTTCGCAACAATACCGTGCCTGCGCTGTAGGGTGAAGTAGACTCTGAGATGATTCCGGCTGCCAGTAAGGTGTCTATCTCTTCCTTGATGGCTCGCTGCTGCGACAGTGGCATCGGGTAGAGCTTCTGGCGGACGGGTGTTGGGTCGGTCACCGTTAAGGTTACTTCGACGAGGTCTGTCCTCCCTGGTCGGTCTGTGAGCACAGTCTGATGTTGTCGAATGACCTGTAGTACTTGCTGTTGCTGTTTAGCGGCTAGGTCTCCGTTGAGTATAACGTCTTTGTAGGTTTCTTTGGAATGCAGGGGATACTCTACTGCATTCGTCTCCATGCTTTCTCCTTCTTCCGCGATGGCGATGGCTAGCAAGTTGTGAGTGCTGGGGGTCGCTGGTCGGTCCGTGTATTTCTTGAGGAGATTGATGTGGTGGTATCGGGTTCTCCCGTTCACCTCTACTTGGTATACTGTCTTAGATTTCTTGGCAGTCACCCGGTACGGTCCTCTCCAAGCGATGCCCAGCTTGTTGGTTCCACTTGGAAGTAAGAGTAGCACGTGATCGCCGACTTGCAGTTCTCGGTCCTTCGCGTGGCGGTTGTAGTACTTCGCCTGACGGGCTCTTGCCTTCTTCAGTGCTTCACCAGCTTTCTTCCACGTTGCTTTGAGGGTTTCCTGCAGGTCTGCGACGTACTTGGTGGCACCTCTGGGTGTGTCGTCTATCTTGGCTTCCGTCCAACTTCTGCGTAGGGCTTCTAGCGGTCCTGCTAGAGGTCTGCCGAATAGCAATGTTGACGGGGTGTAGCCTGTGGCTGCATGGGGCGTTTCTCGGTATGCGAACAGTGCCGCATTCACGTAGGTGTCCCACGCTTCTGGATTGTCGTCGGCGACTTTCCTGAGTATGGTGAGAAGGGTTCCATTCAGTCTTTCTACTTGTCCGTTGCTGGCTGGGTGGTATGGTGGTGTGCGAATGTGATGAACTTGTATCAACTCGAACACGTCTTGCATCAGGCGGCCGGTGAACTGAGATCCGTTGTCCGTTCTAATGCTGTCCGGGAATCCGACTCTGGTAAAGATGGCGATGAGTGCATCTGCAATCTTCCTGGTGTCGATTGCTGGCAACGGGACTGCTTCGCACCACATCGTACAGGCGTCGACGAGTGTGAGTAGAAATCTGTTCCTCTTCTTGATCATGGGCAGTGGTCCTACTATGTCTACTGAGACTTGCTGGAATGGCACGCCGACTACTACGGATGGTCCTAAGGTAACTGGTACGGTGTGATGTCGCGGGGAATATCGTTGACATTGGTGGCAAGATTTCACGTAGCGCTTGACATCCTCCGTGATTCCTGGCCAATAGTAGTGTGCGCTGATTCTCTGCACTGTGGCTCCAATTCCCATGTGTCCGCTGAGTGGCATGCTGTGGCCTAGTTCTAGTACTTGGGCTCGAAGGGTGGCTGGTAGTACTAGTTGGGTGTGATCTTCATCTCCTTGTCGATGAAGAACTCCGTCTTCCATGTAGAAGTCTCCTTTGTGCGGGGGGGTGTGCGCCTTGGGTAGCTTCTGGAAGCACTTGGCTATCGAGGTGTCCGCTTTCTGTGCTGTTTTGATCTCTTCGAGTCCTGGATTCGGAGCGAACTCGGGTTGGGGTGGTTGGGTTTTAGCTTGGGCCCTGGTTTGCACTGCAGCTATCTCTACAGTTTTAGGGGGCGTGCCTAAGAACACATACCTACAACCTAGCACTAGATCATACAGGGGTTTCTGTAAACCAGCTGCTTGGATTCGTCCTGTGACGTACCTACTCTCTACTTCTATCCAAGCTATTGGGCAAGTAGTCGTCGGTTTCGTCAAGTCTGCTCCTTGTAGTTCGACTGTCTTGTCCGTCAAGTCCGCGCGCGATACAAGAGATTCGCTAACTATCGCGTCGTAGGATAGACCTGTGTCATACAGACAGTTCGCTTCTTTTCCGTTGACCTTGACCGTGTCTGTCACCGATGGGTGATCTCCGATGGGGTGTGGCTTGTTACCGCTGCTTTGAGTTAGAACTCTGTGCGCTGGCCGGCTATCGCGCTCTTCCCTACGTTGTGCGGCCAACTTGAAACATTCTGCGGTGGAGTGATTATTTCTGT
Organism: Oncomelania hupensis; assembly: GCA_036898135.1. Taxonomy (NCBI): domain Eukaryota; kingdom Metazoa; phylum Mollusca; class Gastropoda; order Littorinimorpha; family Pomatiopsidae; genus Oncomelania; species Oncomelania hupensis. The sequence continues at coordinate 45,983,608 of CM072517.1, read as the reverse complement.
TGCAGAACGAGCAATACCGTTTCTGTTCTGCGGGACCTCTTTTCCCGAATTCCGTGTTGGGTCCTTTATTTTGCCCTGGTCTGGGGTTATTTGGCTTATTCGCGGTGCGCTCTTCCCGGTGAGGGCTTCGTTTCTGTGCCTCTTTCCCGTTAGGCTTTAGGTCTCGCCTGAAGCTCTTGGCTTCTCCGTGTGCGGCCACGTACCTATCTGCGACCTTGACCAGATCTTCCAGTCTTTCCGCGCCCTGCTCTACTGAGAATGTTTTCAGCTCGGGGGTCATGGTTTCCCGTAGCTGTTCCCATACTAACAGTTCTGTCAGTCCATCATATGTCTTAGCCGTGGCTGACTGGCTAACCCACTTATATAGCATTGTGGACAACCGATCCGCGAACTGCGCATAGCTCTCTCCTTTCACTCTCCGATTGGTGCGGAATTTTTGCCGGTAGCATTCTCCTGTTAGTTCGAATCCCGTTAGGAGTGCCTCTTTTACTTTGTGATAGTCAGTCACTCTGTCAGTCGGTAGCTTACTGTAGATGTCATAAGCCTTTCCTCTAAGCCCTTGACTAAGCTTGAAAGACCAATGGGTGGGATCTAGTTTATACTCTGTTGCTAGACGCTTAAACCTAGTCAGATAGAGATCTAGACCTTCTTCTCTTTCATTGAATGTCCCCAGTGGAAATGACATCCCTAGTACGGGGTTGGATGCTACCTCTAGTTGATCTGAGTGGGGAGGGGTTGAGGAAGAACTTGAAGCTCCTGATCCCAATCTTCTTAGCTCTAACTCATGCTGTCTGTCTTTTTCCTTTTCTGCCCTCTCATACTCCCATCTCCTACTTTCTGCTTCTCTCTCTGCTGCTGATGCTGCCTTCTTCTGTTCTACTTCTAATTCTAGTTTCTTCTGTTCTGCTTCTAATTCTAGTTTCTTCTGCTCTGCTTCTAATGCTAGTTTCTTCTGCTTGGCCTCTCTCTCTGCTGCTCTCTCTGCCGCTTCGAGTTTCTTCTGTTCTCTCTCTGCTGCCCTCTCTGCCTTAGCCTCCTGTTTCTCTACCTCTGCATTTATATACGCAATTAGGTCTCCTCCTGCTAAGTGTAAAGCTTCTCCTAATTCCTTGAAGCGCAATCTCAAGGCCACTGGGTCCGACATTGTCAAACGTGTCTATGACCAACCTCTGAATCCCGTGGAATACCAAAACACTAGCAATATTGCAAGTCAATAACAACAATGCAAAGACCATAAAATTCGTAATCAATAATAGAATAAAACAAGAGTCAAATGGCATACAACAGTTATTTAAGCAAAACCTGCAAAAGAACAATGCAACATACAGGCCCAAAAAGAATTGAAGCAAAAAAGTTTTTAAATAAAGAATAGTGCACCAGAACTGAGTCCCTGTTCTACACTTACAACTATTCTAAGTTATCCTACTTCTACTACTGTTATCTAATTTTATTGTACCTAGATCCGGTTATACCCAATTCCTATTATACACAGATCCTGGCAGGCTCGCCAATTAAAGTGTCACGTGGGGTTTAGTTGTTACTGGGCTCTGCACAATGGAATGCTGTAACCCTCACGCTTTATTCGATGGGAACTGCTAGTTAGTCACCCTGTGAATTACTTTAATAAATTTATTTGTTTAGCTCGGTCTGTGTTAAGGCTGGGGTACAGAAATAGATAGAAAAATGGTAAAAGATCACTGTCACACTAGCTTTCACACGGCTATGAATCATATGTAGTCCAGCCACTTGATAACAGTTAAAATCACACATTTATTTCTTCTACTCTATACAAGATCTTGGATGTGCTAATATACCTTAAAATGTCATAAGTCAATGCAAATAATTCGATCGCTGATAGTCTAGGCAGCTGTTATGTCTTCATCGGGCACTGGCTACTAGATTTCATGAAGATTGGACTACTGTGGTCCGTTTTACTACAGTTCTGAAGAGTGGACTACTGTGGTCCTTTTGCTATCAGTTTGGGTGCACTTCTTCCGTGTCACTTAACTGCAGTGTGGTGTGTTTGAAGTCCTTCGTTGAGGTAGCTTCTGGTACACGATGTGTCGTCGTGTAGTTTGGTCCCTTGCCACGCTGTGGGGTCTTGCAGGGGGTTTTCCAGGGTTGCTCCCTCAGTCTTGTGCTGTAGGGGCTAAACAGCCAACTTGGTTTTCCTGTGGAGTTGGGCGCACGGGATAGCTCGCCTGCTCGTCTGTAATATACGAGACGAAATTCTGCACAACCCTGAATAATCGGTTTGTGCAGAGCGTCTCACTGAAAGCCAAAGTAGCCCTCAGTGATAGCTCCACATCTCTATACATAAGCGACGAACATTCTGCTACGTCCGTGGTCCACTGGAATCTCAACTCTAAGTTTTTATACATACATAAATATAAATCGTGGCTCACTACACACATACAGAATTAATAATAATATAAACATTCACGGGTACAGCCACTGGTCTGCAAACATACATATAGGTTCAACATCAGTGGTTCTATCAGGTATACAACATGGCGGCGCAACCGGTCGTGTTTCGCCACGTGGTCACAAAAATTCGGATTAACAATTCACATCTATGCATAGCAAATTCTACAAACATAATTTCAACAATAATATAAATATATCACGATGAAACAGAAGTATGTTCATTTACCTGTTTGACAAAGTCAGGCTCGTGGCTACTTGAGTGAATTCTAAAATTCACAAGTCCTGTTTCCTGGTCTATGAGTGAAGATAGTTCTCTGCTCCGGTCTAGCTGTGTAGACTTCGGTATCTTTCGTAGCACTGACTTAAGCTATGCTAAGTTTTGACCCAGTCAGAACCGGCTCTAACCGCTCTGCCTGAGTCCCATTGGTTAAAACTTTCAGATTCAAGGCACACAGTGCTGACGTCACTAACTTCCTGCGTCAAGCTCGCAGTGTGTGTACCTCCTATACTCTCATCGTATGCTGTGTAATACACTAACTTTCTAAGGTTACAATGACTAAACAGGGCTAAATAGTAAATAGGCAGGGTAAAACTAGTAATCTCGTCACAGTGGGTGATGGGACGGTGGTGGAAGTATACACATTGTGTTTTGAGCACTGGATCGAGCAATCTAAAAATACCTCTTATTCTACTGCATGTTTTAACCGTACATGTATTTGTTAGCGGTGATTGCTCACTGCGTGTCTGCCATGTGATTTTACATGTGCTAATGAGTGCTGCCACTGCAATTGCTCATGCATATTGAGATGAATAAAGTTGTATTTTATTGTATGATATTATATTGTATCGCAATGTATTGTATGGCTTTGCATCGCATTGTATTGTATTTATTGTACTGAATTGTGTTGTACTGTGTTGTCCATGAGCTTTAAAGATTCACACTAGAAATGCGTTTCATTGTATTTCCCAAAAAGGTTATATATACAAATCCGTTTAAACCAGCAACAACAACTGACTTTCAATACTTCTGTCATCACAAGGCAAGTACTTTATGGTCATACTCTGAAACACTGTACATTCAGTCTTCAAGTGTTTTCAGCAATTGATTTCTCTCCCCCCTGTAGCGATCTCTTCAGATCGCCGTTTTTTGAGTTCGATTGAAAAAAAAGGGCGATATAGCATCCTGTATTATTATTATTATTATTATTATTATTATTATTATTATTATTATTATTATTATTATTATTATTATTATTATTATTATTATTATTATTTTCTCTCTATTTCTCTCTCTCTCTCTCTCTTTCTCTCTCTCTTTCTCTCTCTCTCTCTCTCTCTCTCTCTCTCTCTCTCACACACACACACACACAACCTAAGGCCGAGGCAGGAAAATAATGAAATACAACATAGACAGAAAGATAGACTTGTTTAGAAATAAATTAATATAAATTATTAGCCCTTACATGTAATTGTTGCAAAACAGTGACATAAAATAAAATAAAATAAAATAAAATAAAATAAAATAAAATAAAATAAAATAAAATAAAATAAAATCAGTCACTGGGTCTAATCCCTTCATTGTTAGAAAGAATTGTCTTCATTTAGGATACCTCCGTCAGTCTTCTTCCGATTCGTTGTATCTGACCAGCGACGCCCATGGCCCGGGCAGGCTTCAGGATAAGGTAAGGGATGTTTGTAGATTATAGTCACACGACACTTTCGCATATAGGTGACTACTGGACCGATTTATACTGACACCAGCGGGCCAGTTGTTGGTAAAGGGGAAAATAATATGATCACACGTTGACCAATCCGGGATTCGAACTAGCGACCTTTCGGTTACTAGCAAGACGCTCTTACCAACTGAGCTACCCGGCCCCACTGCAAGGGATGACATTTGTAGGTGTGTTTATACATCCCCTTTACGCTATGTGTCCGGGGACTCTAATCTACTTACGTGACGTGCGTGACGGTGTGTTTATGATGGACAGAAAAAGGCTGTGTTTGCTGCGTGTATGTGTTCCTCTATCTGCTTGCCTCTCTCTCTCTCTCTCTCTCTCTCTCTCTCTCTCTCTCTCTCTCTCTCTCTCTCTCCCTCCCTCCCTCTGTCTCTCTCTCTCTCCCTCCCTCTGTCTCTCTCTCTCTCTCCCTCTGTCTCTCTCTCCCTCTGTCTCTCTCTCTCTCTCCATCTTTCTTGTGGTCCTGTGTCTATCTTTCTTTTTCTCTTTCTCACACTCTCTCTCTGTCTGTCTTTCTTAACACCTTCTCTCTTTCGTTTGTTCTCCCTCTCTCTCTGTTTCTCTGTCTCTCTTTCTCTCTGGTTTTCTGTTTCTGTCAGTCTATGTCTGTCTGTCTGTCCTCTTTCTCACTCTCTCTGTCTCTCTCTCAGTGTTTCTCTCCCTCTCTCTGTCTGTCTCTTTCCCTCTCTCTCCCTCCCTCTCTCTCTCTCTCTCTCTCTCTCTCTCTCTCTCTCTCTCTTTCTGTATCCGTGTTGTGTTTCCCTTGAGTCCCTGTACCGTACTTACAATTGCACTAGCAGTGGACCTCAGAAGACTATGGCAAAGTGGGGGAGGGGTGAAGGAGAAGAAAGGAGGGTGTGTGGGTTGCTGGGGGAATGAAGGAGGTGTCTAGCACGAACATGAAACAGAGAACGCGGGAAAAGGAACAGGTTAGAAGGTGAGAAAGATATCAATATGAACGTTTACCTCCTGTCTTTTCCATCCCCGCCTCCACTTGTAGAGAAACCTTCCTTTTCTCAGGGCCCGCTTCTAGTAGTCGGTCCTGATCACCCGGTTCTGAATAGACCCCTGTTAAATTTAAACAACCAATATTGAACTAGCTAGTTAACTAACTGACTGACTGACTGACTCCCTCACTCAAACACTCATTCATTCACTCACTCACAAAATAACAGAGACGCAGTTAACAAGTGAAACAATCGCTGGCTCAGAACGTGAGTAGGGAGGTCCACTAATGGATGTCTGTGATAGCACTTCGTTCAGTAGCCGATACCGCAAATCTTCCTAAAAGAGGAGAGAGGTTGGCGTGCATCAGAACAATTAAGCACTGATCTCCTTCCTCCAGCAACAGTCTAGATAGAGTTTAGGGCACACACAGATGGCCGTTTCCAGAAGTTAAGCAACAGGAACTCTGTTTAATACTAGAATAGGACGGGTTAGCATTTGGATGAGATGTGATCAGTTTATACTATGAAAATCTGGGAACGTTTCCAAGTCAAGTCAATTTTTTTAAACAAAAAACAAACATGCACACAAACAAAAAACTTTAAAAAAATGTATGTATCACAAGGACGAATAAATCCACGTACAGTTGGCTTCGACGTGGTGAACCCGTTCTCCAATATCCGGCGAACATCAAACACACATGGTTACCGATTCTGTTTCAATTTAGACAGCATTTTCGCAAATTTCTTCGACGATGGCGAGTTAGAAACGGCTCTACTCGGTCAGAGAGGATAGTAATGATTCTGTTGATCTCAACGAATTATTACAGAAAAACTTCCAAATTTTATTGAAAACTTTTCAGTAGTGTTTAAGTTGAGTTTTGTGTGTGGGAAAAGGTCTCAGATCAGCCGGCCAGAGGTACAGTGACTTGCCTTGCACATCTGGAATAGAACGAGTTCAACATTTCAACACCTATTTATTGGTTTCCTTCCAAACGTTTTTCTTAACATGCAGTATACAATATCTCTCATTTGAGTGTCAGAATTTGTACTGCGAGATGCCTTTGTTAGAGCCAAGGCTCCCGCGCTCTTGTGACATGAGCCAATGTTATAAGAAAACAGCGAGAAATCTCTGGTCCACAACAAGTAAGGATTGTTCTAAATGAAAGTAGTCGTACTGTACTCGTATGTGAGCTTATATGCAAACAGTACACTTGTGTGATTTGGTAGGTCGGGGTGGGGGGAGGTGGGGTAGGGGATACCAGGGGATCGGTGGACGTTGGGATGAGAGGTTAAAGTTGCAAGGAGAACCAAAAGTGGTCAACCACGATAGAACTTGACCATGACGGTCGATGCTCCACTTACTGCCCCCTTCTCCGGCTTCCCAAACACAGCACCTGAATTCAGACACTATCTGGCTTTGAAAAGATGAGAGCAGAAGACCGCGGATTCTTTAAGTATTGAGGAGAGATGAAGTAGATGAACGAATCAGTTTGTTTGTCTTTTCTTTTGTCTGTTTTGGCGTCTTTGTCTGTCTTTGATTCTATTTGACCTACATTTTTTTCAATGATGAGATCTTCGTTGTGATCTTAGTGTAGAAATAATGATGCTGCGCTACATCTCCAGTTCTAAACATGAGGTTTGCCTTGCTCTCTTATATTTTAAAAAAGTGGATTTTGAAGTTATGGGATTTTGTTTTTTGAAACATACTTATCATCCGTACCCATAGAAAGCATTGCAGCCACAGCAAAGTTAACAAAAATTAAAAAATTTAACTTATAAGAAAGCAGGTAAAAGCACGGTAATTATAATAAATTGGCTTCTGCTTCCTCTGCCCTTGTGTCCTTCCCTCCACCCCCCACCCACCCACCCAATATACCTCCCACCTCTAGCACAACTAGCATCCCTCCCGACGACAAGGAAAGTCAAGAGACTGAGGTGATGAATAATAAATTGTCCGAACCAAAATATCGTTTTCTTCAAAACCTGTTGTCACGGTCTCCTCGTATTTTATCTTCTTCTTCTTCTTCTTCTTCTTCTTCTTCTTCTTCTTCTTCTTCTTCTTCTTCTTCTTCTTCTTCTTCTTCTTCTAAAAGAAGCATCCCAAAGTTAACTATGGCCATTAATGAATGCCCTGTTCCTTTTGGGGCGTGGACTGTTAGTAAGTGTGCACAATAACGAACTATTTGTTTTTATGTTGCGGGGTCGGTTGGCCTCGTAGCACAGTGGATAGGGTGCTGGTTTCCTATGCTTAAGGTCGCGGGTTTGAACCCCGCATGAGACCAACTTATGTGACTTAGGTACGAGACGTTTCAGAACACAGGAGGTTTTTACCGGGTACTCCGGTTTCCTACCTCCTTTTAATAATGGTATTGGATGCAGTCGATCTAAATATCAAAACTAAACATTGATGTATCTTTTGACTTCTTCAATAGCGACCTCTGTTGATCACTGCGCTTTGAGTTCGATGGACGAAAAAGCGCGTGATAGCATACTGTATAATAATAATAAACATAATAAACATAATAATAAACATAATAATAAACATAATAATAAACATAATAATAAACATAATAATAAACATAATAATAATAATAATAATAATAATAATAATAATAATAATTATTATTATTATTATTATTATTATTATTATTATTATGTTTATGTTTATGTTTATGTTTATTATGTTTATGTTGCTTGTAGATTATAGTCACACGACACTTTCGCATATAGGTGACTACTGGACCGATTTATACTGACACGAGCGGGCCAGTTGTTGGTAAAGGGGAAAATAATATGATCACACGTTGACCAATCCGGGATTCGAACCAGCGACCTTTCGGTTACTAGCAAGACGCTCTTACCAACTGAGCTACCCGGCCCCGTATTATGTTTATTATTATGTTTATATTATGAGAATAGCAAGTCAAGTGGTTAATTTTATTCCCTTACATTGTGTATAATCACATTAAAAACCTACACGTCAGGAAAATAACATCATCACCAAATCCACCGCCACAATCACCACCACCAAACGAAAACAACACAACAAAGGCACCACTACCCTCATCACCACCACAATCACAACAAAAAATAGCAACAACAACGACGATTACACTATCATCATCACCCCCACAACAAATACTGCAGCAACAGTAACACCACCATCACCACCAACAGCAAAGACATTTTAGTATGTTTCGGAGGGTAGGCTGACCCGTTTTGGCTGCGTTGCTAGATGTACATCCATGAGTGCCACCTTGGCCTGAAAGGCGGCAGATTGCGGACCCCGCTTTTACGAGACATTCAGGCTCTTGGCACCCACATTGCCACTCTTCACTGAGCAGCGAAGGCTGTGAGATTAGCTCTTTGGACGTCTTCAGATTTGGTCAACAGCTGAGCACTTTATTCAAAAACCTAGGTGCGTCAGAGATCGAGTTCACAATTGAACATAAAACTTATAAAACGTCTAATTCATGCTAAGATATGACTAGTTGCTTATAATTATAGTTGCCACGAGATTCGAGCCTGCAACCCTCTGTGAGTGAGTAGGTAGATTAACCAAAGAGCCTATATACTATAGTATACAACCTCTTTGGATTAACGTCTCCGGACACATAGCGTATAGTAGACTTCAACGACCTTCTGTTGTTGAGTAAAATTAACGTCCCCGGACCCTTTAAGCGCATAGGGGACAGAGACGACCTTCTGTAAAAACAGTAAACTGTAGATTATAGTCACACGACACCGAAGCGTATAGGCGACTACTGGTCACATTATTCTGACACCAGCGAACCAGTTGTGGTAAGGGGAAAATAATATGGTCACACATTGGCCAATCCGGGATTCGAACCAGGTACCTTTCGGTTACTAGTAAGACGCTCTACCAACTGAGCTACCCGGCCCCTGTTGTTTGTAGATTATAGTCACACGACACTTTCGCATATAGGTGACTACTGGACCGATTTATACTGACACCAGCGGGCCAGTTGTTGGTAAAGGGGAAAATAATATGATCACACGTTGACCAATCCGGGATTCGAACCAGCGACCTTTCGGTTACTAGCAAGACGCTCTTACCAACTGAGCTACCCGGCCCCACACCCGGCCCCATTTATTTGTATTAACGTCCCCGGACACAGGAGCGTATAGGGGACAAGGAGAGGACAATTTAAGTTGTAATAAGAAGGACCCGGCCCCTTCGACCTTCTGTCTTTATATAGCCGTGTCTCATCACCGAGATATTCCTGAACTATGAAATTTAGTACGACCCATAGCGAATACATACGCCACGTGCTTATGTCAACAGCCGTCGCTTGTGTACTTACTATATAAATACGTGATGTATGCACAGATTTAGATGTTTACGAATTCACTTTGTGACAATATTGAATACATATTCGTGTCTATAATATTTGCAAAAAAATGAATCTAAACTTCGTGTCCGGCAATTCAAAAGGTCGTCTTCTCTTAAGGCACTAAGTGACTAAAGCTCATGCCACACGAGCGTCAAATTTACTGGACTTGACGCGAATCGGAGCAATTTTCGACTTCGAAGTCGGAATTTCATTTTGACTTGAATCGCGCAGTGCCACACGAAAGTCGCACATCGAGTCAAACTTGAGGGTTATTGGTCTTGAAGTTTTGCTGTACGTGTGTTGTGATCACGTGATTCGTATTCTGCTTATCATTGGCCAAAAGGTCCGAATCACACAATTGAGACTCGCGAAAATAGAACATGTTGAATGTCGGCAATCGGAGCCAATTCAAGGAATCTGGATTCGCGATGCACAGGGTACCACACGACAATCAAGGGATTTTGTCGTGATTTCATGAATTGGATTCAAGATTTGACGCTCGTGTGGCATGACCATTACCGATTATACATTATACAGGTGCAAAAAACCCGGAATTATATATTTTATTTTATTTATTCACTCGTTCTCATAAAGCGCTCTTCCAGTTCAAGAGCTGCTTAAGGCGCCAAGGATATAAAGCATTTTGACTTGGAAAAAGGTTATGTAAGCGATTTCTTTTTTCAGTAATTGTATCCAAGATCTGTGCAGCTTTCTCTCACACACACCAGCTATAGTATATTAAGATCGTGTACCAATTGTTAGACAAAGCTAAAACATTATATTCATGGCCTGATGCAGTTTGTGGTAGACAGAATATCGACAAAGATGTCCGTGACGCGAATGTTTGGAAGCGGGGTGGGGTTCAAGGGATATTTCATGCCCTTTGAACTCACGTTTTAAAAGCGAATCGCGCTTTATGAAAGATGTATTATGATTATTATGATTATTATTATGATTATTATTTTTTAAAATAATTTTTTTTAATTTTTTTTAATTTTATTTTATTAATAAATCATAGTACAATACAAAAACATCGTTACAGCATATTGCTGTGCCTACAAACAGCACTTTAAACACTGTGCGTTTTATTACTTTATTCTTGCCTGTTGCTTCCATGCATTTTTCAACCTTTTAATGATTGAATGCTTGTAATTGCCTTTTCTTGCACATTTATTGTAATTGTATATTCGACAAATGCTTATTTCTAGGAAATATTAATCGTGCAAGTCAATGTTGAACTTGTGTCATTTGTTTGGGGAAAGAAAACAGGTGTTACTAACATTGAGTAAATTTATAAACTTAGTAAAATGGCGTACAGAGATAAGATTAACAATATTGGCACAATGTTATTGTTTTCAATGTTAAAGTTGGAATTGTTAGTAACCTTACTGTTATTTGTTATAACTGAATTATGATTGTTATGCTTAATTTTTTTGTATTTTCCACACCCCGAAAGGGGCGAGTAATGGGATTAAATCTAGACTCTTGAATCTTGAATTTGTTGTAATACTCTCAGCAAAGTATGTCTTAAATTCTCAGTTTAAAATAACTTTATTGAATCTTGAATCTTGAATCTGTCAATCATTGATGCATTCACAGGAAAGAGAAAAGATGAAGAGAATGGAGAGGAAGAAAGCAGCACCAGATAATGTATAAATGGTGGGGGGCCAGACAGACAAACTTTTTCAACCAAGCTGAACAAAAAAGCACACAATAAACCACACCAAAAGAAAAAAAAAACAACAGAAAACAAGTAATGAAAGCATAACATTGTAAGCCGTGCATTAATGTATTCTTATTCTTATTATCATCCTCTTTAATAGTAGCCTACCTTGCAGTTTGGCTGCATGGATGGCGAAGAACCGGGTGTGCACATCGGTGTGCCAGACAAACCCACTGAGCTATACGGCAGTGCATGGGACTGAGAAAGAAGGAACGGGAAGTGTTGTTGGAAGATAAAAACGGTGATGGTAGGGGTAGGTCTGATATCTCCAATACCTTTAGTATGCGCCTGTCAGTGTGTGATGCGATACGTGTAACTATCCATAAAACGGAGGATTGGCAGAGGGATATGAAGATGTCTTATGACGACGACTAACGTCTTGTTTAGTATTGACGCAGTCGTCCTTATAACGTACGGCCTTGGTACTACTACAAGCCCCGCTGCTTACATTTGGGCCGCAGCGACAAGTTGTTCACGTGGAACAAAATATCATGGGGAATATTTTGCCGGAAAATACAGTAATTGTGTTCAGTACTGCTAGAAATACTTCATTTTACGAATTATTATTATTATTATTATTATTATTATTATTATTATTATTATTATTATTATTATTATTATTATTATTATTATTATTATTATTATTATTACGATTCCTTCAGATCGGCGCTCCTAGAATTGGAGTGAAGTAAAAACCGAGTGTGTTTAGTAGTACATCTAGTATTATATCAATTCCCCCCCCCCCCTTCACCATTCACCTTCCCCCCCACCCCCCACACACACACAATAATAAATTAAAAAATTCACCGTTTGTAAAATGCTGTCGCGGACAACTTTGTGTGTAGTTTTTCGTGACACTATCCCATCACATCACATGTTGCTAAAGAGAATTTCGTGAAATATTTTCGCGCAAACATCCTTTGCCGAAAAGAGTGACATTTACAAAAAATTTTATATAGCGCTTCTTCAGCTTAAGTGCCGTTCAAGACTCTAGCTGATACAAGGTTTAAGCTCTAACCGCCCACTCTAACCCTAGGAACCCTCTTGCAGCCTTTGGGCGCATTGTCTGACGCCCAGTCCTGAACAAACATTTAAAACGTGACATTGTAGTTCACACAGGCCTAAAAGTTTTAGCAACAGCTTTTGATTTCATTGGAGCGCGAAGTACATCCTCTGCGACATTTCTTCGCGATCAGATATTTCCTTCCACACGGTAGTTTTTGCACAGGGCTAACACTAAGCTTTGCCAGCGTGTGTTTTATTGCCTATGTTGCTCTTTGCAAAAAGGACATATTCCGTTGATGTCTACAGACAAAAGCGACATATTAATTTGTAGTTGTGTATGTGTGCGTTTGTGTATGTGTGTGTGTGTGTGTGTCAGTGTGTGTGTGCGTTTGTAACCGGGCGCGCCTGTGTGTGTGAGAGAGATAGAGATAAAGAGAGAGAAAGAGAGAGATAAGGAGAAAGAGAGGAGAGAGAGAGAGAGAGAGGGAGAGAGAGAGGTGGGTGGGTGTCGATAGGTTATCGTATAGCTCATTTACAAGCACAGGAACTACGCACTACGGATATATAGCATGCAAAACTAGTTAGCTGAAGTCCGGATTCGAACTCTGCGTAGAAGACCCGCTTGCACTAAGCTTACAACATGAACTACTGAGACACCCTTGCTGCCACCCACGACGACGACGAAGAAGAATGAGCAGAAGAAGAATAAGAAGGACAAGAAGAAGAAAAAAAAACCAATGAATGAAAGAAAGAAAGAATACAGAAAACACCATCAAGAAGAAAACAAGAAATACAAGAAGAAGAAGTTAGTGGTAGAAGAAGACAGAAATAACATCGAGAAGAGAAAGGAAGACAAAAAGAAAAGAAAGGAAAGAAAGAAAGAAAGATTACAGAAATTTTTATTTATTTTTATTTAATCGTTCTTATCGCTTTTCCAGCTCAAGAGCTGCTCAAGGCGCTGGCCGATACAGGATCTAACTCAAGCCGCCCGAGACGCCCACCCGCAGCCTTTGGGCACATGGTCTGACGCCCGGACAACTGAGCACAATCCTGGGCAGCCAGGGATGGGGGAGAAGGACCTAGGTGCATGCTGGGTGTGTTCTTGTCACTGGCACTCACCCGTCTAGGACATGAGCGTCAGGATCTTTAAAGTCCGTTATGATGGAATGTATGCGACACAGACTAGACCTCGGTTTATACTCTCATCCGAAGGAGTAGGAAAACAGGAGTAAAGTGTCTTTCCCAGGGACACAACACAATGGCCCGGCCAGGGCTCGAACCCGGGACCTTCAGATTCGCAAGCCGAAGCACTACCATTAGACCACAGTGCCTCCCACCACCAAATAGAAAAATAGAAGGGAAAAAAAACTGAAATCACCATGAAGAAGAAGAAGAAGAAGAAGAAGAAGAAGAAGAAGAAGAAGAAGAAGAAGAAGTAGAAGAAGAAGAAGTAGAAGACGAAGAAAAAAAAGAAGAAGTAACATCAAGAAGAAGAAAATGGGGTTAAAAGAAAGCAAGAGAGAAATGATGCATCAATCACAACCAATTAGAAGAAGTCAGAAATAAGAAAGTAAGAATACAGAAATCAGCATCAAGCAGAAAGAAAGGAAGAAAAAATACAGAAATCACCGTCAAGATGAGGAAAGAAAGAATGAAAGAAAGAAAGCAAACGGACCTTGTTACACTTGAATGTGCAAAATTCATCACATCAGTCTTCCGCTGCAGAAAATTGTGTCTTGCAATTAGCGAGTAGACTGCGAAATGGTTTGTAGCGACAAAACACTTGTAGTTGCAGCCACAACATTGAAATAAGCCCCCCCCCCCCCCCCCCCCCCCCCCCCTACATATTTTCCTGTAAAACTCTGTAATACGAGAGACAAACCCAGACTAAAATAAAAGACAGACATGCAAATACACAGACAGATAACCTGACAGAGACAGATACAGATATATAGAGAGAGAAAAGCAGAGACATGTAGACGCCATCTACCCTTAAGAAACACGAGAAAACACTTTTAAATATGTGATCTGTGTCGACTTCTACCGCCCATTACTAAGGAGACAACACAATATGGTTTTGCAATCCATGTCATTTGCTGCCATTTCTGTGAGCGGTTCTGCATGCCCTTTAAACCACGGAACTACAGTTCCTCAACTTCCTGATTCCTGACTAGCGTGTTCAGGGCCCGAACTTCGCAAGATTCCAAGACATGTGCTGCCATTTTGTGAGCGATTCTGCACGCTCTTCTTCAAACCAAGAAACTACAGTCCTAGATTCCTGGCATGCATACTCAGACAAGGCCTGAACTCCTGATTAGTCAATACTCAAGATTCAAGACATTTTGCTGTCATTCTGTAAGCGATTCTGCACGCTCTTTAAACTAAGGAACTACAGTTCCGGGTTCTTCACTTGAGCGTTCAGACCAAGGTCCGAACGTATGAAAATTCGATACCCAAGATTCAAGTCCTTTGTGAGCCATTTATGTGAGCGTTTTGTACTCTCTTTAGGGCCCGAACTTGTGAGGGTTTAATTCATTTGCACCATGCAGGAACTTCTGAAGATTCAAAACCCAAGATTCAAGTCATTTGCTGCCATTTCTGTGAGCGATTCTGCACTTCCTTGAAACCACGGTAATTCACTTCCGGATTCCAGTCTTACCCGATCTTCTCTACTTCGAGGTTTACCCTTTGAACTTCTTGCAAGAACCTACTGTATACAAATTTCTTGCATATTCTTACTTGTCATTCTTGAACAAACAGCAATCTGTATAGACTTCAGCTGCTTAGGGTCACACGCGCAGAGGACGAACTTAGTATGACAATGATGATGTTGAGGAGGAGGAGGATGTTGATTTTATTATATCACGCAGGTGTCAATTCGTCGAATGCTCGTGGGGCAATTTGGCCTAGACACACACATAAGTTAGTTGTGGAGAAAGTAAGTGGCTTGTCCGTTCTAATCCCCAAGCATGCTCAAAACACTGAGATAGCAAGCAGTATCTTCTACTTCTGTAAACAATACAATGAAGGCAGAGGGAAAGAGAGTACTTGGCTTTAAAGAAGAAGAAGAAGAAGAAGAAGAAGAAGAAGAAGAAGAAGAAGAAGAAGAAGAAGAAGAAGAAGAAGAAGAAGAAGAAGAAAACAAAGAAGTTGGCTTTCAACCCCAGAAGAAGCATTTATAGCAGAAATAAATGTATTTATAACATTTTTAGTCTGCCGCGTTTCATCTCCAGTTCTTCTTTTATCTAGTCTTGGGATGAAGAAAGAATGATGGAAGAAAGGAAGGAAGAAAGGAAGGAAGGCAAGGAGGGAAAGAAAGGAATCAAACAAGAAGAAGAAGGAGGAAGGAATACAAGAAAAAAGGGATACTTTTAGGAGTAGTAGTGTGATGAGGGGTGTCCATTATTGAAGAGGAAAATAAAGAGGATAAGAATGGGAAGTGAAGGTATGAAGAAAGAAATACCGAGAGAAAGAAAAAAAGAATGAATGAATGAATGACAGAAAGAAAATGAAAGATGATTGCATGAAAGAATATGTAGAAAAAACAAAGAGCATTGGTTAACAAACAAAACAGAAATAGAAGAAAAGAAAGACACTTTAAAAGAACGAAAGAAAAAAGACAAAGAAAGGAAATTTAAAATATAAACGAAGGTACGAATATGGAGAACAAATATTGCCTAAAAAAGAGAAACAGAAGGTAGAAAGAATTAAGGAAAGAAGGAATAATTGAATGAAACAAGCAAGCAATCAAACAAACATATGAATGAAAAAAAAAGTAGCGATGTAGCAACATAAAAGACACAGAAAGCCAATGTCTCAGAAAGAAAGAACAAAAGTCGGAAGAAAGAAGGAAAAAAATAAAAAAATAAAAAATAAATGAACAAGACATTTACCTGGTTTACAGTTTTGCTTATGCAATTTGGGGAAGTTTTATTGGTCTGCGTGGTGCAATGTAGGGGCACACTGCTGCCTCTTTCAGGCCCTTATGGGTTTGACGTCTGCAGCAATTATGACGTGTTACGGTAATGATGTGTACAGCACGCTCAGTATAAAAGGTAAAGGTGTTCCCGAAACCTTTCGGTCGTTGGGTTAGTGTGCTCTCTTCTCTCTAGGCCAGCTTCATGAGGGTGGTGCCCATCTCACCTCTCTCTATCTGTCCTCCTCGCTGTCTTTACCTTTTCCTGGTTCTAAACAAGAGCCAGGTATCCATTCATCCACAGCTGAGTGGAATGCGGTATTTGTATGCTTGTTTATTTTGGGTTTTTTAAAATTTGTATTTATTTATGTTTTTATGTTTACGTTTGTGTGTCGTTTGGTGGTTGACTTCCAAGAATGGTCACCTACCCATCCAAGTGCTATCCGCGTTCGACGTTTGCTTAACATAAAACGCTTCTAATGTGCACCCAAACCGCTACACCTGCTGCGATCACTTACCAACGCTCAGTACGGGAAGTCCAAGCATCGTCTGAACAGACTACGTTGTAACGCTTTGGAGAAACGGGATTTATTTATTTATTTATTTAATCGTTCTTATATAGCGCTTTTCCAGCTCAAGAGCTGCTCAAGGCGCTGGCCGATACAGGATCTAACTCAAGCCGCCCGAGACGCCCACCCGCAGCCTTTGGGCGCATGGTCTGACGCCCGGACAACTGAGCACAATCCTGGGCAGCCAGGGATGGGGGAGAAGGACCTAGGTGCATGCTGGGTGTGTTCTTGTCACCGGCACTCACCCGTCTAGGACATGAGCGTCAGGATCTTTAAAGTCCGTTATGATGGAATGTATACGACACAGACTAGACCTCGGTTTATACTCTCATCCGAAGGAGTAGGAAAACAGGAGTAAAGTGTCTTTCCCAGGGACACAACACAATGGCCCGGCCAGGGCTCGAACCCGGGACCTTCAGATCCGCAAGCCGAAGCACAACCATTAGACCACAGTGCCTCCCATTTTGGAGCTAAGAAAGGGGTCTTCGAAGTAATCTTTATCATTTCAATAGGTATTAATAAAGTAACGGGTTACAACCGAGTCTACATAATCTGTAAGCCTATTTGATTATTATTATCTCTGAGGATTAAAAGAACAGCAATATTATAGGATATGATTAATGGGCCAGATTAGTTTGAGTTTTATTCTTGTTTTGTTGCTGTTGGGGTGTTTGTTTTTTCCAAGACAGGGTTTCCGCTATCAGCGTGGTGAAAATAATTTCTATCCGTCGTTAGCTGGCATTAGGCCAGCACAATGATTTTTTTTTTTGCAGCAGCAGCAGCAGCGGCAATAGCAGCAGCAGCAGCGGCAACAGCAATAGCAGCAGCAACAGCAGCAGAAGAAGAAGAACAAGAAGAAGAAAACACAATAACTAGAACAAGAAGACAACAAAGATCCTCAATCCTCTTTCTCTCCTTCTCCTCTGCCTCCTCCTTCTCCCATCCCCCCTCTCCCTCCCTTCCCCCCACCCTCCCATTTCTCTTCCTCTTAACTCCTTCGGATGAAAGTATAAACCGAGGTCTAGACAGTACTCGCACGCATTACATTGCACGGACTTTAAAGATCATGACGCTCATGCTCTAGACGGGTGAGTGCCGGCTGCACATATACACCCAACAAGTCGCAAAGGATTGTGCTCAGTCGTCTAGGCGTCAGACTATACCCCCAAAGGCTTCAAGTGGTTGTCTCTGACGTCTTGAGTTAAATCCTGTATCGGGCAGCGTCTTATGAGAACGATTAAACAATACGTTTTTGGAGGAGGAGGAGGAGGAGGAGGAGAAGAAGAAGAAGAAGAAGAAGAAGAAGAAGAAGAAGAAGAAGAAGAAGAAGAAGAAGAGGAAGTAGAAGTAAAAAGAAAAAGAAATGTGTTGGCCTACTATCTTTAAAATTGGGATCTCCAAATCTACATTGGGGATTGGTCTCACTGGGACTTGCTGCTCCGTTTTTTGATGTGTTGAAAACGACTGTGTTGCTTTCGAATGAAATGTGAGAAAATGTATTTGGTTAAGCAATGAGCTGTGAATGCGGTGTCTGAAGGCTGCCAAAAATCTTCTTCTTCTTCTTCTTCTTCTTCTTCTTCTTCTTCTTCTTCTTCTTCTTCTTCTTCTTCTTCTTCTTCTTCTTCTTCTTCTTCTAAGTTTAGAAACACACACACACAGACTCATCGCGCCTGCCTGACACGCCATACTGACTCCTACCCAGGTCTACAGAATTGTTTTAACACGTCCTACCTGGTCTTGCCTCCCTTGTTTCGTTCTATCATTACCTCCCTTTTGTCTTGTTTTGCGTGTGTTTACGGTTTGTATGCTTGCTGCCGTGATCGAATATTCATTCACCCAGCCACAATTTCTTTTTGTCTGTCTTTCACGTTTTCTTCTTCTAAATATTAACAAAAAGAAAATATAAAAAATGTATTAAAGGAGAAGAACTTACGTTTAAATGTCGCCTGATCAATCCCAACTTAAAATTACGTTTCTTTCTTTGTTTTTATTCTTTTGGGTCTCGTTGAGAAAGTCAGTCAATCCCACAAAGAAAGAAAGAAAGAAAGAAACGAGCAACACACAAATCATTTAGAGTTCGTGAGGAAACTAGACGGGACTAAAAGAGAGAGAGAGAATGAGAGTGAGACAGATAGACAGACAGATAAACTGACAGACAGACAGAGACAGACACAGAGCTTATAGTTTAGTAATTTTTGCGACGTTCGTGACAAGACCTCATTAATCTGTGGAAGTTCATTTAGTTTTAATTAATTATGCTGCAAGGAGGACGGGTGCATCGAACTAAGCAAGGAAAGAAAATGGTTCGGTTCGAAAAATCAATATTGAATATTGGTTTGATATTACATTGACGGTATTGCTATATTGCCTGTTAATGTTGTTGTGGGGCTGTTCCGAGGGTGGTGATCGTGGTGGTGGTAGTGATGGTGGTGATCCGATGATGGTGTTAATGTGAATTGATAATGACGATGACGACGACAACAACGACGACGACGGCGATGATGATGATGATGATGATGATGATGATGATGATGATGATGATGATGATGATGATGATGATGATGATGATGATGATGATGATGATGATGATGATAAGGGAATGGAGGGGAAGAGAGTAAGATAGAAATGGAGAGAGAGAGAGAGAGAGAGAGAGAGAGAGAGAGAGAGAGAGAGAGAGAGAGAGAGAGAGAGCAATAGGAGGTATAGAAATAGGGAAAGAGGGGGGAAGAAGAAGAGGTGGAGTCGGCGACGAACAGAAGTAGGAGTCAGACAGACGCAAGATGTCAACACAGAGCAAAATAGCCACTAGGCGTGAATAGAAAGGTCATAGAGTCGCTTCCCCTGACTGCCGGAAACGACGGCGTTATTCTCTCCCTTTAGGCTATCAGCATACGACAGAAGAATGGAAGAGAATTTCATACATCTCTACATGTTCCGGCCTAGACAACTGTGCTGGCGTTCTGTCTGCTGTATGAAATATGGTAACGCCAGGGAGATTTTCGTCCTGCAATTGGATTTTCTTATTGATTTGTCAACAAGGAATTAATTATCCTCATCATAAATAACATTACTGCTTTTATTCATTGGTATTGGAATGTTGGGCAGCAAGCGAGCGAGCACGTCCGTATCCACGAGAGAAATAGTAAGGATCTGGATTTCCATTTACGTTGTTGCTTAGTGGGTAGGTACGTCATAGGAACCAGCTTTGGTTTTGTTCTATAATCCAGTTTCCTTTTATGTGTGTTTTTATCAATAACCTAACAGCAAGGAGGAAGTGCTGAAAGTTGGATGGGGGGAGATCTGAAGCTTTCTCAGACTCGGTGTAAAAAAAAGAAAAAAAAAGAAGAGGCGAGCTTAACGCGTGAATGATCGTTACCCGTTTGTCTACACGCATGGCGGCACTTCCGGGACAGGACCGCAGAGAATGGCGCCTAACGCTGTGATTGGTTGAATTGCGTCCAATGCCATTTCCCTGACAGCTCGAACTGCCGCCTTTCATTGGCTGAAATTAAACTACGTTCCTCCTTTCATTCCTTTTACTTTCATGCTAGAATCTCTTTGAAAAAACAGGGTCTTAATAATATTTCCTATCCAGATATTCGTGTGGTCTAATTTAGTTTGTGTGTATGACTTTGAATATTTCATGGACATACCCACGTCATCATACTTGGGTAATTGGAAGAGAGAAAGAGAGAGAAAGAGATAGACATGCGTGTGACTGCGTGTACTTGCGTGCATATGTGTGTATCAAATGCAGGCATGTATGTGAGCGTGCCTGCATCTGTGGTGTGCATCTGCATGTGTGTGTTTGTGTCCGAATGTGTGTGTGTATGTGCGTGCGTGCCTGTGTGCGTGTGTGAAGGGGAGATAAGGCGTGGGTGTCCTATTTTGTCGCCCTCTGACGGGAGTTTAAAATTGAAACATCGCGAAATAATTACCTTTGTCTTTTCTTTCGATTTTATTTTTCACCCTATTATTATTATTAAATTGTTTTTTTATTCCAGCCAAATTGTCTGGGTTAGGAAGCTGAAGCTTAAAAACAGAATAAGGTCAATCTCATTTGATATATTCACTAGATTTTGAGAAATGGTATTCAATGTGGCGAAACTCTGACAGGGGGGAGACAAGTGTGTAATAACGGCTAGTCATTGTGAAATAATATAGTGACACACTTATCTACCCCTTTTCTATCCTTCTCTACTTCCCTCCCTTTATTTTTTCCCGTTCCTCCGCCCTCTCTCACTCAGCATCAATTCTTCTGTGTCTCTCTGTCTGTCTGTCTCTCTTTCTCTGTCCGTCTGTCTGCCTGTCTCTGGATCGCTCTGCCTCTATTTCTATGTCTCTCTCTCTCTCTCTCTCTCTCTCTCTCTCTCTCCCTCTCTCTCTCTCTCTCTCTCTCTCTCTCTCTCTCTCTCAATCTGTCTGTCTCTTTCTCACTAACCATGGAAGTACAAACTACATTCCCTCTCACTCCCACTCTGTCTGTCTGTCTGTCTGTCTGTTTCTCTCTCTCTCTCTCTCTCTCTCTCTTTTATTTTTTATTTTTTGCTAACGCTTTGGGCACAAGCACCCGATTTAGAGTGCAGGCCTTCTTTGTGCACAACGCTTGAGGGTTGTCGGCTCGCGAATGACCAACATAGATCGATCCTCGGTGTTACACGGTTGTTATTTTTATCAATTGCTGATTCAGCCCCGATGCTTGAATCTTGGTAAGTGTATCTCACGTTCCTTTATCCACGCAGCCTGTTCACTCAGCAACAAGACAGGAGTCGTCGTATAAAGTTTTCCTACTTTATTCAGCAAACATCAACAACTGCATACAAGATCGCTTTCCAAGAATCACTTCAAAGATCATCACAAATCCCTCTCAATCACTTTTTCACTACTCAAACAGTGCATCGCTTATCTAGTCTCTCTGCAATCTAGAAAAAGTTCGAACATTCCAGCATGACGCAATAACACCCAATCAAAAATAAAACTCGTCACCGGAACTATGCAATGTCTTAAGTCATATAGCCTTATATAGGATAGAAGGATCTCTTAGCTATTACTAGATTTATCGCGAAGGTTCGGTCGATAGTAAACAAGTAATTTTAGAAAATTCTCAACAATATCGACTGACGTTCATTATCAACATTATACAAACTTCTTCTACCAACAAGGCAAAATCAAATCAAAGGTAAATACACTCTGTTATTTTATGCTTTGCAAAACAAATGATCGGATCTATCGTGCGCGTCTCAAACGTAACACTCGGGGGATTAGGTAGAAAATACACCACACACTTACACACACACCCATACACACACACACACACGCACACACATGCGTGTACGCGGTATCAAATGGGGTAATTTTAATCGGGTAGCACAGAAAAGGGGTAGGGTAAGGGCTAGTTACTGCGCTGCCTTATCCCTACCCGTTTTCGCACAATTTGACCTAGTTCGTGTCCTATAGGGGACGAACTAGGTCAAGTTTTGCCAACACGGGTAGGGTAAGGAATTTTCTTAAACGGGTGCACTTAACCTACCCGTTTTCGAAAAAGTTGACCTAGTTCGTCTTCTATAGGACACGAACTAGGTCAAATTTTTGGAAAACGGGTGCACTTAACCTACCCGTGTGGAACAAAACTTGAACTACTTCGTGTCCTATAGGGGACGAACTAGGTCGACATTTCATCAAAATTTCGGAAATGGACTGGAAATTCTCCGTCCCGGATAGAGCACTCCCTTGTACTTAAAACACTCCCATGCACTACAACTGCACTCCCATGCACTAAAAAGAGCACTCCCGTGTACTTAGGACAAATGAGGAACGGGAGAAAAATGGGGAAGGAGCAAATTACCCCATTTGATACTAAGAACGTCAAATTCCGTTCCTCATTTGTGACGTTTCACAGCCACACACCCACACACATACACACACACACACACATACACACACACACCCACCCACACACACATTTACTATCTACATAATTATAGTTATATGGAAACAAAATGTTGAAAGCATACATACAGTCTGCCCTTAGAAAATAGAACTGCGGTAATAATAAATCATAATTATAAGCTTACGTACATAAAGTTTTTTGTGAGTTTGTGTTTGTTTGATTTTGTTGGTGTTTTTTTTTTTTAAATTTAATTCTTTAACAGTCTCATCACCGAAACGATTTTAGAATAAATTACAGTTCGATATATTTGTTATTAACCGCTGAAAATTATTCTTAGAAAAAGAACCGATGACACTGTCCTTTCCAATTTAAAAAAAAGCAAAAAATCAACAATATCGCGTTGTTTTATATCGTGAGGTTGAAAGGTCAACGTATCATTAAAATTTGCCTCTACTCAGTATACAAGTAATGGACATCTTCCATTATACAGGTTTGTACCTTTTCCTGAAGAACAAGAAGAAGAAGATGATGATGATGATAATGATGATGATGATGATGATGATGATGATGATGATGATGATGATGATGATGATGATGATGATGAACAAGAAGGAAAGAAGAAGGAAAGAAGAAGAAGAAGAAGAAGAAGAGGAAGAAGAAGAAGAAGAAGAAGAAGAAGAAGAAGAAGAAGAAAGAACATTACATTACATGGTTATTGCTTTAGGTCCAGCGGACTCTTCCGAGCCAAATCAGGACCAGAAGAAGAAAAAGAAGAAGAAGAAGAAGAAGAAGAAGAAGAAGAAGAAGAAGAAGAAGAAGAAGAAGAAGAAAAAGAAGAAGAAGAAGAAGAAGAAGAAGAAGAAGAAGAAGAAGAAGAAGAAGAAGAAGAAGAAGAAGAACAACAACAACAACAACAACAACAACAACAACAACAACAACGACAACAACAACAACATCAACAAGAAGATGAAGAACAAGAAGAAGGGGTAGACAGGAATCACCGTCAAGAAGAAGAAGAAGAAGATGATGATGATGATGATGATGATGATGATGATGATGATGATGATGATGATGATGATGATGATGATGATGATGATGATGATGATAACAATAACGATGACGAAGTAAAACAACAAGAAAAAGAAGAAACCACAATAGCTGAAGAACAAACAGTATAGGACAGTTGTTTCGTCTGTTGGTAAGGTAGCCTCCCTTAGACTCCCCGCCCTCTCACCCTCTCAGTCTGTGGATTGAGCAGCGTAGTGAAAAAAAAACAAAATAACTCCTTGGTACTGTTGTTGACTTTGCTCTTGACTAAACTCCTAATGTCTGATCTTGGGCACTTTGGAATAAGCAAGCTGATTTTTTTTACCGTGGTACAAGTGGGTCGGTAAAAATGGTACTAATATGGTTAGCAGTATGGAACAATTTTATTCAGAGTCGAAAAAGTATATCCCATCCCTACACAGTATAGCTGAAGACCCGCCAATTACCTAGTGAAAAGAAGCTAGAGGCAAAAAAGAAGATTCAGCGAGTCTCAGCTAAGCAGTGTGTCCCCCACCCTCCCCCCACACACACCCACACACACACACACACACACACACGCACACTTGCCTTAACATAACTGTCTCGTGGTTAAATTCTTAAAAGCCTTTTCTCCTTCGTGTCTTGTTATCGTCATTGTTGCCGTTGTCATTGTCATCGCCATCATCTTCAGCATACAGATGCAGTAACAACAATATTATCACAGCAAATGAAACCGCCGACAACACACCATACAGTTAGCGCTGCACCTTTTTCCTTTCTCTGGCTTTGTCTGTTTGTCTCTGTATCTGTCTGTCTGTCTGTCTCTCTCTCTCTCTCTCTCTCACACAAGCACACACACACACGAACACACAGTATCTCCCTCTGCCCCCCCCCCTCTCTTTCCTTCTCTCTCCCTTCCTCTCTCTCTTTCTCTCCCTATCCCCCTGTCGCTCCACCCCATCCTCTATTCATTATCTCCAAACAAGAAGACATGGATTTACCTTCCCATTGTCTTGTTACATTAAAAAGAACACGAACGACTTGTAAATCTGCCCTTGCAAACTTTTCATTCTGCCCTTCTCCCTTCTCTCATTCCCTCCCTCTCTGCCAGACGTCTTTATCTCTTGGATTTGTATGGACGTATGTGGATCAGAATTGTTGAATGCCGAAAGTCGTCTGCATCAATATCGACTTCTTCTTCTTCTTCTTCTTCTTCTTCTTCTTCTTCTTCTTCTTCTTCTTCTTCTTCTTCTTCTTCTTCTTCTTCTCCTTCTTCTTCTTCTTCTTCTTCTTCTTCTTCTTCTTCTTCTTCTTCTTCTTCTTCTTCTTCTTCTTCTTCTTCTTCTTCTTCTTCTTCTTCTTTTTCTTTGAATGCCGAAAGTCGTCTGTATCAATATCTTCTTCTTCTTCTTCTTCTTCTTCTTCTTCTTCTTCTTCTTCTTCTTCTTCTTCTTCTTCTTCTTTCTTCTCTTGGTTTTCCAAGTTGTCGATATTTCTAATTTTCTTACTTTTTCTCCGCCTCCCTAACTGCCACCTCATCCCCCCCCACGCCCCACGTCCTCCTCTTAACCTATTAATCCTTCCCCATTCACCTCCACCGTCCTCCCCTACCCCCCCCCACCCACCCTCCAAATTTCCCACCCATTCTGTTCTTTTTCCAAGAACGAGAATTAAGCTCATTGACTTTCTTGTCCCCAAATCGGTGATACTGTTCTTTATTCTAATTCTATATCAGCAATCTGCTTAGCGTGACTTTAGAGAACTTAAAGAATAAATGCACTATATTAATTTATTGTCTATCTTTAACTGTTTTTCTTGATGCAGCATCACATCAACGAGTAAATCTCATGGTTCATGCGCAAAACAAAACAATACATTACTAAAACAGCATTGAGATGATTCACTTTAATTAGTGTCGCTTCACCGGCACGTGAAAGGCCTCATCCATTTTAATTGTAAAACTAAACACACAAACAAAATAAGACCAAAACAACAACAACAACAACAACAACAACAACAAAGGGGTCAAAATAAGAACACTTTTAGCGAGTCAATCAGGTTTTGGCCTCTGTTGTAAAATGATTAGGGTAAGCTCTTAATACAGCAAGTTGATGTTTTGTGCATCTTGAATTCGTTCCTAATCTCGGCCATCGCTTTGTGCGGCTCTTTGGTTTCTTTTCATCTTTACTGAATATAGATATTTTAATTGTTTTTATCTTTTATAATCTTTTACAAAGAGCTGGCGATCTCCACGATTGCTACTAAATTTTCCCTTTCCATGTTATTTCGTATTCCTTATGTCTTGTTGTGACTAAGCTTACCATTCTACTCTTCCGTTTTTTTCTGCTGGCTACTGTATACCGTGGCGAGTTGAACAGGGCCCAGTTTAACCGAGGGCTAAAGGTAACCGGGTCGATTTATTAAGATAAGATAAGATAAGATAAGATAAGATAAGATTTATTAGCCATATGTCAAATCAATACAATTTGTACACTAGGAATTTGCCTTGGTCAGCGAGCATGCATACAGTATTGGCACATTCACACATCTATTCTTAACACACATCACATTGTAACATTAAAACCAAACATGTTTACATGAAATGTTAACAGTAAACATCAAAATTCATAGCCGGTATGCATGCACTGTAAAAGATCTAAGATAGTTTAGTCCGATGACTGTGCAACTGCAGTCATTCCATTTACACTTAGCACTCAACTCCAGTCATTTCATTTACATTTAGCACTCTTATTGCACTTGGATAGAAGCTGCTATTCATTCTTTTTGTCCTTGCTTTAAGTGATCGAAGTCTTCTACCAGAGGGCAGGAGGTCAAACAGATGGTTACCCGGGTGCGAGGGGTCTTTGATTATGGCCTTGGCCTTGCGAATTATTCGCTCTTCAAAGAGTTTGTCTAATTTTGGGAGCTTACACCCCGTGATTCTGGCAGCAGTCTTGACTACCTTTTTCAACTCCTCCCTCTCCTCCTCAGTAGCACTGCCATACCAGTTCGTGAATGAAAATGTTAGTACACTTTCAATGATAGTTCTATAGAATTTAACAAGAATTGTGTCATTGATTCTGAATCTTTTAAGTTGCCTCAAGAAATATAAGCGCTGCTGAGCTTTCTTTTTCGTGAGCGTCACGTGGGGCCCCCATGTAAGGTCTTCAGATATTGTTGTCCCCAAGAATTTAAAAGACTTAACCTGCTCTACAACCTCGTTGTTGATGATAAGTGAAGTTGTGGGGGATTTGACTTTTCTAAAATCAACTACTATTTCTTTTGTCTTAGAAACATTCAAAATAAGATTGCTTCCCTCGCACCAACTCACCATCCGCTCCACCTCCCTCCTATAAACGCTTTCGTCACAATTTGAGATGAGTCCAGATATGGTAGTGTCGTCCGAAAACTTCACCACCACAACCGACTCATCACTCGATCTGCAGTCATCAGTAAAAAGAGTAAATAAAAGAGGAGACAAAACACAACCTTGTGGTGTACCAGTATTTAAAATGATTTTGTCTGAGATCTTCCCCCCAACCCTGACAACCTGAGTCCTATCCAAAAGAAAACTCAGAACCCAGTTACACATTCTTGCATCAATATGAAGGGTGTTAAGCAGCTTGTCATAAAGTCTCTGAGGTACTATTGTATTAAATGCTGAAGAAAAATCCAGGAAGAGAATACGAGCATACGATTTTGGAGTTTCAAGATGCTCTAGAATTTTGTGAAGGGTAATTGAGATTGCGTCATCTACTGAACGATTGGTTTTATATGCAAACTGCATTGGGTCACTTAGTGAATCAGTTGCAACCTTCAGAAACTGTAAAACAAGACGCTCAAACACCTTCATTACAACCGATGTTAAGGCTACTGGTCTGTAATCGTTCAGGCTGCTAATTGTGGGTTTCTTTGGCACTGGCACAATAACAGCCGATTTAAAGCACTGTGGTACCCGCCCTTCTTCTAGAGACTGATTAAAAATATCAGTGAAAACTGGCGCCAGCTGCTCAGAGCAGTGCCGCAGTGAGGCTGTCGTAACGCCATCAGGACCCGAAGCTTTCTTTGGATTTTGTTTTTTCATAATTTTCCTGACCTGCTCTTCTTCTACAACAAAGGGTGGTGGGAGGTCCTCAGGGAGGGCACTAGGTTGGGCAGGGGTGGGATTTTGTTTATCAAACCGAGCGTAAAAGGAATTAAGCTGGTCAGGGAGTGAGGGATCATCATTATTTAATGCTGCTTTAGTTTTATAGTCTGTGATTGTTTTTATGCCTTGCCACACCCCACTAGTATTACATGATTCAAACTGAGCTTCTAGTTTCCTTTTGTATTTAGCTTTTGCTTTTTTTACCTCTTTGTCAACTGCATACTTTGCCTTTTTATACATAGCAGTATCTTCTTTGAATGCCTCATTTTTAATCTTACATTGATCATAAATAGCTTTGCAATGCCAAGGTTTATCATTCCCATAGGAAGCAACAGTTTTGGTAGGGATAATAGAGTCCTCACAGAATCTTATATATGACGTCACAACATCTGTATATTCATCGAGAGATTGACTGGAATCACGAAATACTGTCCAGTCCGTACAGTCAAAACATCCCTGAAGAGCAGTCACGCTGTCGGACGTGAAGCGTTTCACAGTACGCGTAGTTGGTTTTACAGTCTTCAGTCGTTGTTGGTACCCCCCGCACACATCTTTTTTCAGCATTAAATATAGTTAATATATCTTGGTACAGATCGCCGCGCTTTGAGCCTGATTAGTAATTTTGGGAAAAAACGCGTATATAGCATCCATTATTATTATTATTGTTATTATTATTATTATTATTATTATTATTATTATTATTATTATTATTATTATTATTATTATTATTAATTTTATTATCTCAGGAATAACTTTTTTGTAGTATATAGTGGTGCCGCTTCTGGGATTAGATTATTTATTCCTGAAGGACCATTATGTGTGTGTGTGTGTGTATGTGGGTGGGTGGGTGGATGTGTGTGTGTGCATGTGTGTGTGTGTGTTACTGTGTTAGCCGTCAGTTGTGTCTATTATATTTTGCGCGCTTCGAGCATGGCCTTCGTGGATTAAGCGCTCTACAAACCTCTTTCATAATCATCATCATCATCATCATCATCATCATCATCATCATCATCATCATCATCATCATCATCATCATCATCATCATCATCATCATCACTAGATTTAGGCCTACTACTTATACCGCCAAATTTTCACTTCAAGCGATAAGAAATCTTTGCTTTACTTTGTTGTATAATAAAGATTACCAATCGGTGTGCGTCAAGGATGCCTACTCTCTCCAACACTTTTTAACATCTTCCTAGAGCGCATCATGTCAGATGCCCTTGCAGATCACGAAGGAAAAGTCAGTATAGGGGGTAGAGCAATCTCCAACCTCCGTTTTGCGGATGGCATTGATGGACTGGTTGGAGATGAACAAGAACTTGAACAGCTGGTACAGGGGCTTGACGTCACCTTCAGAGCCCATGGAATGGAAATAAGACAGTGCAGAGAAAACCCAAATGATGACCAATAACACCAGTGGCATCAACATGAACATCAGGGTACGGGGCCAATCCCTCAAAACAGTGCATGGTTTCAAATGTTTAGGAGCCATTTTGTCAGACAGTGGATCCCGACAGAAAGTCATCTCCAGGATCGCACAAACAACTGCGGCCCTGACAAGGTTGAAGCCCATTTGATAAGACAGGACCATCTGTTTATATTCCAGGTTGGTGTTGCTGCGCTACCTTGCCATCTCCATCTTCCCATACGCATGCGAAACATGGACCCTCGCGGTAGATCTACAACGAAGAGTTAAAAGCGTGGAGATGAGGTGCTACGGAAGACTTATGGGCATTTCCTATACTCAGCGCATCACCAACAACGAAGTCCGACGGACCATCACACAGGCCATTGAACAACGCGATGACATACTCACAGTGGTGGGGAAACGGGAACTCCGTTGATGTGGCCACGCGGCTTGAAGAGGGCGTCTTTGGTGGCTGGGGTATATTCTAGTTTATCAACCTACAACGAAAAACCTTACGAGCAATGTTTCTCTTACCTGCACTGGTAGCTGTTAATTTTAGCTGTGGGCGAGCCAACGGCTGTGGCTAATAATAGAAACAAAAACTACGGAGTGTATTCATTTCTTTAAAAATAACTATGCTTTGGAAAGAGTTGTTTTCTTGTAAGCTTATTTTTTCAGTGGGACAACTCTCACTGTGAATGTTAAAAGGATGTGTGGAGGTAGGCATGGTGTGCGATAGAAATAATGGGGACAGAAAGAAACAAAGAAAGAAAGAGAGCGAGAGAGAGAGAGAAGACAGAGAGAGAGGGGGAGAGAGAGAAGGGGGAGGGGGGCGGGGCAAAAACACTACTAGTGGTTCCCTTTTAATAAAGGCCTATCCTATCCTATCTAGTAACTCGGAGGTCGTAGGGGCACCACAGATGATCGTTTAACCAGCGTACTCCATCTTTCTCTGTCCTCAGCAACCCTCATGGCTTCGCTCAGTGTTAAGCCAGTCCATTCTCGAATGTTGTCCTCCCACCTATTTTTCTGTCTCCCTCTTCTTCTGCCTCCTTGCACCGTGTCTTGCATGATGGTCTTTGCAAGGCCTTATGCTCTGGTGATGTGGCCGTACCATCGGAGTTTTCGTTTGTTCACCCCTGTGAGCATGTCATCGTGTTGTCCAATGGCTTGTGTGATGGTCTGTCGGACTTCGTTGTTGGTGATGTGCTGTGTATAGGAAATGCCCAGATGTCTTCTGTGGCACCTCATCTCCATGCTTTGTATTCTTTCTTCGTTGTAGATCTGCTGTGAGGGTCCGTGTTTTGCAAGCGTATATGAAGATGGAGATGACAAGAGAGCGCAGCAGCCTTACCTTGGAATGTAAACTGATGGTCTTGTCTTTTTGCAAATGGGCTTCAATCTTGTCAGGGCAGCAGTTGTTTGGGCAAAACTTTGTCAAATTGGGTAAGACTTGTTTGGTTTTTATTTTCCTTTACATACAAGTATATCTGCTTGTTCAACAATCATTTAAAGGCGAGCACAACTGTCATTACTGTCTGCCACCACCACCACCACCACAATCGCTACCACCAAAATCATCCGCAACGCAACACAGTCGCCGCTATTACCACAAACGGGGCGTGTCACCCCCACTTTCACCACCACCACCACCTCCACCCTCACCAGCATCATCAACATCACCACTGTTAGCCGTCACCATCTCTAACCCCGTCACCATCGTTGTCACCGCCATTATCCAGCATCAGCATCTTCGATCTGATCGACCTGGAGCCCCTCACTTAGCCATCCCAACAATCACGCCCAATTTACCTCCATCTCTTTAAATGCCGCGCCTCCTTCCCATTCCTTCCTCCCTCCTTCCCTTCCTCCCTACCCACCCCTTCCACTCATCCACGCACCCCCATTTCACAGGCCCAGGCACTCCCTTTACCCGCTTCCACCACTCCACCCACCCTCTTACCCCATCCTCCCATTCCTCTGCTCCGATCTCTCGTACATTGTAACTATCTACAGAGGTTCTCAGACTTTCTTTTACTGTTCTGATGGTCTGTTTATCTATGTTTGCCCCCCCCCCCCCTCCCCCCCTCTCTCTCTCTCTTTCTCTCTCTCATTTTCTCTTTCTCTCCCCCCTCTATTTCCATCGCCCACTCAGTCTCTTCCACTCTCAAACTTTCTCTTTATCTATTTTTCTCCCGGTCTCTCCTCTCTCTCTCTCTCTCTCTCTCTCTCTCTCTCTCTCTCTCTCTCTCTCTCTCTCTCTCTCTCTCTCTCTCTCTCTCTCTCTCTCTCTCTCTCGTTTATTCTCAATATCACAAAGTTGTGTGGGTGTGTGTGTGTGCGTGTTTGTGTGTGTGTGTGTGTGTGTGATTACTACAAAATCTGTACGTATACAGTGTCAGTGACAAGGCCGTTGTACTACTTCCTCGCCTTCTTAATCTTCCTCGATGGATCTTCCTCGATGGATCTTCCTCGATGGATCTTCCTCGATGGATCTTCTATGTGTCTAAGTGGACGGGGCTCGATTTTTCCATCAATCAATCATTCAATCCGCCAATTAAACAATGAATCGGTCAATCAATCGTCATTTTTATATTTCTTCTTCTTCTTCTTCTCCTCCTCCTTCACTTCCTCCTTCTTCTGTTTCGTATTCTAGGCAAGACAAGCGCAGCGAAAAGTTTGAGCAGCTTGCAATAAGTGTTTCCCCCTTCAAATCTATCGTCATCTTCTGCGTCATTATTACGTAAATGAGTTGATGCATCTTCACCCAAACTGTAATTTGGTATAAAACACTCAAGCAATTTCCCCCTATTTTCGTCCTTTTTATAGATTTTGCTAACATGTAGGGCTTTCTTGACGATAGGGAAAAAATCATTCATAAGAGAAAAATGTGTTGTTGTTTTTTTCCTCCATTAAATCTTTTTAAATTTTTTCTTTCTTTTTTAATGGATAAAATTAAGAAATAAATAAGTGTAAAAAAGATGGCAAGTCATTCAAATGTTGTTTTTTTTCACACACTTAGCCGACAAAAATAAGCATTTTCCAAAGTTTTTCATTTTCTTCTGCGGCATTATCCTAACGAAGGAAAAGGAAAACGTCGAAACGATAGGCGCGCCACCACTATTTGAACTATCTGCAAGCAGTAGGTAAATGTTTCTAAGAAGTTTGGTCAAAAATCCGTTTAAGTGGTTCTTGAAATATGGCTTCCATCAGGACCGACAGATATGATCGACGGACCGTCCGAGCGATAGTTTTCGTTCTGTTTCCGGACTATTTCAAGAAATATCCAGATTAGTCTGGAATTACAGCAACAGCATCAACGGCAACAACAACAACAACAACAACAACAAAGTCAGTTAGAGCAAGCCTAAGCGACCAAAAAAAATCTATACAAGTGGACGTGCCCACATCATTCTCCTTTTATCTGTCTCTCTGTTTCTCTGTCTCTGTTTGTCTGCCTATCTGTCTGTCTGTCTGTCTGTCTGTCTGCCTGTCTGTCTCTCTCTCTCTCTCTCTCTCTCTTCCTTGATCTTCTTTTCCTTAGAACGTGATGAATTTGCTTCTTTTTTTTTTCCTTTCTTGTCACGCCCTGAATCTTGTTATCTTTTTACTTATTTCTGTAATGGAAAAAAACATTAATTTCTCAAATTTATTAAAATTACCTTTTTATGTCTGTCTGTCTCCCTTTCTCTCTCTCTCTCTCTCTCTCTCTCTCTCTCTCTCTCTTAATCTTCTTTCTTTTATAACATGATATATTAGCTTCTTCTTTTTTTTCACTTTCTTGTCACGCCTTGCATCTTTTTATCTTTTCACTTATTTCCGTGACCGCAATTTTCTTAAATCCTCCATATTTTAAAATATACTTTTCTTTTACAGATTATTTTCCTTAAGATTTTATTTTCTGTCTTTCTTTATTTTCTTCTTATTTCTTTCTTTTCTTTCTCTTTCTTTCTTTCCTTCTTTCTTTGTGTTTCTTTCTTTGTGTTTCTTAGTTTTTCTGTATTTTTTTCTGTCTTTCTTTCTTGCTTGCTTTCTGAAGAGATAACAACAAACAAACATCTGTGTTAAGAGCTAATTTTTAAATTATTAAAAAAAAATTCCAGTGAAACCATGGACTGATGGATTCTTTCCATTCTTTCTTTCTTTCTTCTTCATTCCTCAAACCGTTCTTTTCCTCGTTTTCATTTTCTTCCTTTCTTTTCTTCCTTTCCTTCCATCTCTTCTCTCTTCTTTTATCTTATCCCTTCTTATTTTTCATCTTTCTTTCTTCGTTTACTTTCTTCCCCTTTCTTACATGTATTTTGGATGAGAGAGGACATTCAGGGAAGTATGTGGATCTTTTAAGGATTTCATTTTTGTTCTGCCTTAACTTGGAAGACGCTAGAAAGGGGTTTGATTGATCAACCTTAAATGTTTCTGGAAAGAGGCGGGAGGTTGCGGAGATGGTGTGAAGGCAAGACAACGGGGAAGCGAGAAAGGGGAAGGAGAATTTGGAAGATGGGACAGAGAGAGAGAGAGAGAGAGAGAGAGAGAGAGAGAGAGAGAGAGAGAGAGAGAGAGAGAGAGACGCACATACATTGTCTGTACCTTTGTCTTATTCCAGCATGGGAGTTTTAATATTTAAATGCGCTTAATAAGTTGACATTCATTTTTTTTGGTCTGTCTATCTGTTTGTATGTCTGTCTCTCTTTTTGATTCTCCGTCTCTCTTTCTCAATCTTTTCTTCTCTCCCTCTCCCTCTCCCTCTCTGTCTGTCTGCCTCTCTATCTCTCCCTTGCCTGCCCACCCCCCTCCCTCCGCCTCTCATACAAGCGTCAACAAAATTACAATGAGAAAGTTGTGAGCATTTGTGCACTGTTTGGTAAGGTCCCGCTACTCGCCCCCACCCCAAAAATATTAATTTGTTTGTCATGATATGTCTCCTCAAAATTCTTCAGGTGCGCTGAAGAAGCTGCTCGTCGAAGTTCATCACATTTCAAAAGAGCTCTAGCACCTTCAGCGCTCAATCGTTCATAAGTGTAGTTCGGGTCTTATAGCAAGCATCCTGTTGCAAAAACAGGAAGACAATCACGCCGAGGTATGCATGAGATTGAACACAACTCACCTGAGGGCGAAAAAGCAGCCATTAGCCCCGTGGCTCCACGTTATTCCACAAACCTAATGATCTTCCTTTTGGCAGTTTACTACACGGCCATAATAATTATGATGAGGGTGATGATGCTGCTGCTGCTGCTGCTGCTGCTGCTGCTGCTGCTGATGATGATGATGATGATGATGATGTCGACTTGTTTGGCGAACACGTTCTTTCAAACAGCAAGACCAGGAGTGAGTGGGGGTCGGTAAATGCTGGTACTTGTGTGTGTGGGGGGGCGTGTGTGTGTTTGTTTGTTCGTTTGTTTGTTTGTTTGTTTGTGTGTGTTGATTTATGTGTTTTATGTGTTGGCTTTTATCTTTTATCTCTGGATTCTCCGGTGTTCTCCCTCCTTCAATATTGGTACTAGATGCAGTCAATCTACATTTCAAAATTAAAATTTTTCTTTTTTTTCGCCTCTGTATTAGCGATTTTTTAAAAAGTTCCATTGTATAAAAAGCGCGTGATAACGACTGTTATTATTATTATTATTATTAGTAGTAGTAGTAGTAGTAGTAGTAGTAGTAGTAGTAGTAGTAGTAGTAGTAGTAGTAGTAGTAGTAGTAGTAGTAGTAGTAGTAGTATCTCAATAGATATAGGATTTGGTGATATGGGTCGTGGCTAATGTGTGTAAAGTGTGTAGGGAGTGAGAGGAAGGAAGGGAGAGTGTGGATTGAATGGAAGAGTCTCGTGGCGTGTGTGAGAGTGGGTGTGTGTGTGCATTTTCATCACAATAAAAACGAGTGAGTCCTGCTCGTTATTTGTTCGTTTTCTTTGGTTCCCATTGCGCATGCCCGTAGGAGCTGATCGGTTTCACAACGAGGCTATTGCGCTAATTAACTGAGGGAGCTGACCCGAATGTTGTAGCAGCCACTCTTCTCTCTCTCTCTCTCTCTCTCTCTCTCTCTCTCTCTCTCTCTCTCTCTCTCTCTCTCTCTCTCTCTCTCTCACTCTCTCTCTCTCTCTCGCTTTCTCTTTCTCACTCTCTCTGTGAACCCTCCGTAGGGCTCTAAACTTTTGTCTCTGGCTGTCTCTTTTTGTCTGTATCTCTGCTTTTCCTCTTTTCCTTAGACGTGTTGATACTGAGTGTTTAAAGTCTTCATCGCCAAAGTTACTTGATGCTCTGACCTTGTTGTTAAACCTTGTTTGGAATACGAGCAAAATACCTGATGATTGGTCAGTTGGTGTGAACTGTCCATTGTATAAAGGGAATGGAGATCCTGTAAATGTAGACAATTATCGAGATATTACTATTCTAAGATGTTCGTGAAAATTATTTACTACCATTATTAATGACAGAATCCAGGAAGTGTAGAAAACTTGAAGTACCGTTAGATCTGCAGTTAGACTTGTTTGATAATTGTATTAAGCCTATATTACTCTATGGCTGTGAAGTAAAGTGTGTTTGAAAATATACAAATGTGCGAGAGATTTCAATTTTAAAAGTTTTAAAAATGTTACTGAAGGTGAAATCGAGCTCACACACCAAAATGCATGGTTCTAGGAGAAGTTGGAAGCTTCCCTGTATCTCTTGACGGTAAATGCAGACTACTCGCTGTGCTTCAATTGTTACATAAATTCGACACTCACGCTACGCCTATGTCACACTTTATATTGTAACTCCGAATATAGATTGCCTTTGCTTACTAGTCTTTGGTTAATTTTAAATGTGGACCAATGATTGTGAATACTCTCTAAATGAATTTAAGACTATTGGAAAGCAACGACTAAGAGAAACATTTTTACAGTCATGGCAAAACAATGTATATGACAATAACGTTTACATCAGGTATCGAATTTTTAAAGTTAATTTTTGTTTTGAAGATTACTTAATCCCCTTGTCACCGTTGTTGAGAAGAAATGTATTGAAATTCAGGCTCAATAATCATAAGTTGCCAATCCAGTCACAAAAATGTATTAATGTGCCAAGGGAAGTAAGGTTGTGTCCACTTTGTGACTTGAATGCAATTGGAGACGAATTCCACTGTTTACTTGTTCAAATCCACTAATGAAAGAATGAAGAACTTCATGTATACCTTAATAATTTTGAAACCACCCAATTGTTTTCAAATTACGAAATTTAAAAAAACTGTTGGTTTCTCCGAGCCGCTATATAAATATTATATTGTCATTATTTCAACAATATACTCTTTTTCTCACTGACTTTTGTCCTATCAAACACCTTTTCAGCAGACAAGATTTTACTTTCTGGTCTCATTCTTCATTTCTTGATTTTGTCATGCTTACACCATCTATTAAAATTATTTTGATGAATAATGAATTATGCATGATATATTTTATTGTTGAGTACATTGTTATGAATTGCGAAAGTGAATTTTTAATTATTGGGTTTCCGTCATAGAAACACTAGGGAATTTTGCAATACTGGGTCGTAAACTTTTTTTCTCCTCGTTTGCGTCTTGTTTTTATTGACAAGACTTAAATGAATTTGCACGTAACATGAAATGTGGGTTTTTTTGTTGCCATTCAGGCTTCTTTCATGTGTTTCCCCAATCCCCACCCCTCCCCACCCCATTTCTCCATGTTCTTTTTGCTAAAAAGCACCTGGGCGTATATCTCTGTATAGATGATTACACTCATGTGTTCTGCAATAAAAGGACAAAGCTCCAAAGTTGAAAGTTGCCATGAAAACAATTTGCCTTACGCTCTATGAAACCGACTTAAACCTAAAATAAATTGCAATTCGCTCTCTCTCTCTCTCTTTCTCTCTCTCTCTCTCTCTCTCTCTCTCTCTCTCTCTCTCTCTCTCTCTCTCTCTCTCAAACACACACTAAAGCACGCACATACATACAAACATCCATACACTCACACAAGTTCATCAACACACACAATACGCACACGCACGCACACCCACACACACACACACACATATATATATATATATATATATATATATATATATATATATATATATATATATATATATATATATATATATATATATATGTGGGTGTGGGTGTGGGTGTGCGTGCGTGTGCGTGTTGTGTGTGTTGATGGACTTGTGTGAGTGTATGGATGTTTGTATATATATATATATATATATATATATATATATATATATATATATATATATACGCGACTATGATGTGCCTACCTGTGTCATAAGCCTCGATTTCAGCATGTACGTTGGAATTTACCATCTGCTTGCCGCCATAATTATGATCGTCTGAAAACTGCTTCAAAAACTTTATTTATCTCGAAGTACTCGTGTTCACTGGCAGCATGTTTTGTTTTCGCTCCGCCATATTTTATTTTCCAGGGCACATAATTTCCGGTAAAGGATAGACAACTCGTCAAGGGCGTCAATTATGCATGGCGTGGTTGTACTAGGAGGAGAGTTCGCTTCACTTCTCTTTCGCAGTGTAATACATCCAACGACCTTTTCTTTGGCGCCTTTCAAACTGTTGCTTTGTTATTGGCAGAATCCAGCGGGTTTTCAAGTGCATTATACTGCTGCGTTTTGCGTCAGAAGAAAGAAGAAAAAGACGTAGAATGAGGAGGAGGAGGAAGAATGAGAAGGAGGCGCAGGCGGAAGCAGAAAATAGTATTCTGTGTAATTGCCACAAGAACATTTCACCAACGGCAGTATTTCTTCTAGAAAGTACGAATCACCACAACTGGATTCGATTAAAAATTTTAGTGATACGAAATGGACGTTTGAACACAGTAAATTTCAGATCTGTCGATCAAACTATCTACAAGCGGAAAAAAAGATTAGACCCAAAAAAAAATATGAGTCGTAAGATAAACAATGTTCCGAATTTATGTAAAACTTTCTCAATGTAAACCTTTCTGTACATTTATTTTGTGATATGTTGATACTTGTGTGCTTGGGCGTGCATTTTTGGGCACATGTGTGTGTTCATGTGTGAGCATGCATGTGTGTGTTTGTGCGCGTGAGCGCGCGCCCCAACGCAGGCTCTTAGCTTTAGTTTTGCTTTTGTTGCTTTTTTTTCCTTCCATTAAAAAAACAACAACAAAAAAACAGTTGCATTTCATTTTTGCACTGAATTACTTTTAGCACCGTATTTCACAGTTGACTTGGAACTGAAATCTCAGCTAAAACTCGCTTGATAGCATCTTTTACGCTGTTCTTTTGCTGTTTACTCAGGGATTTAGCCCTGTTTGGGGCGAGAAGTCATATGGGTGTGCACTTATGATACGTTGTCGAAATTTGGCCTTCCAGGAATGGCGTACACATAATTGGTTTCTGGAATAGTTTGAAGGGAAACATTTTTCTGCTTTCATTGTTTAGATAGGTTTAAGCGTTCTGGGTTCAATGTAAAATACACGATCGAGAGAAACACAAACAAGCAAGAATTTGTTGTGTTTGGGTATTCTTCTGTATGTGCTTATTTTTAATTAGTCTTCTGCAACATTTCTTTGCCAAGATGCCAGTGAACGTCTTTTTATGCTACCTAATCCATTTCTTCTTCTGTTTTATGTTGTATGTGTGTGCGTGCGTGTGTGTGTGTGTTTGTGCGTGTGTGTATGTGTGCGTACGCGCGCGCGTGTCTGTGTGTTTTTTTTTTTCATCAGTCTCCTTCATCTTGGCTTTGTCGTCATTGTTGTTGCAATGTTGTTTACCTGGAAGTTTTAAGTCTTTGGTTTTTAAATTACCGGCGAGTTTTGACTCTTTAAGTACGGTATTAAATTCTGTCTACGTGTTTGGCGTGGGAGTATTGTGGTAAGAAAGGGCAACAGGATAATACTGTTGTTGTTTTGTTTTTTATATTTTATTTTTAATACATATTTTTTTCTTTTATTTTTCCATTGAGCGCATCGATCTTTCTAATATAGCGTGGAATGAACGCGCTTGACAATTTGAACAAAATCAAAATTATACTGTTTACTAGATTGCTTTTTGTTGTGCTTTGGTTTGAGGTTTTTATTTAAATTTTATTTTGGGTGTTGTTTTAGTTTGTTTGTTGTTAGCTAACTTTATCGTAACGCACAAACAATAAAATAATGTCAGCCTTGTGCGGTGGCCTAGATAATGCTTTTTAAAGTGAATATGATATTGTTTTGTTTTTTGTTTGTTTTTTTTTTGGTTTGGTTTTGTGTGTGTGTGTGTGTGTGTGTGTGTTTGTTCAAACTTTTACACTATATTGCCTAGCCTTGGAAGTTAAAGTAAGTTTGAGGTCTTTTTTTTGGGGGGGGGTTGGGGGTGGGGTGGGTGGGAAGAGGGAGAGGTGAAGGAAGGAAAGGAGGTGGGAGGGGGATGGGCAAACGTTTACACTGTAGATATTGTGCTAATACGAGTAGAAGAGTTTACAAAATCACGTCAATGATGACACAGCTCTTAAAAAAGCGTGTACGCGACCTTAGACAGACTTTAAAGCCCACCCTTTTACAGCGTGGCCTCGCCAGTTGCCAACTCTACAATCATTTACGCGTCAACAACGATACAAACAGGCCGAGAACCAAGTCGTATAGTAAAAGCCTCCGATACTGTGATTGCGTGGAGTCACGCACATAGTAAGTCCAGGTTAGTCCCTCGCCTGTATAATTATGTATGTATTCTAAGGGCAGTAGGTCATCCAGTGACTATAGCAGACGGTTTCTTTTCTTTTCTTTGACTGATTGAACACGAAGTTTAGAATCAATTTTCGAAATATTGGACACACACACACACACAAACACGCAACCGGGGTTACACAGTATTATCATGACTTTCCCGAAATGCC
>CM072517.1:45833614-45938614 GCA_036898135.1 Oncomelania hupensis | reverse complement strand
AAATATGTGAGGGTACGATACAGGTGGCTAGTGACACATGTTATTATTCTTGAATATTTGGAAATAACTCACTAAAACACGCGGAGAAAAAAAACGGAAGTATTTTTCATAGAGGGGATTCCCGTTGGTGCATAGGATAGCAGAAAAGTGTGAATTGGATTACTTGTATTGCACGTTCATTCCATACTTACCAGGTTGGTGCACTTAAGGCGAGAAGTAAAAATATAAAATAACACATTTATTTGGTGTGAACCAATATATAGATCCAGGAATATAGTGTTTGATAGATTCAAAATGATTGGTACATATACACAATATATAATATAACCTATCCCCGATAGTGCTTCTTGGGTTGTGACTATATAGAATATGGTTATTGTAATGTACAAATATAGTTTCTAGGATCCTACGTCATTTTAGTGGACTCAAAGTCGCATGACTGATCTTTCTGTGGAAAGTTAGTTAATTAGTCATTGTTTACAGGGTCCAGCGGACTGCAAAGAGCCGAATCAGGACATAACTTGGTTGAAAGAGGACTCAACCCTGATCCGCATAAAAGATCTGCTGAAACAACCCTAATGGTAGCACTGAAAACACTTTAGCAGCTGGTCACTTTACAATAAAGGCATCCCACGCAGGGTACGCTGCGGCTATACTCTAATTTATCGAACCCCCGTTTACAAAAACAAAATAGAATATAAACATCATTATAAAATATTAACGAAACACATACATATAAAATGCCTACATTGCTAAATAATAATACCATGGAAAGCCCTAGAGACCATTTGGCAGAAAGCGCCCAATAGCCCCGAGCTGACCCAACTGACCCCATACACAAATGAGAAGTTTGGGGAGAGTTTTCAAGAAAAAAGGTTGATGACGAGACTAGCAAAGAAGATAGTAGATTGATAGAACAGAGTAAGAATGAGAAAGAACAAAGAAGAAAGAAAGCGACAGTGGGAATTTAAAGCACTAAATTTTCAGAAAGTTTGGATACTATTTATTAAAAAAAAAAAAAAAAAAAAAAAAAAAAACGGCACCCCCACGCTGTCAGTTAAAGTTCACTGTAGTCGTTGCGAAAATTGTAGTGTGTCTGTCTGTCTGCCTATCTGACTCTATGTCTGTATGTGCAGACGATGTGTGCGCGAGATAGTGTCACAGGTCCATCATTCTATGCCACAGTACCTGGTTTCTTCACTAGTAAGGCTGTTCAAAGGTTGAAAGGGAAACCGTGGCGGCGGTGGTCAAAAGTTGACAAAGACTGATTCTTATCTAACACGGTAAAGACTCGTTAACTGGATGAACCGCTGTTTTGTTTTGTTTTTTACGAGATGAAAAAAAAGAAGTAAAATGTGCTTTTGTGCTACTTTTAAACTTAAATAACTGTCCTTGTGCCATATATCCATTTGGTAATAACGTATCTGATTTGAATCTGCAACTAAGTAATGGCAAAAAGAGCTAAAGAATGGTGACTATTGTTTTTCTTCAAGGGAAAAACAGGATTGCCCATTCCTTTGACAGAAAAAAAGGTTATCACTGCTTTCTTGCGATATATACAGTAAACTCTTCTTTCTGATTAGATTTGGGGTATAATAAAAATTGTAGGCTATTAATTGTCAAGGAATATACTGGGCACGCAGAAAGAAAGTTCTGATTCAGATTATTAACAAAAAGGATGGAGATTTTAGGCTTATCCTAAACTTAAAATCCGTCTTTGTATCATCCACTTTAACAGTCACGATTATTAATATCAAGCATACAGAGAGAGAGAGAGAGAGAGAGAGAGAGAGAGAGAGAGAGGGAGTGAGAGAGAGAGAGAAAAAGAGAGACAGAAAGAGAGAGAGACAGAGAGAGAGAGAGAGAGAGAGAGAGAGAGAGAGAGAGAGAGAGAGAAATGTTCTGATTCAGATAATGTTATTAACAACGAGGATGGAGATTTTAGGCTAAGCCTAATCCTAACATCTGTCCTTGTATCATCCACTTCTACATTCACAATTATTAATATCAAGTATACAGAGAGAGAAAAAGAGAGAGAGAGAGAGAGAGAGAGAGTGTCACGTGGGGTTTATGGGTTACTGGGCTCTGCACAATGGAATGCTGTAACCCTCACGCTTTATTCGATGGGAACTCCTAGTTAGTCACCCTGTGAATTACTTTAATAAATTTATTTGTTTAGCTCGGTCTGTGTTAAGGCTGGGATACAGAGATAGATAGAAAAATGGTAAAAGATCACTGTCACACTAGCTTTCACACGGCTATGAATCATATGTAGTCCAGCCACTTGATAACAGTTAAACATCACACATTTATTTCTTCTACTCTATACAAGATCTTCGATGTGCTAATCTACCTTAAAACGTCATAAGTCAATGCAAATAATTCGATCGCTGATAGTCAATGCAGCTGTTATGTCTTCATCGGGCACTGGTTTCTAGATTTCATGAAGATTGGACTACTGTGGTCCTTTTTACTACAGTTCTGAAGAGTGGACTACTGTGGTCCTTTTGCTATCAGTTTGGGTGCACTTCTTCCGTGTCACTTAACTGCAGTATGGTGGGTTTGAAGTCCTTCGTTGAGGTAGCTTCTGGTACACGCTGTGTCGTCGTGTAATTTGGTCCCTTGCCACGCTGTGGGGTCTTGCAGGGTGTTTTCAGGGTTGCTCTCTCAGACTTGTGCTGTAGAGGCTAAACGGCCAACTCGCCGTTTCTGTGGAGTTGGGCGCACGGGATAGCTCGCCTGCGCGTCTGTAATATAAGAGACGAAATTCTGCACAACCCTGAATAATCGGTTTGTGCAGAGCGTCTCACTGAGAGCCAAAGTAGCCCTCAGTGATAGCTCCACATCTCTATACATAAGCGACGAACATTCCGCTATGTCCGTGGTCCACTGGAATCTCAACTCTAATTTCCTATTCATACATAAATATAAATCGTGGCAAACTACACACATACAGAATTAATAATAATATAAACATTCACTGGTACAGCCACTGGTCTGCAAACATACATATAGGTTCAACAACAGTGGTTCCGTCAGGTATACAACATGGCGGCGCAACCGGTCGTGTTTCGCCACGTGGTCACGCAATTCGGATTAACAATTCACATCTATGCATGGCAAATTCTACAAACATAATTTCAACAATAATATAAATATATCACGATGAAACAGAAGTATGTTCATTTACCTGTTTGACAAAGTCAGGCCTCGTGGCTACTTGAGTGAATTCTAAAATTCACAAGTCCTGTTTCCTGGTCTATGAGTGAAGATAGTTCTCTGCTCCGGTCTAGCTGTGTAGACTTCGGTATCTTTCGTAGCACTGACTTAAGCTATGCTAGGTTTTGACCCAGTCAGAACCGGCTCTAACCACTCTGCCTGCGTCCCATTGGTTACTTTCAGATTCAAGGCACACAGTGCTGACGTCACTAACTGCCTGCGTCAAGATCGCAGTGTGTGTACCTCCTATACTGTAATCAGCTGCTGTGTAATACTCTAACTTTCTAAAGTTACAATGACTAAACAAGGCTAAATAGTAAATAGGCAGGGTAAAACTAGTCTGTCGTGACAGAGAGAGAGAGAGAGAGAGAGAGAGAGAGAGAGAGAAGGGGAGCGGGGAACTAAATTCTCAGTTGTAATACTTCTTTATTTTTCCTACGTTTTTTATAAACTTAAAATTTTCACAAGGAGATTTTATGCAAGTCCCTAAAACTGTTGCAAAACGTTGAACATCATAAGGGCAATACGCGTAATGTGGGTGCTTTTCAGGGCATATTGAATTTGTTAATATCTGAACCAGAGAAACAAACAGAAGTACGTCGGTA
Organism: Oncomelania hupensis; assembly: GCA_036898135.1. Lineage (NCBI taxonomy): Eukaryota > Metazoa > Mollusca > Gastropoda > Littorinimorpha > Pomatiopsidae > Oncomelania > Oncomelania hupensis. Next base: position 45,934,790 of record CM072517.1, on the reverse strand, counting down.
CCTCCCGCGTCACATCTCAAGAATCAACTGTTAGATCCCGCTCAAACTTCATAGTAACATTACCTGGGTTAGTTAGCGGCCAGCTTCCACAGCCATCGTATATTTCTACTTCAAGTGTCAAGGTCGCTGGGGTCAGTTCTTTGCGAAACACGTTTTTGCTGACATTGTCTAAGCAGATTTTGTTAATGTTTAGCTTGCGGAATGGTTCAAGTAGTGGCTTATCTTTCCATGTTGCCAATTTGCTTTTCGTAATGATAAAACCGAAAGGAAAAAAAAAAACAAACGACAGCCTTTCAAAATGTTACACGCTTGAAAATGGAAATACATTTGAATGACTTGCCATCTTTTTTTCTCTCTTCACAAACTCACCATCTCTATACCACCACCACCATCATCTCCCCCAACCTCCGACTCCCTACCTTTTCCCACTTTCAGTACTTTTATTGCAGTGTTCTCTTTCTCCCGTTACATGTATACATTTTACAGTATCTTTTCTGCAGATATAGTTGATAAATTGGCGAAACAAGGAGCAATGAAAGTCTACAATTCTATTACATATAATAATATAAAGCCTTCAGTATCTGAATTATAATATCGTTATTAAAAAACTATAAATATATTCTAAACTTCCTTACAATAACAAGGTTCAGAATTTTTCTTGTCCTTGACATTTAGGTAGGATTATTAATAAACTAAAAGTGAAATCATGGAACACAAAGTTTTCAAAGTATATAGTTTGTCCTTGTTTACATCCAATATCTGTTAAACATATTTTATACGAATGTCCTATTTTAATTCAGCTATATATAGAAAAGAATGTCAATATTGAAGAATCCGCTGAAATGTTATTGCATAGTCCCGCGATAATAGACATTGCCCGTATAATGTACGTGTCCGCAGTTGTTAGTTTTGTCAGTAATGTTCTTTTTCATGGTTATAGTTCAACTTTAAGTTCTTAGATTTACTTTTGTGTTTGTTTGTCCAGGTGTAAGAACGAGTGTATAGTCTAAAATCACATGCATGTAAAAAGACGTTAAAATAAATTCTTGAATTGAATATCTTTTCTGTTCGTTGTTTGTTTGTCTCCTTTCTTCTTATAATCCTTTTGTTTTTTCTGGTGAACCTAACCTACCCGTTTGTCAGAGCGGAAACAGTCAAAGGCAGGTAACTCTAACCTTGCAAAAGTGACTGAAGGAAGACAACTAGCGTTCCAAGGGAGACCAGCAGGAGGTAAGGGGAGGGAAGCACGGTTAGTAATTGTCCGGTAAACTGAGACGTCCTCAGGGCAAACACAGGACAGCCATTCAACACAGGAAGGAGAAGAGGAGAAAGATGGATAGGATCGCGAGGCGGAGGCGAAGGAGAAGTAGAAGAAGTTGAGAAGGGTGGCCCTGGTGATGATGCAAAGGAAGGAATAAGAACTGGATGATGAGCTAGAATGTCAATGCGGAAGAAGAAGAATAGAAGACCTAATTAGAGGATGCAAGGTGAAAAAGTTAAAGTTGTCTTTTTTTTGTAAAGGTTGTAATTTTTTTAAGGGGTCGTATAAAAATATCTTTCTATATTTTGTTGCATTTTTATGAAAGTGTAATATGAGGATATTAAGGATCTTTATTTTATTTTATTTTATTTTATATTTTTTGGGTGCTCATAAGTTTACTTGGGAAATTGCATTGCTGTCATATTAAAAGATGAAATAGTGGGTAATCTTTGCTCAAACCCACCGTTAAGCCTTTTTGAATTTGGAGGTTTCTAGCTATCTTCTTTGTTGTGAAAACCAACGACTGTGACTGCTATACACGCTTTCGCAGAGGTGCTATTTTTAGAATCGAAAAGGATGTTGTTAATAGCCACAACTCCAAAATGAATTCATCGATTTATATAAAAACTTTACTTTTAAAACTTTTTTTTCTTTTTCTTTGACAGACTGCAAGGATTTTGTATCAGTGTATGGTGACCAATATATATATATCTTCATTCAAGTCAGTTGAAGTCAATAAATCTTTATTCATAGAAAATATAGAGAAAATTTGGCATGTCGCTTATTTTATATTGTACAAATAACCACATATGCTCATTACTTACCCATACACTCAGCCCACACACCCACACCCACACAATGGGGCAGGCTCACGCGGCTAAACAAAGAATACAAAGAGCATCGTGACAACTACATTTACGCATAGAACACATACCCACAAAAACTACACGTTTACATTTACAAAAAGGCAAGTCTAGAAATCTGCTTATGAAAAATATTGGTAATAACGAGCTGCGCTCTTCTCATTATTGCAACATCAACGCACAGCGAGTACCCACCTACAATGACTTGGTTATAAGTTCGTTATGTATTATTCGTGGTTGTTTTATTAACGTCTTTTTATCACCGAAATGATAAAGACCATACACACACATTCAGACTCACGCATTTAAACAGGCACGCATGTACACACACACACTCACCCACACCCACCCACACACACACACACACACACACACACACACACACACACACTGTGATGATATTCTGGGGAATATTCACAACTTTCCGGCACCTCTCATAAAAACTCGTGCGTATCGCCATACCCCTTGGGGTCATGAGCAATCTTGCCACTGTAGATTGTTCAAACCTATAAAGGGAACAGTGAAAGCCACAGTTGAAAACCTGTCTTTCCTTTATAGGCAAGACAGATTCACTGCGGCAACAGTACCCCCGTTGGAGTGCCGGGGGTTTTCAGTATAAATAGTATCCCCACTTTATGGAAATTTAGTGCTTTAAATTCCCACTGTCGCTGTCTTCCTCATTTACTCTTTCCTATTCCTGCTCTGTCCTTCACTCTGCTATACTATCTTCTTCTTCGCTAGATCAATGACCTACCTTTTTTCTTGAAAACTCTTCCTGGACAAGACTCCTTGTTTGTGTATGAGGTCTGTTGGATCAGCTTGGGAGTGTTGGACGCTTTCTGCCGGGTGGTCACTAGGGCTTCCTATGATTGTACTATTTCGCACTATAGGCATTTTATATGTATGTGTTTTGTTGATGATTTATAATGATGTTTGTATTCTATTTTGTTTTTGTAACCGGGATGTTCGCGTAGTTGAGGTCAACCCTCAGCCGTCCCCCGCGTGGGATGTCTTTATTGTAAAGTGACTGGCCGGTGGAGGGCATTCAATTTTCCCACTGGGGTTGTTTCAGCAGATCTTTTATGCGGATCTGGGGTTGTCCGGTCCTGATTTGGCTCGGAAGAGTCCGCTGGACCTAAAGCAACAATAAATCAATCAATCAATCAATCAATCAAAGCGTATCGCCATTATAAATTAAAACGAGGTTAGCATGAAACCAAGTTCCGGTCTAGCTTGTTTTGCTTTTATCAAAGCTTGATGCGTGACTTTTAAATATGGCAAATTGCCGAAAATGACGATTGTTAGAGCCAGAAAACGAGTGGGATAAGTATAAAAACGGTGGAAAAAGTACATGCTCAGTGAAAGGATGCAAACAATAATCGTAGAGGCCTGTATTTGTGGCGACTTCGAAGGTGCGTCGATCATCGACAGAAAGTGAAACAGGACCTGAAGACTCTTGTAGTTTCCATAGCTTCGCCGTCGCAACCTTCACAAAACACGAAGTAACTGACCATGTTAGGCGAGCGTTGTGGCCAAGTGGGCTAAGGCGGGACTAACTTGCCTTGTCCACAAGCCAGAAACCAATGGCGCCTGACAGGTGTGGGTTCGAGCCAGCATCTGGGCGTTATGTTTTTCCGAATATTTTTCAAAAATTCACAAATAATGTTAGGTAGGTAGGGTTTAGGCGCGCCACTGGCGATAGAAAGGGATAATAAACTGCAGCAAAAAAAAAAAAAATAAAAATATGTGAGGGTACGATACTGGTGGCCAGTGACACATGTTATTATTCTTGAATATTTGGAAATAACTCACTAAAACACGCGGAGAAAAAAACCGGAAGTATGTTTCATTGAGGGGATTCCCGTTGGTGCATAGGATAGCAGAAAAGTGTGAATACGTTTATCTTACTAGGGGGTAAGACTTATTGATAGAGGGGCGTTAGGCTACCACTATCGATCGTTCTTTTACCAGAATTCCAGAGCGATGTGATAGACTAATCACGGTGCTTGGTCACATAAAATTTATATTTGTTCTCGGGCTTTTTAGTATCATTTGGCTCAATTTGAGAAACGCTTATTACTAATCAAAAGACTAAGTTACTATGTCTCAAGAGAAGAAAACTAAGAGATACACAACAATACAAATAGAATGACACCAGTCGTATGAATGTGATTTCAATTTTTATATAGGCAACACAACTTTAACATTTCTGCATTAAACTGTAAATTAATAATTAATATAGTTCGATGTGCTGGATATTTCATTCAGCAGGTCTTCTTCATCCTATGCTAAGTGAGTCTAAGATTGTTCAAGTGGTTGACTATTTTCTTGAGGTTTAGAACTCAGTTTGCATTTGTGGGAGACTTAGCTGCACTGCTGTTGAGTGTACGCTGGAGTCCGTCTGAGGGGTCTTGCCTCTCAGGTTAATCTGGTGAGTCGGGTGAGTCTTGTAGCTACGAGGTTCGGACGTGGAGAGGTAGAATCTAGGTGGTTCTCCTTCTGTACCACGGGAGCAAGCGTCATGCGTTTGTCCCCACAAACCGTCCCAGAGCTGACCTGTAAAAGTCAGAGCTCTGGCTACAATATTCTCATCAGATATAAGTGTGCGGTCTCCTCTGCAAAGTGTCCATAGCATCAGACACCTGCAAGGTTCCCATATGCACACTTCGATCCGAATCTTAAGGCTAAGATACATCAATCCACATGCACAATGTGTCAGAAACAACAATCGGTTTCTGTAACTATATCTCATGAACATATTGTTAATACATGGCAATCAATATAATATGAATATATATAAACATACACATATCAAAACTACTGGTGTTAACTTACTTCTAGACTCTGGGATTCGTGAAACCGTCTTTTAGTCTCTAGCACTCTCTCGATGAGGTGGAGATAGGCGGACACTGCAGTTTGTTCCTTTGGTTTGACCCTCGCAGCTTCGCAGTTAGTATTCGACTGACTAGCTAAGGTTGGGCCACCAAGGATAATATGCACGGGGTTCTATTTCCTCTGACCAATCATTTAATTCTCGTTTCTTAATCTCGTTTCTACGGGCCTACATTTGACTATTCTTTCTTTGAAAATCTTCCCCACCTGTTATTGGGAGACACCCTGGGTTATGTCTGATGTCGTGTCAGCCACCACACAGGCTAGATCAAATAGAGATATGGGTCTCGGAAGCTACTTAGGGCTGTAGGAGACCCTGGTCATCTCGGTGGAGTAAGCTAGTTAAAATTCTTGGTTTAGCCAGGTCTGTCTGCGTGACTGTCTGAAGGAAGTTAATTTAACATGTGTGGGCTTCCTTTTAGATAACTCGTGAATTAACGTCAAGTTTCATTCGATGATATCTATTTCGCGCTAAGCTAATTTAAGCTTACTATATTTTGTCGTCAATATTTCTGCTGTTACACACTCACACACATATAGGCACACGCACTATCTCTATCTCTCTCACATACACACAAACATAATTTATAACCGCATTAAAACATAAGTAACAATGTCATAATGTATTTGTTTTTGTTGTTTTATAGTAAGTCACTAACAATGAAGTTCTGTAGTGAATCATCAAAACTACGTTGGTTCCGCTCTGAACACAATAGCCCATAAAACCAGATCCTTTTGGTCTGATGGTTGATAGCTGGCAATGCAGCGGAATACTAAATATGATAGTAACGACTCTCTTTTTATCTTTAGACGTGTGTGTGTGTGTGTGTGTAGGTGTGTGTGTGTGCGTGCGTGCGTGCGTGGGTGGATGTGTTGTTGTATAACGACAGAAATGAGAAATGGAATTTACTTTTTCAGTCAAAATTGGGGTAATTTGCTCGTTCCTCATTTGTCTCGCGTTCCCCATTTGTTTCGAAGTACGCGGGAGTGCTTTTTTAGTGCATGGGAGTGCAGTTGTAGTGCATGAGAGTGTTTTAAGTACAGAGGAGTGCACTATCCGGGACGGAGAAAATGCAGTCCATTTCGGAAGAAATTTCTACCTATTTCGTCCCCTATAGGAGACGAACTAGGTCAACTTTCTCGAAAAGGGGTAGGGTAAGGGCTAGTTGCAGCGCTGCAACTAGCCTTTCCCTAACCCTTTTCTCTTCAAAAATGCTTTTTTTCTGTAAAAAATGTGCTATCCGATTCCTACATTCTAAAATTACCTCGTTTGTCACCGCGCACAAGAATGTGTGTGTGTGTGTGTGCGTGTGTATGTGTGTTCCCAATGTTCAGAGAGTAAGAGAACTATTGGAGCACAAAAGCATTACCCTCTGCCTGGCAAAATATCGCTCGCATTCAAGTCAAAAATGGAGGATTGTGCTATTTAGTTGTTGTATTTTTTTTTTTTGTTAGATTTTTTTTAACAAAGTGTTCTTTTATGCATAGTGTGATTGTTTAAAAAAAAATGAAACAATTTTGATTTTTCAGAACTCCAGAGATAAATTAGGTGTCTTGATGCACGGAGTGGACCAGTATAAACAATAGTTCTAGACAATAAATGTTGTCTCAGTTCAAAACGCGTTGTAAATGATGCTTTTGTTTTGCAGTTGACCTATGTATTTGTTACGATTGAGACGCGCACGATAGATCAGATCATTTTGTTTTGCAAAGCATGCAAACACATAGTGTTTTTACCTTTGATTTGATTTTGCGTTGTTGCTAGAAGAAGCTTTGTATATTGTTAAGAATTTTCTGGAATTGCTTGTTTGTTATTAACCGAAGCTTCTAGATAGATCTGGTAATAGCTAAGCGATTCTCCTAACATAATGACGTAAGACAGTGCATAGTTCCGGTAACCAGTTTTATTTTTATTGGATGTTATTGCGTCATGCTGGAATGGTCGAATTTTTTCTCGATTGCAGAGAGACTATATAAGTAACGCACTGTCTGCTTTTAAGAGAGATTTATGATGATCTTTGAAGTGATTTTCGGAAAGCGATCTTGTATGCAGTTGATGTTTGCTGAATAAAGTTTAGAAACTTTATACAACTCCTGACTTGTTGCTGAGTGAACAGGTTGCGTGGATAAACGAATCTGAGTCACACTTATCAAGATTCAAGCATCGGGGCTGAATCAACTATTGATGAATAACCACAAGTAGACGCACAAGTATAATAACCAACATTTTGTTTTGCACACCAAACGGTACAATAATAGCGGTTCTAGATCGATGCTGGAAAGGGTTTGCTTAGCGTAATGTTCATTCATTTGTTGTTTTTTCGGTTCACATTGTTGATATCAGAATGTTTTTTTTTCCACCATTGTTTGTTTAGCACCGAAGGAAGATTCGAGATCTGTCTTACAGCAAGTTTATAATCAAATCTTCGAACTTTGTAGAACATTCTATGGGCGGACTCGGTGTGTATTTCTTGAAACGATCTTTGTTCTGATTGGTCATTAATGAAGTCATTTTCGAATGATCGAAAGTTTTCTACACTGTCCATATGGTTGTAAACAAGGCGCTTACATTGCCTGCTTGTTAAGAGATTCAGTTTTGAAGCTAGTTGTTGATGCTAATTGCATCCTTTGCTGAAAAAAGTTAGATAAATTAATTATTTATTTTATTTATTTAATCGTTCTTATATAGCGCTTTTCCAGCTCAAGAGCTGCTCAAGGCGCTGGCCTATACAGGATCTAACTCAAGCCGCCCGAGACGCCTACCCGCAGCCTTTGGGCGCATGGTCTGACGCCCGGACAACTGAGCACAATCCTGGGCAGCCAGGGATGGGGGAGAAGGACCTATGTGCATGCTGGGTGTGTTCTTTTCACCGGCTTTCACCCGTCTAGGACATGAGCGTCAGGATCTTTAAAGTCCGTTATGATGGAATGTATGTGGCACAGACTAGACCTCGGTTTATACTCTCATCCGAAGGAGTAATAATATTATATAACGACGGCTCTGCTGTATTTGTGAATGAACGGGTTGCGTTGATACGAACTCGACTGTTCCTCAGATGCCAGCGTCGGGGCTGAGTCTACCTTTGGCGAGTTAACACAGTGCTGATTTTTATCGGTGTAGAGGGATATAGCGCGCGGTGTATGATAGACTTACCCTGCTTTGCCACTGGGCATGGTAGAGACAGGAGAAAATCAGGGCCAAGCAATAGCATTCATTTCGTTAACGACCTTCCAGCAAAGGCACAGCCACGGGAGACCACTGCCAACCACTACAGCACAAAACCGGAACTTGATCCGTTAAGTGGGGGAGACCACTCCGAGGGACAAGAAACATTGGCCGATCAGGGGAGGTAACACGGGGGCAGCTTGTGTCGGGATTACGGTAGAAAGACGGCGGACCAATGACGTACGTGTGTACGGCACGAGCTCGGAGTGAGCTGCACAAGTAAGGGTCGGGGTTGACAGACAGAATCAGGGGAACAGCACGTATTTTGTAGCAGAGGCTATGGCAGCCTGCGAAAATATACTCGATGTAGGAAGTAGGAAGAGAATGACAGATATATTAACTTCCTACTTTTCCTTTTAAATTCTAATTTATCAGTCTTTTTGTGCTCTGACACATCAGTACATATATATCCTTTTTACGTTTTCACGCTGATCAACTGACCAAGAATTCAAATTCAAAGCCTTTAATGTTCTTAACTCTGACGCCGCAGGAAAGAAGTGAATATACCATTCATTGAAACAAGGGCCGTTCTCTTTTTGGTCCTGTAGAAATGAGGATAAATACAAGTAAAAGAAAAGCTTTCCTGCTCTTACTAATGTTCTTCCGTTCGTTCAGTCAATATTTACTCTGTTAAAACAATTACAGGACGATTCCGGAGGAAATCCCTTCTGTAGGATCAATTATTATATATGATCACGAATTTCTGCACCAGCCTTGATATCAATGTTAATAAAATTGGTAGTTCGGAACGGCGTAGCGACCGTGAATACTGATAAATCTTTCCTCTTTCTTTTTCATTAAAGATTTTTGTTTTAAAATCTTTAGTTAACAGTTTCTTTGTCCGGCCGTTTAAAGGATGGTTTATCTTGAAGAAATAATTATTATATATCAAATAAATTTCGACTCAGCTCTTGATGTTAATTTTTTTTTAAATCACGGTATGTGAATATGTTCGTAACGCGATCGCCAATAAATATTTCGTTCGTGCAGAAGACGTTTTATCTTTAAAATAACAATCATCCTATTGTCCATGAATTACACCCCAAGATTTGATGTTTGTGTTAAAATCACAGTATAGAAATGGGGCTACGGACAAATTCGAATACAGAAAATACATATACATAAAGCATTTCTTTTGTTTAAAATATGTTTATCGTGCGGATAACAATAAAGCCTATGTCCTTTAATTTTGACCCGAGCTGTGACGTCTTAAATGATAAACTCATTGAATGGAGAAATGTGAATAGGTTGATACAGAGAATACGACTGGAGTAAAGAGCGTGTACAAATGACATTCTTATCAGATCGTTCCTTCTACAAGCGGTGTCTTTACGGGATTGTTCTTCTTATTTCCACTTTCGATGCTTAACACATGACTCATATAATATATAACCGTGTTTTAACTTGACTTTTTCTGAAATTTCACTTTTGTTCTCCTTGATGTTTTTATGGTGTATGATGTAGTTTATGAGCGCGCGCATGTTTGTGTGTGTGTGTGAGTGAGTGCGCATGTGTGTGTGCATTTGTGTGTGTGTAATGAGTTGATTGATTAATTGATTAACTGATTGTTTAAGCACGGTCCATCTGTGTTTGGGGTATGGTGTGAAGGTGGTAGTGGCGGTGTATCTGTGGTGGTGATGGTGGTGGAGGTGGAGGTGATGGTGCTGTGTGCGTGGTTGGCGTTGGAGTAGGTCTATGTTTGTAGCTGTGGAGTGTGCGCGCGCGCGCCCACCTCTCCCTTCTCCACCCCGTCCCCTCAACCATTCCTCTCTCCAATCTCACCCCCCCCCCCCCCTTGATCCCAATCACCACAACCACCACGTACACACACTAACCCCACCATCAAATCACCCATAGTCTTTTAAAACTGATTTTTCTCTAACTCTGCTTAGTTGATTATTGTGCTTGGAATTAGCCCCCAGTTTTCTGAGGATTCCATTCTCCATTCTCCTTTTTTTTGTGCTTTATAACCTTTTGTCTTGCCCATGGCCGTAATTTTGTTTCATTGCCATTGTTCTGACTGTCACCCGGTTTCTCCTTTCAAAAATCCTCCGGCGCAGAGCTTTGTGTTCGTCCTATGACAATTTCGGTCAAAGTTTTCTGAATATCCCGTGAAAGACAACCTCTACGACAACGTTTGAATGGATGGCGATATCATCCAGCGAAATTCTAAATTGTATGTTGTGTTGTTATGGTTTGTTGTTGTTGTTGTTGTTGTTTTGGTTGGTTAATGTCCTCATTAATATCTTTTTTTTTGTTTCTGTGTATCCTTTATCTTTTGATAGATACATGTAGATACCTTTATGGTTTTAGTATGTCGAGAAAAAAAATCTATGATTCAATTAAATCCGTCTCTTTCTATCTTAGCCCCTCTATGTCCTTCTCTCTGTCTGCTTGCCTGTATATCTCTGTCTCTGAATCTCTGAATATCTGGATCTTGGTCTCTGACTCTCTCTGTCTCTGCCTCTGCCTCTCCCTCTCTCTCTGTCTCTCTCTCTCTTTCTTTCTTTCTTTCTTTCTTTCTTTCTTTCTCTCATCTCTGAATTTTTATATTCCATAATATCCTATTAATTTTGCTTCTCATAAAATGTGTAATATGAATAGGCCTTTTGAGTTGCCTTTAATTTAGCTGAATTAAATTTATTCCATGATTTAACAATTTGGAGTTTAATGGCTTTGTAATATTATATTTATTTAATATCGGTATCTTTTAATTTCCTCTGAAAACCTGTATCTTGATGAGGATATATTCTTTTCTTCTTTATTAATTGTTGTAATAAAAATATAACGAGCTTGCTTTCAGCGAAATAAAGTTTATAAGGGGCTTTTTAATATAGCATATAATGGCTTTAATGTATTTATCTCAGATTATTTTGTACTTTTTATTTTCCTCTTAAAAACTCCGATGACTAGTAGCGGACTTTGTTTCTCATTATTAAGCTGCAATTTAATAAGCAAGCTTGGTACATGGTCAAATATATCAAGATTACCTTTCTGCTGAATGAAATTCATTGAATGGCTTTCGTAAAATGGCGTTTTGATTGTTGATAGTTTTTCTGTTCTCTTATATAGTTTTATTTGTGTGTGTATAAACTATGTATAAAATGTCAGACTGTTGCTTGCAGTCATAAAGAGAGGAAATGGTGGTAGGATGGAAGAAGGAAGCTATTGTTATTATGCACTTTCTCTCTCTCTTTCTCTCTCTCTTTCTTTCTCTTTCCCTCTGTTTTTCTGTCTCCATCTCTGTCCGTTTCTCTCTCTCTCTCTTTCTCTCTCTCTTTCTCTCTCCCTCCCTCTGTCTTTCTGTTTCCATCTCTGTCTGTCTGTTTCTCTCTCTCTCTCTCTCTCTCTCTCTCTCTCTCTCTCTCTCTCTCTCTCTCTCTCTCTCTCTCTCTCTCTCTCTCTCTCTCTCTGTTCATTTGTTAAGGGACAGATTGGAAGATTAGACTTCTTAATCAGTCTAAAAATCTTTATCCCTAATAAAAAAAAGTTTCAAAGTCTCTCTCTCTCTCTCTCTCTCTCTCTCTCTCTCTCTCTCTCTCTCTCTCTCTCTCTCTCTCTCTCTCTCTCTCTCTCTCTCTCTCTCTCGGTCTTGGTCTCCGTCCGTCTGTCTGACTGTCTGTCCATCTGTCCGTCTGTCTGTCTGTCTTTCTATATCTCTCTACCCCTATACCTTCTGTCCCATTCTCTGTCTTTGTGTGTCTCTTCTAGTGTCTGTAGTATAAATTGAACGATCTTTACCTAAATACAAAGATTCACTAATTTTTAAAGCAGGTATAACATAACCAGCCCCAGTTTGGCCTGTATCTAAAACAGAACCATCAGTATAAATTTGCAAATAAGAATAATATTTTTTATCTATATGTTCATAAGCTTCTGTTGCTAACAAAAATCCATTTTCTTTTTTCCGTATAGCAGTATATTCATAATCAAAGTTTGCTCGCTTAAATTCCCATATTGGTATAGGCATTTGTGGTATTTTTTTATAGATTGAATTAGGAAATAAATTTGATCCCTGTAAAAGTTCATTTGTATAAGTTGCTATTGTTTGTAAATAACTGATACCCTGTGCTCTTTTTGGATAATCTAAATCAGATCTTACTTCTAGTTCCGTATCAGTGAAATTTTCTACAGCAGAGGCTCTAACTATATATTTAGCGCATGATAATTTTCTCCACTCATGTAATGGTAATACTCCAGCTGCTTTATAAGCATCGTCAGTTTTTGTGTGTACTGGAATACCCATAACAATTTTAATTGCTTTGCTGTCCATACTCTGGAGTTGTTTCAGTAAATATTTTGGTGCCGAAAAATATACCTCTTGTCCATACGTTAATTTAGATCTGACAAGCATGCACACAAGATGAATGAGAGTTTTAGTATCACGTCCCCATTTTTGGAAGCTTATAATCTTTATTAAATTTAAACTTTTAACGGCCTTTTCCAACAAATAATGTATATGTTTTTTCCAACTTAATTTAGATGTAAAATATACCCCGAGAAATTTTATTTCCAAATATTCAAAACTCAAAAGGCCTATTCATATTACACATTTTATGAGAAGCAAAATTAATAGGATATTATGGAATATAAAAATTCAGAGATGAGAGAAAGAAAGAAAGAAAGAAAGAAAGAAAGAAAGAAAGAAAGAGAGAGACAGAGAGAGAGGGAGAGGCAGAGGCAGAGACAGAGAGAGTCAGAGACCAAGATCCAGATATTCAGAGATTCAGAGACAGAGATATACAGGCAAGCAGACAGAGAGAAGGACATAGAGGGGCTAAGATAGAAAGAGACGGATTTAATTGAATCATAGATTTTTTTTCTCGACATACTAAAACCATAATATTTATACTGCAGAACTTACCGCAATTCTTATGGCATTAAATAAAATCTTAAGTCAACAAAAGACATTTTTTAATATATTATTATGTGTAGACTCCAAATCTGTTCTTCAGAGTCTGGACTCTAATATTTATAAAAACAGAGGTGATATTATATACGAAATAAAATATCTTATACATTGCTTAATTATTAATGGCACAAATGTTCATTTTTGTTGGATACCATCTCATTGTGGTTTATATAATAATGATTGGGCAGACAGGAAAGCAAAAGAAGGGGCGAACAATCAACACAACGTTAGCCATATTGACATCCCCTTATCAACAAAAGAAATTTATAGTATAATCGAAAATAAAATAAAAAATAAATTTCCTTTACAAATAATATGTAGTGATAATTCCCAGTATCCTCGAGTAATAACCTCTTTAGCACATCGTCTTGCTTTAAATTCTTGGAGGACAAAGTATTGCAAGGATATTGTTTGCATTTGCAATGAAAATTTAACTATAAATCATATCATTCATGATTGCAGGGTAATAACACAATATATTCCACAGAACATTCATAATGTTCAAAATAAAAATAGTAAATATTGGATTACCATCGCTAAATCTATAATTTATAGTCCTGTAGGTCATTTGTTATAAAAATTGCAAGTTTATTCTGATTCGTTTATGTCAATCTCACAAAATTGACTTTTCTGTACATGAACATTTCACAAGTTTGACATGTTCCATAGTAATTTTTTTATTTGTTTTCAAGAGTTTTAAAATATTGTTTGAATACTTAAATTTTATTTAATTTTATTTCATGTTATGTTATTGTACCATTTTGTTTAAATGTTATTTCCTTTCCCACATCCATGTAGTGCATATCCTTCCCCCCCCCCCCCCCCCCCACCTTCCTTTTATTTTCTTGTCTAAAATCACTTCGGTGAATAGACGTTAAATGAAATAAACAAACAAACAAACATCTAGTGTCTGTCTGTCTTTTTGTCTGTCTTTTTGTCTGTCGGTCTGTCTCTCTCTCTGTCTGTGTCTCTCTCTCCATCTCTCTCCCAGATTTAAGTGCCTCAGTGTCATGTAAAATGAATTTTAAGTTTCTTGATAATTCCATTCGCCCCTCTTTTTTTTTTTTTTTTTTTTAATACACCTATTGTTAGTTGAATCGCATAATCATAACATAACCACTGTGGTAATGAATATCGTGTGACGAGTTGTTTATGTAACAATGACGTGATTCTCTGGTTCTAGTGCCGGTGAAGCTGACGTCAGCTATGGAGCAGTGCCCGCAGACCTTATACGATTGCACGACTCTGGAAACGTCACTAGTGGGCGTCGCTGACGTCATCCTCATGCCGGATTTCCTCAGCTACGTCCATGACGATCATGTGCAGGTCAACGAAATCTGCAGGTCAGATATTTATTTATGGTTTACATTTTCGAACCTAGTTGTTGTTGTTGTTGTCGTTGTTGTTGTCGTCGATGTTGTTGTTGATGATGATGTTGTTGTTGTTGTTGTTGTTGTTCCTTTTTCTGCTTCTTCTTCTTCTTCTTCTTCTGATGATGATGATGATGATTATGATGATGATGATGATGATGATGATGATGATGATGATGATGATGATGATGATGATGATGATGATGATGATGATGATGATGATGATGATAAAGGAGGATGAGAAGGAAGAGGAGGAGGAGGACGTGCTGCTAGATGGACATAAAAAATGAAAAGAAGAAGCAGAAAAAGAACAAGTAGTAGTAGTAGTAGTAGTAGTAGTAGTAGTAGTAGTAGTAGTAGTAGTAGTAGTAGTAGAAGAAGTAGTAGTAGTAGTAGTAGTAGTAGTAGTAGAAGAAGAAGAAGAAGAAGAAGAAGAAGAAGAAGAAGAAGAAGAAGAAGAAGAAGAAGAAGAAGAAGAAGAAGAAGAAGAAATTCAGAGAAGGATAAAGATATTCATTAGCACCTAGGCGGCTTGCAAAGTGCCACGCTTTGCAAACAAATTGTAGGAGATTTATTTGTGTGCAGTGCTATTCATCACGATGGTTTAGCTGTGTGAGCTATTGCATGTTTGGCGGTGGCCTCTGCGCTTTTGTATGTTTGTGGAAGAGGGTTTACTTTATGCGGGGCTTCCTAACGCGCCGTGTCAAAACTTTTAGCATTAAATAATAACTACTTTATCACCACGCTCACTGAGCCTGCTAGCTTGCACCGCACCGTGCATGCTACAGTAGGATGCTTATGAACAATGTTTTGGAGTGACATTTTTTTTTTAAAATAATAGAGAAGCATGCACGGTGCCGGTAAATACGACAGTGTGTATAAAAAAATTGTCCGCATCTGAATGGCGCTCATTATCATCATCATCATCAGCAGCAGCAGCAGCAGTAGTAGCAGCAACAGCATTGTCGTTATCATGATTATTATGATTATGAATATCATCATCCTCATTATCATCCTAATCCTCATCATCATCATCATCATCATCATCATCATCTTCATCATCAACATCACCACATATTCCTGAGTGTTTATGAATCCGTTGGAAGTATCCATTTCTTTCTTTTGCATCGTCATTATACGTAGTGGGTTACACTGGGGTGTGTGTAGGCCTATGTGATGAGCCTGTGCGCGCGTGTATAAATAAATATAAGTGGTTGTGCGTGTGTTTCTCTCTGTTTGTCTGTCTGTATGTATTAGCTCATTTGTGTTCGAACTAATTAAGTCAGAGAAATGTTTACGGCACCGGGTTTCTGTACAAACAGGTGACTTTGATGATGAGAATTAAGTTGAGGGACTCTTTGATTTATTTGATGTGGTGGGTGGGTTATGGAAAAAGTAGTAGTAGTAGAGTAGATTTTAACGTCCCCGCACACCGTAGCGGTTATGGAAAAAGCTAAAAAGGCGGATTTAAGACTGGAAAAAGTGTCATTAATGTTAACACAGTAAGAATGAGTTAGAATTGAAAAGGGAGTAGAAGATGCTGATTCCGTGTTTTCGGGAGTCGCGTGAATCCGCTTGACATGAAAGTTGATAATATTTTCAGTTGTAAGCGAAAAATCGCGGGATTTTCAACAATTGTTTACATTTAAAAGGACCTAATTCGAAGGCGGTTGTTTACTATTGGCGAAAACGGGTTAACCCTAAAAATCGCATGGCTATAACATTAAACAATGATAAAGTGGCCTTTCCTTGCTCACACTAACCGCTACAGTTTGAATTTTCCGTGTCGGGTCTGACGGTGAGTGATTTCCCCTGTTTTAACGGTACATCAATGACCATAGCCGTGTGACCTTTGACCCTATTTGTGAGTGAACCCCGCGGCTTGAAGATTGCGTTTTTGGTGTCTGGGGTAGGATAAGGTCTTTTTTTTTTATCAACCTACAACGAAAAATCTTACAGAGCAATTTTTTTTTGGTCAAGGGTTCTGCTTTTTCCCGGCTTTGATAGATGCTAGTTTTAGTTCAAGAATATTGGCTTCCTATCCTATCCTATCCCGTAACTCGAAGGTCGTAGGGGCATCACAGATGATCGTTTAACCAGCATACTCCATCTTTTTCTGTTCTCAGCAGCAACACTCAGGGCTTCGTCCAGTGTCAAACCAGTCCATTATCGAATGTTGTCTTCCCACCTCTTTTTTGGTCTCGCTCTTCTTCTGCCTCCTTGCACCGTGATGCACAGTATGGCACAATATTGGCTTACCTTTGTTATTAATAGGCACACATTTAAAAAAAAATTTCATGTAAAAAAAAAAAGCTATATTTTCTTTAAGATTTTTTGGGGTGGTTGGGGAAGGGGATGTAAGTTTTTTTTCTTCAGTGAGGCAACACTCACTGTGAATGTTAAAAGGATCTGTGGAAAGGTGTGGTCAAAATGTGTCCCTGTAATATCTGAGCTTTAGCTGGGACCTTCGTTTCCTTGTTAAAACTATTACATTGTTAACAGGTTTTTTCTCTACACCCCCCCCTCACCCCCACCCCCTTTTTTTAAAATTTGATTTTGATTGTTGACACTTTATTGTCCATTTTTATCGTGAAATTCTGGGCCGCCTCCATTGCTGAAGGCGTAGTCGCAACCTGTGGCGCGCTTAGACCCAACCTACCACAGGCGCTTGTATCTGGACACGTGAGCGCCTATGCCTGTGACGCTTCTTCCTTTGGTTATCTATAATGCGTAACCAACGGGAGACGCGTCACGTGCATAGGCGCTCGCGTGTGTCCAGATACAAGCCCCTGTGCAGCCTATCTAATATTAGTCGTGTTTTTGAAATTTTGCTAGGGGATCAAACCGGAGTATACCAGAGACATTGCCCGAGTCGAAAGTATTAATAACATTTTGGAGAACCATAATGTCCAGAGGCGGCCGCGGGGTCGATACCACATCAATCAGGCGCCATTGGTTTCTAGCCTGTGGAATAGGCAAGTTACTCCCGCCTTAGACCACGCGGCCACAATGCTCGCTTGTCCGAAGATCAGTATTTGTACAGACCGTTGGATGAGAGTACAAACCATTGCACGGACTTTAACGATCCTGACGTCGCTCATGTCCTAGATGGGTGTGTGCTGGCTACACAAATACACTTAGCCGTACTAGATGGGTGTGTGCTGGCTACACAAATACACTTAGCCGTACTAGATGGGTGTGTGCTGGCTACACAAATACACTTAGCCGTACTAGATGGGTGTGTGCTGGCTACACAAATACACTTAGCCGTACTAGATGGGTGTGTGCTGGCTACACAAATACACTTAGCCGTACTAGATGGGTGTGTGCTGGCTACACAAATACACTTAGCCGTACTAGATGGGTGTGTGCTGGCTACACAAATACACTTAGCCGTACTAGATCCCTTCTCCCCACCCCTTGGTCGTCCGGGATTGTGCTCAGTCGTCTGGGCGTCAAACTATGCGCCCAAAATGTTGTAAGTTGGCGCCTCGGACGGCTTGTGTTTGACCCTGTATCGGCCAGCGCCTTGAGCAGCTCTGGAACTGGAAAAAAGCGCTTTATAAAAGTGTTTAAATTAAATGAAAATAAGGAGAGAAATTTAGGTCGGATGAAAGCGACTTGGGGAAGGTGTGGTGGGATTGGTGGGGGAGTAGTAGTAGTAGTAGTAGTAGTAGTAGCAGCAGCAGCAGCAATAGTAGTAGTAGCAGCAGTAGTAGCAGCAGCAACAGTAGCAGCAGTAGCAGTAGTAGTAGTAGATGTAGTAGTAGTAGTAGTAGTAGTAGTAGCAGGGCTAGGGATGGAGTTGCGGGGTGATTGGTGAGGATGAGGTTGTTGGTTGATGGTGTTTTGTTTCTAATGGTGTGGAGCGCTTAATGTAGAAAGGGGTAGATGTTTTCCTAATCATTGAAAGTTCCATAACTTTTAGACGCTATCATTACATGCATGATACAATTTGAGTAGGCCACTTCAAGAAGTAAAGGCCTATACTATCAGACGAAACTTAAATCTAAAGTGAATGGTTACGTTACATTTTCTAAGTCGTGATTGGTTAAGTTACATTTTCTAAGTGCACGTTTAATATGTAAATTATAAGTCATGTCTGGTTGTCAGTCCTTAAAGGGCTAAACATGTAGCTATAAATCCTAGTCGTTTCCCGAACAAAACACTAAATCTAAAATGAGCAAGGTAAAATGATGGAGACTTATACGTGTCCATCTAGTAGTTGGCCTTTGGAGAGTCCAAGACTCGACGCGCTGCCCAATTTTAATCTACTGGAACTCTTTAACCTCTGCAACGATGTTACTCCTAAATCTAAACTCTGGTAACGGATACTATTCCATCTTTAACATGCACATGGTTGATTTGTGCACAATAGACAGAAGTCAAGTAGCAAGTCACAAGTCACAACTTTACTGACGACGCCCCCCAGCCTGTTCGCCAGGTCAAACACAAAACAGCAATGGCAATAGAAGCAATGGTGTAAATAAACAAATAGGTACGCAGTAATAGTAAGGCAAAAATAAACAGTTGAAGAAAACGTTACAGAGGAATTTTGTTACACAGCGGTCGTTTTTGTGGATAGAAGGTGAGAGAGGGAGAGAGAGAGCGCGTGTGTGTGTATGTGTGTGTGTTTTCACGTGCGTGAGAAAGAGAGAGGGAGAGAGAGACCAGTATGAGCTTGTAGGTTTGACATGAGTTTGTTTAAATACTAAAGTTAAAACACACACAAACACACACACACACGCAATTACACACACAAACACATACTCTCTCTCTCTCTCTCTCTCTCTCTCTCTCTCTCTCTCTCTCTCTCTCTCAGACAAGGACGGACAAATCAAAAGCTGTATGCCGCCATTATACATGTCATTTATAAAATGAAATGCCAGTATTTTGAGGGTTGATTAATAATAGTTGAGCTGTTATGTTGTCTGGGATCATTTTCGTGTAAAATGCTTATTGTTTCCTAAACAAAATTAAACATGGTCCTTGTGCATCATCCGCTGAGAAAATCAGGAATAAATTACAGTTCTTATTTTCCCAAAATTTGTTTTATGTGTTTGTTTTTACATTTTCATAACAAAAAAGTTTCAAAATGAGTTACCGTTATGGAACAGAAGTTCGGATTGAAGATAATTCTCGTTTCTGGGAGGGAAATATAATATCAGGTCACGTGATGAACCACGAGGCTGCCGCAAAGGAAGATGGGAAACGCCAAGATGGAGTAGAATGGAATCACGGCAGTCTGGAATGAACTCCCCTTGTTTTTATGGACTCTTAATTCTGTGCCCTTGGCGTGTGCAGAGAGGATTGTGGGAAAGCAGAGAGAATTGTGGGAAGGAAGAGACCAGGACATTGAGAAAAGGAATAACCGAAGAAAGGTCGCTCGCTTTTGCATAGAAAACGGCTTTTGGAGCCATTCGGTCCGCCATTTTAGTTGTTTCACCTACACTTTGCTTTGAAAAGTTTTGGGAATGGATAATTTTTTACCTTGGTTTCAGTCTGCCGTTTTACTACTTTTAGTATTTTACCCAAATCTATAGCCTTGAAAGTAGTAAAACTTTTGGCAATGGATGTTGCAGAGACTACAGCCCAGAAAACTACACTATAAATATGAACTCTAAGAGCTGTTTTTACATTATTTTGAATTAGGTTCCACAAAAGTCTTAACTTCTGTAGCTGCATCTCATTTCGTAGAGATTATTTTAAAAAAAAACACTGCGCCCACTTAAAGTCGCAACATATATTAGTCATTATTGGCTCTTGCGACTGTCCCGTCAATTAACACCAAGACGGGAATCCAGACCCAGATTCAGATCCTGATCCAGAGTGCTCTTGTTGTTGGTTTTGAGTATTTCACTATGCTTAGGCTATATGCTACTACTGTCTTGAAGTAGTAAAACCTTTGTCCATGGATATCATTATTCTTGATGTAGGTCCGCCATTTAACGTTTTAGTATCTCACCCAAATCCTTTGGCTTTGAACTAGAAGTAGTAGACTTCGATAATGGTCATTGCTGTTTTTGTCTGTTTTTGTCTGTTTTCTCCTGTTCTTGTAATTCTGAGTCCGTCATTTTATTATTTATATTCGGAACAATACAGAACAGAAAATCTGTTGGCATCTTAACCTGTAGGTTATATTACACAGTCTTATAAATAACAATTGTTAATTATTACGCGGTGTGTATGTGAGGAAGATGGTATATTGGTGTGTATGCATGTGTGTATGTGTGTGTGTGTTTGTGTGAGTGTGTGTATGTTTAACAGTCAAGGATTTTCCAGTAACCGTTCAGTTGTATATTTATGTAGAAGATGGAAATTACATGAACCAAAATTTTCACTTTTATTTGGCCGAAAATTTAGATTTCTTGACTTAGGACCTTGAGATTAATCAATGTTTCGTTAATACAACTCTGACTTCCTCAATTATAAGAAAAACTAGGTATCCAATCACATCTGGATTGACTGGGGTGATTGTTGTCCAATGTGTTGGTGGCTCTACTCGATCCCATTGAGCTGTAATTTGAACCTAATTTCTCGAAATAAAAATATTGTTCTTAACTACTAATAAACCTCCTCCCTCTCCATCCGAATTACTGTCCAGGCAGTGATAACCTATAGTCCTTGGGTGGCGAATGCCAGGAAAAACGCCAAGCGTACGGTATTTTGCTTAACCTTTCACAATGGAAACGTGTACCCTAACCACTATACGCCTTCGCTCGTGCCCTCGATCTCGCCCCCTCAGCCCGAATTACTGTCCAGACACCGTTATCTAGAGATCGTGATTTGCGAATGGCAAGAAACACGCCAACTTCAGCCATGTTTAGTGAAACAGAAACTGTCGCGGGATAGACAACATCTGATTGTCGTATAAAAAAACGTCGCGAGCGAGGTTTTTTTTTTTTTTTAACAATTACTTTATGTACAATTCGCCGTGAAATGTAGTCGCGCGACTATACTTACTGCGAACAATAGTCGATGTTTTAAAAACTTAAAAAAAAAAAACAAGAATTAAAAAAAGAAATTCGGTACAACTTAAGGTTAAGATTAATGTGATGAATTCAATTCGGTGATGGGTGTAACTGTAACCTTTTGGTCATTTAGAGTAGAGAGGCGTTCGAGTCTCCTCTCTTGTTTCTGGGCCAGCTTATTGAGGGCGGTGCCCATCGCTTCTCCCTCGCTTGCTTTACTTTCCTAGGTTCTAAACACAGCCAGGTACCCATTCGCCACTGGACTGGAGTGTGTTGTACTGTGCTTCTTTCATTATTATTATTATTATTATTATTATTATTATTATTATTATTATTATTATTATTATTATTATTATTATTATTATTATTATTATTATTATTATTATAATAAATATTATTATTATTATTATTATTATTATTATTATTATTATTATTGTTGTTGTTGTTGTTTCATTATTATTATTATTATTATTATTATTATTATTATTATTATTATTATAAATATTATTATTATTATTATTATTATTATTATTATTATTATTATTATTATTATTATTATTATTATTATTATTATTATTATTATTGTTGTTGTTGTTTCATTATTATTATTATTATTATTATTATTATTATTATTATTATTATTATTATTATTATTATTAATATTATTTTTTTATATTATTATTATTACTTTATCGTTCGATGGTTGCCTTCCAAGCATGGCGACCCGTCCAAGTACTAACCGGTACCGTACCGATGTTGCATCGCGAAATATATCTAGCGTGTACGCAAATCTCTGCGCTACTGCACCAACTCAACACAGTTAATACAATCCCAAATCCGTGCCATGTGTGTTATGACTGAACGAATGAACATTGAAGTTTAACGTCAACACCCATCCATTGGCGATATGGCAGACGAGGATAACCATCCCAGGGAAAGAGGGGTAGGGACCTGAATCAACACTGAACCACCAAAGCAATCATACTGCTAAAATGGACGGTGAAAATGGCCACATTTTATATCGCCCACCACGGGATTCGAACCTGGGTCATCGGTTATGAACATAGAAGTTTCACGTCTACATTGGAGAAATGACAGCTGCGTAGTCGTACACAAAACTGCTGCGATGTTTGTGGTAAAGGGTGACAGGCAGTCGCACAAAATGGCTATAAGAAAGGAAGGGGAAGAGGAGGTGATGTGTTTTGTGGAAGATGGCGTGGAGTGGGAGTGTGAGGGCTGGGGGGTGGGGGTAGGAAGGGGATTCGCATAAAGAGGTATATGGGAGGACTGCGGGAGGAGAAAAATAAGATGTCTTTTTTTTTTAGGAGGGCAGTAGAAAATCAGACCCACATGACAGTCGCGATCTGGCCTCGGTCTGATTTAGAGCGGGATAATCGCGCCGCCTGGCGGTCAGCAAGGGGGAGAACTGCCACGAGCTGACCCTCGTCCCATTCGTCATAGCGATTGCCTTATTACCGTTCTTGCCAAATTGCAGATAGACCATCAACCACGCGCCGCCTTTTGTGCCCACATTTGAAAGATGACTCCTCGCTCTCTTTGTTGTCCCCATTTACTGCTGCCATCTGATCAGATCTACTGTACACCCACTATTCATGCACTTGTTTCTCCTCTGTCTTAGTATCCTCATCTTTCTATTCGTCCTCTTCTTCTTCCTTCCGCCTCATTCTCCTTGTTCTTGTTCTTCTCGTTCTTGTTCTTCTTGTTCTTCTTCTTGTTTTTCTTTTTCTTGTTGTTGTTGTTGTTGTTGTTGTTGTTGTTCTTCTTCTTCTTCTTCTTCTTCTTCTTCTTCTTCTTCTTCTTCTTCTTCTTCTTCTTCTTCTTCTTCTTCTTCTTTGCTCTTCCATGGCGTATATCCGACTTTCTTTCTCTTAATTTTACATTGCAACCCGTGATGATGACTCGGTACCGATGTAGTTATGATGATGATTATGATGACGATGATGATGATACGATAAGATAAGATAAGATAAGATAAGACAACTTTATTATCTTTTACAAGGAATTACATTGTGGTGTACAATTACATTCAACAAGGAATAAACATCACAATAATAAAAACAACAATCATAATGACAATGACGATAAAAATGCACAGTCACACATGGATATAATTACACTTATGCACGCTAACATTAAACGACAGCAAAGGTTAAATGAAATTATTTTGGGCGAACAAACACACTCACACACACATGTCATTTATTAAGTAATGAGACAGCCTTTGGGATAAAACTGTTTTTCGTTCTGAGAGTTCTGACCCTTGGTGTTTGGTAGCGCCTTCCAGAAGGCAGGAGCTGGAAGTGGTGCGCAAGCACATGAGTGCTATCCAGCACAATGCAACTGGCTTTCCGCACAACACGTCTTTCATACAACACCTGCAGACTCTCTTGTTTCACTCCCACAACCTTCCCACAGACTTTCACCACTCGATCCAGCACACTTTTGTTTTTTACACACAAACTTCCATACCAGCAGATAAAAGAAAAGGTAAGAACGGACTCAATAAAAGAAGAGTAAAAAGTCTGAAGGATGCGGCTATTGACTTGGAGATGACGATGATGATGATGATGATGATGATGATGATGATGATGATGATGGCGAAGATTCTCTCTGTTTCCGACTTTCTGTGACTTTCTCTGTCTCTGTTTGTCTGTCTCTGTGTGTGTGTGTGTGTGTGTGTGTGTGTGTGTGTGTGTGTGTGTGTGTGTCTCTCTCTCTCTCTCTCTCTCTCTCTCTCTCTCTCTCTCTCTCTCTCTCTCTCTCTCTCTCTCTCTCTCTCTCTCTCTCTCTGCTTTTTCCTTTTGAAACCCCTCTTTCTCTAAATTCCAACTCTTTGGAACTCTCGGTCGTCAATTTTTGCTTGGCATCGGACGAGTGTCCTTGCGAAATATTTCATCCACATCCGTTCATTTTTTCATTGACTTTATCCACTACCAGTGCCCACGGTCTCTGTCCTCACTGCTCTTGTCGCTGGGACATGCAATATAAACTGTCTATTGGGAAAGCATTGAATACCCCCGTTGGGGTGCCGGGGGTTTCAGTATAAATAGTATCCCCACTTTCTGGAAATTTAGTGCTTTAAATTCCCACTGTCGCTGTCTTTCTCATTTGCTCTTTCTCATTCCTGCTTTTTTTTAATCAATCTGCTATACTATCGTCTTCTTCGCTAGACCAGTCTCCTACCTTTTTTCTTGAAAACTCTTCCGGGACAAGACTCCTTGTTTGTGTATGAGGTCTGTTGGATAAGCTTGGGAATATTGGACGCTTTCTGCCAGGTGGTCACTAGTGCTTCCTATGATGTTATTATTTAGCAATGTAGGCATTTTATATGTATGTGTTTTGTTGATAATTTATAATGATGTTTGTATTCTATTTTGGTTTTTGTAAACGGGGGTTCGATAAGTTGGGGTGAAGCCTCAGCCGTCCCCTGCGTGGGATGTCTTTATTGTAAAGTGACTGGCTGGTGGAGAGCTTTCGGTTTTACCACTAGGGTTGTTTCAGCAGATCTTTTATGCGGATCGGGGGTTGTCCGGTCCTGATTTGGCTCGGAAGAGTCCGCTGGACCTAAAGCAATAATAATGTAATGTAAAAGTAAAAAAAGGTAGTCCCATAGCCTTGTGGCCGTAGGGGAGCGTGATGTTGGAGATCACACTTATCTTGGGCCAGCGTAATGAGGGTGATGCCCAACTCTCTCCCTCGCTGCTTTACCTTCCCCACCCTCAAGAGAGTAGGTACTCAATCACAGTTGAGTCAACTGGGGGCGTTGTTGTTTGTCGCTTCACACCTTAGCGGTCACCCATCCAAGTGCTAACCGCACCGGACGGTGCTTCACTTTCGACACAGTAGCGAGTGCTCCAACCACTGCACTATCCGACATGTAATGTAATGTAATGTAGAGCATTGAATTAGGCAGTAGGCACACTTCATAACCCGCAGAATGCATATGTCTTACACAACCACATTGGTTCTACACCATTTTAAAGCACAGCCAATCAGCCGACGTCTGACAATTACGAGCAGGCAGGGGACGTAACAAATGAAGGTGATCGACTGCAGCAGTTAGTGGCCTTGATTTGACGCCATTACATACGACATGCAAGCGCTGGCAACACAGAGGCCAGTAACACCCTTATTGATTGGCTGGCATGGCCTACGGCAGGAGCAAAATCTTTATTGATTGGCGGAGAGGAAAAGGCGAGCTTTCTTATTCAAATGGAGCGAGAGGAACATGCGTTGGGCGCCATGTTTTAGGGGGTCCTGAATGACCCCGGGGGTCACGAGCCGGACGAGTAAAACCAGAGGACGTGACAGACGGGTACTGGTGACTTTGTGAAGCCCTCGCTACAGGCTTGTAAAGCCCATATTGGAGATTTAGGCGGCTGTGCCAAAGTAACTTTCACACATCAAAGCATTTTTTTGCCTTTAAACACGCAACTCCCAGCTTTAAAAATTCTAAAGGCGTTGTCAAACGTCCAAAATAGGTCGTAAATAATGTGCCAAAGTCATTGTGAAAGTCAGTTTGCTCCGAAGACTCGCATTAAGTGTCGCAAATGCGTAACGCCGCTGACAGCGTTATATTAAAAGGAGAGAGAATATAATTGTAAAGCTCGTCGTCGTCGCCGTCGTCGTCGTCCTCGTCGTCGTCATCATCATCATCATCATCATCATCATTATCATTATCATCATCATCATCATCATCATCATCATCATCATCATCATCACCTTCTCCTCAACCACAATCTTCTTTTCTTTCTGTCTTTCTTTTATCATCATCATCATCATCATCATCATCATCATCATCATCATCATCATCATCATCGTCATCACCACCACCACCACCACCACCACCACCACCACCACCTCCACCTTCTTCTTCTTCTAAATTGATATTGATAATTATTCATTTAGGACAACAAGCTAGCACTAGTACCTTTATTGCCACCAGTACGATCAGCGCTATCATTGTCATTTTTTTACTTTGTCGACATTATCATGAAGCACCAACTCCACCACCAACATCATAATTCTTTTACCTCCCCACCCTTATTCTCAACCCCCTCAACCTCATCATCGACATCATCGTCGGGACATGAGTTTGGAGAAGAGAAATCCTCATCCGTTCTGGCACAAGAAATTGTACGTCTCCAAATCACCTTCAGTCCGGTTTTTGAAATGAACTTGTGGTACATCGGAGTCAGTTGACTAAGCTCCATGAAAAAAAAAGAATTGAAAGGGAGGAAACTGGTTTTCAGAAAGACTGGGAAGGGACAAAACTGTTCTGAGAAATAGACCGGTAAAGGGAGAAAACTAATCTCAGTATAGACTGGGGAAAGAGGCACAACTCAGCTGAGAAACATTCTTGCAGAGGGAAAAACTAATCTCCCGTCTAAAATTAGAAGAAGAAAAAATGGGCATTATTAAAACTCTACTAGAGGAATCTTACAGAAAGCGTATGAGCCTTTGAGGTATACCCCGTAGTACATTGACCAAGCAGGGCGTTTGAATTAAGCAGGCCCCTGTGCTGAGAACTGTGCTAGTCAAGGGCGGGCTCAAGCATCAGTACAGGCCTGCAGGGTAGAGAAATCTATAAGCCTATATAGACTACGCCATGTCAAGTCAAGTCAAAGTCAACAAACCCTTATAACCCACGACGGAGAATTAATACAGCGCATTGTATCTCAGCACAATAATCCAGCTTAAGAAACATCAACATTATTGTAGGTAATCCATAACAATCAAAAACAAAACCCTTTGACATCCAATGGCGGCCGGTCCGTTCATTGTCTCAGGACAGCGGCATCAGAGTCTCCTCTCTGAAAATCCTAAACGGGAAGAGAGGGGACTATAAACTGATTTAAAAAAAAAAAAAGTCTCAGGACAGACGGTTAGGAGAGTATGATGGGATGGCGGTTTGGTGGGGGTGGTGATGGGGAAGACATTGGTGGATGGGAGTCGAGAAGGGGGTGGGTGATGGATGGGTGGGTGGGTAGAACGACGATATTAAACTGGAAAGGCAGAACAATACACAAATCTTAATGTAGGCTACATTTGGAACGGAGAAAGCTCACGTTCAAAGGGAGAAAACTAATTTGCTGCATATAATAGACTTGGCAAGGGGCAAGACTCTGCTGAGAAACAGACTTGTAAAGAGATTAAACTAAAGGGACATGCAGGAGAGGGGGAAGAAAGTGGAAATAGATGGGTAATGGGGAAGAAAGTTATGGAGAAAGACAAACTAGTTTGAGAATTCATTACGAAAAGGACACAAATTTCGTCTCACTATACTATAGAAAGGGGGAAAAAAATCTTCTGGAAAAAAAAAAGAAAAGATTGAACGTGAAAAAAATTTGGTTGCGAAAAATATTGCAAGGAAGAGAACTCTCTTTTTAAAAAAAAGATTAGAAAGGAGCAAAAATGCCGAAAAAAAAAAACCGCGACAAACTGGGGGAAAAGAGTGGATTATTATGTGGTCAGCGGTTAGTATAGGTCAACATGTATACCTTCCTTCTCTTAGTTTCCTACCAATCCAGCTTGAAAGTTTGGATTCTGTTGATGTTGCTGGTAGACGAACTTGTCTTTCACTTTTAACGTGACTTGTACGCGTTATTTTCATCTAGACTTATACGTCTATATCTGGTCTTTTCCCGTCCATGGGAATACTAAGTTACGTGTAATTTCCAGTTCCCCACTCGCCCCTCTAAACCCCCTTACACCTATACCCCCAGATATTCCTAACATCCTTCTTCAATCTCCTACTTGTTAAAAAAAAAGCCGGTATCTCTGTGGGATAGTGGATCGTTTATCAAAGTCGTAGTAAGGAAGAGCGGTTTCCTCGCAAGCATTCCCCGTGTGGTTGATAATTCTTCCAGTGCGTCTTCAGCTTTGCAATTGCTTCCCCATAATATACCAATGATTACCATTTCATTCATGCAAATTGGAGAAGTATAAGTTCACGTGATTTCTGTCGATCGTAAGAACACACACACACACGCACACACACACACACACATACACACACACACTCGCACCACACATGCACACGTAGAGAGAGGATCCATGCACATCCACGTACATGCATACTACTGAGACCCATATGACGAGTCCTCATTCACATCTCTTCTCCCCCCCCCCCTCCTCTCTCTCCCACGCCCAACAACCCCTCTCTCTTCCACTAACTCCTTTCTTTCAATTTCGAAAGTCTTTGGTACTCCTTTTGACGAGGTCCTGGTTCGGCTCATGGTAGTCTCTGGACCCTTTAAACAGTGATTAACCAACTAAAACCCTTTTGACTAAAGCGTAACTCTCTACAGTCAGCCTAGTATCACTATCTATACATACCCAGCACAGGATGGAACTGCGATGTTGTAAGCTGGATGTAAAACTATGGCCTCTCACTCCATCTTCCAACACATGATGATTCTCAACTCACTCATTCAAACTGTCTGCAATCAGATCAGTACTGAGAAACCATCCTTCTTGAATGGGAGGTCTGTCCAACGGAATCATTGGGTTTTGTCCATCAAAAATCGTTAACAAAACGTTGGGTCTATTAAAAATCTTTATACACACACGCACACGCACGCACATACACTCACAGACACATACACACGCATGCACATACACACACATACGCATTGTCTATTAAAAGTGACAAAAAAATAAGAGATTTCGCTTATATAGCGCACTTACAAGCTCGGAGAGCTTCTCAAGGCGCTGGCCCGTAATATCCAGCAATCACAAAAGAGTGCTGAAGTCAGGATTCGAACCCACGTCGCCCAAGACGCACTCACACAAGTCGTGCGCTCTGACAACTAACCTTTTGTCTATCAAAAATCGCCAAAAACGTTTTGGTCTATTATAAAATAAAATTTTGTTTAGATGGAAACTCTTTTCTTGGACCTCAGAAACGGATAAACGGTATTATTAATATTATTATTATTATTATTATTATTATTATTATTATTATTATTATTATTATTATTATTATTATTATTATTATTATTATTATTCATTCATTCATTCATTCATTCATTCATTCAATCTCTGGGAACGCGGAAGGAATTGTCTCATGACTTTCAATAATTCTTAGGTAGGGATTCAGATTCAGATCGATTCCATATTTTACTACCAGAGGAAAATGAATGTTAATTAATCTCTTAACGTGTCTTATAATAAAGTCCTTCTTTCCGTTAATGACACATTTAATGTAATCATACACACGCACTCATGCACAGACAAACATAGATTTATAATTAATGGTAAACAACACACACACACACACACACACACCTCCACACACACACACACACACACACACACACAAATACAACAACTGTAACTTTGCAACAAGGGGAACTAACCACACTTAATATATAAAATTGTTAATTGAACAGGAACCATTTCATCTAATAACGTGAGAGGCTTGGAATAATAGAGAGCGGGAGGGAGTCGGGAGGGGAACGAGGAGTAGGGGTGGGGTGGAAGTTGAAGAGAGAGATAGTTTAAAATCTGGAGGCTGACGTGTTGATGTCGTGAGAGATTTTGAGTGACGGAGTGGAGAATTGAGCCGAACTACATTCTGGGACGCGACGAGTAACCACACTTCACAGCTGAGACTCGCGGAGACGTTACATTACGTAGGTAGATTAAAGTCCCCGGACACATAGCGTATAGGGTACCTCGCGGAGACTTACGATGGTGAGAGAGAAATACTCGACGAGTCTCAGGTACGCTTTGTGCGATGGGTGCTTTGATGCCCGCGATCTGTGGAATTTTCGTATCAGACTTCCTTTAAAGCCTGTCACACACGGAGTCTCGGTTGGAAGAGGTGCCTGCATGTTCACGGCAGAGTAGGCGTACTGAAGTGTTGTTCTCTCAACAACATTGCGATCTCTCGTCAGCGCTGTTGAAATGTTTTGCTTTGTTTTTGTTTGTTGTTGTTGTAATAACTGGAATTAAATACAGAGAGGAATAAAACTGGTACCTTGAAAAGGTTATAAGTTGGTAAAACTGCTTGAAGAAAGGAGAGAACAGCTGGCCTTCGGATAAAGCTCCTTCTTCAGTGGACCGCTGAGATGTTGACAGGTAAAAGGTTAACAGAGAACTGTTAGCATTCAAAATGTACAACAATGACAGAAACAAAAGGTTTTGTCAATCAGATTTGGCAGACTCAACACCTTGTTTAAGCTTTCGATATTTATTTCTTGTATCTCTTCTTCAGAAATGATCAAAGACAAAATGATCCATGAGAAACACATGGATAAACACACTCAAGAGAATTCTAATTTTGGTGATCCAGTTAATAGGGCAGCTATTGTGAATGCCTATTTCCTTAGCATCAGTGTGAAAAGAAAAGAAACAGCAAATGTGTGTCAGGTCTTATATTAATATAATAGTTTTATAATTATGCGTCTGTCATATTGGTGAAAAAACAATGACTGAATACTAGTACTACGCTATATTGTGGAAGTGTTTTTTTTTCGAGAGAGATGTATTTCTCTGTCATTATTGACAGTGGAATCCAGGTCTCTTTGCGAGGCATTCGAGTAACACCAACTAACCACCGAGCTATTCAGGAACCAAAATTCTTTTCAAAGACACTCAGGACAGGTCCTCCTCTTCAAAGCAATGAGGGAAAAACAGGTTAACGCGTTTCTCACTGTTAAAAACATGATTGGTGTACAAGCACCTTTTACTTCATGTATTTACTCGTTGGGATGAGAGTATACACCGAGGACTAGTCCGTGCACGCGTGCATTCCATCGCACGGATTTTAAAGATCCTGACCCTCATGTTCTAGAGGTCCCATCACCTCACCCTCCCCTTCTAACCTTCCCTCTTCGCACCTCCAACCAGTCGCCCAGGATTGTGCTCAGTCATCTGGGCGTCAGACTATGCGCCCAAACACTGCAAGTGGGCGCCTCAGGCGGGTAGGATTAGATCCCATGAGGACCAGCGCCTTGAGCAGTTCTTGAGCTGGAAAAGCGCTACATAAGAACGATGAAATAAAATAAATTAGCATCATCGCCTCTGCTCAAAGAGGTTGTTTTTTTCACACCATCATCCTAAGCTGTTTATAAAGCTTTATACTAGTATGCTGTGATTATTACCGACAACTTAAACCGATTTTCAGTTTTTAAACCGGTCATCATATCGCACTGTTCAAAACGTTAACAGAAATATAAGTGTATACGAAAATAATATTTCCTGTGAGCGTCAAAAACTTCGAGAATTCGAAAGAAACTGCAGTCTAAGTAGAGTTATGCTTATTTATTATTTAAAGTAAATAACTGTTAACGTTAGTTACTAGCTGAGCGGGTCGTTTTATATGCCGCTTTGGCGACGCAGAGGGAATATGATACTTGTGATGTAACGTCCGTGAGTTATAATAGTAAAATAATATATTTTCGATCTTCAAAGCTCAAGTATTTAAAGGCGATTTTTTTGTGTAAGGCGATCATAAAGTCTGATGCCATGGGCTGAATTATATTCAGTACTTCAGCCACGTATTGTGCTGTTTGAAACCTCACTACCTGTGTGAGTGGAGTGTTCTTAGTTTCTGTGTTAAGAGAATGCGAGTTAGGTGGGTGGAAGATGGAGGGGGGTGGTGGGTAATCGAGCGAGGGTAAGACATATGAGAGAGGGAGAGAGCGGGAGAGAGAGAACAAAGAGAGAGAAGGAGAAGAGAAAAATAGAGAGGGTGGGTTGGGGGGGGGGGGGTGAAGAAGAAGAAGAGGAAGAGGGTAAGATAGAGACAGAGAGGAGGGAAGAGTAAAACAGAAGGTGGGGAGAGCAGAGAGAGAGAGAGAGAGAGAGAGAGAGAGAGAGAGAGAGAGAGAGAGAGAGAGAGAGAGAGAGAGAGAGAAACACACACACACACAAGCCTACACACACAGGCATAGATGGAGGGAGACTCACACTCGAACATTTGATTTGCAACAAAAAATACGCAGATTTTTTTAATAGGAAGGAGCCTAATCGTTTAGTCGAGAATTTACGATTATTATATTTATGATTTTAATTATGACCATTTATTGTCCCTTTTTTAATTGGGAAACGGAGGGAGAGAGAATGAGAGAGATAGACATAGCTCAGTAAGACACAGACAGAGAAGGCGAAGAAGAAGGAAGCGATTTGTTTCTTTAAGGAACCATCCTCCAGTGCCGTCGAGGGCTGTCGTGGGTGAAGATGTTTACTGTGATCCTTGTGACTTCTCTCCTTCATTTCTCCCTACCGCAGGCGGTAGTACGCTTATCTCGGTCCTATCTTCTTACACACACACACACTTAAGCCACACGTTTTACAATAAAGCTTACAGCGTTTCTATGCATAGACCGGAGACAATGAGAAAGTCTGAGCCTAAAAACAAACTTGAGATTCAAACTATCGGTTTTCAACGTATTGTGGCATGAGACAAGACTTAGATGTGTAGAGCCGCTTTGTGCATCAGATCCATCCATGTTTAAGATTTTCCCGATATTTTCTTCTCAAGGAGTGTGTAATCCTGTAGAGTTCAAAAAAATACAGAAAGAATCATCCGTCATTTGCAAGGAACCACATCAAGGTCTAATAGATATATATGTTGCAGGACTTTTAAAGTCTTGATTCTGTCACGTGGGGTTTATGGGCTCTGCACAATGGAATTATGGACCCTCACGTTTATTCGGTGGGAACTGCTAGTAAGTCACCCTATGAATTACTTTAATAAATTTATTTGTTTAGCTCGTTCTGTGTTAAGGTTGGGGTACAGAAATAGATAGAAAAAAGGTAAAAGAATACTGTCACACTAGCTTTCACACGGCTATGAATCATATGTAGTCCAGCCTTTTGATAACAGTTAAAATCACACATTTATTTCTTCTACTCTATACAAGGTTCTCTAAGTACTAATCTAACTTAAAAAGTCTCTTTCAATGCTAATAGTTCGATCGCTGATAGTCTATGCAGCTGTTCTATCTTCATCGGGCACTCGCTAGTATATCTCATGTAGATTTGGACTACTGTGGTCCGTTTTAGAGTTTCTGAATAGTTGGACTACTGTGGTCCTGTTCTGATCAGGTTAAGTGCACTTGGGATAACACACTTAACTGGCGGGTGGTGCGGTCGAAGTCCTTCTGTGAGGTAGCTTCTGGTCCACCTGTGTCGTTGTGTAGTTGGGTTCCCTGGCCACGCTGTGGGGTCTGACAGGGAGTTTTACCGGGTCGCTCGTTCCGACTTGTGCGGTAGAGGTTCCTCAACCAACTTGTTTCTGTGGAGTGGGGTTCACAGGATAGCTCGGGATAGCTCGGGATAGCTCGGGATAGCTCGCCTGCTCGTCTGTAATATAAGAGACGAAATTCTGCACAACCCTGAATAATCGGTTTGTGCAGAGCGTCTCACTGAAAGCCAAGTAGCCCTCAGTGATAGCTCCACATCTCTATACATAAGCGACGAACATTCTGCTACTTCCGGGTTCCACTGGAATCTCACTCTAAATTCCTATACATACATAAATATCAAACGTGGCTAACTATACACATACAGAATTAATAATATTATAAACATTCAGTGGTACAGCCACTGGTCTGCAAACATACATATAAGTTAAACAACAGTGGTTCCGTATGGTATGCAACATGGCGGCGTAACCGGTCGTGTTTCGCCTCGTGGTAGGCTCTTCCACATGGTCACGCAAATTCGGATTAACAATTCACATTTATGCATAGCAAATTCTTCAAACATAATTTCAACAATACTACACATATATCACGATGAAACAGAAGGGTGTTCATTTACCTGTTTGACAAGTTCAGGCCCGTGTGACTTGATAGAATTCTACGATTCCTAAGTCCTGCTTCCTGGTCTAAGTGTAGAGAGATTTCTCTGCCAGCTTTCTAGCTGTTAACACTTCGGTGTATTACTCCCAACTGACCAAAAATGTGTTAGGCTCGGACCCAGTCAAACTGGCTCGAACCGCTTTGCGTAAGCTCTCATTGGGTAAAATGTTCATATTCAAAACTCAAGTGCTGACGTCACTGCGCTGTGTGTGTGGCTCAGGCTCGCAGTGTGCTGTAATTTAATTGCTACTGTGTACTGTACTAACTCTCTACTGTTACAAAGGCTACACAATGCTAAATAGTCGATAGGCAGAGTTTAAACTAGCCAATTCGTGACAGGCTCCCTCAACTGAAAAAAGGCGATGACTACTGGATTCGACCTTTTTCTACTACAGAGCCTAGTTTAACACTGCACTATCCTAGGGTCCTATTTACAAACTAAGTAAGTTGCTCTACCTGAGCTGCAATGCTGTGCCAGGTAGCTATGGACACTAGTGACAGGGTATTACTGGGCGGGGACGAATTCTGGTGCTGTGGCCCTTAGTTGTGTTGGGTGGGCGACAGCTGCTGTGTCCTCCACGAGATGGCGACTGAGGTAGTCGGCTCCGTGGTTTTCTTTGCCGGGGATGTACTCGATTTGGAATGAGTACGCCTGAAGGGTGAGTGCCCATCGCATCAGGCGAGAGTTCAAAGACTTGGAGGCTGCCAGGAACGATAGTGGTTGGTGGTCCACCTGAACTGTGAAATGGGTCCCATACAGGTAGAGTTGAAACTTCTGTATGGCCCAGACTAGTCCAAGGCATTCTTTCTCCGACGTGGCGTAGTGGGTCTCGGCGGGTCTCAATTTTCTGCTGGCGTAGGCGACAGGGAATAGCGTCTCTGCATTCTTGGGGTCGCGCTGTAGCAGTACTGCTCCGAGTCCTAAGTCGCTTGCGTCGGTGCGAAGAACGAATGGCTGAGTCAAATCGGGTAGGTGGAGTACTGGCGCCGATGTCATTCTGTCCTTGAGTGTTTGGAATGCTGTCTCGCATTCCGCTGTCCAAACTACTTTGTCCGGGGCGATTTTCCGGGTTCCATTTGTCAGAGGTACGGCGATGCTGTTGTAGTTGGGGATGAACTTCTGGTAGAAGCCGCAGAGTCCTAGAAATGACTGCACTTCCTTCGTTGTCTTGGGCCTAGGAGCGTCGAGTAGGCGTTTCACTGTCTTTTCTACCGGTCGCAGGCTTCCTTGACTGATGGTGTGTCCCAGAAATTCTAGTTCTGTGAATCCAATCTGACATTTGGTGGGTCTTGCCGTCAATCCCGTGTCTCTGAGGCGGGCGAGTAGTTGTTGTAGGAGCGTGACATGTTCCTCCCACGTGGGTGTTGCGATGAGGATGTCGTCCATAAACGAATGTAGGTGCTCGCTGCTCAGGGGTGCCAGGAGTTTTCGCATCATGGCGCTGAAGATGCTGGGTGCGTTGTGGAGTCCGAATGGAAGTACATTGAACTCGAAGTGTCCTTCCATAGTGCTAAACGCTAGGTACTTTCGGACTTGCGGTTGCACTGGTATCTGGTAGTATCCTTTGCTGAGGTCGATGCGTGAGAAGTACTTCGCTCGCTGTAGCTTGGCAAATAGGTCTGTCTGGTCCGGGAGTGGCTCTGGCTGGAACTGCGTTACCGCATTCAGGAGTCTGAAGTCGATGCACAGTCGATGCTCTCCGTTGGGTTTTCGCAACAATACCGTGCCTGCGCTGTAGGGTGAAGTAGACTCTGAGATGATTCCGGCTGCCAGTAAGGTGTCTATCTCTTCCTTGATGGCTCGCTGCTGCGACAGTGGCATCGGGTAGAGCTTCTGGCGGACGGGTGTTGGGTCGGTCACCGTTAGGGTTACTTCGACGAGGTCCTGTCCTCCCTGGTCGGTCTGTGAGCACAGTCTGATGTTGTCGAATGACCTGTAGTACTTGCTGTCGCTGTTTAGCGGCTAGGTCTCCGTTGAGTATCACGTCTTTGTAGGTTTCATTGGAGTGCAGGGGATACTCTACTGCATTGGTCTCCATGCTTTCTCCTTCTTCCGCGATGGCGATGGCTAACAAGTTGTGAGTGCTGGGGGTCGCTGGTCGGTCCGTGTATTTCTTGAGGAGATTGATGTGGTGGTATCGGGCTCTCCCGTTCACCTCTACTTGGTAGACTGTCTTGGATTTCTTGGCAGTCACCCGGTACGGTCCTCTCCAAGCGATGTCCAGCTTGTTGGTTCCACTTGGAAGTAAGAGTAGCACTTGATCGCCGACTTGCAGTTCTCTGTCCTTCGCGTGGCGGTTGTAGTACTTCGCCTGACGGGCTCTTGCCTTCTTCAGTGCTTCACCAGCTTTCTTCCACGTTGCTTTGAGGGTTTCCTGCAGGTCTGCGACGTACTTGGTGGCACCTCTGGGTGTGTCGTCTATCTTGGCTTCCGTCCAACTTCTGCGTAGGGCTTCTAGCGGTCCTGCTAGAGGTCTGCCGAATAGCAATGTTGACGGGGTGTAGCCTGTGGCTGCATGGGGCGTTTCTCGGTATGCGAACAGTGCCGCATTCACGTAGGTGTCCCACGCTTCTGGATTGTCGTCGGCGACTTTCCTGAGTATGGTGAGAAGGGTTCCATTCAGTCTTTCTACTTGTCCGTTGCTGGCGGGGTGGTATGGTGGTGTGCGAATGTGATGGACTTGTATCAACTCGAACACGTCTTGCATCAGGCGGCCGGTGAACTGAGATCCGTTGTCCGTTCTAATGCTGTCCGGGAATCCGACTCTGGTAAAGATGGCGATGAGTGCATCTGCAATCTTCTTGGTGTCGATCGCTGGCAACGGGACTGCTTCGCACCACATCGTACATGCGTCGACGAGTGTGAGTAGAAATCTGTTCCGCTTCTTGGTCATGGGCAGTGGTCCTACTATGTCTACTGAGACTTGCTGGAATGGCACGCCGACTACTACTGATGGTCCTAAGGTAACTGGTACGGTGTGATGTCGCGGGGAATATCGTTGACATTGGTGGCAAGATTTCACGTAGCGCTTGACATCCTCCGTGATTCCTGGCCAATAGTAGTGTGCGCTGATTCTCTGCACTGTGGCTCCAATTCCCATGTGTCCGCTGAGTGGCATGCTGTGGCCTAATTCTAGTACTTGGGCTCGAAGGGTGGCTGGTAGTACTAGTTGGGTGTGATCTCCATCTCCTTGTCGATGTAGAACTCCCTGTTCCATGTAGAAGTCTCCCTTGTGCGGGGGTGTGTGCGCCTTGGGTAGCTTCTGGAAGCACTTCGCTATCGAGGTGTCTTCTTTCTGTGCTGTTTTGATCTCTTCGAGTCCTGGATTCGGAGCGAACTCGGGCTGGGGTGGTTGGGTTTTAGCTTGGGCCCTGGTTTGCACTGCAGCTATCTCTACAGTTTTTGGGGGCGTGCCTAAGAACACATACCTACAACCTAGCACTAGATCATACAGGGGTTTCTGTAAAACAGCTGCTTGGATTCGTCCTGTGACGTACCTACTCTCTACTTCGATCCAAGCTATTGGGCAAGTAGTCGTCGGTTTCGTCAAGTCTGCTCCTTGTAAGTCGACTGTCTTGTCTGTCAAGTCCGCGCGCGATACAAGAGACTCGCTGACTATCGCGTCGTATGATAGACCTGTGTCATACAGACAGTTCGCTTCTTTTCCGTTGACCTTGACCGTGTCTGTCACCGATGGGTGATCTCCGATCGTGTGTGGCTTATTACCGCTACTTTGAGTTAGAACTCTGTGCGCTGGCCGGCTTTCGCGCTCTTCCCTACGTTGTGCGGCCAACTTGAAACATTCTGCGGTGGAGTGATTGTTTCTGTTGCAGAACGAACAATACCGTCTCTGTTCTGCGGGACCTCTTTTCCCGAATTCCGTGTTGGGTCCTTTATTTTGCCCAGGTCTGGGGTTATTCGGCTTATTCGCGGTGCGCTCTTCTCGGTTAGGGCTTCGTTTCTGTGCCTCTTTCCCGTTAGGCTTTAGGTCTCGCCTGAAGCTCTTGGCTTCTCCGTGTGCGGCCACGTACCTATCTGCGACCTTGACCAGATCTTCTAGTCTTTCCGCGCCCTGCTCTACTGAGAAGGTTCTCAGCTCGGGGGTCATGGTTTCCCGTAGCTGTTCCCATACTAACAGTTCTGTCAGTCCATCATACGTCTTAGCCGTGGCTGACTGGCTAATCCACTTATCCAGCGTTGTGGACAACCGATCCGCGAACTGCGCATAGCTCTCTCCTTTCACTCTCCGATTGGTGCGGAACTTTTGCCGGTAGCATTCTCCTGTCAGTTCGAATCCCGTTAGGAGTGCCTCTTTTACTTTGTGATAGTCAGTCACTCTGTCAGTCGGTAGCTTACTGTAGATGTCATAAGCCTTTCCTCTAAGTCCTTGACTAAGCTTGAAAGACCAATGAGTGGGATCTAGTTTATACTCTGTTGCTAGGCGCTCAAACCTAGTCAGATAGAGATCTAGACCTTCTTCTCTCTCATTGAATGTTCCCAGTGGAAATGACATTCCTTGTACCGGGTTGGATGCTACCTCTAGCTGATCTGAGTGGGAAGGGGTTGAGGAAGAACTTGAAGCTCCTGATCCCAATCTTCTTAGCTCTAACTCATGCTGTCTTTCTTTTTCCTTTTCTTCCCTCTCTTTTTCTTTCTCTGCCCTCTCTTTTTCTTTTTCTGCCCTCTCATACTCCCATCTCCTAACTTCTGCTTCTCTCTCTGCTGCTAATGCTGCCTTCTTCTGTTCTCCTTCTAATTCTAGTTTCTTCTGCTCTGCTTCTAATTTCTTTTGCTCTGCTTCTAATTCTGCTTTTCTCTGATCTGCTTCGAGTTTCTTCTGTTCTGCTTCTAATGCTAGTTTCTTCTGCTCTGCTTCTAAGGCTAGTTTCTTCGCCTCCCTTTCTGCTGCTCTCTCTGCCTTAGCCTCCTGTTTCTCTACCTCTGCATTTATATACGCAATTAGGTCCGCCCCTGCTAAGTGTAAAGCTTCTCCCAATTCCTTGAAACGCAATCTCAAGGCCACTGGGTCCGACATTGCCAAACGTGTCTATGAACACCCTCTGAATCACGTGGAATACCAAAACACTAGCAATATTGCAAGTCAATAAAAACAATGCAAAGACAATCAAATTCGTAATCAATAATAGAATAAAACAAGAGTCAAATGGCATACAACAGTTACTTAAGCAAAACCTGCAAAAGAACAATGCAACATACAGACACAAAAATAATTGAAGCAAAAAAGTTTTTAACTAAAGAATAGTGCACCCAAACTGAGTCAATGTTACCACTATTCTAAGTTATTCTACTACTCCTACTGTTATCTAATTTTATTGTACTTAGATCCGTTTATACCCAATTCCTATTATACACAGATCCTGGCTAGGCTCGCCAATTAAAGTGTCACGTGGGGTTTATGGGCTCTGCACAATGGAATTATGGACCCTCACGTTTATTCGGTGGGAACTGCTAGTAAGTCACCCTATGAATTACTTTAATAAATTTATTTGTTTAGCTCGTTCTGTGTTAAGGTTGGGGTACAGAAATAGATAGAAAAAAGGTAAAAGAATACTGTCACACTAGCTTTCACACGGCTATGAATCATATGTAGTCCAGCCTTTTGATAACAGTTAAAATCACACATTTATTTCTTCTACTCTATACAAGGTTCTCTAAGTACTAATCTAACTTAAAAAGTCTCTTTCAATGCTAATAGTTCGATCGCTGATAGTCTATGCAGCTGTTCTATCTTCATCGGGCACTCGCTAGTATATCTCATGTAGATTTGGACTACTGTGGTCCGTTTTAGAGTTTCTGAATAGTTGGACTACTGTGGTCCTGTTCTGATCAGGTTAAGTGCACTTGGGATAACACACTTAACTGGCGGGTGGTGCGGTCGAAGTCCTTCTGTGAGGTAGCTTCTGGTCCACCTGTGTCGTTGTGTAGTTGGGTTCCCTGGCCACGCTGTGGGGTCTGACAGGGAGTTTTACCGGGTCGCTCGTTCCGACTTGTGCGGTAGAGGTTCCTCAACCAACTTGTTTCTGTGGAGTGGGGTTCACAGGATAGCTCGGGATAGCTCGGGATAGCTCGGGATAGCTCGCCTGCTCGTCTGTAATATAAGAGACGAAATTCTGCACAACCCTGAATAATCGGTTTGTGCAGAGCGTCTCACTGAAAGCCAAGTAGCCCTCAGTGATAGCTCCACATCTCTATACATAAGCGACGAACATTCTGCTACTTCCGGGTTCCACTGGAATCTCACTCTAAATTCCTATACATACATAAATATCAAACGTGGCTAACTATACACATACAGAATTAATAATATTATAAACATTCAGTGGTACAGCCACTGGTCTGCAAACATACATATAAGTTAAACAACAGTGGTTCCGTATGGTATGCAACATGGCGGCGTAACCGGTCGTGTTTCGCCTCGTGGTAGGCTCTTCCACATGGTCACGCAAATTCGGATTAACAATTCACATTTATGCATAGCAAATTCTTCAAACATAATTTCAACAATACTACACATATATCACGATGAAACAGAAGGGTGTTCATTTACCTGTTTGACAAGTTCAGGCCCGTGTGACTTGATAGAATTCTACGATTCCTAAGTCCTGCTTCCTGGTCTAAGTGTAGAGAGATTTCTCTGCCAGCTTTCTAGCTGTTAACACTTCGGTGTATTACTCCCAACTGACCAAAAATGTGTTAGGCTCGGACCCAGTCAAACTGGCTCGAACCGCTTTGCGTAAGCTCTCATTGGGTAAAATGTTCATATTCAAAACTCAAGTGCTGACGTCACTGCGCTGTGTGTGTGGCTCAGGCTCGCAGTGTGCTGTAATTTAATTGCTACTGTGTACTGTACTAACTCTCTACTGTTACAAAGGCTACACAATGCTAAATAGTCGATAGGCAGAGTTTAAACTAGCCAATTCGTGACAGATTCACAAAAGATACCAGAGCTATTCGAGGGTACCGGGTGTCTACGACCTGAACTAACTGGACTATTCGTACACCACCATTAAGATATAAACATTACATCCAGTGGCGTAGATCTAGGTTATGATGTGACAGATTGATGCACTGACACTCATTTATTTATTTATTTATTTATTTATTTATTTATTTATTTATTTATTTATTTATTCGTTCTTATATCTCAATCAGCATTGAGTCTAGAATCGTATTTTATTATACAACAAAACACATTACTAATAATAGTTTTACTAAAAAAAAAAAAAAAAAAAAAAAAAAAAAAAGGCTCATTCTGTTTTATTTCGGCCTCGAACGTGTGTCTACTTCCGATGCTGGCAATTGAAAAAGGTCAGTAAAGTGGCTGCTATATCAGGCGAGTAGCTGTTCAGACGAGTGAGCTATCATAGTAATAAAATGGCTTCCACTTCGTAAGGTATATATATAAGTATGCCTTTTTCCTATGCAAATGGTACTTCAGGCTACTACTGTAATAAGCTTTTTAGTCCTATACTGTTGAATGACCCGCGTCTTGCTCTGACTAAAGCCCAAGTCACAGACATCATAGCTTTTTGGTCTTCGTAGTCGATCATCGGCTATTTCATCGTAGATGCGCGCAAGCTGCCCGTTAAATAGACGAGCGTTATATTTGTCTTCAACGCCTTTCCCCCCTAACGTTGAACCTGTCGTTCGTCGTTGCTTATCGTCGTTCGTCGTTGCTCATCGTTCATCATATTACTTTCACGAGGTATAACTGGCACACGATCCCCGTTGGGGTGCCGGGGGTTTCAGTATAAATAGTATCCCCTCTTTCTGGAAATTTAGTGCTTTAAATTCCCACTGTCGCTGTCTTTCTCATCTGCTCTTTCTCATTCCTGCTCTGTTCTATCAATCTGCTATACTATCTTCTTCTTCGCTAGACCAGTCTCCTACCTTTTTTTCTTGAAAACTCTTCCGGGACAAGACTCCTTGTTTGTGTATGAGGTCTGTTGGATCAGCTTGGGAATATTGGACGCTTTCTACCAGGTGGTCACTAGGGCTTCCTATGATGTTATTATTTAGCAATGTAGACATTTATATGTATGTGTTTTTTTGATAATTTATAATTATGTTTGTATTCTATTTTGTTTTTGTAAACGGGGGTTCGATAAGTTGGGGTGAAGCCTCAGCCGTCCCCTGCGTGGGATGTCTTTATTGTAAAGTGACTGGCTGGTGGAGAGCTTTCGGTTTTACCACTAGGGTTGTTTCAGATCAGCAGATCTTTTATGCGGATCGGGGGTTGTCCGGTCCTGATTTGGCTCGGAAGAGTCCGCTGGACCAAAAGCAATAATAATGTAATGTAATGTAACTGGCACACAATTTTCCCAAACTCTAAACTTGGGCAACATAGAAAGGGAGATAGCTAGATCCTTTTCGACTTTCCTATCATTCACTTTTATTTTCCCGGAGCATGACATCTAATAAGAATTATAATTATTCAAGAGTGTAATATAACTCCAGTCTTATTTCTGTGGGCCAGGCAACTATAACTACTTGCGTTTTACACAAAGTATTTTAGCCTCCCTTACCGTTTCATGCGCATTGACAGTGGCGTAGCTAGGGGAGGGGGAGGGGGAGGGGGATCCAAATTCGAAAGTCCCCCCGGGCCCCCACTTGAGGGGGGCCCCCAAAGGAGTGAGCGAAAAAAATTTTTAACAATAAATATTAAATATTACGCCACCGCCATGTAATCTTGGTATTCACGTTGTTATATAAGTTAGTGAATTTAGACTTATATATTTATTAAGTACATTATCTCATGTCATGATGTCGAATGTCAAAATGCAGGGGCCCCCAAAGAGGCCAAGCCCCCCGGGCCCCCAGATCCCTAGCTACGCCACTGCGCACTGACATTTTCCAAACGTCGATACGTGTAAATCAACACATAAGGACATTCGACAATAATTTGCGAGGAGTACCGGAACACAACTTTGGCAACGCCGTATGCAGCAAGTAGGCCTCTAGGTCCATTTATTTCGACTCTGCCTAATAGCAACAGCAAGACCAGCAGCAGCAGCAGGTGTTGCAGTAGGAGGAGGAGGAAGATGAGGAGATTGCATTTAGAGCTTAACATTTTACCAGTCTGATGGGAAATGGTACTTTAGAAAGGCGCGAAGCTGTCTTCCAATTTTTTTTTACTTAGCATAAGTAGCTAAGTGACATTATTCCTGAAAGCAATACTTAATAGTCGTGTCGTCTTGTCATTATATACTAAATTTTAAGAACTAGCTTCCGCTCTAGTAAGGACTTTTAGGTAATGAAGCACTCTCTATACAACCGCACGATTTTTTTTTACGAATGGAGATGACAGTAAAATTCAAGTTGCTATAAGTATAGCAATCAAACCTGAAAACCTGAATATTTTTTTATTTTGGGGAGGGAGGGGGGGGGCGGACATTTTCAGTTATAGAAAAGGTAGTTTTAAATCAACTGTTTTACATTACATTACACGATTATTGCTTTAGGTCCAGCGGACTCTTCCGAGCCAAATCAGGACCGGAATCAACTGTTTGCCTGCTTGAATTCTAACTCATTGCTTAGTCTACATCAGTCTGCTTATCGGCCATTTCACAGCACTAAATCAGCATTATTAAAGATTACCAATGACGTTCTTCTCGTTCTAGACTGTGGGAATATCTCGATATTAACATTACATGATTTGTCTGCCGCATTTGACACTGTAGATTATGATCAAAGTCTTCTACAAAACGCTTGAAAATCATTTTGGCATTTCTGGTTCCGTTTTGACCTGATTTAAATCATATCTTTCAAATCGTACACAGTCAGTAAGGATCAATGACCAATTCTCTGATCCAACTGACATGGTTTTCGGAGTTCCACAAGGCTCGGTCCTTGGACCTGTTCTCTTTGTGATTATACAAAGCCCTTGCTGTCGATGTCGCTGATCGAGAAACATGGTATCAAAAATGATACTTTTTGCCGATGACACTCAACTTTATAAGTCGTCTCGGCCAACTGAAATAGATGCTGCAGTCCAGAATCGCGGAATTGCATTTCTGATGGGAAGGCATGGATAACAAGCTTAAGTTGAATGATGATAATAAGAAATAGGAAAACATCATCCATTTCTTCTCTGCCCAGTTCTGTTCATGTTGGAAACTGATATTAAATTTTGTTCATCAGCTAGAAACGTTGGATACTATATCTCCGATGACATGACTAAATACTCATGTCACTCAAGTCTGTCGATCAGCTTACGCTGCAATCCCTCCTATTAGTTCCATCAGTTGCTACTTGACTGTTGATGCCACCAAAACTTTAGTCTGTGCTTTTGTCCTCTCTAGACTGGATTACGGTAATCCTTTTTTTTTCTGGACGCTCAAATAGTCATCAACCAATTACAAAAAGAGCAAAACTCAGCTGCTAGACTGATCTTTAGGGCTAAACATACGGGACCAAATTATACCACTGCTTCGCAAACAGCATTGGCTGCCAGTGCAAGCTCGGATTGAGTACAAACTCTCTGTTCCGTGTCGTAGTTTCTTTTCTGATACTTGTCCTCCATACCTGTCTGATCAATTCAATATATTCAATTCAATATTTTAATTTAACGTCTTTTCACAACAATGTGATTTTAGACAACCATAACAAACAAAGAAACAAACAAACA
Organism: Oncomelania hupensis; assembly: GCA_036898135.1. Lineage (NCBI taxonomy): Eukaryota > Metazoa > Mollusca > Gastropoda > Littorinimorpha > Pomatiopsidae > Oncomelania > Oncomelania hupensis. Next base: position 45,889,810 of record CM072517.1, on the reverse strand, counting down.
AATAGAAATGGTTAATTATAGTAACTTAAATAAATCTGTTCCGACAATGATACGTGCGATGTCCTGTAACATCGAACTATATAAGATGACTCTAATATCATCTTGTTCACATAAAATAATTCCATTTTCTTTGTACAGTGCTGTTAAAACAGTACAATCAAATAATATATGTTGTAAGGAAATAGTTCCAGCACATATACAAGTAACATTTTTCAAATATTTTGTACACCATGAATTCAAACGTAGCTTATATACTAATCTAGCAATAGTTCTGGAACAACTAACAATATTTACTTTAGGTATTATATTAGTAAAGTGTTGTTCTAATAGCGAATAATATTCAAATTGAGCTAATTTCACATTAGAATTAAAGACTGTATGCTCACTTTTCATTGCACCTTGTTTGGCCAATTTATCTGAAATTTCATTACCATAAATCTCTAAATGTGATGGGACCCAACAAAATGTAATTCCAATACCTCTAATTCTAATACTATGAATAAGATATCTTACTTCAAACATTATATCTGTTCTCTTTCTACATTTCCAATTTTTTAAAGCATAAAGCACTGATTTAGAGTCAACACAAATTAATATATTAAATATTTCAGAAGGAATGTTGAGTATGTATTCTAGTACCATCATTATTGCATATAGTTCACACGTAAATATTGAAAACCCGTGACCAAGATAGAAAGACTTTTGAATATTTAAATAAGGTATGAAAAATCCTGCTCCACAGATTGATGAATCCAAAACACTACCATCAGTGAATGCTTTTAAATGATTGGAATAATTATTATTTAAGTGTTCTGTAACTTCACATTTTAAAGTTTGACAATACTCAGTTTTCTTTAAATCAGTATAATCTATGTCAAAATGTGCATTTAAATGTTCCCAAGGTGGAAATTTTGGAATAACTGGTAATACTGAAATTGAAGTAATATCAATATTGCAGGCTGCCATAATATCTTGTGTATAATCTTTAATTGTTTGAATATAGGGAATAGTTTGAGCTCTTTTGGGATAATCCACACTGCTCACATTCAAAATTTCATCAGTTACTGAATTTTTTACAGACAAACATCTAATTACATATTTTGAAGTGGCTAATTTACGCTGCTCAGCTAAAGATAATATACCTGATTCTTTATATGTATTATGAGTATTAGTATGAACTGGTACACCCAAAGCCAATTTTATCGATTTGCTGTCAACGCTTTGTAATTTGTTGAGAAGATATAAAGGTGCAGAAAAATATACCTCTTGTCCGTAAATTAATTTGGATCTCACTAATGATGTAGCCAAATGCAGTAAAGTTTTTGTGTCATGGCTAAATGGCTGTGTACTTATGATTTTTAATAAATTTAATCTTTGTCTTGCTTTATTAATTAAATATTCAATATGATATTTCCAATTTAATTTAGGTGTAAAATAAACACCTAAAAATTTTATATTTTGTTTGTATGATAAATTTTGACCATTAAGTTTTATTTCTGGTAACATTTTAGGATTTTCACCGTTATTGAACAACATTAGACTTGTCTTTTCTCCAGAAAGCTCTAAACCATTTTCTGACATATAAGCAACTAAACTGTTAATTTCCTTTTGATATATTTTCTCAATATATTTAATATTTGTTTTATTTGTATGTTTTCTAATTTTAGTATTTAACCAAATCGCAATATCATCTGCATATTACACTACATGTGTGTTTTTTGATAATGCAGAAGGAAGGTCATACATTAGAATATTAAAAAGTAATGGTGCAATAATAGAACCTTGTGGAATACCCATATTTATACGTCTGTTAGATGAATATGTTTTTCCAACTTTCGTACAAATACATCTTTCTGAAAGTAAGCTTTTTATATAATAATAAATGTGACCATTAAGACCTATTGAATTTAATTTGTATAATAATCTGGCATGCCAAACACTATCGTACGCTTTTTTTACATCAAAAAATGTTGCTAATAAACTCTTTCTTTTTGAGAATTGTTTTTTAATATTTAAAGAAAGTTTGACTAAATGATCAGTTGTGCTACGACCTTTACGAAATCCTGCTTGATGAACAGGAATAATATTATTTTTGTCACAGAAATATAACAATCTCTGATTTATTATTTTTTCCATTAATTAGCAAACATGTGATGTTAATGCAATTGGTCTATAATTATTGATAGATTTTGATGTTTTACCTTGTTTTATAATGGGAATTATCACTGACTGTTTCCAATAATACGGTACAGTTCCACTTTCCCAACATTTTTGGAAAAGTGAATGCAATAATTGTTTCCATTTTAAAGGTAAATGATTTAAAATTTGATATGAAATGCCATCAATACCAACCGCAGAATTATTATTTACAAACGAATCTAATGTATCTAATACTTCTTCAAAAGTAATGGGACTATTTATATATAAGTTATTGTCGGGTAAAGGGTCTTTATATTCCTCCTTATTTTCACTATCAATTCTATATTTTAAACTATTTTCACTTAAATTATTTGTTAAACTATTTTCTGAGAAAAAATTTACAAATGCTTCCGCCTTATCTGTCGAAGAGGGAAATAAGTTATTTTCTAATTTTACCGGATATAGTTGTGATCTATAAATATTTTTAATATCTCTTACTTTTTTCCATACTTTATGCAAATCTTTAGATTCTAATACTTCTTTTTCACAAAATTCAATCCAGTGGTCCTTTTTAGCTTTTGCAATTACTCTGCTACACTGAATTTTAGCCAGTTTCATTTCTGAAAAATTTGCTTCTGTCTTATTTTTAGTCCAATGTTTAAATTTTTCTTTTTTCTTTTTTACTGCGTTTTTACATTCGTCATTCCACCATGAATTTCCATGCCGTTCAATATGTTTTGTTTTTTTTGTTTGAACTTTCGGAATGAAATGATCAGCAGCTTGTTAAATTACTTCTCTAAATGTTTCATAGAAAATGTTAATATCATCTTGTAAAATTTCATTACATGGAAAAACATTTAAATAATTATAAAACATTTCCCAATTTGCATGATGATATAAAAATTTGGGAATTTTGTCTTCAACATTAGTGTCATTACTAATTACATTTTGATTTAAATCAATCAAAATCGGTAAATGGTCACTACCTAAACAGTCTTCCTCAATATGCCATTTGCAAGTTAATGCAATATTACCTGACAAAAGAGACAAATCTATTGCTGTAGGTCTGTGTGATGAAATATCTGGTATTCTTGTCACATTACCATCATTTAATAATACTAATTTTGAATCAACAATATTTTCAACCAAACGATTACAAGTAACGATCTTGCAATCTTTTTCCCATAATGGTGAGTGAGCATTAAAATCTCCTAAAATGGCCCAATTACCTTTAGAAAAATCAAAGTTCTTAATCCAGTCAGAATTGTCATTTTTAGGACCATTAGGGAAATAAACTGATAATACATTAATTATACAACTATCGCTTATTTTAACACATGCTCCAGTAGCGTATACATCTTTAGTGTCTTTTACAACAGGAAACGGCTCAATTGATGAATATGATAAATCACACCTGATGTAAATTGCAGTCTGAATTTTCATATTTTCAGGATTAAAACTAAATAATGGAGGATAGTAGTAATTATCCAGTTTAGGTAATTTAAATTTATGAACATCCAATGACTGCAGTGCCAGCACACAACATGTTTCGTGTTCAATAAAATGTTTAAAAGACAGTAAGTTGGTAGAAATAGAACGACAGTTCCATTGTAACAATCTTGCTTGTGTAGTGTTTTTCATTATAAAATTAAAACTTAAAATGAATTTTTCTTTGCGTTATTATTATTATTTTTCAAAATGATTCATTATCATTGCATACGAAAATGCAAACCATAAAGAATGTGTTTCTATCAATGTCAATATTTCTTCAGCTGGATCTAATACCACATCCAATTCTTGTTCCACCAGTTGTTCCTGTACGCATCTCTGCATGATCTCCTTGTTTTTGGCCTGGACCAAAGCAAGTCCCTCAGGTGTCGACCCAGGTTCCGAGCCAGAACACTACTGCCTGTCTGCGTGGGATGTAAACCATCACGAAGGTTGGAAAGGCGCAAGTTGTCATGGCTCACCACAGATACATTGCTCATGTCGAACAGGTCTGCAAGCAGAATGGCATTGAAAGCCACTCGTTTCTGTTCCAAGTCAGGCTGACGAGTTGGAATAGGACAGCTGACAACAATTTTTAGGGTTGGCTTTTGTTTGGCTAATGTCTTGATGGAAGAGACCAATGATGTTGCAACAGCTTTAGGATTCTTCTTTTTCAGGTCATTGATGCCGCAATGGATGACTGTCGCTTCAAGAGGCGCCGACGTGATTATGTCAGACATCTCGGAGGTTACTTTCTCGATGGTATGAGCTTTCTTTTGAACAACTCGGAATCCGTATGCACGCCCGAGACGTCTGCCTTGAACACCATTTATGATGGAGTCGCCCACTAAAGACACTAATGGAGCATCAGAGGATGGTTGTTGCCTTTGCCTGTGGTTTTCTTTACCAGGGACATTTCCTCTTACGTCAGCAATAGTTACGTCATGTATTCTAGAACCAATGATGCTCTTGCTAGATCTTAATACATTTTCAGATTTGATTTTTTTCTTTGATAATGAACTCATTTTATTGACTCCATGACCCTTTGGAGATGCAGGAATGGCCTTCACGGCGTCAGCATAGGTAAGAAAGCTTACGACTTTTGTTTGCACTCCAAAGTCGATACCACATTCGCACCCTTCCCGTTTTTCATTTTGTTGTTTCAAGGTTTCTTCCAAAGAGGCAATACGGCCATTTATTCTTTCGACCGCATCAGCAAGAGCGCCAACTTTAAAGTTTAGATCAAGCAACAAACTTGCAGAATCGAAAGGTCGTGATGGTCCATTTCTCTTGTTGCCAAGGGTGCCAACTGAATGCACAACATTTTGAATTAAATTTATAAGAAAATGAAACATTTTTGGCTGATTTATATAGACTGAAATGGAAAAATCTTACTTTATGCACTTCGCAGCCAAATTACAAACGATGTGTAGTCATCTATGAATCTTAAAAAACTCCCGTTCCATTCGAAAAGGGCTTCGCACTTCTGTTGGCGGCCATGTTGACCGGAAGACCCCCCTGTCTGATCTGCTTCCCGTCTGTTGCACTCCTCTGCAGATTCCACGCACACTCTGAATTCCTAGAATCCGGACAAAAACATATGGAGAAAGACTATTCGGTTATTCTGCCCCATAACAGTGAAAAGCTTTACCCGCACATATCCGGCACATACCAACATACTCAAGCCTTCCAAGGTGCACTCAAAACACGTCTGTTCAGACGATACTATTGTGACTGATCTCCTGCACATCTTCACTTGTTCTGCACTATTCGCCATATCTCTGACTGACTAATGCATTTTTGACAATCTTTTATAATTGGTTTAATTGTATGTAGGATATGTTTTTAATGTTTACATGTATACTGTATTTCTACTTTTAAAACTATGGTATTGCTTTTAAAGACTTGTTTAAATTATGACATTTTTATACTAGGGATTGTCTCCTAGTAATGTTGTTTGTAATTATGTTTACGCTTGTTATTATGCATTTGGTGTTGTTTGCTTGTTTATGCTGTTTTGTATTTTGTGCAAACCTGTATGTTGTTTTTAATGTAGTAGGCGTGATATTGTCATTTTGGTTCTGTTTGGTTTTGGTGACTGCTATTGTTATTCTATATTAATAACATGTATGTATTGTTATTTTAGTGTTTCAATAATCAAATAGTTTAATGATTTTACAATGAAGAGCAGAGTGCCTTATCGTAGATCAGGAAACTGCGCTATATAAATCAGCTTTATTATTATTATTATTATTATTATTATTATTATTATTATTATTATTATTATTATTATTATTATTATTATTATTATCATTATTATTAGTAGTAGTAGTAGTAGTAGTAGTAGTAGTAGTAGTAGTAGTAGTAGTAGTAGTAGTATTAGTATTAGTATTTTTACAGTATTTTTACTTTTTATAAAAACCAACTGGTGAGAAATTGTTTTTTCGAAACCTAAAACAATTTTACCATCTATATCTGAATGAATGTGTTTGCTTTCCAGGCCCTGAGATAACAACATTATCTGCTATTACAATCGTGAATAGACGTTAAATTTCCTTCTCCGCTCCTCACAATCCCTACTCTCACCGCCGTAGCTCAAGTGGTAGAGCGTTCGCCTGGCCCACTGATGCCTCAGGTTCGAATCCCGTGTTGGGCGAAATAAAAAGTGGCCATTGTTTACTGTCCATTTTAGCAGTACGATTGCTCTGGTGGTTCAGTGAAGACTTAGGTCCCTACACCTTGTTCCCTGGAATGGTTAGCACCGTCTGCCATATCGCCAATGGTGGGTTTAGAGGTTAAACCTCAATGTTCATTGATTCCCTATTCTCGCCCTTATCTTAACTTATCCTATCCTATCCTATCCTATCCTATCCCGTAACTCGAAGGTCGTTGGGGAATCAAAGATGATCGTTTAACCAGCGTACTTTATCTTTCTCTGTCCTCAGCAACCCTCATGATTTCGCTCAGTGTCAAGCCAGTTCATTCTCGAATGTTGTTCTTCCACCTCTTTTTCTGTTTCCTCTTCTTTTGCCTCCTTGCACCGTGCATTGCAGGATGGTCTTTGCAAGGCCTGATGCTCTGGTGACGTGGCCATACCACCGGGGTTTCCGTGTCTTCACCACTGTAAGCATGTCATCGTTTTGTCCAATGGCTTGTGTGGTTGTCTGTCGGATTTGGTTGTTGGCGATGTGCTGGGTATAGGAAATGCCCAGAAGTCTTCTGTAGCACCTCATCTCCATGCTTTGTATTCTTCGTTGTAGATCTGCTGTGAGAGTCCATGTTTCGCAAGCGTATAGGAAGATGGAGATGACAAGGGAGCGCAGAAGCCTTACATTGGAGTGTAGACTCTTCTCAAAGGGCAGCAGTTGTTTGTGCGATCCTGGAGAGGATTTCCTGTCGGGACCCATTGTGATAATAATGATCATAACAATAAAAAAAAAAACAACAACCACAATAATAATAATAATAATAATAATAATAATAATAATAATAATAATAATAATAATAAGAAGAAGAAGAAGAAGAAGAAGAAGAAGAAGAAGAAGAAGAAGAAGAAGAAGAAGAATAAACAACCGCTTCTTTTTCCTAAATCAGACTCGAAGCTCAGCGATCTGAAACCAACATATTACAAGCTCACATTATTATTACACATACACACACCAAACACACATTTTCCACTCCATGTTACACTCGATGTTGTTTTTTATCAGTTGATTCAGCCCCGATGCTTGAAACCTGATAAAGTGTAACTCAGATTCGTTTATCCACGCAACCCGTTCAATCATCAAGGCTGGAGTCGTCGTATGTAGTTTTCCAACTTTATTCAGCGAACATCAACCAATGCATTCAGTCGCTTTTTCCACTCTCAACTTTCCACTTTACAATCCTCTACTTTCAACACAACTTTCCACTTTACAATTCTCTCTACTATCAACCACCTTTTGAAACAGTGCGGCACTATATATATAGTCTTTCTAAAATCGAGAAAGGGTGAGAATACCCCAGCGCGACACACCACAACCAATCAGAACCAACTTCGTCATCACTGTCTCACGTCATACAACCTTATTTGGGATAGAAGCTTTTCTAGTTACCACTAGAATTATCCATACGCTTCGATCGATAGTAAACAACCAACTCTAGAAAATTCTCAAATAATATCGACCAACTAAAATTACCAACGTTATACAAAGCTTCTTCTAATAACAACGCAAAATCAAATCAAAGGTAAATACACTCTAATATTGCATGCTTTGCAAAATAAAACGAACAGATCTATCGTGCGCGTCACACACGCACGAACTATCGTGCGCGTTTCAACGTAACACTCCAACATGTGGTGTAAAGTCAGGGAGGAATATTCACTATTTGAAGACAGGAAAAGACATTAATTTTTGGAGTTTTTAACATTAAAATAAATTGACTACATTAAATTATACTAGTGGTAAAGAAGAGAGGAAACTGAAGTAGCCCAGAAGAAAAAAAAACCTCGTTGACATGAAAAGTCTGAGCATAAAGTCACAAAAGTTCGTCGTCTGCCTCGACGAGATTCGAACCCCGGGACTTTCAGTATATTAAATCGAGCACACCTAACCCGCTGCGCCACCACGCCAACTCAACTCCTTCTCCCCTTTCTTCCTCCCCCTCCAACTTCACTCTTATCCACAACCCACCCACTGTCCCCACAGTTTTGTTTTTGTCTGGCCGTGCCCCAAGGGGCCGTTGATTTAAGAGAGGATGCGAACAAAGTCCATTTTGCTTCCGATGCCTCGCCTCGATAGTGTTGAATGGCGGTGTAAGAAGACGACCAGGAGGAGTTCACGTAACGCGCTGTGACCAGGAAACACAAACGAGCTGGGAGATTTCTTCTTCTTCTTCTTCTTCTTCTTCTTCTTCTTCTTCTTCTTATTATTATTATTATTATTATTATTATTATTATTATTATTATTATTATTATTATTATCCTCCTTCTTCTTCTTTTTTTCTCCTCCTTCTTCTTCTTCTTCTTCTTCTTCTTCTTCTTCTTCTCCTCCTCCTCCTCCTCCTTCTTCATCTTCTCCTTCGTTGTTATTGTTGATATTTTGTGGTTTTCTTCTTCTACTTCTTTTCTACCGTCTTCTTCATCGTCATCATCGTCATTATCATCACCTTCTTCTTCTTCTTCTTCTTCTTCTTCTTCTTCTTCTTCGAGAGAGAGAGAGAGAGAGAGAGAGAGAGGACCGGGTAGCTCAGTTGGTAGAGCGGCTTACTAGTAACCTAAAGGTCTCTGGTTCGAATCCCGGATTGGTCAATGTATGACTTTATTAATTTTCCCTTGCCATCAACTGGTTTGCTGGTGTCATAATAATGTGACACTTATTAGATTATACGCTCCGGTATCGTGTAACTATAATCTACAATTGCAATTCTTCTTCTTCTTCTTCTTCTTCTTCTTCTTCTTCTTCTTCTTCTTCTTCTTCTTCTTCTTCTTCTTCTTCTTCTTATTCTTCTGCTTCTTCTTATTCTTCTTCTGCTTCTTCTTCTTCTGCTATGATAATGCTATAAAAATGTGTGTATGTTTGTTTTGTAAATGAGCTCTGACTCATTTTTAATTAAACAAACCTATTTGATCTTTTATACTGTCATCATCTCCACTCCTCTATTGCCTGCTAGATTCCCCTACATTTCACCTTCAATATTAACCTGTCTAAAAATATTTTTATACATATTACTTCTTTTATGTAAAAGTAATCACTATTAGTACTGCGGCGTGTGTGTGCGTGTGTGTGTGTGTGTGTGTGCGTGTGTGTGTGTGTGTGTGTGTTTGGTGGATTGTATAAGTTTGGGCGTCTGTGTGTGTTATGCGGTGTGTTTCTCCGAGTGTTCCACAAACTACGCAAGGACTGACAGGCTATCTAAATAAATACAGTCACGCAAATAACTCATTTGTTCAGTACAGCCATTAAACAGACACATACAGCCAGCGAGAGGAAAGTCAGAGAGAGAAAGAGAGAGAGAGAGAGAGAGAGAGAGAGAGAGAGAGAGAGAACCACACACATACACACACACACACACACACACACAAGTACACACTGACAGACAGATTCAGCTGGTGATAGATCGACGATTAGGCAATTTTTTTATGTTTGTTCGCTCTTTGTTTTTTGAGTTCTTGTTTCTTCGAGACAAGGACGAGCTCAATGCTAAGAGTCCCAGGTCCCAGAGCGCATTTGGTCAGGACGTGGTCACGTGACTTTCCGTGTTTTCCTTTCCGGCAGGGTTCTTTTCCGTCACCCTGTCTGTGTTTTCTACTTCTACCCCGCCCCCCCCCCTTCCTTCCGGAAGCTGTCTGTTTTCCTTTCACCCCGAGTATTAGAAACATTTATATGTTTTATGTCCTTTTCAGGAAATTTTATTACAACACTTTAAACGTTCTAGGTTTTCATCAGATTTTTGTTGATCTACGACCGACGGCCAGCACTTAACTTGGGCAGTTTGATAAGCCTTTAAATGTGGGAATTTGCTTAATTAAAAAGGTACTGATGTTGCTGTTTTCTTGTTATCGTGGTTGCTGTGGCTTCTCCTACTGCTGCTGCTTCTGATGATGATGATGATGATGATGATGAAGAGGATGATGCGTCTGCTTCTGCTGCTGCTGATGATGATAATCATTCTCAAAACAACGACGAGGATAATAATGGCCATCACCATGACGACGACGATGATGATGGTGATGATGATGATGATGATGATGATGATGATGATGATGATGATGATGATGATGATGATGATGATGATGATGTTGCTGCTGCTAATGTTGCTGCTGCTGATGATGATAAGGAGGATGAGAAAAAGGAGGATTGTGTTCTTATACCGCTTATGTTTACACGTTAGTATAGCATGCTCAGTGCGGGGTGTTTGTCCTTGTTGTTGGTGGTGGTGTTATTGGTGTTTTTGGTTTTTGTAAAACCCTTTTATGAAATGCGTACACATAATATTAACCAATCATTGGAAGATTTTAATCTTGCACCCCAAATTGCACACTTTAATTATATTGAAGGGCCATTGTACTCAGCACAACCAGAATCTAAACTCTGAACTTCATTTGTTCAGAAGGTGGTGTGCTGAAATCTTTTCAGGGTAAATTCCGGCAATCTTTTCTTATTTTTATTTTTTATTTATTTTTTTTTTGCCTAAGGCCACATTATACAGCTAGATAATGTTGACAATTCTAAACATTGTATAAAATGACACACATGCTGATGCTGCTATGCATCTTCTCATATGTGACCAGATAAAGTCTCTCCGTGCACAATCTTGCTAAACTATTTTTTCCAGCTTGATTACACAATAATTCTTAATTCAGGTATGTATTCTGTATCGACTTCCCAACCCACTTCCATCTCACCCAATAATTTGCCTCGCCCGCGGATTTGCTACCTATATACTGCGTTCTACCATCTTCGCGTTTTAAACTTTCCCTTCAGTCTTTCTATCTGGGTTGCGTGTCAGCAAGTCGTGTGGACAACGTCATCAGTTTCGTTGTTATCTTCTTCTTTGTCTAGGTGAACCCGCAGACCAGAAATAACCTCCGTGCCGAGATCCTGAAAACCATTAAAAAGGAGCTAATCAAACAGACTCTCTCTCTGGCAAGCTTTTATCTGTGATTAAACGGGTAATGTGAAACTGCTATAGGTTAACTCCGAGACTAACCGTTATCCGCAAAGCTCCCAATTACTGCATTCAGTCGTTATACAGATTCATAGTCTTTTATTGCGTTTTGGGTTAAATGAAGTTTTGTTCCTTTATATATAGAACAGAGTTCGTGTGCTTGTTTTAGTAAACAAAGTCTTTAGTTTAATACCCATAGTTTGCTACGAAACTTACTACCCAAGCCAAGAAACTCACTCCCGCACGCACATACGTACGAACGTGCACGTATACACACACACTATATTTTCTCTTCACACGCACACACAAACACACACACGTACGTACAAACGTGCACGTACACACACTATATATTCTCTTCACATATTGTGACAAGAGCCCCATTTCCACTGCCTTTGAGCTTTTGCTTGTTTAGTCAGTGTAGACTTAGAAGGTTACTGTTAGTCTAAAGCAGACGACAGAAGTGATCATGCGTAACACAGTTGTAGCTTGATGCAAGCACAGTTGGTGACATCATCGCAGCCTACGATGGAGTTTCGAATTTTACAGCCACTTAGATTTTTCATCCAATGAGAACACAGCTAGGTTAGATAGAACCGGTTCTGGGTGATTCAAGCAAAGAGATAGAACGTCAGTCTTCGTTGAAACGCTGAGCAGTACACAGCACACTCAAGCAGAAATCTCTCTCCTGAGAAGATTAGACAGCAGTACTTGTTGAATATTCGAATTCAATCAAGTAGCCACGGCCTGACATTGTCAAACAGACGAGCAGGCGTTATATCGTGAGCCCAACTCAGCAAAAGACAAAACCAAGTCGACGCTTAAAGTTGGCTGCCGAGGCATCTCCAGCATTGTGCGAAGATAACCCAACTGACAAACCACAAAGTCAAAGACTCCACGACAACACAGATTGTCTCAGAAATGACCTCAACGCAGTGCTTCAACCACGCAGTTAAGTGCCACAAGAAACAGTGCACTAAAACTCTGTATAAACAGGACCACAGTAGTCCAGTCTTCAAGAACTCTGACCATTAAGGCAGAAAGTATCCAGTGCCCTATGATGAAAATGTAGCTGCCTAGATTCTCAGCGAGCAAACCATTCGTATTGACAAGTGAACTTTTAAGTTAGTTTCGTACTTCGAAGATCGTGTATAGAGTAGAGGAAATAAATGTGTGATATTTACTGTTATCAAGTGGCTGGACTACATATAATTCATAGCCGTGTGAAAGCTAGTGTGACAGTGATCTTTTACCATTTTTCTATCTATCTCTGTACCCCCAGCCTAAACACAGACCGAGCTAAACAAATAAATGTATTAAGTTAAGTCACAGGGAGATAACTAGCGATCCCCATCGACTAAGACGAGTGGGTAATAGCATTCCATTGTGCAGAGCCCAGCAACAATAGAACCCCCGTCACACACACACACATACACACACACGCACGTACGTACGAACGTGCACGTACACACACACACACACACACACAACCACGCCCAAGACTGTTTTAAAATTCATAAATTCAAAATCTACTGGAATTTCAAGAAATTGTAAACACAGAAATACAATAGAAAAAAGTGTTGGTACCTAATGTGTTTACCAGTTTAAAGAGCTTCTCCATGCGCTTGTTGGTCGATAACATGATCCAACTCAAGCCGCTCAAGGCGTCAACTTGCTGCATGCTTGATGCGCAGCGTCTAACTCTCAGGACAATTGAACGATCCTGAATTACCTAAATGTAAATACTCGTTTACTTTTGAGCCTGTCACCTGCCATTTTTGACAAATTGGCTGCAGCGAAACGAGGAGGTGAACACTGTTATAAAGATTCTGTGTGAGAAATAAACATCCAGTCCACGTCGGCTGCTAATACTACTACTACTACTACTACTACTACTACTACTACTACTACTACTACTACTACTACTGGATGCTATATGCGCCTTAATACTAAATCAGACTCCAAGCGCGACGATCTGTAACCAATATTCACGCTCACATGCATGTTACATAAACTCCTACATAACACAACAAATAAATATTTATCACCATACAATAGCGCCACACCAGGCGAAGGTTGTGAACAGCGACCATTCTCGGCAATAATGGCAATAAAGTAAGGTAGATATCATTGTCCCTTACATTTCAAAGGCAATGTGATCTATGTGGTCTTGGAGGTTTCGTTATTGTTTGTGGTTCACCATTTTCTGTTGTGAATTGTGTGTGTGGGTGTGTTTATGTGTGTGTGTGTGTGTGTGTGTGTGTGTGTGTGCGTGTGGCTGTTGCTGGGAGTTGATGATACAAACATTTCCAAATATTATCGTCGTGCTCTTTTTTAATGGTATTCTAAGAAACAAACAACGGCTATATATGTTGTAATGCCATCAACCGAAAAGTAGAAGGAAATTATTATCAATAATAATAATAATAATAATAATAATAATAATAATAATAATAATAATAATAATAATAATAATAATAATAAAAAGGTAAAGGTAAAGGTAGTCCCATAGCCTTGTGGCCGTAGGGGAGCGTGATGTTGGAGATCACACTTATCTTGGGCCAGCGTAATGAGGGTGATGCCCAACTCTCTCCCTCGCTGCTTTACCTTCCCCACCCTCAAGAGAGTAGGTACTCAATCACAGTTGAGTCAACTGGGGGCGTTGTTGTTTGTCGCTTCACAATAATAATAATAATATTAATAATAATAATAATAATAATAATTGGTGGTTGCTGTTTTTAAATCGCCAGGTTGTAAGTTTTTTTCCTTCGTTTCTTCGAGTAGGCACAGACGCTTGTATCTGGACACGCGAGCACCTATTTCTGTGAGGCCTCTTCCTGTGGATATCCAGATACAACATTACATTAGTTGGTTGTTGCTTTAGGTCCAGCGGACTCTTCCGAGCCAAATCAGGACCGGAGAGTCGTTACGTTATCCAGATACAAGCGCCTGTGGAATAGAGATACGCGTGGCCGACAAGACCCCATGAATTGCTACAGAATTTAACCCAAGTTGCTTATTACAGTTCCCTCCTGTTTTTGTTTTCGTTCGATTGCATCCCTCGTCGGTCAATAAAGTTCTAGAATTTCAGATGCGCTGGTAGCTGCTGCAGGGAAGACGCGAAAATGTATTTGTAGGCCTACGTGTGGGTGTTGTTTTTAAGATGGCGTAGTGACGCAACTCCATTTAAATCAAGAAGACGACCCGACCCTAGCCCTTTTTTTCGTCCTACGTATAGCAGATTATCTGATAACATCTCAGTATTGTAACGTTATATTTAATACAGAGTTTTGTTTTGTTTTTCCCGGTCCAAAACAACAAGAAGTGTTTTAAAAGCCAGAAATTATTGATGCGTGAGAATCTGTTCAATTAACAAAATGGACTGATGCGAAACGGTAATATTTAAATATAGTATCCAATACAAATTGCTCTTTTGCCTTACAATACAATACAATACAATACAATACAATACAATACAATTAAGTCCGATAATAAGCCAGAAACATCGCCGTCAGTTCTAAGGAATTGATTCGTACACGTTTGCACCTTGAATAGCTGAGTTCGGCAAGCGATGTGAGCTTTATTATTCAATTCAGTTCTACAAGTCTGTATTACCTCTTACAAGAAATTATGACAACGCATTATTATTGTTATTCTAATTTTTTTTCTTCTTCTTCTTCTTCTTCTTCTTCTTCTTCTTCTTCTTATTATTATTATTATTATTATTATTATTATTATTATTATTATTATTATTATTATTATAACTCTGCACCCTTTAGGGTCCAGCACTTGTTTCTTCTTCTTCTTCTTCTCCTCCTCTTCTTCTTCGTTATTCTTCTTCTTCTCCTCCTCCTCCTCCTCCTTCTTCTTCTTCTTCTTCTTCTTCTTCTTCTTCTTCTTCTTCTTCTTCTTCTTCTTCTTCTTCTTCTTCTTCTCCTTCTTCTTCTTCTCCTCCTCTTCTTCTTCGTTATTCTTCTTCTTCTCCTCCTCCTAGCTCCTAGCTCCTTCTTCTTCTTCTTCTTCTTCTTCTTCTTCTTCTTCTTCTTCTTCTTCTTCTTCTTCTTCTTCTATTATTATTATTAGTAGTAGTAGTGGTAGTATTAGTAGTAGTAGTAGTAGTAGTAGTAGTAGTAGTAGTAGTAGTAGTAGTAGTAGTAGTAGTAGTAGTAGATTGATTGATTTGATTTTTGTGTGTTTTCTTGTAGTTGGGGTTGGCGATGGGATGGAAAATAATATCATCATCATCATCATCATCATCATCATCATCATCATCATCATCATCATCATCATCATCATCATCATCACTTGCAAGAAGGACTTCGGAGGCTGAATCAATGTAGACACAAGACGATCTGACCACAGAACGCCGGCGGGAGGTGTGTTGAGTGATTTGTGAAGCTAATTCTATCCAACACAGCACACAGCGTCGCCAATATGGCCGCCAGCTCATCAAAGGGAGGCATGCATCAAGGGAGATGACACCGCACTACGCTTTATGACAGCGAAAGGGGAGAGCAGCGAAATTGGCTTACATAAAGAACTGCCGCGAGTTGCAGGCCCCAATAAATTACCACCTCATCTAAAGCTTACACGGAAAAGACGCTGGGGGTGCCACCACTAACAACAGCCAACCAGAGTACAAAACATAACTACTGCGGATGCTAATTTCCTTCCTTCTCTCTTTCCCCTTTCTTTTTGGCATGCTTTTTTTCTCTCTTTCTTGCCTGTATTTTTATTTTGTTATGTCTTTCTTTTTTCACGGCACTGACAAGATTTGACAACAATACAAAATATAAGCCTAACTCTCGAATACTCATTCGTGTCTTCATCTTCCTTTCTCTTTTACTTATATATTTTTTGAAATATTATTTTCATTTTTTTCATGGCAACCACAGATTATATTCAAAAACAGTACACAAATTACGAATGCAAATTCATATCTTCCGCTTCTTCTTCTTCCTTTTTAAAATTTTTATTTTATTTGTTTTATTTCGCTGTCCCTGGCAAAATGCTATAAACTAACTGGTACAAAACACATCTTACGGCAGCTAATTCCTGTCTTTCGTTTCCTTCTTCATCTCAAAGGAAAAATGCAGAACGGAAGTGCAAGCATAGGAAAATGTAGCAGAATTCGTGTGCTAAATAAAAGACAGAAAAAAACATCTGTTGGTGGCACACCAGCTGTAAAACACTGCTAAGGACTGCTTTGTCGTATGGAAAAAAGACATGAAGCTGACGGTCAAGGTATGATCCGAATTATCCTCATAAAATGCAGTTCCCCAAGGAGTAAGGATTTGAATAGACAAATGAAAGCATATCTTTGCATTTCTGTTTTCTGCTGAAAGTAGCTTGGATCTATCACATTGGCAAAGATTGGAATATATAGAAACAGATTATTGTCGCCTTTCTGTTTCTGCGACACGCGAGTAGTTTAGACCTTACGGTACTTAGGCACAAGTCTTTTCACTAACAACAGTTTCATGCAGCACAATGGCTCAACATCCATTTTCAGAGAGACAATAATTTTCCACAATCCCCCGCATCACAGATGAGAGGACTTCATTAATAGCCTACATTCTGCATTCTTGTGCATTTTAAAGATACTCCCAGCCGGTCTATGTCTCCTCTCTCTCTCTCTCTCTCTCTCTCTCTCTCTCTCTCTCTCTCTCTCTCTCGCTCTCTCTATCTCTCTCTCTCTCTCTCTCTCTCTCTCTCTCTGTCTATGTAAAAGCATACAATTTGCATCATTGAACATATAGAGAAATTCTCTCAGGCTGCCTGCCTGTCTCTGTCTCTCTCTCTTTCTTTCTCTCTTTGTGTGCATGTCTCTCTCTTATATATACACACACTCTTTCTCTCTCCTCGCTCCCCTCTCTCTCTCTCTCTCTCTCTCTCTCTCTCTCTCACAGCTCCCTCCACCTCCTCTCTCTGTCTCTGTCTGTCTGTCTGTCTGTCTCTCTCTCTCTCTCTCTCTCTCTCTCTCTCTCTCTCTCTTTCTCTCACCTCCCTTCTTTTTTTCATCGTCTTTCCATACCTTTTCCAAATGCAACAATCTTTAAAATTAAGTATAAAAGATTTTAAAAAAAATCTTTCATTTCATCAAATCGACTAAATTGTCCGGTCAATGTGGGGGAGAGGGGTGGAGCAGAATAATACAACTCCGTTGGAAAGTCATTACCAGCCATGCTCTCATATCTATGCACACTAATGTGTGTCGGCAGGAGGTGGGCATCAAACGTGCGCCCACAAGTTTATAAAAGGTCTAATTTGCGCTAAGAGATGACTTTCACCTTTTATATGTATTCATAATATGTTTGTGTTTCTATTATTTTTTGCTAAAATTGTTTACAAAAGCTTATTTGCTATAGCAGTAAAGGGCTTATCTTCCTTAGATGTAGATAACATACGATAGAAGAAGAAGAAGAAGAAGAAGAAGAAGAAGAAGAAGAAGAAGAAGAAGAAGAAGAAGAAGAAGAAGAAGAAGAAGAAGAAGAAGAATTAATAATTTATTTCGAGAAGAAAATTATATTAGCATTAATTTGCTAATCTTACAATCAGTCCTTTCAATCATTCACACATTTAGTTTAATCGTACATCCGGATTCTTGCATAGACAAAAATAGATTTAACATGAAAGGAAACAAAATTTAATAGCTAACTTCGTAACAAGGAAACTAAACAAAGTAACAATACTTAATATGCAACCTTTAACTACAGCCATTTAACTTAATAAATAGAGAGAGGCCTGAGGGATTTGGTGGTGGATGGGTTAGGAAAAAGAGAGGGCTGGTCCTGATTTGGCTCGGAAGAGTCCGCTGGACCTAAAGCAATAACCATGTAATGTAATGTAAAGTGAGAGGGTGAAAGGAAAATCAATTGATGTATGTAATATTTTATGATTTTTGAAATTATTAAGAAATGTGTTGTAAATCTCGTACTTGAAGCTGTTTAATGATGTGCCTTTTTTAGTTCCCAAGAAAGAGCGTTCCATAACAAGTTTTTTTTTTTTTTAAAGAGAAGATATATTTGAAATTGTCAATTCGTGGTTTTAGAAGTCTGTAGTTTTCAAAATGATATTGTGCAGGAAAAGATATTAGTTGATCGCTTAAATGAAAAGACGATATGTTATTGTGTTTTACTGTAACCATCTGTATTGCTAAAGTATACTTGAATTGTGTTTGTAGGAGCAATATTTTAAGATCTTTACATTTTAAATCTGTACTAAACTCTCGATTATCTGACCCCAAGTCTGTGGAGCTGACTCAGTCTTTTTACATGATGTGACGAAGCATTAGCCTCTATACTTTATATGTGATAGAAGAAAAACGATGAGAAGAAGGACGAGGAGAAGGAAAAGAAGAAGGAGGAGGAGGAGGAGGAGGAGAAGAAGAAGAAGAAGAAGAAGAAGAAGAAGAAGAAGAATGAATGAATGAATGAATGAATGAATGAATGAATGAAAGAAGAAGAAGAAGAAGAAGAAGAAGAAGAAGAAGAAGAAGAAGAAGAAGAAGAAGAAGAAGAAGAAGAAGAAGAAGAAGAAGAAGAAGAAGAAGAAGAAAGATAACTAGGAGGAGGAGAAGAAGAAAAACACATGTACTTTTGATTTACTCATGTATTTATGCAACAATGTCAAAAAATACGTAGAAATGAAAGAATGACTGTCCATCAAAAAAACAAGACATTAGAGTTTTTGCGTTGTAAGTATTTACTTCAAATATTCACGATCTTCTTTTTCTCACCTCAACGTCACTCACTTCCTCCTCCTCCTCTTCCTTCTCCTCCTCCTCCACCTCCTTCTTCTTCTTCTTCTTCTTCTTCTTCTTCCTCCAATGACAATTGCAGGTCCAGTTAGAGGGGAAGTAACTCAAGGGCGCTACACTACCGGTAGCTCTCGTTGGCGCGAAGTTTTCTTGTTTTTATGTAATTACATTTTACTATGTTTGTGCAGCCGAAAGGTGAATTTTTATGTACATTTCATAATTAATGTCTCAGTCTCAGTTTCTTTTATTTTACGTCTGTTTTTATTGCTGTGATTTTAGACATTCACGCATACTCCTTCTTCTTCTTCTTCTTCTTCTTCTTCTTCTTCTTCTTCTTCTTCTTCTTCTTCTTCTTCTTCTTCTTACCGTCGTATCTTGTTCATATTTCATTTTCATCATCTTTTTCTTGTCAAATTATCTTCATTTTATGTTCTCGTCATATCTTTGTTCTCTCTTTGTCCTCTTTTCTTTACTTCCTGTTCTTGTATTTCTCCTGTTTCGTATTTTTCTTGTTCTTCTGTCACTTTGGTCTTTTTTTTCAATTTAATCTTCAAACACTAAATCATTCTTCTAGTCATCTACGTAATCTTATTTTTTGGTTGTTTGATTTCTAGTTATCTTTCTTTGTATCCTTCTTCTTCTTCTTCTTCTTCTTCTTCTTCTTCTTCTTCTTCTTCTTCTTCTTCTTCTTCTTCTTCCTCCTCCTCCTCATTCTTTTCCTCTTTATCTTCTTCTTCTTCCTCCTCCTCCTCTTCTTCTTCTTCTTCTTCTTCTTCTACTACTACCTCTTCTTCTTCTTCTTCTTTTTCTTCTTCTTCTTCTTCTTCTTCTTCTTCTTCTTCTTCTCCTTCTTGTTCTTCTTCTTCCATCATCAAATAATCTTCTGCTCTCGTCAAATCTAGGTTCAATTTGCGTCATCTGAGGCGTGGAAAATGCCTGCCAAAGATCAGCGTCCTCGTTTCCGATGATGAGATAGACATCAGCATTTTGGTTGCGCGACTGTGTGAGGCAACCTCGTGGCTGTGTGTGCGTAATGGCCGGCACGACTGTATGGATGAATAGAGTAACGGCATGGGTGTAACGGCTTCGTTGTTTGGGTGTAATGTCCACCCTGAACCCGAACTCTTCACACCCCCTTTCACTCTCATTCTCTCTTTCCTACCAAGTGTTCTTGATGTCTCTGACAACAATCTTCATCTATCCCTCTTTAGCCAGTTCAGAGATGTTCACCTTAGAAGGTAGAACGGTTTACACCTGTAAAATCCAGCTATATGTATTTTTCAGCATCTGTAACAAAACAAAAAAAAGGTAAAGTTTATAAACAGCGGTGATATATAGCCGTTTTTACAACTTTGAAAAAACAGATATATAGGCTACTTGAGGATCCAGGTGTAAGCCATAGTAAATTAAACCCCGGGTGGGTGTTTTTTTAGCGATGCGGTGTTTTGACAGATTTTAATATGTGTGTAAGAATGAGCGAGTGTGTATGCGCGCGCGCACCGACATTTGTTGTTCTGGGTAATCATTGTATCACCCTTGCCACAAAAGGATACGTTCTTTAAGGTCGAAAATCACAAATCAACGACCAGCAGTTGAAACCTCTTTCCTCTGGGATAACAGGCCAGTCAAGATGATTTTCAACACTAATGAATCTGGCTGCATGAATATAAGATATTCATCTATATGCATGCAGTGGGGCACGCATTTTCCTTAGACTGGTCAACGCCGCTTCTCGTCCGAGCGTTGATACTAGCAGAGAGAAATGATACTAGTACATGTATTACCCAAAACTATCTTTGGTGTTGCGGCCCCTTATTTATGACGTCAGGCTGTGGAATCTAAGTCTTCGTCATCATCATATAGTAGTATCATCATTACTGCAGGCCATAGGCGTTAGTTATGCTAGTAGGGTGGAAATGATGGAATATGATAGTACCGGCAGTTTGGGGGATGGGTTGTCAACAAATGATGCAGATGAGTCTGTGAGATGGGTTGCAAGCACAACAAATAGTTATAAAATAATACTTATACTAGACCTTTGGGATTATGATAACAGTCCATTATGCGCTCCGGTGTCGGGACTAAAAATGAAACAAAGAAGAAGCTGAGGGCCTTTACTTCTGTTCCCTATGTTGTTCTGACGTACGTGTAGTTTGTATCATGCTGTTCATACTGTTCGCTAGTATGTTCATACTGTTCATTGGACTGTTCATTTTGTTCACTAGTCTGTTCATACTGCTGAGCGAACTGTTCATACTGTTCAGTGGACTGCTCATGCTGTTCTCTGGATTGTTCATACTGTTCATTAGTCTGTTCATGTTGATCACTGAATGGTTCATGCTGTTCACTGGAATGTTCATGCTGTTCACTGGGCTGTTCATGCTGTATCCTAGGCTCTTCTTCGTCTTCTTTTTCTTCTTGGTTTTTGTTAAAAAGTCATTGGCAATCCCACTACTTTCAGACTATCCCACTACTTATAGGCCAATCCCGCAACTCACCGCATACACACCACAGTTCCCACAAGACCGTGCTCAAGGGTGTTATTTATTTATTTATTTATTCGTTCCTATGTATAGTGCCCTTTTCCGCTCAAAAGCTACTGAAGGCGATTGTCGGTACAAGATCTCCCTTGCCTACTGGCCTACTTGCCCACAGGAGCATCGTCTGACGTCAACACAACCGATCACAATCTTTATAGTGAACTAGCTCTTCTGTATTTGTGTAGCCGGCATCCTATAGAACATGAGTGTCAGGATCTTGAAAGTCCGTGCGACGGCATGCTTACATACACGGACTAGACCTCGGTTTACACTCTCATCCGAAGAAGAGTAAGGAGCGCTTGCATGTGC
This sequence comes from Oncomelania hupensis, assembly GCA_036898135.1. Lineage (NCBI taxonomy): Eukaryota > Metazoa > Mollusca > Gastropoda > Littorinimorpha > Pomatiopsidae > Oncomelania > Oncomelania hupensis. Next base: position 45,867,925 of record CM072517.1, on the reverse strand, counting down.
CCCAGGGCAATGTTCTTTTGATGTTATTTGAAGACTACAGGGGAAAAAAGGCACATGTCACACATTTCCACTTTTGAGATAAATGAAATTTTGTCTTTGAAAGTCGCTATGTTTGTTCTTACTGTATTTCTTGGGACACTAAGTGTTTTGTCTTAAAGATATATCACTTCTTTTGTATTCATGAGAATTTCTCTGTCCAGATTGTATAATTTAATTAAATATGGAGGATTTAAACCACCAAGGGTGGTCATGGACATGTGCCTTTTTTCCCTTTTACAGACCAAAACTTGAGACTTTCTTCTACAAGCTGAATTGCAATGTACTCAGTCAATGTAAAATGGATTATAATGCCTATTTTGCTGTGGTAAATGACTAGGTATGATGGAACTGAAGTTGATTTTGTTATTTTTGATGCCTGTATGAAGACCACAAGGGAAAAAGGGCACATGTCACATTTTCCAATTATTTGAGTTATGTCCCTTACTATATAAACATAGAAGCCTAAAGGTTAGCAATATAGTCAAATCCAACCCAAAAAAGGCCTATGTACTGCTACAGAAACACCCAAAGAAAAGGCATACAGGGGAAAAAGGGCACAAGTCCAGACTGTAAAATGGGAAAAAGGCCTATTTCACAAACAACAATTCCTTTTTTTGGGTTGGATTTTACTATTTTGCTAACCTTCAGGCTTATGTTTATATAGTAGGGGACATAACTCAAATAATTGGAAAATGTGACATGTGCCCTTTTTCCCCTGTGGTCTTCATTTAGTTTGGGCACTCCAAGCCGTCAACCTGCTTTGAAGCAGTGCCTGCAATGGTTATCGATCAACAGTCAATGGTCACCCATCCAAATTCTAACCGTCCTCGCTGTTGCTTAACATGAGACGTCTCTAGAACCACTAAGTTACTGAGCCACACCAAAGACGCTGCACGGGACAATTGCAAATCACGGTGCACTATCGTACGGGACGCGAAGCGCGAAGCCACCGTGCATCATCGGCGTGAGCGAGAAAAGATCGTGGAACAGGATAAGGCCATCTTCAAAAGCCCACTAAAGGGGAGTTAATTTGTCAGGCAGGGGGCGGTAACGCTGACACTTGGAGCGAGGCGAGATTTCCCCAAGGGCGACAACTGCCGGTACCTCGTTAGAGGTCGCTTGTGAGACATGCCGCATAGATGGCTCTTCAGCCCCAGGACGCTGGGTCGAGAAGCGCGAGATAAAAGACAACCTACGTCAGTAAATAAAACCTTAAGTCATCCTCCGCATATCACGGGGTCTGTGTGTTGCCTATTCGCGTTGCGACTTGACCTCCCGTTTCGTCAGCATTTTTCCCCATATACTGTAGTTTTAGGTCCTTTTACCACGGTTCGTGAATATAGACCCCGGGAGACTGAACATTAGACCTTGACACTTGAGTGTGACGGAGTGGTGGATAGGCTGTACGACCGGAGTGGACAGAGAGAATCAGGACTTTACAAATTTGCATGAACTGCCGCCGCGCCTTCTTTGGTATTGCAGCGAACATATTACTATATTGTAGACGAGATCATACAACAAAATGTGCAGTCCCCGCTTTATTGACGCAATCAGAGCCTTAGTTCAAACTGGGGAAAAAATTGTCTTACACGCTAGGAGATGATTGTCTGCTTATACATGTATATATAGTTAAACATGTTTTCGTTGTGTCTCATATTTGCGAAATTTGAACTTAACCATTGCGTCCGAGCGTTCTAAAGACCTTCTGCTATAATCGTGACGTGGCTGAACTCCCTCGGAATACTTCAATTATAACGGATACAGGCGCATACAAATAAACTCAGCTTAGAGTAAACACGCATGCAGTGCCAGCATAAGATTTGAAGGGGTTGCTCTGGAAAAGGATAGATGACAGCTCTGCTGGTGTGTGTGCTCAAGTGACGCAACATTCACGCTTTCTGAGATACCATTGCCTTTTAAAATTGTTTATACGCTTATCGGAACGATTTCACCTCAGTAATGTGGATTACAATTTGTTTGTTTTTTTCGTAGGAGCTTACTATCTATGTTTGTTTGTTTGTTGCAGTTTGAGGTTGAGGGAGGCACGGTGGCCTAATGGTAGAGCTTTGGCTTGTGGATCTGAAGGTCCCGGGTTCGAGCCCAGGCCGGGGCATTGTGTTGTGTCCTTGGGAAAGACACTTTACTCCCGTTTCCTACTCCTTCGGATGAGAGTATAAACCGAGGTCTAGTCTGTGTCGCATACATTCCATCATAACGGACTTTAAAGATCCTGACGCTCATGTCCTAGACGGGTGAGTGCCGGTGACAAGAAAACACCCAGCATGCACTTAGGTTCTTCTCCCCCATCCCTGGCTGCCCAGGATTGTGCTCAGTTGTACGGGCGTCAGACCATGCGCCCAAAGGCTGCGGGTGGGCGTCTCGGGCGGCTTGAGTTAGATCCTGTATCGGCCAGCGCCTTGAGCAGCTCTTGAGCTGGTAAAGCGCTATATAAGAACGATTAAATAAATAAGTTTATTATCCCTTTCTATCGGGAAACTCTGGGCCGCCTCTCCTGGGAAAGGCGTAGTGGCAGCCTGTGGCGCGCCCATACCCAACCTACCTAACATTATTTGTGATTTTTGAAATTTTGCTGGGGGAGCAAACCGGAGTACCCGGAGAAAACCCCCGTGTCGTTGCCCGAGTCGAAGTTACAGTTTTTGAGATATAAAAAACAGACCTCCGACTCATTTTAACGCTAAAACCCGTCTATATTAGGCAATTTTCGCTCCACCTCAGCCCACAGAGGAGGGGGTGGAAATTTGAAGTGTAATAGTTTATAAAAAGATATTACAACTATACAAGCAGAAAGGAAGGCAGGAAGAAAGGATGAGAGTAAGGGGGTGGTAAACTGTTCACGCGTCGATGTCCTATCCGTAAGGAAGAAAGCAGTTTTTCCGTACTGAGAACCACAATGTAGGAGGTGGTGGAGACGGAAGAAATAAAGTTATTGTGTTTGTTGTTGGTGCTGATGATGACGATAATGGTGATGACGATAAAGGAGAAGATGAAGTAGCTGCCGTCGACGATGAAAAAGAAAAAGAAGGAGGAGGAGGAGAGGAGGAGGAAGAAGAAGAAGAAGAAGACGAAGAAGAAGAAGAGTGTTAGATAAATAGGACCGGATGAAGGTGGGGCAGTTGTGTCAGTTGAACACACAGGGGGTGTGGCAGCTTTCTGCGCCGCTGGGACCAGGGCAAGCGTAAAGACGGATTGGACCACAATGTCTACACGGGGCAAAGACCAACACCACACGTTGCACCCAGATGAAAGAACGCATTAGTTTGTGCACAGAGAGAGAGAGAGAGAGAGAGAGAGAGAGAGAGAGAGAGGGAGAGAGGGAGAGACCGAGACAGAGAGACAGAGACAGAGAGAGACAGAGAGAGAGACCGAGAGAGAGACAGAGAGACACAGAGAGAGAGAGAGAGAAGTTGAAGTTGGAACTTTATTGGGATACAGATTTTAGTACTGCTGCCAAGAAAAAAAAATTCATCTTTCAACTACAGTTGCTCTGCCCTTACTTAACCTTATGAAAGGTTTGTGGGACCTATTGGGTGACATTTATACACCAGTTGTTTCCCTTTCATACCTTATTTTAACAATTCTAGGCGTAGCTTAATATTACAACCTGTCTTTTTTATCATTATGAACATTACCAATGACAGTAAGTTAACTATAATGTTAATTAATTAAAACCTGAGTGAGAGAGGAAGAGAGAGAGAGAAAGAAAGACAGACAGACAGAAACAGACAGAAACAGACAGAGACTCGTCTCTTTTAGATGGGAGAGTAACAACTGAGATAGATCGAAATCTCTGCACAAGTGCATTCCATCGCACAGATTTAAATCTCAGGTTGGTAAACTTGTATAAACTGATTGTAATTGTGTTTCATAGTTAAAGTGTTTCACAAGTTTAATTTTGATTGTCTAATATCACCTAAATGCTTTAACAGACATCAACTGAAAAATCATTTGATTGATTGACTGACTGACTGCTCGCACAGACTTCAAAGATCTTGAAGCTGTATTGTCCTAGATGGGCGAGTGACAACTACACAAACACCAGGAGGTAAAACAAGTAAAGGTGAAGGTATCCCCGTAATCTTTTGGTCGTTTGGAGAGGGAAGCGTTTGGGACCTCCCTGTTCTCTAGGCCAGCTTAGTGAGGGCGGTGCTTATCTCCTCTACCCCCGCCCGCTGCTGTACCTTCCCCGGTTCTAAACCAATCCAGGTAATAATATAATAATAACGAATTTTTTATATAGCGGGTACTCCAGCCTATGACCAGACTCACCACGCTTTACATAATCATTACATATAAATACATGCACTCGATAAAACATTGCTTTTGCTACAATACACCAAAAGACAGAACAGTAAGGGTACAACTATTTACAACTATGTACACAAATTACAAAAAAAAGACAGAAATAGACTCTTTACAACTATGTACACAAATGACAGAGAAGACAGAAATAGAATTGCAAAATCCTATTCACAGCTATTTATATGCCCGGTTAGGCCCAAGAGGAAAAACAGTATAAATATGTACAGCCGTGTATACACTTACGGATCAGACAGAGACAAAAGAGGAGAGAATGGCAGTGGGATACAAATCAGTCTGAATAATGCAGTTTGAAGAGGTGGGTTTTGAGGGCCTTTTTGAATGCTTGTGTTGATTGTATGTTGCGGATATGGGAGGGAAGGGAATTCCACTGCTTAGGTGCGGCGTAGGCGAATGCACGTTGGCCGTATGTCTTAGTGCGGGTGACGGGAACCTTGAGTGTGCGAGTTTCAGCAGAAGATCTTAAAGTGCGTGAAGGGGAGTAGACAGACAGCAGGTCAGCAAGGTAGGAGGGACAAGAATCAGTGAAGAAGTTGTGACAGAGAACAGAGAGTTTGTACTCTATGCGTGCTTGCACAGGAAGCCAGTGAAGGGAATGTAGTAGAGGTGTGATGTGATCGCGTTTCTTAGCTCGGAATACTAGTCTAGCTGCTGAGTTCTGAACCTTTTGTAGCTTGTCAATGATGTGTTTTGGGGAGCCAGCGAGGAGAGAGTTGCAATAGTCAAGACGAGAAAGGACGAGAGCGCAGACTAGGGTTTTGGTGGCAGTGAGTGTAAGATAGTGGCGAAAGGAGCTGATACCCATTCACAGTTGGGTGGACTGTGTTGTGTATGTGTGGCGCGATTGTTTCATTGTGTGTGTGTATATGTGTGTGTGTGTGTGTGTGTGTGGGTGTGTGTGTATGTGTGTGTGTGTGTGCGTACGCATAAGCCTTGAAATGGGTGACTGACCTTGCTTTTTATGCGGAGAATGGGTGTGTGTATTAGCCACCCACTTTTTTCTTTTCCAGCCACCCACTTTTTTCTACGTGCGCGGGAATGCTCTTTTAGTGCATGGGAGTGCAGTTGTAGTGTATGAGAGTGTTTTAAGTACAAGGGAGTGCTCTATCCGGGACGGAGAAAATCCAGTCACTTTTCGGGAAAATTTTGAAGAAAGTTCGACGTATTTCGTCGCCTATAGAAAACGGACTCGGTCAACTTTTGAGACGAAAAGAGCCAATTTTGCATTAGATTCTTACATTTTTAGAAGAAATTTGGTTTCTTTCCGATTCCTACATTCTTAGTAAAACCCAGTTTTGATGTTTTACATACGTATGTGTGTGTGTGTGTGTGTGTGTGTGTGTGTGTGTGTGTGTGTGTGCGTTCACAACTATCCAACTCGGTTCCTTAGATTAACACACAAGCGTCCAACTGGGTTCCAAAAACAAGTGGGTTTCAAAAACTGGAACCCACTTTTTTTAATACTGTTTCTTGAAGAAAAGTGCTCAATCGGGATTTTTAGAAGTTTTCAAGGCTGGAACCTCCTTGTGCACTTTCGTCAAATTCGTGTGTGAATTATTTCACACATCAAAGTGTGTGAAAAAAGTTTCCACTTGCCAAAGCACACACGACAAGGGAAGATAACTTTCACTGACGAGTTGCAGTTTCAAGATGGCGATGCTTTGTGGCCTCAAGGTGAGCAAGAAACTTAATTGTACGATTGTTTGATATGTGTTATGGAACATAAACTGTATGCTTTTGTCATTATTGATTTTATTTGTTTGTTGATATTTTATTCGTAGGTTATAATTGTATTGGAATGAGACTGTGATCGATCGAATGGTCGGGAATGGCGAAGTTAGGCTAGATCTAGGCGAGATAAGTAGATCTGTTTTTTACGAAAAAAAAAATGTCGTTACATCTACATTCATTTTTTTTCCTTCCAGAGCAGAATATATCGTATAAGGATAGGTAATATGGCTAAACAATTTATTTGGTACAAAACGTATGAAGTTGGGAAAGCACATGTGCCTTTTGTCGTGCTGGGGTCTGTGATAATCCTCCCAAAATAAGTTAAAGCAGAGGACTAGATGTTTTCCGATTTGTAAAAGACGAGGACAGATTTATAGTAATATAATATATCATTAAGTGTGTTTGAAACAGACTACAAGAGTGCATGTAAGCGTGGATGTGCTGTTGTTTGTGTAGGAATTCTGTCTTATAACAGGCCTATAATTGCTTTTGGCTTAGAATGTTACTCTTCACCTCTGATAATTTTTATTTTCAATGAAGATTTTATGTGTAGATTTTTTTTAAAAATGTATTTTATTATAGTTTTATGTTGATACTTGGATTGCGGTAATGCATAACTAAAAAATTGTGTACACTCTATTATATTGTTATATGAATTAAATTGACCAAGGAAGTTTAGCACATGACATTCACAGCGCCCCAATATACAAACTAAAAAGGAGTGCAATCCGCATTCATTTTCAAACAATTTCTAATCATTATCAGCAAATGAACCAAATTACTGATACTCTATCCAATACGAAATAGTTTTGATCTAAATCGACTGTGTGTAGGTGACGAAGGTAAATTAGATCTTTAAAAAATATATTCTGAGCTAAAGCAACGCAGGATGCTATTAAAAGGAATAGAAAACACCTTTCACCATGTTTTGTTTTGAGTATGGAATATAATGTCGTTCAAATATGAACTGAAAGTGAAGTTGAAGAAGAGAATGGAGGGCGAGAAAAGAAACCCAAGAAACTATGTGTTTCATTGTCGTCATTGTTTGCATTTCATTTGCAGATGTTTTTTTCAACAAGCCAGATGTTTGCTTTTCCTAAAGGACATGGGATAATTCAAAGGTGAGATTAAGGATCACGATTAAAAATTGTGCACTATGGATGGGTTCTCTCTCTCTCTCTCTCTCTCTCTCTCTCTCTCTCTCTCTCTCTAGCTTGTGTGTGTTGCATGAAGATGTTTATTTTTATAAGATTAAATTTAGTAATTCATTATTACATTATTGTTACAAGGGCAGGATGTTGAAAAAAAAAGGAAGCCAGCGCTTATTTTTTTACCCTTGGAAAAAAAAATGTCATCCTCTCTCTCTCTCTCTCTCTCTCTCTCTCTCTCTCTCTCTCTCTCTCTCTCTCTCTCTCTCTCTCTCTCTCTCTCTCTCTCTCTGAGTTGAAACATAGTCATGGTAGCGTGCGGACGCATTTTGCTGGAGCAGTGAGTTCAGATATTAATTAGTGATGTTTATTGACAGAAAAATGTGCGGATTCTAGTTTACTATATAGTATTGTACTGCAACGGTGTAGGCTACCTACCTAACTGCAAGGTGTAGTCTATCAACCTAAGTGCAACTGTGTAGGCTATCTACCTAACTGCAACGGTGTATATATAAAATAACTGTAGAACTATGCCCACTACAGCTGTAAAACATACGCTGGTTGTTGGCGTCTTTCACCGCTGCTTCATAGCACTTATGGCAATAAGGGTGAAGAAAGCTGCACTACGCTTCAGACCATGAAAACAACCCAGCGTCACACCCTCCGATTTGGTGGTGCTGTTTCTGACTGTGGCTCTCATTATTCAAAGTGGCGAGGTGGAGATGAATCCCTGACCGAATGAAAATTATGTAACAACGTCGACGAAGGCGTCCACACTGATAGCAACGGCGGTGACAGCAGAGTGTTGGCAGCGATCGAAAAAGTATTTCAAGCCGTCAATCGCATCGATAAACAGCAAGTGAATAGTGCCCAAGCTGTGACCATCAAACTGAACCAGGCGGAGGAGAAGCTAGATGAGAGACTTTAGGCTTTGGAAAGCGACACAGAGAGAATTTGTCAAGATATTGTGAGATGAGTGCCAAGCTGGAAATGATCGAAGAGAAAACCAAGAGCTAAGGAAAAAAGTGAATAGTCTTGAAACGAAACTACAGAAAGTGGAAATGATGAGTGAGCGCCTGAACAAGAAAGGCACACGGCAGTACATGGCAGAACATGATTCAGGACCTCACAACCTAGTATTTAACGGAGTGCCGTCGGCGCCAGGGGAATCACTAGAACCTTTGGAAAACAGGTTGGGAGTCATCATCACCAAAGACATGAAAGTCACCAGAGAAAGTGGTTTTGAAGGCGTGATTAGAGCTGGCAGATTAATTTTAATCTCAACATTAATATTAATATTTTTATTTTTCTACTACTCGATCCTTTTGTTTTCCAACAGGTTTTCACAAGGTGCCACAGATACCTATAAAACCAGGGTAACCCAAGAGTCAGCAGACAGCAATACACCACTGAGGGAATGGAATGATTCTCAGGCGGAACATTGTCGGAGGAGGACGTGTCACGTTTCACACCTGGTTGCCACTTACGCTTTGCTGACTTGCATCTTCTGCTGGCGAGACTTAAACGGACTTGCACGTAGGCCTACTTGCACTCTGCTGTCCTGAGACCAGTGCCTCACCGCTTTACTGCTTGCGACTGCTGCGCCGTTGCCTTACCTTTTTGAGACTGGAGGTCCTAATGGCTTTGGCGCTGCCTACTCTTTTGGTGAATATTTTATAGATTTGTAAAAAAGATTTTAAGCTTTATTAACCTTTTTTTAGCTAGGAATTTGAGATTTTTGGGTCCTCATTGGAGATCGGTTTTGATAAGTTTTTGATAGGTTTTGAATTAAATCTGTAAACCTCGGTTTTGACAGATCCTGGTTGGATTTTTGAACTTGCGGCCAGCCCATCTTCCGTATTTTTTTTTTTATGTGGTATTTTGTAGCTAAATTTATTTCCTCGTCGGCAGCCTTTCTCCATCATGAACGGGAGGGCTGCCGGCCGGGTTGGTGCAAGTCGTGGTGGGCCTTCTGAACGCCGGCGCATCGCCGCGAAGAAAAGGGGTGGAAAGGATTCCACGGTTACTGAAAACAAAACTGAACTGAGAGACGATGACGTTGGTAAATGGAACTCGCAGGACGGTGGGGGCGTTGCCCTCCCACTGAATGATTTGGCCGTTAGCGCTGACCCCGGGCCCTCTCCTTGGTGGAGGGGTGCCCAGGAAACACTCTCTGATTCCTCTCTCTCGTCCATCCCGGAGGAGACTGATGATAATTCTATGGAGGATGGGGTTGCTCCCACCCCCTTGGACGTTTGTTCGGGAGCGGCCGTTAGTGCTGGCCCCGGGCTCTTTTCCTCTAGGTGGATGGAGGTCCATGATCCATCTCTCTCGTCCATTCCGGAGGAGATTGAGGATAACTTTATGGAAGAGAGGGCTGCTCACTCTTCCTCAGATCCTTGCTCGGGAGCGGAGTTCCTTGACTCTGGTCCCACGCTCGAGGAGGTGGTACACCTGGTGACCCCTCCAGTCGCTGTTTCGAGTGACCGCCCGGTGGGTCAAGCGTGGTCTACTGTTACCAGTAGAAGAATGAACAAAATGAGACGACCCCTGGGGCCTACTCGCATACCAAACTACGGTCTTTGTCAATTTGCGGTAGTTATTAGACACACAGGTGATACCACTTTGGTTTCACTCAAATCATTTGGTTGGAAGCTGGCAGACCTCTTGCGCGGTTCTGTGGGCGCGGTGGACAGGGTAAGACCCCTACATGTAGATGAAGGTTTCCTCATAGGTTGTAAAACCTTGACGCAGTAACAGAAACTGATTGAACTTTCGCGGATGGGCCAGCTTATGATAGCATGTACTACCCTAGTGCCGGTGGTGGAGGGGGTTGTCTCTGGCATCCCCCCCTTTCCTATCGTGCCGTGGAGAAATACTCGAAAAGTGCAATGGATCGGTGGACCCGAATGGCACCGTCCGCACCTGCAAGGTTAGGAAATTCCAACGCATCCTCCGGTCAAATGGACAGCCGTCCACCGCGGTTAGGGTGACAGTCGAGGCGATGACGCTGCGGCAGCTCTCCTTTTCAATTGTAGGGAGTTCCTGGTGACTCCTTACGTGGCAACGGCACTTAGGTGCTACCGGTGCCAAAGATTCGGGCACATTCGAAAAAATTGTAATTCTGCGCAGATTTTTTTCTTCCTGCGGGGCTGCCGGTCACTCGGGGGCCGCTTGTAGAGCCGTAGGGCGAACTTGTTCCAACTGTTGTGGTGACCACTCGGACGCTAATCATAACTGCCCTACTCGCAGGGAGCGCCTGTTGGCGAATGAATTGCGAGCGGCGACATTCATGCCACGAGCGCGGGCCTTATACCTGGCCCAAACAAAAAATTATGTCTGAGTCGGCGAGTGGGGACATGGCATCGGGCGTGTCGGGCGGCGTTGCAGCTCTTGCGGGGGTGTTTGCTCCACCCCGTTCCCTCCCTAGTGCTTGGAGTGGTTCTCCCAGACGCTTGGCGGCGGGGAGCGAGACCGGGGATACAGTTAAGCCCAGCCGGTCACGGGGTGGGTTCGGGATCCTACACAGAGCCTGTGAGGTTGGCACCTGGTGCTAAAAACGACTCTTGGGTGGCTATTCACAGGCTCGAACGCCTTGTCGAAGACTGACCCAGTCCGTTGTGGACCTTGTCGAGATGGTCCGTGGCCTGACGGCCGTGGCACCGGTTGCTCCTACCCAAAAACAGGTTGGCGCTGACGTACTGGACGCCGAGCGCGATCTGTGTCCCAGAGCTTCCTCTCTGGTGGCCGTGCACAAGGCCACTCCACTCGGGAGGTTCCGGCGGCGGTTGCCCGTTCCGACAGGGGCGGTGGAGGGTCTGCCGCCCCTAAAGAAGTGGGCCCATGTGGTTATCCTGACCTCAGTGCTATTAGTGAACTGTTGGCCCAGTTCGATGCCCGACTCAGATGGGCGAGATAACACTAGATGGCCGAGCTTGCGTAGGCAACAGCTCGCCTCATGCCACGCACTTCCACTACCAGGAATTAGGCTGTTTACATACTTTAATCTTATTCATTTATTTTTAAAGATGTAGTAAATTTTATGATATTGTAGTCATATGAATGACAAATTATAAGATCGCTGTCTTCGATGGCGCCTTAACCTTGGCAGATCTCATTTTATTGGAAAAACGAAGTATTTGAAGCGGTGTTTAATTCATGCCATGTAACATTTTATCAATTGTTGAAGATAGTTAATTTATGCCTAAATTCCCCGTTACGTTGAAATGATCTACTGATCATTAAAATTGATTTTTTATTTATTCCCGTTGAGGGCCTGGCTCGCAATATCGCGCGTTGTAGGCCTACATAACCACAATCGTATCATCTCTATCGCCGAACATTCGGTGAACTCGATGAATTTAAAATTTTCTGTTTTAGACTTCTATTTATCCATTTTGGCGCTCTCGGGCATCACTTTTTAATCATGTTTAAACCCATTTTTAGAAATTATTCCTTTTTACCGTGGTCCTGAAGGATTTTGAACATAGACCTGGGAAAACAGATAGATGGATAATGAATGTTTATAGGGTCTAGCGGACTACTACGAGCTGAATCGGCAATACAAGGAAAACATAGACTTGCTCCATTGTGTCCTTGGGCTGAAAGCTCACGCTTCTGTTTGTGACCAAGCGTAACCATGCTAGCGTTTCAAACTTGTAGAAAACTGGGTCATATATTGTTTTGTTTCCATCTGAATATGACTGCAGGATAAACGTAATCTTTTTATCTGACTGTCCGTGGATACTGCTGTCCGTGCACGCCTAGGAAAAAATTATAACATTAACCTCCTAAACCGTGTTTCATACCTTAACCACACTGACCATGATGTCAGATCTAGTCTGTTTGCATTCTTGTCAGCTGAGTATTTCAACCAATATTAATATTGAAAGTTCTGGCTCTCCACTACTTGAACCTTTTGTTTTTCAACAGGGTGTCACATCGTGCAAGAGAGAGATCCAAGAAACCAGAATATCAAAAGCGTCAAGAGGGAGCCATGATATGCGAGGACGAAAGAGGGGGCGACAAAATGGGCCGTTCAAGTCTTCGTCCGATTGTTCATACTCATCACCACATTCTAGGTTAGCCTTATCTTCATTGACTGTTGTACTTTCCTGAATTAGATCCATGATTACCCAGGTCTATGTTTCCCCAGGTCTGTGTTCTCCCAGGTCTGTTCCTCGGGTCTGTGTCCCCCAGGGTTTGTTTGTTTGTTTGTAGATTATAGTCACACGACACTTTCGCATATAGGTGACTACTGGACCGATTTATACTGACACCAGCGGGCCAGTTGTTGGTAAAGGGGAAAATAATATGATCACACGTTGACCAATCCGGGATTCGAACCAGTGACCTTTCGGTTACTAGCAAGACGCTCTTACCAACTGAGCTACCCGGCCCTTGACCCCCAGGGTTTATTTTCCACAGGTCTATATTCCCTCGGGCCTGTCATCCTCCAGGCCTATGTTAACTCAGGTCTGTGTTCTCCAGGTCTTTATTCCCTGATGTTTAAATTCCCATTTGTCTATTCCCCCATGTCTATGATTGGCCGCTAGGTCTATTCTTCCAGGGCTATGCTCACCTCCCAAAAATATATATGTGCTATCGCCCATAGTGGCGTATCACCTAAAAAAAAAAAGAGAGAGAGAGAGAGAGAGAGAGAGAGAGAGAGAGAGAGAGAGAGAGAGAGAGAGAGAGAGAGAGAGAGATCGTTAGTTTTGGGGTGTTAGGGTTCAGGGTAGATTGTCAGATTACTAAGTGTTTTTAAATGGTTGGTTTGTTAATCATCTTGGCAGCATACTTAATATCCCCTATCCCCCCGCCATGCCACACCCCTCTCTCTCTCTTTCTCTCTCTGTCTCTCTGTCTCTGTCTCTCTGTCTCTGTCTCTCTCTCTCTCTCTCTCTCTCTCTCTCTCTCTCTCTCTCTCTCTCTCTTCTCTCTTTATGTTTCACCAGTTCTATGTTCACCCAAATAAAAACCACTTTGCTTGCATAGACTACATTGAAATGTAATTCTGCTTGCTCGATCTTTGTGAGTAAGATGTATTTTGTCTCAAACTCTAGCAATAACCCTTGTGGTATGTTATATACTGCAGATCCAGGATGCCGGTCATCTCTTCGCAAGCCAAAGCAAATGGTCAAGTCCTAGAAAGTGACCATTCAAGTGCCCGTTCAAGTGTTCAGTTTTCTGCTCAAGTCAAAGAGGCATTGTCAAAAAACAATGTTGTATTTTTTTGCCAAGAACATTTAATGAAAAATGTCAATCCATCTTCAACGAGTTCACAAAGAAGAGCTAGAGGTTGCTCAGATTGTATCAAGTTTTTCTTATTCAATTGAATATTATGTTTTTTGCAATATTTGAATTTATTTCTATCCGTTGGTTTTTTTCTTACCTAAAGAGATGTCGTCAGTTTTTGTTATTAACAGTTTTACTCGATAAACCAATTTCACTTCTCACTCCATCACCAACCCCCTCGGGGAAGATTGGTGCTAGCAGCATTGTCACTTTAAAACAGTTGAAATTAAACTATGCATTATTACATGCCAATGGTGTACGTTCCTTTCTTTTAATTTTGTTGTTGTTATTCATTCCGTATTTTGTTTACAAAAAAGTACTTGTCAGTTATTCATTGAAATAAAATTGTTTCAGACTCAATTTGATACATTTGTCCTGAGTGTTTGATACGTTTTGAGTGTTTGTCTCCAGGTCTAAAGTTGATTACTCATTGTTTAAAGGGTCCAGCGGACTACGATGAGCCGAATAAGAGGACCTCATCTAGGTGTATGAGTTAGAGTATTACTTCACAAATAATGCTAAAACAATATGGATAGGACTATGGTCGAATAAATTGTGTGTCAAATGTCAAATACTGCAAATGCATACGACTTTTTTTGACTGTGTACTCGCTCAAAACTCAACGCAAAATAAGTCCTAAATAGGCCAAAAGTGACATTTGACATATAATAATTTGTCCGGTCTTTCTGCCGTCGACTGAGCAAGACATTGAAGTGGTCAAGTTCTATTTCAACTAACACAACCAAACTAGGTAATATGGAGTATACCCATGAGACCTCGAAAATGATAAGTGAATTAAAGACTTCACTTCAAGGCCAATTCATAGGATCAAAAAATGTTAGTACAAAATAATTAAATCTTTTGACATTTCTAAAATTTCTAATTTATTAATATTGAATTTACGATTCTTTGTTTTATGATACATATAAATGAGATTGTTAAATTGGTCAACCTATCTCTAAGGTTTGTTCGTATGAGTACTTTGAAGTGACCTTGGCTCTGAACTATGAGTGGTATAATGTCCAAAATTGTTTTTAGAGATAATATAGTTTGATATTTCATATATTTTCAGTTTTTTCGTTGATATTCAAAGTCAAGTTCATTGTAGGCCTTGCAAGTACTTTTAAAAAAAATTCATCAAGACTGCTTAGTCAAATTGGCGTCAGACTATGCGCCCAAAGGTTGCATGTGAGCGCCTTGAGCCGCTTGAGTTAGACTCTTTATCGGCCAACATCTTGACCTGCCCAATAATTCATTTATTTAAAAATAATAAAAGTGTTGACCCTCAGGATACGAATAACCCCTTGGCAAACCAGATTGTGGCCGATAAACTATCTCGGGGCAATGAAATATCAGTGTATGGATTTCAGGTTAATGATACAAAACATTGGAACATAATGAAGCAGTGCCTCATTTGAATAATAATTATAATGGCTATAATACCCCCACATTTACAGGAACACGAGCATCTAATTCCATGAATGTCATCTACAAATCTTGTTCCAAAACCATTATCCGCTTTTCAGGAGTATGAGTGCAAATTCTTCAGGGAAGTTGTATAGAAAAAAATAACTACCTGACGTGATAATAATGCCCGCCTTTGGAACTAAGAACATGAATTAAGCCACAACCCTGTGTACACATCTTTGAAGGTACACGCGAAATTTCAGCTCAATCAGCCCAGTCATAAAGGCTTGCGTTCTGTGTGCACATGAATGAACATGAAGGTTTAACGTCTACACCCACCATTGGTGATATGGTAGACGGGGATAACCATCCCAGGGAAAGAGGTGTAAGGTCCTAAATCAACACTGAACCACCAGAGCAATCATACTGCTCAAGTGACAGTAAAACGGAAAGTGTGCACATACTTTATTAATATTAAAATGAACTAGAAAGACACATCCCATATGACTCACATGCTTCTTATGGAACTTGCAATATTTGCTTTGGATCGTGGAGACTTGATCTGATTAAAGCGGCTGACAAGTGTTAAACACCCCCAAGGTATCCACGATCCAAAGCAAGTCTGGAATATGCCTTACAGAAGAACAAGAAGTCTTGGATAGATTAATAAAGTACTGCTCTGACCTTTACAACCACACACCAAAGGGAAACCCATCAGTTCTAGCATGTCCCCAGAACGGAGAAGAAGAAGAAATCCTTCCAATTCTAAGATAAGAATTTGATGCAGCAGTGCAATCAAAAAGAAAGGGAAGTCAGCGGGAGTGGACAACATACCCGTGGAATTGCTTCAAGCAGGAGGAGAAGCGATGATTGACGCCCCTCACCATTATCTGTAACAAGATCTGGCAGAGTGAGGAGTGGCCTACACATGGATCCAGTCACTTGTCATCACTCTTCCCAAAAAAAGTTAACCTTCAGGAGTGTGAAAATTACCGCACCATCAGCCTCATCAGCCATCCCAACAAGGTCCTCCTGAAAATAATAGTCAACAGATTGAAACCCCAAGCTGAACAAATCATAGCTGAAGAACAAACAGGATTCATGGCAGGGCGAAGTACCACTGAACAGATTTTCAACCTCAGATTAATTTGCGAGAAATACGTACAGCACGAACAACATCTATAATGTGTTTGCAGACTTCAAGAAAGCCTTTGACCGAGTCTGGCATGCAGCTCTGTGGACAACCATGAGAGTGTACAACATCAGCCCTAAAATTATTGAAATCATCAACATCTTCATAGAGCGCATCATGTCAGATGCCCTTGCAGATCACGAAGGCATAGTAAGCTTAGGGGGTAGAGCAATCTCCAACCTCCGTTTTGCGGATGACATTAATGGATTGGCTGGAGAGGAACAACAACGTGAACAGCTGGTACAGAGGCTTGACACACCAGAGCCTATGGAATGGAAATAAGAGCAGAGAGGACCACAATGATGACCAACAACACCAATGGCATCAACAGGGACATCAAAGTCCAAGGCCAATCCCTCAACACAGTGCATAGCTTCAAATATTTAGGAGCCATTGTATGATACAATGGGTCCAGTCAGGAAGTCCTCTCCGGGATGCACAAACAACTGCTGCCCTGACAAGGTTGAAGCCCAATTGGAAAGGCGGGACCATCAGTCCATATTCCAAGGTAAGACTGATGCGTTCCCTTGTCATATCCATCTTCCTATACGCTTGCGAAACATGGACCCTTACAGCAGATGTACTACGAAGAATACAAAGCATGGAGATGAGATGCTACAGAAGACTTCTGGGTATTTCCTATTCCCAGACGAAGTCTGACAGACCATCACACAATGACATGCTCACAGTGGTGAACAAACGGAAACTCCGATGGTATGGCCACGTCACAAGATCATCAGTCCTTTCAAAGACCATCCTGCAAGGCACAGTGGAAGGAGGCAGAAGAAGAGGGAGACAGGTAAGGAGGTTTGAGGACAACACAGTCGAGAGTGGACTAGCTTGACACTAAGCGAAGCCATGAGGGTTGAGGAGGACAGAGAAAGATGGAGTATGTTGGTGAAACGATCATCTGTGTTGTCCCAACGACCTTCGAGTTAAGGGATAGGATAGGATAAGAATATTTAACATGAAAATGAATGCCCATAAAGAAATAAATAAAACTGTGGTATTAAAATGTAAATGAATATCGACTTTGATCTTTTTATGCTCTTGACCTTGATATGACCTTGACCTCCTGTTCCAAAAACACTTATTGACGATCAAATATTTACAGTAAAAGTTGTATTATGCCAAAAGACTGACCTTTGGATGACCTTGACCTTCAGTAACCTTAACCTTGGGATAACTTTGACCTTCACAAGGGATCTCATGCTCATGAAAGATCAAATAACTCAATGTTGTTGCATACTATGGGTTACCTCCTGTTTCAAAAACACTTATTGATGATCAAATATTTACAGCAAAAGTTGTATTATGCCAAAAGACTGACCTTTGCATGACCTTGACCTTCAGTGACCTTAACCTTGGGATAACCTTGACCTTCACAAGGGATCTCATGCTCATGAAAGATCAAATAACTCAATGTTGTTGCATACTATGGGTTACCTCCTGTTCCAAAAACACTTATTGATGATCAAATATTTACAGCAAAAGTTGTATTATGCCAAAAGACTGACCTTTGCATGACCTTGAATGCAAATGAATATCGACTTTGATCTTTTTATGCTCTTGACCTTGAGATGACCTTGACCTCCTGTTCCAAAAACACTTATTGACGATCAAATATTTACAGCAAAAGTTGTATTATGCCAAAAGACTGACCTTTGGATGACCTTGACCTTCAGTAACCTTAACCTTGGGATAACCTTGACCTTCACAAGGGATCTCATGCTCATGAAAGATCAAATAACTCAATGTTGTTGCATACTATGGGTTACCTCCTGTTCCAAAAACACTTATTGATGATCAAATATTTACAGCAAAAGTTGTATTATGCCAAAAGACTGACCTTTGCATGACCTTGACCTTCAGTGACCTTAACCTTGGGATAACCTTGACCTTCACAAGGGATCTCATGCTCATGAAAGATCAAATAACTCAATGTTGTTGCATACTATGGGTTAAATAATACCATTCTACTGTACAATTACCAATTTTTAAACAATGTTTTTGCAAGGCCTAAAATAACCTTGACCTTCAAGATCAACTCAAAACTGGAACATATATGAAAGATCAATCTACCATCTCTAAATCTTTAAAGAAAACAAGATTGGACTTTATATCTCTCATTGTTTAGGGCCAAGGTCACTTCAAAATACCTATACTAACTGATGTTAGACAGCTCCAGTGACCTTGACCTTGGAGTGAGGTTGACCAAATTTGCATATAATATGTGTGTCACTGATATCTCTCATGCTTCAAAGAATCATAAGTTCAATATTAATAACTTCGAAAAAAGTGAAATTTTGTGAAAAATTGTCATTTTTGTAACTAACATTTGTTGACCATGTGACCTTGACCTTGAAGTGAAGTCATTCATTTACTGATCATTTATGTGGTCTCATGGGTACACACCATCTTACCAAGTTTGGTTGTCCAAATTTAGACTCCAAAAAGCAGAATCATGTATGGAACCCAAAGTAATAGTTTGGTCGTTCGTGTGTGCCTGAAGGAACCCACTTGTACAAAAAGGAACCCACTTTTCCAAAGTCAACCACATCAAAGTTTGTTTATATATTTTAAATTTTTAGTGATATTGGAACCATGTACAGTCAAATTAAGCTGTATGCTGAGTTTTGAAGTCCTCACTAGTTTACATCATGTGGAACCCAGTTGACATCATTTTGGAAAGAAACCCAGTTGGGAGGCTTTGAACGTATGTGTGTGTGTGTGTGTGTGTCCTTTGGTGGTTGCCTTCAAATCATGGTGACCCTTCCTGACTTTGCTTAACGTGGAACATTGCCAGCGTGTGCCCCAACTAACTACACTACTGCGCCACCCGAG
Organism: Oncomelania hupensis; assembly: GCA_036898135.1. NCBI lineage: Eukaryota > Metazoa > Mollusca > Gastropoda > Littorinimorpha > Pomatiopsidae > Oncomelania > Oncomelania hupensis. The sequence continues at coordinate 45,848,929 of CM072517.1, read as the reverse complement.
CAGGTGATACGCAGGTAATATACAGGTAAAATACAGGTAATAAACACCTAATGAACAGGTAAGGTGTTGGATTGTAACCAGGACTGTGTTACCGTTTGTTGCAGGTTTTTGAACACACCGTCCTGCTCCGACACAGTGCTGGCAGAGTGTAAAGGAGAGGTGGTGTACGCCAGCGGTGCAGTCAAGGCCAGGATGCAGTACGTCTGTGGCGAGGAAACGCGGAAAGGTAGGCCTATGTGTTCAATGAACTGACTAGGCTAGGCTAAAGTAGCGAGAAGCTATTTGTGCGGAAGCTGGAGCGAAAAGGTATATAAGCTTACGCGTGAAATAGTGATCATAATACAGAGCGAATTGATATGTACGCTTGAGCTGACGATGTTAAGAGCCAAAACTTATGTATGAGTGAACTGAGGCCAAAATGTGAACTAACGATGATAATATAGAGCGAATTGGTATATACAGGGTGGGCCAATAAAATGTTACCACTTTTTAATTGTACATACGTTTTTACAATGAGAACGTTTTCGAACATTTGCTTTACAAAAATGTCACGGAAGCACCAAATTATCATTTCATACCAAAGATTTTCCACTTTTTCACTCGTTCTGTACACAGTTTAATAATTGATGATATGCTCAATCCACGCTCCTCTTCTCTGGATTACAGTTGCAACACGCACATTGAAGTTTGTGATGACATTGCCACACATCTCAAGTGAGATTCTCCGAATTTCCTGACGGATGTTGGCCATTCAGGGCCCAATGGTCTGTGGGTTGTTGTAGTACACTCTCTCCTTCATGCTCCCCCATAGGAAGTAGTCTGCGGGAGAAAGATCAGGGGAGTAGGCAGGTCATGAGTTGTCTGTGCGCCATGAGATAAGCCTATCTCCAGGAAAGAATTGTTTGAGGAACTCCAGTGAAAAAATTGATTATGTTTGGTATCAAATGATAATTTGGACATTTTTGTAAATAAAATGTTCGAAAACGTTCTCATGTTAAAAAAAAAAAAAACAAAAAAAAAAACAAAAACTTATTTACGATTAAAAAGTAGTAACATTTTATTCATTATTCATTTTATTTGTAGGTTTGAGATGATAAGGATCGAAAAGGTAATATGCGTGAACTGGGTCGAAATGGTATGTACGCGTGAATTGATGATGATGATAAAGAACGAACAGAAATGTACGCATGAACAGGTATGTATGTGTAACTAATGATGATAATAAACCATAAGGTAGGTATCCGTGAACTGATAATAAAAATGAGCGAAAGGGTATGTACCCGTGCACGTGAACTGGGTCGAAATGGTAGCGTGAATTGATGATGATAAAGAACGAACAGAAATGTACGCGTGAACAGGTGATGATCATGAAGAGGTGTGTGTATGTGTAACTAATGATGATAATAAACCTTAAGGTAGGTATGCGTGAACTGAAGATGATAAGGAGCAGGAGATGGTAAAGAGGAGACTGGTGAGGAGGAGATGGTGGATCGTGGTTGCGATGAAGAGGAGAATGGCGATGGTTGCAATGATGGCAGTGGAATTAACCATGTAAAGTGGACCTTGGGCAGTAATAGGGCTGCTACCTTCATGCTGTCGAGGATTTATTTATTTATAGAAGAGGAATAAGTAGAAGAAGTAGAAGAATTAGAAGAAGTAGAAGAAGAAGTAGTAGAAGAAGAAGTAGAAGAAGAAGTAGTAGAAGAAGAAGAAGAAGAAGAAGAAGAAGAAGAAGAAGAAGATGATGATGATGATGATGATGATGATGATGATGATGATGATGATGATGATGATGATGATGATTGTTATTGAGGAGAAACATGCTCATCGCTACCCCTCACGCACCCAACACACACACACACACAAACACCCACACAAAACACACACACACACACAAAACACACACAAACACACACACACGCACAAAACACACACAAACACACAAACAAAACACACACACACAAACACACACACACACACACAAAACACAGACGCTCACACAAGCACGCAAACACTCCTGGCTAAATAGACCTGATGGTGCGCGTTCCGATAACAATATTCTTGCGGTGCCTAAAGAACGGTAATGTTCCGATACAGGCTTGGATATCGCGAGATTCGTAAGGTAGGAGAGTTCCGCAACGATTTCTCGTGCGAGGGAAAGCAAGGTTTTGCAAGTGTCTGGCTAGCATCTCTAATTAGCACCTAGCTGAAACTTGCCTCTCGCGTTTTGCCTTTGGACCTTGCCATGACTGACAATTTTCCTATAGGTTTTATTCTTGCAAGTTTAAGCAATGAGACACATTTACAGAGGGTGAGACAGTGAACGTGAAAGTTCCAGTGATGACGAAGCTGATTGTGTTAGCTGTACTGCTTGACATTACCACAGCTATTGTACTGGAGTCACACTTTGAATGGGACGACTGTCAGCTTTCTCAAGGACCAATACAATTTCAAACGTTTTTACCTCCAAACTGCACTCTGAATATTGGCAAGATTGTGATATTTGTGAATGTACAAGTTGTGAAAGCAATGTACCCAACACCGTCCTGAAGATATGCTACTACGAATGCATAACACGGTTTGACCATAGTGTGTGTCTACGTCCATCCCGATTGCCTTCATTTGTCCACCCGTCTTTGGTTTTCCATGCCTAAATCTATAAATATCATTGCACATAGTTCTGATGATGCTTCTGCACTGGAAACAATTCGCAGCTTGATATTGGCTAAAAATAGGATTATGATGATGATGATGTCCACTTGTAAAGCGCCAGACTCCATGCTGCCCCAACATGCTCGGTGCGTTCAAAAATGAAGTAAAATATAACAACAAAAGTAATAAGGTGCCACAGAGAAACTGAATTATTGCTTAAACAAAAGGGTTTTCAGCTATTTTTTGAAATTGTTCTTGGAGCTGCATCCCTTCAAGTGCAGAGGTAGTCCATTCCATAAAAGTGGTGCAATACATTCAAATTACTTGCTCCGATAGTTGTTTTCTTTGTATGCCTCTCGACACTAGTCACCCGCAGCAAGGGCTTGTTGGCAGATCGGAGACGCCGAGAGGGAATGTGCTGTTGAACAAGCTCACGTAAATAACTTGGTGCACTCCATTCCATGCAGCAGTAGACAACTGACAAGAGTTTATGCTCGGAACCTTGTGAACAGGCAACCAAAGGAGATCCCTTAGAACGGATGTGATGTGATCATGCTTCTTGGTCTTGGTGACAATACAAGCTGCAGTGTTCGGGACCTCCTGCAGTCTTTAAAGTTGAAATTGAGGAATGCCGGATTGAATCAATGTTACAGCCACTGCATTTGCTGTTTCCATATTGAGCTGTGGTCTAAGCTGACCTATAGAACTGAGATGTCAGTAGCATGTCCTAACCACGGAATTGATGTGAGAAATCATTGAAAGTTAACTGTCAACAGTGAGCCAAAAATTCCGAACTGTGTCTGATAAAGCTATTTCAGGGCCCCCCACTTGGATGGATTCAATGGAAACTTTGCGACGATTGGCATCAGATGCACAGAGAATGACCTCGGTTTTCTCATCATTCATGTTCAGGCTGTTCTTATTTATCCAATATTTATATCCTGGCAGCACCTCTCTGTGGACTGTATAGCAGCTGCAGCCGACTCAGGGTCAGGATGAAGGCTCTTGTAGACCTCTGTGTCATCAGCAAAGAGCTTACGACACAAGCCGTGGTTCTCAATAAAGATACCTAGTCGACGTGTATATACAGAGAACAGGATTGGGCCCCAAGTGGATCCTTGTGGAACACCACAAGTTAGATGAGAGGCCTGAGATAAAGAACAGCCAACTTGAACTCGCTGGGTTCTATCACTGAGATAAGTGGAAGCACTACGCAGCAGTCACAGAAACCCCAGATTCGAGGGATTAGGGATAGTGACAAAACTGTGCTGGCAAAATTAAGAGACGTTGAGTGCATTAACGCGGACCTTCCCCCGGGGGGGTGGTGGGGTGCCGGTGGTTTTAATATAAATAGTATCCCCACTTTCTGAAAGTTTAGTGCTTTAAATTCCCACTGTCCTGTCTTTCTCCTTTGTTCTTTCTCATTCCTACTCTGTTCTATCAATCTACTATACTATCTTCTTCTTTGCTAGACCAGTCACCTACCTTTTTTCTTGAAAACTCTTCCGGGACAAAACTCCTCATTTGTGTGTGAGGTCTGTTGGATCAGCTTGGGAATATTGGATGCTTTCTGCCAAATGGTCACTGGAGTTTCCTATGATGTTATTATTTGGCAATGTAGGCATTTTATATGTATGTTTTGTTGATATTTTATAATGATGTTTATATTCTATTTTGTTTTTGTAAACAGGGGTTCGATAAATTAGAGTATAGCCTCAGCGTCCCCTGCGTGGGATGTCTTTATTGTAAAGTGACCGGCTGGTGGAGTGCCTTCAGTGTTACCACTAGGGTTGTTTCGGCAGATCTTTTATGCGGATAAGGGGTGAGTCCTCTTTCAGCGAAGTTGTGGTCTTGATTTTGTGGTCCTGATTCGGCTCTTTGCAGTCCGCTGGACCCTGTAAGCAATGACTAACTAACTACTAACGCGGACCCTGATTGAATGGCAGAGTGTGGATATCGTATGCAGTCTCTTGTCTCTGCCCAAGTTGAAAAGACTGTCACTGAGAACGACTGGTCTCACAGAACATCACTTGTAACTATTGTCTTCACTTCCCAAACTAAGCAATGTGGAGTCCTTGTGACCGTCAAACAACGACATAAAAGGTCAAATCGACGGACGCTAAAACCTTCCGTTCGTTTCCTTGCCTGAAAATCCTTGTCTTGAGTGGCAACTTGTTGAGAAAGCTCCAACTGTTTTCGTCTCCCACGCTAGAGACCTTAGATCTCTCCTATAACACATTGGAATCTTTTGAAAGTTGCGATGTAGTTGACAAAGTAGTAACAATCTCAAAATTACCTAGGTTGCTGGAACTTGATTTGTCTTCAAACAGAATCTTATTCCTGGATTACTCTTTACATTATATATGCCTTCCCAAGTTGACCTTTCTAGATATCAGCAAGAACGGTTTGGTACGAATAGAAATAACCTTTCTCGTGTGTTGCCCTGCTTTACAATTTCTAGACATGCGATGGCAAGATGTTGATTACATAAAGCTGATTCGCAGATACGAATTCAGCACGTCCCTTCCGGAAGTTCACAAGCAACATTGCGGTTTGCGGCATTTTACGAACACTGCCTTCTTCCTAGTTTTTCTGTGCCTTCGGAAGCTATTTTTGGATGGAGCCAGTTTGTAACAGCTCAACGAAGAAGTGTTCGTAGTCTTGGTCATCTGCAAACGTTGTCTTTGGACAAAGCCAAACTGTGTCTCTGAGGCTGCTTTTGCAACGTTTGCTAACTTAACTGTGTTGAATCTGAGTGACAACGCCACCAGCGTACCAGACGTTTGTTTTGACTCCATGACGAAGCTGAGACACCTGGACCTCTCAGGAAACAAAATTACAATGATCAGGGAACAAACCTTCAGCATCACTGAACACGTTGGCTTTAGGGTGGAACCCATTGTCGTGTGGATATGAACCGCTTTGGTTTCGGGGCTGGCTTATCGCTCAGCCTGACTTGTTTAAAGTTGGACATAATTTTAGTGATAGTTGTGAACGGCAATCGCTGTTTTATTCAAAAAATAGCGACAAGAGACAGCTTTCTGAGTTCGTCATTAAGGACCAGGCATGCTTGCTGAGCCGCGAGATGAGATCCATGATCATCTTCAAACGTACGTTCACCATTTTGACATTGACCACGCTCCTCTACAGCTACGCCGCCTGAACCTCTACGAAGCGTTCCGAGGTCGGGATGACGTCAGAAAACGAAAGTTAGAGCAGGATAGTTTTGCCTATGACGTCTTCGTGCCGTACATCTCTGAGGATCTGCTCTGGGTGCGTCAACAACTCATGCCGGAGAGAGAGGACCGCCTAGGTATGAGGCTGTGCATTCATGATCGCTACTTCATTCCGTGCAAGAACATCGTGGACAACATCGTGCACTGCGTGGAGGACAGCAAGAAGATTATGATGGTCTTCACCAAAGATTACGTCCGCAGTCAGTGGTGTCAGTTCGAGCTCAACTTCTGTCTTGGCCACGTGTTGGAGAACGAGGACGCAATGATCACCGTGTGCGTGGATGATGTGCTGTCACGCGAGATGACGTCAGCCATGATGATGGTGCTAAAGACGACGACGTACATCCTGTGGGCGGAGGAACATGACGCAGTGCAGTCGTTCTGGGGACGTTTAGAGTTGGCGCTGCAGGAAGTCCTCCTTTAACATGAACAGCCTGTGTAGTTCCTGCTCTTGTACCAAGTAGATGCTTTCATTTCATATTTCTCATCCGTGCATTTGTTTTATGAGAGTGACCGTAAACATTGCGTTTGAGTTCACTCAGCTGTTTCAAATTGCCGGTGGTGTGTACATAAACGTAAACACTGTCGTGCTCATCAAATGTGCACTGCTACTGTGAATTGTGATGGTTTCGTTGACATCGTTTAAATGTACTTTTCAAATCATACGCACAACACGCCCAAAGCTACCGTTGTGTAAGTAATGAGTTTTCGATTAACTCTCTCTCTCTCTCTCTCTCTCTCTCTCCTTCTCTCTCTCCTTCTCTCTCTCCCTCTCTCTCTCTCTCTCCATCTCTCTCTCTCTCTCTCTCTCTCTCTCTCTCTCTCTCTCTCTCTCTCTCTCTCTCTCTTAGTTGTTGATCTTCTTGCTGCTGCTGTTGCTTCTTCCCCTTCATTTCTACCACCACCATCGCCTCCGCCACCTTCTCCTCTTCTTCCTCCTCCTCATTCTTCTTCTACTTCTCTCTCTTGCACCTCCATCATTTCCTGTTCATCCCTTTCTTCCTCCTTCCCATCTTTACCCTCTCATCGTTTTGTGCACCATTGGCCCCCAGCACCTAGGTGTTTATTGGTGTGTGCGTGGGTGTGTTTGTGTGTGTGTTATTGGTTTTGGGGGTTTTATTGGTGATTTTTTTTTAAGTTGGCAGCATTAGCTTCTATCATGCCATTTTCCTACGTGTTGTTTGTATTATGTTACTTATAGTGCTAGATGTTTTTATTTATATTATATTACACGTTATGACTTTGCCTTGGAATATGACAAATGTTCCACCAGATTTAACCAATGTTTCACTCATGGAAATTAGGAAATGGACACTAACGGAAATTGATACATAACTGTTTTTCCATGCAAGCGTGTGTAAATGCATGCGAGCACTTAGACCAAACATTTTGACTGGATTTACTCTGAAAAAAAAAGAAGAAATATTAATAATAATAATAATAATAATAATAATAATAATAATAATAATAATTATTATTATTATTATTATTATTATTATTATTATTATTATTATTATTATTATTATTATTATTATTATTATTATTATTATTACTACTACTACTACTACTACTACTACTACTACTAATACTACTACTATTATTATTATTATTATTATTATTATTATTATTATTATTATTATTATTACTACTACTACTACTACAACTACTACTACTACTTGCGCCTTGAATCAGTCTTTTTTGTGTGAGATATGTGCGCTATATAAATCTGTGTACTACTACTACTACTACTACTACTACTACTACTACTACTACTACTACTACTACTACTACTACTACTACTAAAAACAACACAAAAGCAAACTAATAGACCGTCTTCTGAACTGGGAGGTAACTCACTTGTCTTTTTGTTTTGTTTGTAGTTACCTAGAGTTATTCGGGCGGACATCTGGTCTCAGAACACTATGAAAGCTACCCCGAGATGCAAGCTTTTCTTCGTGACAGGGGGGTGGTGTTTGCCTGGCAGTGCAAGGCCGAACTAGCGGAGCTAGCTAGGATTACAACTGAAATCAACCTTTTGGTTGATCCGGAAGGTTTGATGGAGGACAAAGCACAAATTGTAGGCGAGAAACTGTTCGTTTGCAAAGGATGTCCGCCTGAACGTTAGACAACACTGGCGGAAAAAGGAAGTCAGCTAAGTTGTGTCCCCTCGTATTTCCGACAATGGCCTATTGTTTAATTCATTTCATAGTCTGTCACAATGTTTTGGTGTGTAAAGTGAATAAATCCCAATATCCTGTCTGTTTTGAAAACAGGTTATGACTTCAAAACTTTAATTATGTGGCCTTTTCTCTCAAATGTCATTCAATATTATATCGATGTTATCCACCACCACCCCAATAGTATGCCCAATGTTGACAGGAAATTTTTCTGCTAAACAATAAAAATAAAATAAAAGATAAAAACTGTCAACAAGGAAAGTTTACAATGCCAGTGACTGTAGACAAAGGCGTATTCTGTCTTAAACTGTGACCTCAGTTGTGTGTGTGTTGTGATTTGTGTATGTGTGTGGGGGGTGTGGGTGTGTGTGTACGTGTGGGTTTGTGTGGGTGTGTGTGTGTGTGTGTGTGTGTGTGGGTGTGTGTGTGTGTGTGTGTGTGTGTGTGCGCGCGCGTAATTTTCTACCAAATTACAACTGAAATACAAGTATTTCTCACAATCTCTGCAAATAATTTCCCTTTTCGTTTTCACTATGTCTACATTCGAAAGTCAATACATATACAAATAAATAAATCCTATCCTATCCTGTCCCGTAACCCGGAGGTCGTAGGGGCAACACAGATGATCGTTTAACCAGCATACTCCATCTTTCTCTGTCCTCAGCAGCCCTGATGGCTTCGCTCAGTGTCAAACCAGTCCATTCTCGAATGTTGTCCTCCCACCTCTTTTTCGGTCTCCCTCTCCTTCTACCTCCTTGCACTGTGCCTTGCAGAATGGTCTTTGCAAGGCCTGATGATCTGGTGACGTGGCCATGCCATCGGAGTTTCCGAGTACATTAAAATAATTTGTAAAATGCAATGGAGATTTCATTACATGGCAATATGAAAACAACAAACACGTTTCTCTTGAACCCCTCTTGGTATTACAGTTCACCGGTACCTATGTTTTCACTAATAATATCATCATAAATTTTCGTATGTCCCTTTCTATTTGTGGCGGAAATGTGCACGCTTGGGAGAAAGATTGTCTACCTTCTATTTGTTGGTTAGACTAGCCTTGGGTGGCTCCTGCTGTGCAGAATCCTTTGGTGTGGCCATTGGATTATGCAGGACAAGGCGACACGACATATGTTCTTCCCGCCTGACCATTTGTCTTCTGCTTTTGGTGGTGAGCAGGACTACATTGTCGGCAGGCATTTTATGCAGGTCAGTGGCAGTGACTTGTATGGAGTGTCGTGGCACTAGTAGCCGGCAAACCGGTTTACTAGCAACACGCTTCACCGCCTTGCAGGGCAAATATGTTTGTCTCTCTTGCGAGGGATAAAAAAAAGAAAAATAACAGTTCGGGTCGGGCCGTGTTCTCAAGGTCGTGGCCGAGAGACGGGAGTCAAATACTCCGCTCGGCTACATATTGTTTCGTGACAACCTACAGCTGCAAGAAACATGCATTATAATTAATACAATTCAAATAAGTAACTTCAATATCTGGTTTTTCGCTGAGAAATGTATGAGTGTTGTGAACAAACCTTTTAAATTATTGCAAGGGGGATTTATAGAGAAACGCTGACGGTTAAAAAAAAAATAATCTTGAAGTTTTGACCCATTTGCTCAAGGACAAAACGGAGCTGAGAGAGACAAAATTATCAAAGATGCTCAGAGAGAATATTCATCTGAAAATCTACTATGACATATTCAGTTCGACAATGTGTGGTTAAAATAAGTGTCGGACACAATTCTTTCCCATAAACCAGGTTAACACATCCATGTATAATTCAAATATATTAGTAACATTGTGCGTCTTTGAAATATTACTGTCACATTTTATCAAGGGATGTTCTACTGTAGTCCGTATATACTAGCAAGTCTCTTGTTACAGTAGATAATACAGACATATTCCGTGAGATTAGGTCACAGAGTAAGCGTTTTTGTTATGTCATATCATTTGGGTGAAGAAAACAAACTTCAAAGGAACAAAACTAATAGCGTACTCATTGAATCGCTGTTATCTAGCGCTTTCCAGTTCAAGAGCTGCTCAAGGCGCTGGCCGATATAGGATCTAACTCAGGCCACCAGAGGCGCCCGCTGGCAACCTTTGGGCGCATAGTCTGACGCCTAGACGACTGAGAATAATCCTTGGCGACCGGGGACGGCGAAAATTGACCTAGTGCGTGCTTGATGTGTTTATGTAGCCGACACTCACACGTCTAGGACATTGGCGTCAGGATCTTTAAAGTCCGTGCGGCGGAATGGGTTCGTGTACAGACTAGATCTCGGTTTATACTCTCATCCTGTGTAGTAGCTTATTTCATGGGAAAATGTTGTAGACCACAAAACTACGTTGAAGGCTCATAGTAGTTGCGCCATAACATTATCTGGATGCTTGTTTTTGCATCATGATATTTAATGAGCATGACATTATTTTGTTATTATTTTTGCGAACATAAGTAATGTGGCCTTATTTTCCTTAAAATATACGACTATATTTCACGACGATGATATTTTATACTCCAAAGACAAATTTTCTTCGATTTTTTGTTTTTGTTTTTTGACACTTTATTGTCCCTTTTTATCGGGAAATTATGGGCCGGCTCCTCATGGGAAAGCGTAGTCGCAGTCTGTAGCGCGCACAAACCCAACCTATACCTATAATAGTCAATTGTTTTGTTTGTTTGGTCGGTTTGTTAGTTTTTGAAATTTTGCTTCAAACCGGAGTACCCGGAGAAAACCCCCGAGACGTTGCCCGAGTCGAAAGTAAATAATATTCGGAGAAACAAAACGCCCAGAGGCTGGCTCGATCCCACACCTGTCAGGCGCCATTGGTTTCTAGCCTGTGGACAAGACAAGTTAGTCCCGCCTTAGGCCACGCGGCCTCAACGCTCGCATGGTGTAGTATCTTTCAGTTTGTTCTATTTAGAGATCGAATAGGAATATTATACATTACACCATGTCAAGATTAATTAGTGAGATAAATTAGGCGTTGTTGATACCATTTGAAAGGACGCCTGCGAGATAGTAAATAGTAGTTGTACAAATTAGCTCGAAGTGTTGGAAGTTCGAATCCTGCCTCTCTTGAGACAATGCCACCGGCTTTATTGTTGCGAAGTTTTAGCAAAGATGCAAAATGAAAGAGAGTGAGATGTTGAACGTGAAAGTTCCAGTGATGGCGAGGCTGACTGTGTTAACTGTACTGCATGGCGTTGCCGCAGCTATTGTACTGGAGCCACAATTGGCATGGGACGCCTGTCAGCTCTCAGAAAATCAAATAAGCTATTGGGAGTATTCACCTCCAAATTGTTCTTTGAAGTACCAGGAAATTGTGATAGACCGTACTGGTTGTAAGTGTATTAGTTGTGAGGCTGAAGTACCCAACACCGACCTGAAGATTAACTATTTCGAATGCAAATTTCATGATGAATATTCCAAACGGACTGATTGCGCATGTAATCGTTTTCCAAAGTGGCCTCACTCTGTGCAAGTTCTTGACATGAGCTCCTGTATTCTTCAATATTATTATGAGGATCTTACTTTAAAGACTTTTGATGACGTTTCTGGACTTTCCACCATTCACAGTTTGATATTAGCTGGGCATGGGGTTGGTTATATAGCAAAAGAGGTGCTGGAAAATTTAAGAAACGTTGAGTGCATTAACGCGGACTTGAATAAAAAGCATCATATGGATAGCGTACAAACACTTCTTTCTCTGCCCAAGTTGAAAAGACTGTCAATGCGGAAGAGTGGACTCACAGCACTGGACGTATCACGCTTCTCTAAATTAAAAAAAAACAAGCAATGTGGAGTCCCTGTGGCTGTCTGACAACGAAATACAAGACCAAATCAACGCTGATGCCTTCCGTTCATTTCCTGGTCTGAAAGGACTTGACTTGAGTCGCAACTGGTTGAAAGAGTTCAACCTCGTAAGGTTTCCCACGTTAGAGACCTTAGATCTTTCTAATAATTTATTAGAATTATTTCCAATATTTTGCGATGATCCCTTTTTCCCCGATGAAGGGAACATCACTCTGTATTGCCCACGGTTGGCAAGACTTGATTTGTCGTCAAACAGAATCTACAAAATAACGTCGGTCAAGGCCGGTATTTGCCTTCCAAAGCTGACCTTTCTAGATCTCAGCAAGAACCGCATTGTGATTATTAATAGTAGGTGGTTTATCGATCCTTTCCCCGACTTGCAGTACGTGGACCTACGAAAGCAAGACGCTAATCACATGAGCCTGCATCGCGGTGTGAACACCAGCATATTGCTTCTTGTTCTTCACATGGAAAATCATGATTTGCTGAGTTTTGAGAACACGGATTACTTCAAAGATTTTCTGTGTCTTCAGAAACTATTTCTTGATGGGAGCAATATGGAACGGCTCAACGAAGAAGCGTTCTTGGACATATTTGGCAGTCTTGGTAATCTGCAAACACTGTCTTTGGCCAATACCAAACTGCATTTTGTCTCTGAAGGTGTTTTTGCACCATTTTTTAACTTAACTGTGTTGAATCTGCGTGACAACGCCATCACTAGTGTACCGAACGGCTGTTTTGATGACCTGACGCAGCTGAGGCACCTGGACCTATCAGGAAACAAAATCACCGTGATCAGAGAACAAACCTTCAGCATCCTTCTTCGCCAAAGGCTGGAGACGTTGGCTTTAGGACAGAACCCACTGTCGTGTGGATGTGAACTACTTTGGTTTCGGGACTGGTTGGTCTCTCAGCCTGACTTGTTTAAAGCTGAACTTAGTGTCAATGATCCAAGATACAGTTACAAATGCGAAAACATTCCTGGCAAGAGGCAGCTGTCTGAGTTAATCATCAATGGACAGTCGTGCCTGCTGAGCCGTGAGATGAGCTCCATGATCATCTTCAGCTGTGCGCTTATCATCGTGACCATGACAGTGACCACGCTCCTTTACCGCTACCGCTGGCACCTCCGTCTGATACTTTACGAAGCGTTCCGAGGTCGGGATGACGTCAGAAGACGACGGTTAGAACAAGGTCGATTTGCCTACGACGTGTTCGTGTCGTACGCCTCTGAAGATCTGCCCTGGTTGCGCCAACACATCATACCTGAGCTAGAGGACCGCCTTGGCATAAGGCTGTGCATCCATGATCGCCACTTCATCCCGGGCAAGAACATCGTGGACAATATCGTGGACTGCGTGGAGAACAGCAAGAAGATTATGATGGTCTTCACCAAAGATTTCGTCCGCAGTCAGTGGTGTCAGTTCGAGCTTAACTTCTGTCTTGGCCACGTGTTGGAGAACGAGGACGCAATGATCATCGTCTGCGTGGGTGATGTGCTGTCACGCGAGATGACGTCAGCCATGATGGCGGTGCTAAAGACGACGACGTACATCCTGTGGGCGGAGGAACATGACGCAGTGCAGTCGTTCTGGGGACGTTTAGAGTTGGCGCTGCAGGAAGTCCTCCCTCACCACGAACAGGCTGTATAGTTCCTTTTCTTTCACCGTATAGAGGAATAATAGTCCACCTTCCCCCGCGAACGCCTTTTTCATATATTAGTAGAAAGTGGGTGTAGTAGCCTACCTAACTGTATTTATTTCCAGACAGCGACTTTAAACATAATCTTTGACTTTGAGTTTACCCAGCTGTTTCAATGTCGTCTGTGGAGTGAACACAAACATCAGCACTGTCGTGCTCATTAAATGTGGGCTGCTACTATTAATTGTGATATTGTTGACATTATTTGAATATACTTTGATATCGTATCGGCCACCACATGATCGGCAAAGCCACCGTTGTGTAAGTAACGACTGTTCAATTTTAGTGAGAAATGTTTCTTTCTCTTTCCCTTTCTGTGTGTCCCTCTGTTCTTATTTATTTATTTTTTAAAAAGAATATTTTGGTCTTCTTGCTGCTGTTATTTACAATTGAACACGCTTACAACGAAGTCCAGGGGAAAATTTTACCCTTCGTTATACCCGAAGTTTGGTGTACCCGTAGTCGGCGTGTTTTTGTATTCGTTCAATCGGGCGTGACTCTAAAATGGGTCTTTGATGTAAGATTTACAGCCCAAAACACGTCAAACTGTATTATCGTCATGTTATTGCAAAAGGGGTTGATTTTAGATTTTATTTTTGCCAGATGGAGGGAGAGACTGAGACGGAGAGAGAAAGTGAGAGAGAGAGAGAGAGAGAGAGAGAGAGAGAGAGAGAGAGAGAGAGAGAGAGGGTGCTAATTTTGTGTTGCAGGCACTCATTCGTCTAGGACATGAGCGTTAGGATCTTTAATGTCCGTTCGATAGAATATGTTGCTTTCACAGTCTGGACCTTGGTTTACACTCTAATCTGAAGGAGTAATTGCTGCTGTGTTACCGTTGTGGCTGCTGTTGCTCCGTATGGAATTCCCTTCGTAAAATATTGATTGTCACCACTTTCAGCTAAATAATCTTCATGTAGGATCATATTTTTTTTAAAAATCATTTGTTCATAAACAGTGTAAGATTTACCTAAATAATTTTTTTCCCGTAAATAACTCATTATTTACCTAAACAATATATTGTTTACGTAAATAAATCATGATGTATCATCATCATCATTAATCATGAGGTAAATAAGGCTTTGTTGCTAAATAAGAAATTATTTACCTATATAATGCATTATTTAGCAGATTGGGTTAAATAATGTATTATTTAGGAATGTTTTTAAATAATGATATGTTTACCTATATGATGCATTATTTAGCTAAATAATATATTATTTAGAAGATGTTGCTAAATAATGCATAATTTACGTAACCAATTCATTGTTTAGGGACAGCAATTTTCATTATTTAGGGGATTCGCAGGTACATGTCGTATTACTGGGAAGTTATGTAGTAGTGATAAAGAAAATTGAAACATGAGGCAATTACTTTATTTCACTCTCTTTTTTTTTTTATTCCTTCGCAATATTATTCTTATATGGGACTGCAACGGTAACGGCTCCGGTACAGAAGGAGCCATCGTTATTTCTGCTTTGGCGTCCTTGCCTTCAGAGTACTTCTGCCAAATCCCTGGTAGTTTCGAATAAGTTGAAACTTTCCGTTTGAAATTAAAACATAATTCAACTCAAAAGAACAAACGGAAACACAGTCTCAACACGGTTTTTGGATAAATAAATACAAAAAGAAAGCTTTTTATTTCTGACTGGTTGCTCAAAAAACTGAACACTCCCGCACAAAAACTGACTTTGACCTTTCGTTTATGTTCGGGAGGTTAAAGACGTTTTATCTTCAAATTTGTG
>CM072517.1:45821114-45828614 GCA_036898135.1 Oncomelania hupensis | reverse complement strand
TAGAGGAACTGTTTAGCTATTAGACCTACGAGACACATCTAGAAGAAACAAGTAATTCCAGAAAATTCTTCAAAATATTGACCGACGAAAATTATCAACATTATTATACAAAGCTTCTTCTAACAACAGCGCAAACTCCAATCAAAGGCAGATCTACACGCTATCATTGCATGATGTGCAAAATAAAATGGTCGGAACTATCGTGCGCGTCTAAATCGTAACATTACCCCCCAAGAAGAAATTTACTTAATTTCTGTCAACAACATTGAGACGCAATGCACAGACAAAGTCCAGAAACTTATATCAGTCTGGGTGCTGCCGGTATTCTTTACTAATATACTGTGCTGAGAAAGTCCGCACCAACATTGTCTGATCCGTTTATAGATTCTACTCGCATTTCAAAGTTCTGCAAGTACATAGCCCATATCATGATTCGACTGTTCACAAACCTGGCAGAGTTCAAGTAGGTTAGCGGCTTGTGATCGATCAGTCTGTAACACGAACTTCCCTCCTTGAAGGTAGACTATAGTTCGAATTTCCGGATTTCCCATATGATGGCAAGGCACTCTTTCTCCATGGTCGAGTATTTGTTCTCAGACCTTGACAGCTTCTTGCTGGCGTAACTGACCGGAAATAGTTTCCCTTCGTGTTCTTGCATCAGTATGGCGCCGATGCCCACGTCCGCTGCGTCTATTCTTAGGACGAATTCCTTGGAAGTGTCGGGCAGCCGTAGCACCGGATCCTTCAAAAGGAGGTCGCCCGCAGTCTGTTATGCCTTCTCTTGAGTTAGTCCCCACTGCTTTTGGTTAGGACAACCTTTCCGCACCAGGTCCAACAAGGATGCTATGATGGCGGAGTATTTCGGTACGAACTCTCTGTTACACTCGATTGATGTTGGTGTTTTTCTATCAGTATTTGATTCAGCCCCGATGCTTAAAATCCTGATAGGTGTAACTCTGATTCGTTTATCCACGAAGCCTGCTCACTCATCAACAAGTCAGGAGTCGTCGTATGAAGTTTTCCACTTTTATTCAGCACACATCAACAACTGCATACAATCGCTTTTTCCACTCTCAACTTTTTACTTTCAACACTCCATCAATACACACCTTATTTTGAAACAGTGCGGCACTTATATAATCTCTACATACTCGAGAACAAACGAGAATATCCTACATGAAACACCACAACCAATCAAAATTAATTTCATCATCACTGTCTCACGTCACACAACCCTATTTGGAATGGAAGCTTCCATGGTTACCAACAGAACAATCCATACGCTTCGATCGATAGTAAACAACCAATTCTCGAAAATTCTCAAATAATATCGACCAACCAAAAACACCAACGTTACACAAAGCCTCCACCAACAACAACGCAAAATCAAATCAAAGACAAATACACTCCATTACTGCATGCGTTGCAAAATAAAACGAACAGATCTATCGCGCGCGTCACACATAATATCGTGCGCATTTCACACGCACCATCATGCGCGTTTGAACGTAACACTCTATAATATCCAGCCAATTCCAGAAAAGACCGCATTTTCTTCTTGGCTTGGGGATATGGAGCGTTCAGTATCTTGGTGACGTTTTCCAATAGAAGCCCCTTTTCCCCTTCTTTCAGTGAATGGCCGAAAAAGTCGATGTTGTCAGTTTCCAGAATGCACTTGCTGGGTCTCGCAGTCATGTTAGTTTCTGTTAGACGGTGAAACAACTCCCTCGAGGTCATCAGATGCTCCTTCCAGGTCTGGGTGTGGACTAGCATGTCGTCCCAGTAACATACAACGTTTTGTCCATCCCTTTGAGCATCTTCCTCATTCCTCTCTTTCAGTAGCACCGCTGGTGACCATGCCAAAGGGTACTCAGGCACTCGTACGTCCCATCAGGGGTTATAAAAGAAGTCTTTGGTATGTCCTGTTTACGCCCGGGAACTTGCCAGTAACTTTACTGAGGTCAATCTTTGAGGAGAATTTGCTTCCGGATAATTGACAGAACAGGTCTGCTGCAGTAGGCATTGTCTGACGGTGATCTTGTTAACCTTTTTGTAGTCAATGCATACTCAGTTGCTCCCATCCTTCTTTTTCACGACCAGGACAGGGGACGCGTAGGGGGAACAGGACTCCCTTATGATGTCCATCTTCAACTTCTCATCTTTCTTCAAGGATTCGCGGGCCTTGAACGAGATCGGGAAAGGTTTAGATCAAACGGAAATGTCTGAAGTAAGGTGGATTTCATGTTCGACCAAAGTTGTAGAGCCTGGGACATCACTGAAAGTATGGGGAAACTCGCCCATAAGATCCTTGAGCTCCATCTTTTGAACCTCAATCAGGCATGGTCATAGCTTAACATCATCGATGCCTTCTTTGCTGTGGAAGTCTCCAAGTTCAAACAGTTCTTCGCTGTCAAAGCTGTCATCAATCTCTGCTGCTGTTGCTGCGTGTACAGTCTCTGGTGGCCTTTCCACGTACAGCTTAAGGAGGTTGGCGTGGTATATCTTCGAATGCTGACCGACCTTCACCTTGTAGTCATTGATCCTTACCACGGCCTCTAATTCGAAAGGACCTTGTCACTGCTTCAGCAACTTATTGTGATCCGTAGGTAGTAGCACTAGCACTTTGTTGCCAGGTCTGAACTTCCTGTTTATAGCTCTACGATCGTAATAGTGCTTTCCACAGTCCTCTGGCTATCTCGAGAGTCTGCTCCAGTTTCTTTCGTAGCTCAAACACGTACTGGTCTTCAACTCTGGGGTGTCTACATCTTTCGTCCACAGTTCTCTCAGTATGTGCATTGGCCCTCGGATGGTTCTTCCGTACAACAGCTCGAACAGAGAAAAACCGGTGGACTTCTGCGGTACTTCTCTGTAGGCGAACAGTAAGGCGTTGATGTAGCTATGTTACTTTCTGTGCTTCTCGCTGCACAGTTTCTTCAGGGTGGACTTTAGCGTATCATTGAACTTCTCGACGAACCCGTTGCACATTGGATGATAGGGTGTCGTAGTCAAATGCAGGATGCTCCGCAGTCTATTGACTTCCTTCATGCAGTCGGAGACGAACTGTGTCCCGAGGTCTGTCAGAATTTCTTCGGGTACTCCTAGTCTGCTGAACATGTCCACCAGCACCTCCGCTACGGTTTCAGTGTACCGATCGCATAGTCCATTAATGTAAAGTATCCATTGGTGACCTTCTTCACTCGGAGGTTTTATTTTGCCGATTGAGTCAAAGGCCACCCTCTTGAAAGGTCGGTCGATCATGGGCATCTTCTGCCTAGGCACTTTAGGGACCCTTTCTCGAGGTATGGTCTTCTGGCAAATGTCACATGATCGGCAGAATTGGCTGACGTCCGCATGAAGTCCTGGCCAGTAGAACACTGCCTGAATTCTGTCCGACGTCTCCTTGATGCCCGGGTGACCTCCCCTGATGGAGTCGTGAGCTACTTCCATCACTTGGCGCCTTAGGGATAACGGTACAAAGACTTGACGTAGTGGTTTCCCTCCGTTGACCCTCGCCTGCTGGAAGATTCTGTACAGGATCTTGGCCTTCAAATCGAAATAGACCGTGCCACTACCCTTGGTCACGGTGTCTTGGCGGTTCCTGTACTTGTTAAAAGTACTTTGAGCTTCCTGGAGCTGGATTAGCTTATCTCTGTCCACGATGTCGGCTTTGGAGCTGTCGGCGACCTTCAGTGTCGTAGTCATTTTTTCTCTCCCGGCCTGGACTGCACCAACGATCTCTGGTCGGCAAGGCTGAGCCATAGTGGCCATATTATCTTGTAGCAGCTCTGTGAGGTCTCTATCGGGAAATGGAAGTGGTTCCCCCTCCGCAAACTCGACGTGTTGAGTTGAGGCAGGATTCCACTCAGGATCGGGGTCGTCGGGTCATCTTGCGCTGTCGATATTCCCGACCATCAAATCGTACAGCGGCGACGTCAGGCAAACCGCTTCTACTTGCCGATGTAGAAAGCTTAAGGGGTGCTGACTTGAATCTTTGCAATTCGCGCTTTCATACATGTGCTCTCGGCCAAAAGTGTCCATTTAGAATCGCCAGTGAGCTGTTTTTTAGCTGTTAGATCTTCTCTGACGATGGCTCCACTGCATCCTGGGTCTCTTAGGACCACTACTTCGTGATTTTCGACGCGTCCCTCGGAAATAGGCATGTTCTGGACGGTCACAGCTGCTGGCGACGGCGGGGATAGAATTCTCGTTGGCAAGGAGAAGCTGGCCAACGGTCAAGCACTCTTGCACGTCCGCAGGAGTAGCTGTGGCTCGGTCTCACTCGGAAGAATGACGCTTCCGCCGCACACTTGATGTTCAGAGCTAGTGGTTTGCAATCGGTTAAAGAAGCGCTTCCGTCGGCTGCCCACCGCTGCATTGTCCGTATTGCTTTGCTGTCCACTCCCTTTGTTTTGAAGATAGTAAGCAGCTCTGTGGTCTGTGGCGTTGCAGGTGAAACAGCCTCTTGAATGCCCTTTTCTGGAAGGTGGCGTGGAGTTCGTCCGTCCCTGACTCGTCTGGTTCCCCTGGTTCTGGTTACCATGGTTTTTAGTCTTCTGAAAATGTATCGTCGCCTTGAGTGACCCTAGGGTCTTGCCGTGAGCGATGAAATATCTTTCAGCTAAATCAGTAACATCTGTCAGCGTCTGCGGCTTTTGAATTTCTTAGTGGATCTCCAGATCCTTAAGGCATGCATTAAAGAATTGCTCCTTCACGATCAGGTCACGCAGAATATCGTAAGTCTCCCCTTTGCCTGATAATTCCATTCAATTCTGTATTTATTACGATAGGCTCTCCACAAACTGTTTTGGCGTCTCGTCTCACAGAAGCCGGCATTCACGCAAGCGTTTACGATAGCGCCCCCCCACCCCCACCCCCCCCCCACCCCCCACCTTTTTTTTTTTTTAAAGCTGTAGCACTGCAAAAGGGTCTCTTTCAAGACGTCGTAGTCTTTGACGTCAGTGTTCGACAGTCTGATGTAAATATCGAGTGCTTGCCCCATCAGAAGTGCACTGATTCAAAGCGCCCAGTCTTGAGATTGCCAGTTAGCGCTCTCGGCGAACCTTTCGAATCTCACCAGATAACTGTCTATTTAGGTCTTTCCAGTCGACGAATGCTGGCGATTTTGGAGCCTAATGTGGTCGCTGGTAACATGTGGGGCGTTCTGCTGTTGTTGGATACGCGCAATTTCTAGCTCAAAATTATGCTCAGCTTCCTTTTCTTCACGCCTGCGCTGCTCTTCTTCACGCCTGCGCTGTTGTTCTCTTTCTTTACGCTGCTGTTCAATTTCTCTTTCTTCCAACGCTGCTCTTCTTTCTCTTCACGCAGTATTCTCTCCTGAAACTTGACGTACTCCGACAGCAGCTTGCCTTACAGATTCAGTTGAAGTCCTTTCTGCCAGAAGTCTGCCATCTTGATACTTTTCTGGAAAGTTCTTGACTGTGCTGCACCTTTCTAGATTGTTCTGTAACAGCATGCTCTCTGCAGTAGCGCTGATGCTTGTCACTGGTCGCCTTCGCTGACGCAGACCCCGCTGTCCTCGTCGTATGCCACGCTGCACCATGCTAGTATTGATGTCTAAGCTCTTTAGCTAATGTAGATGCGACCTCCGTTCATCGCTCTCTGTAATACTGGCGATGTAGCTCCGATACTGTCCCTGGAATTAGTCTTGCGGCAGTCACGTAGTCCGGGTCTGTTGTTCGGTCATGAAGCAACTCTTCGGCGACTACACGGTCTTGCAGTCAACCCGAAGCTTTCGGGCACGTAGTCCCAGTATGCTGGTTCCTCCCGACGTAACTCGTTGGCGACTGCCCTCGATGATTGCCTCTCGTAACGTTGACTCGCTTGTTGTTGCAGTTGAATTCTTGGCTATGGCGTAGATCCCGGCTTGGCCCCCAAAATGTTACAGGTTATTTATCAATAGTCGATTCAGCCCCGATGCTTGAATCTTGATATGTGTAGCTCGAATTCGTTTATCCACGCAGATTTTTCACTCAGCAACAAGGCAGGAGTCGTCGTATAAAGTTTCCAACATTATTCAGCAAACAACGACAACTGCATGCATACAAGATCGCTTTCCAAGAAATCACTTTAGAAATCACCTCTCAAGCAGACAGTACATTACTTAAAAATCGAACATTCCAGCATGACGCAATAACACCCATTTAAAATAAACACTCGTCACCGGAACTACGCACTGCCTTACGTCATAGAACATTTATGGGTTTAGAAGAATCGTTTAGTTATTACGAGGCACATCTGGAAACTTCGATCGATAATAATAAAGTTATTCCAGAAAATTCTCAAAAATATCGACCAACGAAAATTATGAACATTATGCAATGCGTTCTCTAACAACAGCACAAAATCAAATCCAATGTATATACACGCTATCATTGCATGTTTTGCAAAATAAAACGATCGGAACTATCGCGCGTGTCTCAATCGTAACCCAAGGATTAAACATCTGTTAAATTTACCTTCGCGTGAACTATTTTATTCCGGTCATAATTAACCATTTATTGAGCATTCTTCTACCATTTGGGATTCTGCTAATGGCAATGCAATGAAACCTTTACTTAGAATTCACAAACGTGCAATTAAACAAGTTATTCATAATTCTTAAACAATCTGTCCGGATGACTATTAACGTATCAATACGCTTGCTGACAGACTAAAATTTAATAAAGGGGCTAGGGGTTTTCATGCTCTAGGTCCTTTCTGGCAATGCACCTTCCTATCTTTCTTCTTTTTTTTTCCAAAACAAAAACCCTGCCAGATCGTCTAGAAAATTAAATGTTTTAATTCCAGGAATTGGTCTCTTCAAAAATAGTCTCGCTTATTCCGGTTTCACTTTGTGGGATAACATTCCTGAAGATCTCCGCGCTCCAGCATCTAAATTTACATCATTTAGAACACGTCTCTTAAAACACATAAATAATTAAATGAATCTTAACTGTTGTTGATGGATATTAACAACGATATTTAAAAACAAAAAGTTTTTATCTAAGGATTACCTTGTTTATTTGTTATTGTCCCATGATGTTATAACATTAATGTGTTGTAGTTAATAGATATTGTTATAAGCCCCAAGGGCAAGATGTTAAAAAGTGCACCCAGCACTTACTCTTTTACCCTTGCAAAATAACATTGTTATCTTATCTTATCTTATCTTATGTTATCTTATCTTATCTTACCTTTAACTTATCCTATCTTATCTTACCTTTTCTTATCTTATCTGTCTCTCTGTCTCTGTCTCTGTCTCTCTCTCTCTCTCTCTCTTATTATTAAGACTGGTTTTATTTACATCTTTTGTCATATTTAAATGTTAGCGGCTTAGTCTGATTTTGCTTAGTTTTGTGTGGCCCTGGTTCGGCTCTTGGCAGTCTGTTGGACCCTATAAACATCTATCTATCTATCTATCTATCTATCTATCTATCTATCTATCTATCTATCTATCTATCTATCTATCTATCTATCTATCTATCTATCTATCTATCTATC
>CM072517.1:45786114-45813614 GCA_036898135.1 Oncomelania hupensis | reverse complement strand
ATGAACTTCCAAACATTGTTGTAAGCGCGGTCAGAGACCTGTTAAACGTGGTTTACGTCGCTTTAAAAGTCGCAAGGGACAGTTTGTCATACAAATACCAATTAGAGTTATTATGTGTGCTTTGCTCTGAACTGCATTTGCCAGAAAAAAGCTGCCCTGTAAATAATTTTATTTTACACGCTCAGTTATACCTCTGGACTACTATGGATGAAAAAAACCAACAACAACATACAAATAAAACCAATATAAAAGACTTACTGCAATGTAAGCATCTGCAGCAAGACTATGAAAGGTTATAGAGGACTATATTATATGTTTAGGGGAGGATACAGAAAGCACAGACTCTTTTAAGACTGTGAAAGTATTATTGGAAAGTATGGAAGCATTGTGAAAGATTATACAGGTAGACCTACTATGGGAGACTTAGGATGCACATGCACTGTACAAAGTGTATCAAAGGCACCGTAGGAACACTGCCTGCAAAACGCTTTAACTTGTGCACGGACTTCACCTCATTTGAATTGAATTGAACTGAACTAATCGAGTTGTGTTGGATTGAATACGGAAGATCTATGAAAGCTGCCTGGATCCTTATAAAGCAGTTCTAGAAGTCCATGGAAGCTTAGACTGGAAGACTGCGGAATCCCAGCCTATGGAAGAACTGAATACGAAATATTGTGAGAGTATATATATATATATATATATATATATATATATATATATATATATATATATATATATATATATATATATATATATATATATATATATATATATATATATATATATATATATATATATATATATATATATATACATGATTGCGATGATTTTCATGAAGTGGTTTAATAATGATTTGTCGAGCTGCTTGGGTTCTATCTCATATAATAAGGCTTAACGCTTCTATACATAGAATTAATTGCGATGATTTTCATGAAGTGTTTAAATTTAATTGAAGTCGGCTTGATTCGTTTTGATTTGATTTCATTTAATTTGATTTGAACAGCATATGAAGATGAGTCCTGAACAATGCCAGTGACAGATCAGAAACCGCGAGAAGGAAACCAAAATGCGAACATTGTTCAAATACGTTGGGGTGTACTGTACATCTCGCTCTGTCTTGTTTGTCCCAAACATTTCCAGTCCAACTAAAACAGGTTTTTTTCTACTCTGTGTTATCACAGCAGCACATAGAAGTTCCCGGAACTTATTTGAAACTGAATGTGTACGGATTAATCTTTTTCTTTATGTTCCACATAAGTTACAACAATAATTTGTTTATGCTAGAAGTAATTTTGTTAAGGATTGGATTCGTTTAATTAATTGTGATTTTTTTACTTGACCGTTTTGTAAAACGGACCAGATGGTCATGTATTTCCGAATGTAGATTGTTGTATTGTATTTTACAGTTGTGTGTTTTGCTGTTGTAAATGTTGATATTTTTTATTTTTGATGATGATGATGATGATGATGATGGGATTGAAGAGGAAGGAGGTGAAAAAAAGATGGCATAAGTGATGATGATGATGAAGATGAAGATGATGGTGGTGATGATGATGATGGTGATGATGATGATGATGATGATGATGATGATGATGATGATGATGATGATGATGATGATGATGATGATGATGATGATGATGATGATGTCGACGACGACGAAGGTTGTGAGATGATGTTATTATCAACAATGAGAATCAGAAGTTGAACATGTATATGCACAGTAAAATACTGGGCCCTCGAAAGTCAACCCAAGCAATCATTTAGATTTGTTTGTATTGACTTTACCTGTTTTTAACGCTACATTAATGTGGGGATATGATGAGGTTCTTAGTCTTGGTATTCAAGAGTGAGAGAGAGAGAGAGAGAGAGAGAGAGAGAGAGAGAGAGAGAGAGAGAGAGAGAGAGAGACTCAGACTCAGACTCAGACTCAGATATTTTTTATCCCCAACAAGGATACAGATTTTAGGCGGGAAACTAATCTTACAATCGTTCCTCTCGTGTCATTCATACTCATATTCTGCGATTTTCAGTCAACTACATTACATTACATGATTATTGTTTTAGGTCCAGCGGACTCTTCCGAGCCAAATCATGACCGGACAACCCTCGATCCGCATACAAGCTCTGCCGAAACAACCCTAGTGGGAAAACTGAAAGCTCTCCACCAGCCAGCCACTTTACAATAAAGACATCCCACGCAGGGGACGCTGAGGCTGTACTCTAATTTATCGAACCCCCGGTTACAAAAAACAAAATAGAATACAAACATCATTATAAATTATCAACAAAACACATACATATAAAATGCCTACATTGCTAAATAATAACATCATAGGAAGCCCTAGTGACCACCTGGCAGAAAGCGTCCAATATTCCCAAGCTGGTCCAACAGACCTCATACACAACTAAGGAGTCTTTTCCCGGAAGAGTTTTCAAGAAAAAAGGTAGGTGACTGGTCTAGCGAAGAAGAAGATAGTATAGCAGATTGATAGAACAGAGCAGGAATGAGAAAGAGCAAATGAGAAAGACAGCGACAGTGGGAATTTAAAGCACTAAATTTCCAGAAAGTGGGGATACTATTTATACTGAAACCCCCGGCACCCCAACGGGGGAATTTCAGTCAACTATACCAACGACAAGACAAATAACAATAATAACACGACAAAACAAAACACTATAAGAACTATTATGCAGCGTACAAAAAAGCTATATGACAATCAATACTGGTGTTGCAATTACACAATACATAACAAACAACCCATTGTATATGAACACAAGTATATCAACTAACAAGTTAGTATATCTCTTCTATGTCTCTATCGACGTGCGCGTACAACTGGTTGCTTCCCTTTACATGCTTTGCGCTCCATAAAGCGTCGTCGGCCTGAAATAACTTTTTAGAAACTTCAAAACCCAGGGGAATTATGGGTAGAGAAATCCTTTTCTGAAATGACGTCGGCCGAATCCTTCTTTAGTTTCTTTGCTCGAGCAAAGGCAACCTCATAGGTATGGAGCACTTCGTCCATTATAACTCCATCGCTGATAATACTGCTGACAAGTTTCTGCCTTCGTTCACTACCAGAAATATGCAGTTCCTCTCCCAACTTTCGTTTCATTTCAGCGAGCACATCTTCGCGAGAACAGATTTCCCAGAATTCTCTATTCTATTTTTAGGTTTCGGATATCCCCGTCTCAGCTTGTGGCTAAACGGGACCACCGCACGTCGACTGGGGGCAATACGAGATACTAACTTGTTAGTTGATATACTTGTGATATGAAATAATCAGGTGGTACAATTCCACATACATTTTTAGAGGCATCAAATGCAGATCAAATAATCAAGTAGCCCATTGCGAAACAGAAAAAAGAAATCGGTGGTAACGTCATATTAAGGTAATGATGCCTTAATGTACGTTTGAAAGAAGGAAGAGTGGTACACGATCTAGTGTTTAAATGAAGAGAGTTCCAGATTAGGGGTCCTGAGAATGAAAAACTATTCTTAAACAGGTCAATTCGCGTTCAAGGCAGAATGTATTTTTTGGACCTGTAACGTTCTGTCGCAGCAATTTATAGATTGCTTAAATAAATGGTGTAAGGCCATGTAGCACTTTAAACAAGAGAAAGAAAGAAAGAAAGAAAGAAAGAAAGAAAGAGAGAGAGAGAGAGAGAGAGAGAGAGAGAGAGAGAGAGAGAGAGAGAGAGAGAGAGAGAGAGAGAGAGAGAGAGAGAGAGAGAGAGAGAGAGAGAGAGCGAACATTGGGACGTTTAATGTGATAAAGATTTTAGACTCAAGAACCTAGTCTTGGGACCTGTCCTAGAGAGAGAGAGAGAGAGAGAGAGAGAGAGAGAGAGAGAGAGAGAGAGAGAGAGAGAGAGAGAGAGAGAGAGAGAGAGAGAGTTGAAGGGTGGTGGAATGGTACGTTCAGGCGTTCATGTCTGTTTAGTTTGTTTGCTTGTTTGGTTTGTTTGTTTGTCTGTCTGTCTCTCTCTTTCTCTCTCTCTCTCTCTCTCTCTCTCTCTCTCTCTCTCTCCATTTTACCAGTGAGTGCTTTATTATTATTATTATTATTATTTTATTTATTTTTTTTTATTTTTTTTTTTTTAGTATTATTATTATTAGTTTTAGTATTATTATTATTAATAAGAGATAGTCGGGGTAATTAGTTTGATCTTTATTGTAAAGTTTGAAGTACAATCAAATGCATGAAAAGAACTCTATTATTATTATTATTATTATTATTATTATTATTATTATTATTATTATTATTATTATTATTATTAAAACATATCATCGTGTAAGCTATATAGCTTTAAGCAGCCATAGGTGTTGCATGTTCGCTTTTTTTTATATATTTTTTCTGTCACTTTCTATAACTGTTTGTCGACGATGCTGTTGTTGCAAATGTTGTGCTGTAGTGCATATTGTTTTGAAAGTTAGTATATTTCTTAGTATAAGCGCAGCGTGTCAGTTTAAAATAGTGTCTGATGGCACTGTGTTAAAGGGATTTAAAACCAAATCGGTGCAAAATATAGAGAGCAGGTAACACCCTCAAATGAAAGGAGCCTGCAGCGCATGAAAATATCTTAGATATAATCTCAACTTCCTAAGCAACGTTTAAAGCGCGTGTTTTTACTATCTCCGCGTAGTTGAATTCTGTTTTGTTTCCACATTTGTAATTCTTATCACTCATGTAACTCAACAACAACAACAACAACAACAACAACAACAACAACAACAACAACAAAATTATCGAAGTAGCTCTAGATTTTTGTGTTATGAATTCCATGGGCGAAACGTTAACAATACAAGAAACTTCGTGGGAAGATTAATTCATTGGACATTGCTGGAGAGATTTTTGTTTCCGTTGAGTAGAGTCGTTGTTTGTTCCTAATTAGTGTGTAAATTTACAAAGTAGTTAATGCAACGTCATGGCGAAAATATACTGTCATCTTTGAATTTTTTTTTTAAAGATATAAAAAAGACGATGATGATGAAGGTGAAGTATGAGGAGTGGTTCTAACAGCAGTGATGCGCGCCAAAACCAAACCAACGGAATATCTTTATCGAATGCATGTGTTGTAGGATGCGATTCCATTTAAAACAAACCCTACGGTTCCTAGTTACGCCTGAAACGTTTGCAAAGGAAATAGAGAGTGGGTTGATGATGATGATGATGATGATGATGATGATGATGATGATGATGATGATGATGATGATGAGGTCTATGAGGTTGATGATGATGTTGATGATGATGATGATGATGATGATGATGATGATGATGATGATGATGATGATGATGATGATGATGATGATGATGATGATGATGACGACCGCGACGATCACGGCGACCACGATGATGATGATGATGATGATGATGATGATGATGATGATGATGATGATGATGATGATGATGATGATGATGATGAAGAAGCATGTAACATCTCACAATATGCAGACCTGTGCACATCTACGGATTTTCCGTATTTTCTCCGATTTTCATGAGCAGAATACGGATTACTTATTAAAATTCTATTAAAATTCCGAAGTTCTGATTTTTTAACTTGAACTGTCGTTACAGCTTGCTACTGAAAGATTTTTAAAACCTACTGAAATTTGGTTTGTTTGCTACTGATGAGCATTTTGAGTGTGCACAGGTCTGAATATGGATCCATGCGCAGTAGTATTTATTAAGACGAATGGAGTGTCATGTTTAGCTGATGTTAAATCAGTACCTGGTTGTCCCAAGGACTATGTGTGAAAGGACCTTATATATTTATCAACGAATATTTAACTTATAATGAAGTTTGTTAGACCGGTGTACATAGTGGAATTGTGACCTTTTGAGAATAGTGAGGTTTTGATGTGTGGTTTTGGTAACATAGTCTTGTTAACAATGATATTTGAGACGTAATCTTGTATAAACAATGATACTTATGGTGATGTGTTTGTTGCGATGTATATTGTTTTTCTTTGTTGTTGTTGTTGTTTTTTTAAAAACCACAACAATGTAAATATTATGTTGTTATGTTGTTTCGTGCAATCCTTGTAAATTATGTTTTTGGGGAAAACCGTGAACATTGTGACTTTTATTGTGTAAACAGTTTATTTTATTTTAAATTTTTTTTATTTTTAATTTTTGATGATGTAAAGAAAATAATTGATAAATCGTGATCTAAGGTATTTACATGTGAAAGAGATGTGCGACATATAATTGATATTATGCGTTTTTGTGTAGCTACCGGTCTTTCTCTTTCCCTCTGTCAGTCAGTCGGTCGGTCGCTCTTTGTCTGTTTGTCTGTCTGTCTCTCTGTTTATGTCTCTGTCTCTCACTTTCTGTCCCTCCCTCTCTGTCTCTGTCTCTGTCTCTCTCTCTGTCTGTCTCTCTCTCTCTCTCTTTGATAAACAATGGGTTGTTTCGTTTGATTGCTTGTCTTACTGGCTTGTTCGTATGCTGCACAAGTGTGTATGTACGTTTGGCGGTCTGGTACTGTAGAGGTTGCTCGTAGGCGCTTGTGTAAAATTTATCTTATTCTTATGTTTTGAGGCTCAAGCTTTTTCTCTTATTTTTTCAAAATTGTTACTGCTTTGTTGTTGTTGTTGTTGTTGTTTTCGGGCTGAAAAAGTAACTTGGACGGTTGTGTATTGTGCAAGCCTCTGTGAATGTTAAACGATGAGCAGTTTGACTAATGTGTTTCTATTGTATTTATTTGTATGATTCTTTCTTTCTTTCTTTTAAAGCCATTACAAAGGAAGTGAGTTTAGTCTAACAGAATAATATACTAAACTTATGGAACGTAATTTGCTTTTTTATTTTATTGGCGCTGTGTGATGGGTACAACCAATGGTAATTAGAACAGGTGTTGGTGACCACCTAATTTTTTAACCTGATATTGTGGGTTTTTGTTGTTGTTGTTTTTTGTTTCTTTCAAATATACTCCATCCTACCTCAACCTCTCCTACCCTATGTCTTTTCTTTCCAACACTCCCGTCCCACCCCCACTTCCTCACCCTCTCCCTCCAATCTCCCCGCTCTCCACTCTTGCAAACTCGCGGCCGAAAAAATAAAAATAAAAATACACAACTGCTATTGAGTTGTTTTTTTTCATTCACCAATTTACCTTGGGGAAAAAAAGAGCCTATTTATTTATTTTATTTATTTAATCGTTCTTATATAGCGCTTTTCTAGCTCAAGAGCTGCTCAAGGCGCTGGCCAATACAGGATCTAACTCAAGCCGCCCGAGGCGCCAACTTGCAGCCTTTGGGCGCATTGTAATAACGCTCCAGACAACTGAGCACAATACTGGGCAGCCAGGGATGGGGGAGAAGGACCTAGGTGCACGTGCTGGGTGTGTTCTTGTCACCGGCACTCATCCGTCTAGGACATGAGCGTCAGGATCTTTAAAGTCCGTTATGATGGAACGTGTGCGACACAGACTAGACCTCGGTTTATACTCTCATCCGAAGGAGTATTCGAAAACTATTGCCATTTTCTCATTTTTTTAAAAAAAAACAACAGAAGAAGGACTATTGCTGCTTTTCCCCTACAATAGTCAAGGGATGGGGACACAGTTAGATTTAGAAAGGGGTTTTTAATTAGATTATCTATCAACCCTTTCCATCTCAACCCCAACCCCCACCCTTCTCTGTCTTTCTATTTCTCCTCTCTTCCCCACTCTCTTTCCCACTCCCTCTCCCCCTCCCTCTCCCCCCTCCCTCGTTCCCTTCCCGTCTTTGTATTTGAAGATTTGCCGTTGCGCATACAGAACATAGTTCCTTTTCATACAGAATATAGTTCCTTTTCATACAGAACGTAAGTTTAGTTCCTTTTCATATAAAACATAGTTCCTTGCTACGACACTGTTTGTGTTTGTGCTTGTGTAATTTTGCGTGGTAATTTTTAGTGTGTTTGTTCGTCTGTTTTAATAAAATGTGCATCTTCTTTAAGTTTTTTTTGATTGAAGTATTAATTTTTGTTATATTCTTCGTATTAATTCAGTTTAGGTCTATAATTCAAATGAATATCCTTTACTGAGTGCTTATGGTATACATGTATTATGTTAGTGATAATTAGTATTTAAACATCCCATGTTGGGTTGTGTGTGTGTGTTTATGTGTGTGTGCGTGTGCGTGCGTGTGTGTGTTTGTGAAACAAATATTTATAATTGTATTATAGCAGATAACCAATCGAAGTGAGAATAAACATGATTGTGACTTGTTGATTGGTGCGTGTTGTTTTGATTGTGGGGTCGTGTGTGTGTGTGTGTGTGTGTGGGTGTGTGTGTGGGTGTGTGTGTGTGTGTGTGTCTGTTTGTGTATGTCAGTGTGATGTTTTCCATATGTTTATTTGTGTGTGTTTGTGTGTATGTATGTGTGTGTTGTGCCTGATTGTATGTGTATACTTCGTGGGCGCAAGCACGTGTGTTAAATGTGCATTTGACATCTGTACTATTACACTTAAAAGACTGGCACTTACCAGTACCCACTTGTACTTTGGACCAAGCACTTGGATATATGCGCGAGTTAGTATTATACATCTACATGGTACATAATTATGAGCGGTACTGTATACATCTCCCCCGTTGGGGGGGGAGGTTCTGTATTAATAGTATCCCCATTTTCTGGAAATTTAGTGTTTTAAATTTCCACTGCTACTGGCTTTCTCCTTTGTTCTTTCTCGTTCATATTCTGTTCTATCAATCGTTTATACTGTCTTCTTCATCACTAGGCCAGCACCTACCTCTTTTCTTCAAAAAACTCTTCCAAAAATCTTCATTTGTTTATAAGGTATGTTGGATCAGCTTGGAAATATTGGACGCTTTCTGCCAAATGGTCACTAGGGCTCCTATGATATTATTATTTAGCAATATAGGCATTTTATATGTTTGTGTTTTGTTGATATTTTATAATGATGTTTATATTCTATTTGGTTTTTGTAAACGGGGTTTCGATAAATTAGAGTATAGCCTCAACTTTCCCTGCGTGGGACGCTTTTATTGTAAAGTGACCGGCTGGTGGAGTGCCTTCATTGTTGCCACTAGGGTTGTTTTAGCAGATCTTTTATACGGATAAGGTGTGAATCATCGTTCAACCAAGTTGTGGTCCTGATTTTGTGGTTCTGATTCGGCTCTTAGCAGTCCGCTGGACCCTGTATACATTACAATAACTCATTATACACGCATCTCAGTCTTACTGCTTTTATCCCTCTCTGTCTCTGCTTCTGTCTGTCTGTCTCTCCCTCCCTCATCCTCTCAATCTACACAAATACGAATGAACACGTGTCTGGCTAATGCTTGTTAAATGTTCTCTGCCTCTGTCTGTCTCTCTCTGTCTGCCTCTTTCCCCCTTCTCTATCTTGTCTCAGACACACACACACACGACACACACTCATACCCACACACAAACACACACACAATCACACTCCCCACAACCTAACAAACAAACACAATTATAATGTCAGTATGTATGTATATTAAATAGTTAGTCATTGTGTATAAGGTCAAGCGGATTGCAAATAGCCGAATCAGGACCACTTATATGTATGTATGTATGTATTTATGTTTGTATGTATGTATGTATGCATGCATGTATGTATGTATGTATGTATGTATGTATGTATGTATGTATGTATGTACTGGATAGTCATTTGTAAAGCTCTGATAATCCCAGCTGTCACAGCATGCTCTGGGCATAGAAAAACCCGGGATAAAGACTGACAAAATATAGGGAGGAGGGGTGGAGGAAGTTCCCTAAATTGTTAAAGTTCAAAACAAGTGAGTCTTCAGCCGCTGCTTGATTGACTCTATTGTGTCAAATGCCCGCAGAGGCTGAGGAAGACCATTCCACAGACAAGGTGCAGCACATTCAAATGATCTAGCACCAAGGTTTTTCTTCCTGTGCCTTTTTCAACACTAGCTACCCGAAGCCGGAGCTGTGAGGCCGAGCGTCTCTCTCTCTCTCTCTCTCTCTCTCTCTCTCTCTCTCTCTCTCTCTCTCTCTCTCTCTCTCTCTTTCTCTCTCTCTCTCTTCCCTCTCACCCTCCCTACATTCCCCATCCCACCACTACCCCCACACTTTGTTCTTTGTAGCTGAATCGTCGTCCACCTCCTGCGCTGTCATCACGACGGTGTTGACTATGCGTGATGCTGTTAACTGGTATGTGTTTCCTACACTATCTAGCACAGGAGCCCATATCACGGGACGTGAGCGGAGTAAAATGCTGTCTACTATAATAATACTTGAGGTGTAAAAGTCGTCTCGGCTCAGCGAAAACCGCGCGTCCTCGTCTCATCGTCTAAATCTAGAAGATTTCTCCCGAATGAAAGCGACTCAGTCGATTCAGCAGTCATTCATGCAAACATCCGAAGTAAACTAATATAAGCGCATTTTATTTTCAAACCAGTTTTAAACCTCCATGACTGCTTATGACGACTTTTGTGGTCATATAATGGTGTGGCGAAAAATGCCAATGGAGTCGTCATCATCAAGGAGACTTCTTTGTTTGTTGAAAAATGCAATGAGGACTGGCGATTTTAGCTCAGACGACTTGTACACCTTATATTAATAGCAGACAGCACTCTATTGAAAATTCCGCTCACATCCAGAAACGGGCGTCTGTGCTAGTCATCCTATTGAGTTGGGGCTCCATATAGCGGAAGAACGCGCGGAGCGGCATCGCAGCAAATTTAAGACGAGGTTAGGGTTAAAATTATTTTATTTCTATGGCTATAACAATGTTTTTTTTTTGTTTTTTTGTGTTTTGTTTTAATGTTATTGATTTGAGTTTTACATTTTTATCATTCCTTTACCTTGAGATAGTATTTTAATAAACTCAAAAGCTTGTTTGTTTGTCCGACGACTCGTTGTGTGGTTTTTATCTCCTTTTTAGTCTGCGGGTAAGTAAAATAAAATACAGTAAGACGTAGCCTGCCTCTATTTGCTGCTGTTCAGCGCCTTTTTCCGACATATGGACTCGCACCCTCTTAAGTACCCTTTTTTTGTTTTTTCAGTGGACAAAAAGATAGACCGGAACGAAATACTGTTTCTATCATGGCTATGCCGAAACTATGTTGAATTTAAGTTATAGACAACTGGAGTTCTGTGAACGCTACTGCAACGGTGTAAGCAAGAAAACATCAAGGACCATTTCCTAAGACCTTTCATTTCGCTAAATAATAATAAACACGTCTAGTATTTCTTTCTAGAGAATTGATCTTGTAACAGACGTGCTACCCTGTCACCCAAAAGCGTGGAAAAAGAGTTAAAACCCAACCACTTGATGATACAAAACACCAAGTGGATAGAATCTAAAATCACTTGGGTGAACAGACGTTAAATGACAAACAAACAAATAAATACACACGCGGTTTAATAGTACTGGAGAGGTAGGGGGGGGGGGAGGAACTTAAAACTTGAATTTGATTCCTCGCGTTGTTATTCACAGGATTTGCGCACTAACAACTGTGCTACTCCGCATTACTATAGCGGGGTCCGCACTTCGCAGCCCGAGATTGGATAAGATGTAGTTTCCTGTTGTTAGCTACAAGCGATTGAAGGTGATACGTTTTAATTCTCTTGACAATACTCGATGCTGTCTCAGCTATTAGTTTCCTGTTTTGATTTCTTCAATGGTTTGCTATTTACACATGTGATACTAGATTTAATGATGATGGTGATGATGATGATGATGATGATGATGATGATGATGATGATGATGATGATGATGATGATGATGATGATGATGATGATGATGATGATGATGATGATGATGATTACGCCAGATTGGCTTTCATCCATTTCAAGATGATTTCTTTCATACTGTGTATGCGAGCGTGGGTGTGTGTGTGTGTGTGTGTGGGTGTGTGTGTGTGGGTGTGTGTGTGTGTTCACTGAATCAAATAGGTACTGTATTGCAGACATAATCCACTTTACT
The DNA here is from genome assembly GCA_036898135.1 of Oncomelania hupensis. NCBI lineage: Eukaryota > Metazoa > Mollusca > Gastropoda > Littorinimorpha > Pomatiopsidae > Oncomelania > Oncomelania hupensis. Next base: position 45,801,681 of record CM072517.1, on the reverse strand, counting down.
TTGTACACAATTCTGTAATCTGTACTGCTTTTTGTATGTATTCTGTTCTTTATTGTCTATGTAATTTGTACTGAACGATGTAAGCTTATGTCCTGTGGTCCGCATTGCATAGTTAAGCTAAGGAGAATTTGTAAGATTACTTCCGCTACTAATTGACTTATTTTCCTACTTCTTATCCTATCCTATTCTATCATATCACATAACTCGAAGATCGTTGGGGCACCACAGATGATCGTTTAACCAGCGTACTCCATCTTTCCCTGTCCTCAGCAACCCTGGATTCGCTCAGTGTCAAGCCAGTCCATTCTCGAATATTGTCCTCCCACCTCTTTTTCTGTTTCCATCTTCTTCTGCCTCCTTGCACCGTGCCTTGCAGGATGCTCTTTGTAAGACCTGATGGTCTGGTAACGTGGCCATTCCATCGGAGTTTTCGTTTCTTCACCACTGTGAGCTTGTCATCGGGTGGTCCATTGGCTTTTGCGATGGTCTGTCGGACTTAGTCGTTGGTGATGTGCTGGGTATAGGAAATGTCCAGAAGTCTTCTATAGCACCTCATCTCCATGCTTTGTATTCTTCGTTGTAGGTCTGCCGTGAGGGTCCATGTTTCGCAAGCGTATAGGAAGATGGAGATGACAAGGGAGCGCAGCAGCCTTACCTTGGAATGTAGAGTGATGGTCCTGTTTTTTCAAATGGGCTTCAACCTTGTCAGGGCAGCAGTTGTTTGTGCGATCCTGGAGAGGACTTCCTGTCGGGACCCATTGTCTGATACAATGGCTACTTAGCATAATTTTTAAACAAAATAATGTTCTTCAAATGGCGATCGTGTGTGCAAGCGATAGCGCGCGCGCCTTTTTCTTTTTCTTATTTTTCTTTTTTTTTGGGGGGTGGGGGTTGTGTGTGTGTGTGTGTATGTGTGCGTTGGGGAAGAGTTACAACAATGGAATATAATATGTGTTTTATGCGTGTAGGTAGTAAGAGAATTGGAAATGACTGGAGTAAACTGATCACAGGCGCCCAATCAAGCAAAGCCCTTTTCTCCACTAAACAATCTCCTACGCCGCTCTTCAGACTCTCCACTGCTTAACAACACTAAACCCTCTCAACTTCCACAAGCTCTCGCTGACTATTTTCACAACAAAATTGAGACTAACCGTGACAGACTTGACCAGACACCCTACAAATAAACTGATCACCCTCCCTCCACCCCCACGCCCCCCAACCCACATTTGTTCTCCGGTACCTCCTTCACTGAATTCAAACCTCTCATCACTTACGAACTTGAAACCATCATACAAGACACCACTATAACAACCTGTGACCTAGACCCTCTTCCTACTCAGTTTTATTGCGACTGCCTGTCATCTCTTCTTCCATCCATTCTTGACATCATCAACACATCTCTCTTGACTGCTACTTTTCCTTGAATCTCCTTCAAAACTGACATTGTCAAACCACTTCTAAAGAAACCAACTCTCGACCCTAACGTTCTGAATAACTACAGACTTGTCTCGAATCTGTCTTTTGCTTCAAAACTTCTTGAATGCGTTGTTCTCAATTAGCTGAATTCTCACCTCTCGTCTAACAACCTCTTGTCACCTCTCCAATCAGCATATCGTTTTAATCATTCCACAGAAACTGCTCTGCTCAAGATAACTAATGACCTTCTTTCTGCCACAGATCAAGGTGAAATTTATATACTTGCTCTGCTGGATCTCTCTGCAGCTTTTGACACTGTTGATCCCTCCATCCTCATAAACCTTCTTAATTCCACCTTTGGCATTCATGGCTCTGCTATATCTTGGTTTCGCTCCTATATCAATGACAGATTCCAGACAGTATCCATTCATGGTCGCACTTCAAAATTCGCGGGAGTTCAATTTGGGCACAGCTAGGTTCTGTTCTGGGGCCTGTTCTTTTCTCTCTTTACACTCAACCACTTAACCACATCTTTGACACACGAACTTCATCCCTATTCCTTCGCCGATGACTCTCAACTTAATTAAAAACTCATCTCCTGACCAGACTGAAAGCTCACTCCAGACTGTCTTTCTATGCAAAGACGATGTCCAAGACTTGATGACAGAAAACAACTGCAACTCAACAGCAACAAAACTAAAGCAATCCTTATGGGCTCTTCTTACTCAACAAAACTAGCAGCTTTCTTTTCAAACTGTCTTCAGCTCACCTCTGATTCCATTTCGCTCTCATTTGAAGTTAAAAAAAAAACTTGGCATGACCATTGATAGTACACCCAGCATGAACAAAAACATGTTTTCTATCTGCAGTACTTGCTACCTCCAATTCCGTATCCGAAGTAGCTTCTCTATCTTACAACAGATGCAACCGCCAAACTAGTCAACTCAGCCATATTCTCTCGTATTGACTACTGCAACTCACTCCTTGCTGTCCTTCCATCCATATTTATCTCTAAACTCCAACGCATTCAGAACAGTTGAGCCCGCATTGTCCTTCGAAAGAAAAGACGAGACCACGTCACTCTTAAAACCACTACACTGGCTTCCTGTTGCAGATCGCATTAAATACAAGATCAACCTGCTTACATATAATGCATTCACGGAATTGCTGCTGTTTATCTCTCTGACCTAATCACTCTGTGCGGACCATCAAGAAATCTCCGCTCTGCTGACGACCGTCTGAGACTCAAAGTGCTTCGAAGCAGGCTTATGTCCGCCGATCAGCGCTCTCTCTTATTTCAAGCTCCCCTCAACTGGAATTAACTACCTGTATCTCTTTTTAAAACTGCCATCAAAACCCATTTGTTTCCCCAGTAGTAGCTATCTTCATCTCACTTGCGTTGGCCGCCTTGCACAGCATCTAAAGATCTACCACAGTGTCTTGCATGTTTGTGTGGTGTGTATGATTCTGTGATGTGTGTAAGGGCGGGTACTTTTTCCTCCACCATTATTATGAATATATTCATGTTGCTTTTTTACTCATAAGATTGGACTTCCATTGTTTCATAATATTTCTATGTACCATTTTCTGTTATATGTGTGAATGCGTAAGAGTGCGCCTTGAATCACTATTTTTTGTGAAATAAGTGCGCTATATAAATCTATGTATTTGTATTATTATTAAGTTAGTGTGGGGGGGAAGGGGGTGTGTGGGCGTTGTTAGAAAATTGTAGTTTTAATAGCAGTTATCTGTGATTTCAGGAATTATTTTTATTTCTTTTAAAACATTTTGGAAAGACAGGACCATCAACCTGCACTCCAAGGTAAGGCTGCTGCACTCCCTTGTCATCTACATCTTCCTATGGACCCTCACAGCAAACCTACAACGAAGAATACAAAGCATGGAGATGAGTTGCTACAGAAGATTTCCGGCGATTTTCTATACCCAGCACATCACCAAGACGATGTCCGACAGACCATCACGCAAGCCATTAGACAACGCGATGACATACTCACAGTGATGAAGAAACGGAAACTCCAATAGTATGGCCACGTCACCAGATCATCAGGCCTTGCAAAGACCATCCTGCAAGGCACGGTGCAAGGAGGTAGAAGAAGATGACAGAAAAAGAGGTGGGAGGACAACATTCGAGAATGGACTAGCTTGACACTGAGCGAAGCCATGAGAGTTGCTGAGGACAGAGAAAGATGGAGTACGCTGGTTAAACGATCATCTGTGGTGCCCCAACGACTTTAGAGTTGCGAGATAGAATAAGATAGGATACGAAAAAAAAATCTTATTCGGCTAGACCTAATGCGCTGTATGAATTCTCCATTGTGGGTAATACCGATTTGTTCCCTTGACATTGACTACTTGCAATCCCGATTCACATCAGCAATCATGGCTTCACTTTTTGTTTCGGAATCCGCATAGTGACATTTTGAAGTGTACCCAGCTGTCAGAGTTAGTGAGTTAGTTATTCATTGCTTACCAGCTGTTTTACAACATGCTGCATCGTAAAAGAGGAATTTAACAAGTACGTCCTTGTCTGTAGATAAAGACCATTGGAAGCACTTCAAATAGTTTAACCTTAAACAACATTGCTTTGTTTACAGGGGCCCATTTTGACCACGCTTCTTCGGCAGATCCGTTTAACATTCACAGTGAATGTTGCCCCAAATAAAAAATAGCTTGCAACAAAACAAACAAAAATCTTTTTCGAAAGTATAGTTGTTGTTTTTTAAATTCAATAAATTCCGTAGCTTTTGTGCCTATAAATAGCAACAGCGAGCTGCCTTTCTAGCGCTAAAAATATCATCTAGTAGGTCGTAGAGCGTAAAGGCGTTCGGTTAAACGGGAGAAATCTCTCCCTGTCAGAACAGAAATGGCAAAATCTAACTTTTACGGTTGCCTTGAACAACGAAAGCTCGCTTTATCATTGTTTTATTTAATAACCAGCAAATTTTAGGCTAAACTCATTTTCCTTCGATCCTTCAAAATAAAACTTATTTGTTACGTTGGATGTTTGCACGAATGACTGTTGAATCGATTGAGGGTCTTCTTTCTGGAGAAATATTTTAGTTTGTTCATATATATTTTAAAGAAGACGAAAGAATGCGATGACTCACGATTTCCGCTAAAGATTACTTTTATGCCTTGCATTATAAGTAGTACTAGCAGTTATTACCCGTCCAAATAAATTTTTGATGACCCAATTGCTGGGCCTGATGTTATATGCCCGTTTCAAAAATTTTCCTGGAAGTGACTTTTTTTGTGCATTCTGCAGCATTTTGTCATTTTATGTTTGTTTTTAATCTGAAGAAGAGCAAAGCACGAAAATTCATTTGTCTTGTATTCTTGTATAATTAAAAGTATCTATTATATTTTGTTGTTGTGTTGCTGATTTTATGCCCGTTATAGGTTATTTTTGGGTGTCCAAGCTGTCAGCCACTGAGTGAAGTCAAATTTATTTGAGACTATAATGTTCCATTGTAGCCTACATAGTGTATAGTTTATGTTGTGGTGTTGGTACAATAACTACATGTAGGAAATATCAATTGCCTGAAAGTGGAAGAAATTGTAAACACAACAGGAACTGCTAAGTATTTTGAAAGTAAAATACAATTATATGTTTATCTTTAATCTATGTCTCTTTTTAGTGATTCACCACTGACAGTGCACTTCAGCCTTCCACTTCCAGAATCATAAACACAACTAAGATATACAGTATATCAAAGATACTTTTAATTAACATTAGCTCGAAAATTAATTCACATTGTATAAAAGTATCTTTGATATAATAATCTTTGTTGTGTTTATGATTCTGGAAATGGAAGGCTGAAGTACACTGTCAGTGGTGAATCACTAAAAAGAGACATAGATTAAAAATAAACTTATAATTGTAATAAAACACAATAATCATTTATTTGAGGAGAACAGCATTACTGATTTATTGCACATGCATGTGATTAAAACAATAAGGCAATGCTATCACTGCATGCACAGAACTTTTTTCCTTATAATACATACCAATGAAATACCAAATTGAGGCAATCATAAAAAAAAGCACCAAGCCATGTAAATGTAAATATGGACCTTTAGTCCTTACAGATATTTATTTGGGAACAATTCAGTTTTAATTTAGATTCTAAATATTTATTTTTAATGTAAAGTTTGCTCTTAATTTAATATTTTTTCTGATGAATCGAATGACAATTAATTATGCTATGAAATTTACAATAAAACTATAAAGTTATTTTCTAAATGTTTTTTTTTTAAACAGACCTACCTATACCTAATTTTTTTTTAAAAAGCATAAGATGTTAAGTGTTCTAAGAAGTACACGCATCATGGATCAATGAAAAAAAAAAAGAATATGAAGCAGTTATTAATACCCGTGCTATGATTTTATTTTTATTTATATATTTATTTAATTTTTTTTTTTTTAGCATTTTACTTGCACCTCGTTTTGTTTTTCAGTTGCCTCTGTTCCGCTCTTTTTCTTTATTATCTATATCTCTCTTATATCTCTCTCGCTCTGTATTATTAAATTTTATTTAAAAAAAAAAAAGAGGTCCAAGCGAGGATCGAACCCGGTTCTCCTTATTGACAGTCAAACGCCTTATCCATTGAACCACGGGATGCTATAATTCTCTAAACTGATTTTAGGTCCCATATCATAAAACATGTTGAACCCCTCGATTTTATAGTGTTATAAACTTGAAACTGGATTAAACAACAATATAGCGAACGCCGATCGATTAAAAGCGATTTGGAATAAAATACGAAATCCTTGGTAGAAATGGTATGCGGAAATGATGGCAGGGCTAAGGACAAAAATGATTGGTTCTAAAAATACCGTCTCACACATGTGTTTTTACAGTGTTTTTTGAGGGAGTAAAATGCAAACTAAAGCCGTTTTGCGATCGAAAAGAATGTTAAGTTTCGTTGTATCGGCAGCGGGTGATCGAGCGCCGAATGGCAAAACTCGCGTGGAAGCAATTATATGGACAGTTCAGCTGTAATCTGTAAAACTTGGAGCCAAGTGAAGCTCAAAATTAACTTCACAACAAAGCCGCTGGTTGGCTAAAACGGCCCCTCGTGATCTGAAAAGGCTGCTCGATTAATATATAGAAGCACACCACTCCACTCACAAACCCCGATACGTGCTCATGCGACTAAAACCATTGAAAGCACTTGGATTGTTTCTATCTATTTATATTCGGAATGGAAGTTTGAGATCACTGAAAGCACTTGACATGCAGTTGAGAGTAGTTGGATTTCGGAAATCGCGTGCCTGTGGGCTTCTTTTGAACACACTCATTCCCGGCATGCCGTGTAATAAATGAATACTGCAAGATTAACTCATTGTTGTCGCGCCCAAAATTAATCACGCGCACTGTCGCGACGCACATTATTTTACTTTTTTTTTAAAAATCAAACAAGACAATCTGAATTACCTATATAGTAATATGTTATGTATGTATGGAAAGGTTACTCATGGTCTAGAAAGAAATTAATACGTTTCGTTTCGTAATTGTTGTCAGTGCACGCTAATATCTTGTGACTGGATAGAATTATACACCAAGAGAAAGCATTCGACCTGTCGTGATCCTCTTCTCTGCGTCACAAACAGAAGAGGGAGGGGAGGGGGGGGGTATTATATTTTATCGAATACAATCCTGTGCAAAATCACTCATACAGCGCATAAATCCATGTCGCACAGCGCATAAGTCCTTAAGTCCATGTCGCACAGCGCATAAGTCCATGTCGCACAGTGCATAAGTCCATAAGCCCTTGTCGCACAGTGCATAAGTCCATGTCGAACAGCGTTTAAGGTCTTACAACGTTAGCCTACTATAGTTCTAACATCAAGGGCGCTAAGTAGAATGGATCCGCGATAGCAAAACGAAAGTGGGTCCTCGATAGCATAGCGGTAGCAGTAGTAGCGTACAGCCCATGATGAATCATTGTATAGAAGGGTGGGACCATACGGCGTCTTTGGCAAACCCAGTCGGCCGCCCGCCAAACCGCGTACCAGCGATCCTATAATCGGGGGCGATACAAACCAAACACTCAGTCCAATAGCTGGGAAGACAATGGTACAGGCCTATTTAATTCTTTGGCCCTATCAGAGGCTTATATCGTTTTTTTTATTTTTACATACATGCATTCTTACGCTGTTTGAGAATAAATCGTTCGAGCGGCCGATTCGTTTCGCCAACGCCGCAGTGTGATGCCACTCTTCCTAATAATAATAATAATAATAATAATAATAATAATAATAATAATAATAATAATAATAATAATAATAATAATAATAATAATAATAACAGGCAATTTATACAGCGCTTTCCAAAATCACAAAGCGCTTTATCGAGGATCCACGGGGCTATCGCGGAGCCAATCGGCTTTCAGATCTTTTGAGCTGGGAAGAGCGCTGTATGAGAACAATAAAATAATGTAACTTCATTTAACACATCAGCAGTAATGCAATTCATGCAGCACATTGCAGATCTACGGAACCTTTCCTCATTCGCTTCACAAAGGTCAAGACTACCTTTTCCGTAGTTGTAAGGGTCGCAAAGGATACGCACGTGACTGGAAGCAAGTTTGAAACAAAGAAGAGGTCGGAACGGATCATACATTTTTAGACAAGCTGCGCCGGACATGTGAGAAAAATGTTGTGATGTCCCACGCTCGTACCCAACACTCTCGCCTCTGCCAAACACATATTCATTCACACACACGCACACACACACACACTCTCTCTCTCTCTCACATACACACCTACACACACACACGCAGACATACGCACAGAAACACACACACCCACACATACGCACACACACATACACACACACAAGCACCAACAACAGACACAACACATACATATGTACATGCACAGTATAATTCATACACGCGTCATCATCATCATCATCATCATCATCATCATCATCATCATCATCATCATCATCATTAACATCATCATCACCAACATCATCAATATTTTTTAATGGGCCACTTTCCAAAAGTTGAAGGCTCCACGCGGTTACTCTGCCATCATTGCCTCGTAATCATGGAGGCATATAATAGTAAAATATTCTACAATGCTCATAAGTCTGTACACTACATTGTCCACATAGGCAACCATTGTCTTCATCTCTTTCTTCTTAGGCTAACTTGCCACTCAACCAACCAACCACAGACCCGCGCAGCCTGGTCAGCAAGAGCAGTGAAGCACTGCTACCCTTCCATTCGACAACATTGGAAAAAAAATTAAATTTAAAGATTTTTTTGTTGATCGAATACTAATACTAATAATAATAATAATAATAATAATAATAATAATAATAATAATAATAATAATAATAATAATAATAATAATAATACAGGATGCTATACGCGCCTTACCCCAAATCATTCAGGCTCAAAGCGCGGCGATCTATACCAACATACACGCTCACCTGTCTCATCCACCCTCACACACACCAAACACACATCAATCACTCAAACAGGTGGTGTTAAAGGCAGGGAAATCGCTATTAGAAGACAAAAAGAAAATCGAATTTTTATTTTTGAAATTTTTATATTGACTGCGTCCTGTACCATTATTAATAAACACGCTTGAAAAAGAACTGATAACGACAGGGTCCTCAGCGAAGATTGTCCAGCACTTGAACAATTGATTTTTTTTTTATTTTTTTTTAAATTTAATTATTTAAATTTGATTTCTTTATTTTATTTTTATTTTTATTTCTTTTTAAAATTTTTTTAGAGCAGTAATTGTGTGTGCTTTGATAATGCTATAATGTTATATTCTGATGATTTTTTTTTGGAAGAATCTGGAGTAATTCAAACATTATAAGTCTTTCGCCAAGACATGATACACAAATGACATAGGAATATTCATTGTTTATTAACCAAGTAAACATGTTCAAGGGTTATAAAGTTCAATTTCTTTCAGGTTGTTCAAACTTTACTATCTGATATTTGTTGTTGTTGCGGAGTGGCAATATTGGGGGAGGCGTACGGTGTAGGAGAAGGACGGCGATGAACGGTAAAATTGATTTGATATTTTTTAATTTGTGATACTTCTTTTTATCGGGAAATTTGGGGCCGCCTCCCCAGGGGAAGGCGTACCCGCAGCCTGTGGCGTGCCCAAACCCAACATATATAATACCTAATATTCGGTTGTTGGTGCTGTGGGTTTTCTTTTCTTTTCTTTTCTTTTTTGCTGAGGGAGCAAACCGGAGTACCCGGAGAAAACCCCCCAAACGTCGCTCGAGTCCAATGTAAATAATAGTCGGAGAAACAGAAGGCAGGATCCATTCCACTGCTGTCAGGCGCCATTGTTTCTAGGCTGTGAACAAAACAAGATAGACCACGCGGCCACAACGCTTAATAATAATAAGAAGAAGAAGAAGAAGAAGAAGAAGAAGAAGAAGAAGAAGAAGAAGAAGAAGAAGAAGAAGAAGAAGAAGAAGAAGAAGAAAAAGAAGAAGATGAAAACTGGAAGCTATATACGCACTTTTCTCCAAATTACTACTCAGGCTCAAAAGCGCGGCGATCTGTAACAATATGCACGTTTACATGTTTCACCCACACTCTCACACACACACAGCAAACACACATCTGTCACTCAATCGTGTGATGTAAAGGCAGGGAGCTTGCTATTAGAGGACGGAAAAGGATTTTTTTTATAGGTTGACTGCATCCAATATTATTATTGAAGAGAGCGAGAAAACCGGAGTATCCGGAGAAAACCCTCGGTGACCTGAATAGTCTCGTACCTAAATCACGTAAGTTCGCATAAACTTGGTGTCTGCAAGCAGTTTGCAACGCGAAAGAGCATATACATTTAAAGGGGTCTACTTTGACCACGGCCACTTTTACATTTAACATTCACAGTGAGTGTTGCCTCGCTGAAAAATTAAGCTTACAACAACAACAAAAAAAAAAAGAAAAGCTTACCCCCCCAAAAAAAACAAAAAAACCAAACAACTCCCAACTGTTTGAGAGTAGTACTATATATATAGTCAGCCACCATTCTGGAGCTAAAAGTAGCACCTATCAAAGACGGTAAGAGAAAGAACACGTAAAAACAATTGCCATTAAGGTTGTTTGTTTTGGGTTGATAAAATAGACCATACCCTACCTTAGACATCAAAGACGCACTCGTCGAGCCAGTTGTTCACTCAGAAGTAGGAGCAACGATCACACGGCCGTACCGTTAAAACAGGGGAAATAACTCGGAACCGAAATGTAAAATTCAAACTTTAACAGTTCGTTTGGGCCCCCAAAACCCACATGCTCATTGCTGAATGTTAAAACAATGCGAATGTTAGGTTAAATCCTAGTTTTGCCAACAGTAAATAAAGCCTTCGAATTTGGGAACTTTTAATCTATGTCTATCCCCACAACATCCCCACTCCATGTTCTTGCGCATTTAAATTAAAATAATAAATATTATTGTAATTTAGTTATAGTATATTTCGTGGCGGAGGGGGTGGGGGTGGGGGGGAGGAGGCAAGTTTATTTTTTATTTCTTTATCGAACAGGGTTAAAATAATATTGTCCAACACCACTGGCTTTGAAAGTTACCAGGTTGCACGACTCCTTTTTGCTCTCTGAATGTGACGATCTCCACTTCCGGTACTGTGGCGACACCCTCTCTCGAGAAGAGGCCACTCTGTCGCCGAGGGATACGAGACTATCGTAAGATCTCACGGGATGCTGGAAAGTTTTGAAGCAGACAACCAGATTTCAGGCAGCCATTGCCTTCATGTGATATTGGTGTGACGTTTCCTTTACTCGTGAGTTGGCCTATTTGAGGAGAATACTCGCAATAGCGACAAATCACCGTGCGGGTTAATTTACACCACATCTCTTGAGATGAAGACCGGCTAAGCTATAGAAATTGTTCTTGTCTGCTCTGCAATGACGCTTGAATTAATTTAAAAGGAATTGCGTCCCCAAAAATTGAAAACATAGTTCTTGACAAGAGAATCCAGATCGACAATAGGGAGCAAAGTGATCATGATCAGCATGACTGCGATACATAGTGTTGTGTAATAAAAGAGTCACTTAGACTGACTGCCATACCAAAATAATTCTGAGAAAGTGTCATTTGTTCTCCAGTATTTTACTCAGAGAATCTCAACATTAGTTTACTGGGTCCCTTAGTTTATATTGCAACCTTTATTTCAGAATACAGAGTTTAAAATAGAAAATAGTCCTAGCAAAATACTGTGCTGTACTGGTTCTACAACCTTGTTTTGACTATTGCTGTGTTTTGGATTTGAACCATGGATCTGTGGACGTGTGTTCTGCTCTTCGTAGTGGGGGGATTCACACTGGAAGCAAATGCGCAAACTAGTAAGTGGTTTTCCTTATCATCATCATCATCATCATCATCATCATCATCATCATCATCATCATCATCATCATCATCATCATCATCATCGTCGTCGTCGTCGTCGTCTTCCTCCTCCTTCTCCTCTTCTCCTCCTCCTCCTCCTCCTCCTCATTATCATCATCATCATCATCGTTATGATCATCATCATCATGATCATCGTCATGATCATCATCATGATCATCGTCATGATCATCATCATGATCATCATCATCATCATCATCATCATCATTATCATCATCATCGTTGTTGTCGTCGTCGTCTTCCTCCTCCTTCTCCTCTCCTCCTCCTCCTCATCATCATTATCGTTATGATCATCATCATCATCATCATCATTATCATCATCAAGATCATCATCATCATCATCATCATCATCAACGGTTGTAAATAAATCAGGAGAAAACTGTACAGAAAGAAAACGTGTGTTAAAACTGATAATATGGGCGACAATTGCAAAAGCGAAGAAAGTTTATTGGGCCTAGATTGGACTTTAAAAAAAAAATTAAGAAGAAAACAAAGTTGATATAACGTGACAATCAATATATAACTACTACTACTACTACTACTACTACTACTACTACTACTACTACTACTACTACTACTACTACTACTACTACTAATAATAATAATAATAATAATAACAGTACACTGACTATAGCTAGGTTTTACACAAGCACAGGAAAGTACAAATTCTATTTTCTTCCAGTTTCTCTCTTTTTTAATTTTATTTTTAGTTTTTGTTTTTTTGTTAATACATGCCAGTGACATTACGCAATTTCCAAAGACATAGTAGGCCTACATTAGACAAGATCATACTACGGATTCAGGGCAGGGCGAAGTACCTCTGAACAAATTTTCAACCTCAGAATAATCTTCAAGAAATAACTTCAGCACAAACAACATCTATATCATGTGTTCGTAGACTTCAAAAAGGCGTTTGACCGAGTCTGGCATGCAGCTTTGTGGTCAACCATGAAAGTGTACAACATCAGCCCTAAAATTATTGAAGTCATCAAAAGCCTGTATTACAAGGCTACCAGTGCAGTCCTCCATAACAGCGCCATCGGAAACTGGTTCAGAACAACAATCGGTGTGCGACAGGGATGACTACTCTCTCAAACACTCTTCAACATCTTCCTAGAGCGCATCATGTTAGATGCCCTTGCAGATCACGAAGGCACAGTGAGCATAGGGGGAAGAGCAATCTCCAGCCTTCGTTTTGCGGATGACATTGATGGATTGGCTGGAGAGGAACAAGAACTTGAACAGCTGATACAGAGGCTTGACACCACCTCCAGAGCCTATGGAATGGAAATAAGTGCAGAGAAGACCAAAATGATGACCAACAACACTAATGGCATCAACATGGACATCAAAGTCCAAGGCCAATCCCTCAACACAGTGCATAGCTTCAAATATTTTAGAGCCATTGTATCAGACAATGTGTCCCGACAGGAAGTTCTCTCCAGGATCGCACAAACAACTGCTGCCCTGGGGAGGTTGAAGCCCATTTGGAAAGACAGGACCATCAGCCTACATTCCAAAATAAGACTGCTGCGCTCCCTTGTCATCTCCATCTTCCTATATGCTAACGAAACATGGACTCTCACAGCAGACCTACAACGAAGAATACAAAGCATGGAGATGAGGTGCTACAGAAGACTTCTGGGCATTTTCTATACCCAGCACATCACCAACGACGAAGTCCGACAGACCATCACACAAGCCATTGGACAACACGATGACCTGCTCACAGTGGTGAAAAAACGGAAATTCCGATGGTATGGCCACGTCACCAGATCATCAGGTCGTGCAAGGACCATCCTGCAAGGCACAGTGCAAGGAGGTAGAAGAAGAGGGAGACCGAAAAAGAGGTGGGAAGACAACATTCGAGAATGGACTGGTTTGACACTGAGCGAAGCCATCAGGGTTGCTGGGACAGGAAAAGATGGAGTACGCTGGTTAAACGATGATCTGTGGTGCCCCTACGACCTCCGAGTTACGGGATAGGATAGGATAGGATAGGATACTACGAGGTGCACAGCAGACCTACTACATCGTTTATCTAGCTAATCCATATCAAGTCAATGAAGTCGAGTCAAATAAACTGTATTCCAATTGATTGCAAGAGGTGATTTGGATTGCCGGTGAAGCGTCCAAACAATCACAACGTTTACTGGGTAACGAAATCTCAGCAAAACTGGAACACTCTGCATGGATCCGATGAACACAGTGTCTCTGATACTCATAAGTCCGCGAAGTCGCCCATATGATCAGCTTACACACACACACACGCACACACACACACGCACCCACCCACACACGCACACACACACACACACATAAATCACTTGTCCAGCTTGAGGACGGTCTGTTAAGGTCAAAGGTCAGGCTCCAGGCAGCCTGTGTAATAATAATAATAATAATAATAATAATAATAATAATAATAATAATAATAATAATAACGGATTTTTATATAGCGGGTACTCCAGCCTATGACCAGACTCACCACGCTTTACATAGTCATTACATATAAATACATGCACTCGATAAACATCGCTTTTGCTACAATACACCAAAAGACAGAACAGTAAGGGTACAAACTATTTACAACTATGTACACAAATTACAAAAAAGACAGAAATAGACTATTTACAACTATGTACACAAATGACAGAAAAGACAGAAGTAGAATAGCAAAAACCTATTCACAGCTATTTATATGCCCGGTTAGGCCCAGGAGGAAAAACAGTACTTGTGTACTTGTGCGCGCGCACACACACACACACTCACATACACTCTCTCCCTCTCTCTCCCTCTCCCTCCCTCTCCCTCGCGCTCCCTCTCTCTCTCTTTCTTTCTCTCGCATTTTCGTTTTCAATAAAATATATTAAAAAGGGGGTGGGTGGGGGTTCTTTGTGTTGTTATTCTGAAACGTGACGAACAGATCTAAAATAAAAATGTAAATGAATGAAAACTTGTCTAATTATAGAGCGCTCAAAGAACAGCTGCAACGCAGTCTCAAACCTAGATCGAACCCACCAAAGAAAAATGCATCTGTATCCGGCGCACTCTTCCACACTATTATTTATTGTATCTTTGTTATAGCATAGCGCTTTTCCAGTTCAACAGCTGCTTAAGGCGGTGGTCGATACAAGATCAAACCCAAGGCGCACGAGGCGTCCACCTGCTGTCTTAGTCGCAATACGCACCTAACCGTTCCCATCGACCTGTGTGCATGTATGTTGATTTAATCCTGTCGCCTAAAAGTTACTTTCGACAAACGTTCCGCTGAGACAACTGAGGAGAAATTGAAACCCGTACAAACAGTCATTACATAAAAGCGCCTCCTGGAAGACATAAAAACACCAAATACTCTCACTCTCTCTCTCTCTCTCTCTCGCTCTCTCTTTCTTTCTCTCTGTCTGTGTGTGTGTGTGTGTGTGTCTCTCTCTCTCTCTCTCTCTCTCTCTCTCACACACACTCTCACTCTCTTTCTCTCTCTCGCCGCCGATATTCGTAAAACCAGTACTGCTAAGGGCCAGGGATAAGTTGAGACAACATTAAACCTGGGACTAAACTTGGGGTCAAACCATAACTCACAACGCGTTCTGAACCAAGACAACTGTCACATTCTAAGAGGATTGTTTTGGACCGATCTATACATTATAACCATTAAAAAATCGCTTGCACGCCAGACGCGCACAGTAGCTCATGAGATAGACTTTGTCATATCT